>CM065589.1:372278349-372959305 GCA_033119425.1 Bufotes viridis | reverse complement strand
AAATAACACTTTCTGAGGAAAAAATAATAATAATAAAGTTTCCACTTCTGCTAACTTCTGGCAAAAAAAAATAAAAATCTCAGACGGGCTCACTATGCCCCTCATTGAATACCTTGGGCTAAATTGTGAGCAGCCATGTAAAACTCTAAAGGTACTCGTTGGAATTTGGGCCCTTTACTGCAGGCTGCAAAAAGTGTTACTCATGTGGTATCTCCGTACTCAGGAGAAGTAGGGCAATGTGTTTTGGGGTGTATTTTTACATATACAAATGCTGCGTGAGAGAAATATCTCTGTAAATTGTCAACTTTGTAAAAAAAAATTAAAAAAGTTGTCGTTTACAGAGATATTTCTCACACAAAGTATGGGTATATATAAAAATACACCCCAAAACACATTGCCCTACTTCTCCTGAGTACGGCGATACCACATGAGTGACACTTTTGCAGCCTGAAATGAAAGGGCCCTAATTCCGTGAGTACCT
Source organism: Bufotes viridis (assembly GCA_033119425.1). Taxonomy (NCBI): domain Eukaryota; kingdom Metazoa; phylum Chordata; class Amphibia; order Anura; family Bufonidae; genus Bufotes; species Bufotes viridis. The sequence goes on along the minus strand of CM065589.1, from coordinate 372,958,824 downwards.
TATATATACCTTCACAGGGCATATTTACGCATTTGGATTCCAGACTTCTTCTCACGCTTTAGGGGCCCCTAAAATGCCAGGACAGTATAAATACTCCACATGTGACCCCATTTTAGAATAAAGACACCTCAAGGTATTCCATGAGGTGCATGGCGAGTTCATGTAAAATTTTATTTTTTGTCACAAGTTAGTGGAATATGAGACTTTGTAAGAAACAAAAATAAAAATAATAAAATATCAATTTCCGCTAACTTGTGCCAAAAAAAATCCCAGCAAATGGGACCACCAGAGGACCAGGCAGCAGGTATATCAGACGCTATTAACAAAACACCGTCTGATATACATGTTTGATGCGATTTATTTCACATCTACAGCCTGCCAGCGATTGATCATCGCTGGCAGGCTGCAGTATAACTGGTAAGACGCGCGCCGCTCGTGCGAGTCCACCCAGAGCTACAGGACCGCCGGTCGCCGCGGTCCAGTAGTGGTTGAACTGTTAAATGACAGTCAAGTGAATAGGCAAGTTTAAGCCAAAAGAAAATTTTATAATAACTACATTCTGTCTAGAAATAGAAGCTTTAGAAGGTCACTAGTGTTACAGAAGGTCATTGACTGTTGACTTTGTTTAAATGAAATTCGAAGTACACTAAAGTTTTACTTCATTGCAGGTAACTACTTATCATGGCTTTTGCTCACATTAAGGTCATCCCTTCAGTTTAGTTTTCTTGTGAAAATCGTACTGTAAAATTTACATGTAGGAAAGAAATAAACAGCAGATAGCACTTACTTAAAGGGGTTGTCTCACCTCAGACATTGGGGGCATGTCACTAGGATATGGTCTTAATGTCTGATAGGTGCGTCCCACCATTTGGAGCATCTCACTGCCAAAATGAACTAGGGGGCTACCAGACAGGTGTCTAAAACAACAGCTCAGTGTCCCTGATGCATATGTTGACCACTGTGTTTGTGAGATGATTATATGGCACTTACTAATATAGCCTTTGTTGAAATTCTGCACTATTTTCTATTTCAGGAAGTATTCTCCCTTGTTTACAGAGTCTTTTGTGCTGTCCACACATTGGTCCTGTCCTTAAGATGGCTGCCATACACAGGGCCCACCTAAAGCTGCCATATACTGCGCCCAACTGACGCTGCCATACACAGCACCCACCTGACGCTGCCATACACAGTGCCCACCTGATGCTGCCATACACAGCGCCCACCTGACGCTGCTATACACAGCGCCCACCTGACACTACTATATACATATTACATACACAGCTCTACGACATGCCCATTACACAGATAGTTTACTATATACACATTGCACACACAGCTCTGCTACATGTCCATTACACAGATAGAACTACTGTGTGCACATTACACACAAAAAACTGTACAATAGACTGGTTACACTGACATAGCCCTGCTTTATACACACCTTCCATACATAAAGTACCTCTGCATTCTCCACCAGCACAGTCCTACACGGAGCCTGTGTTGCTCCTAACTCCTCCCACACACATGGCTGATCACATGACTGTGACATCCCCACAGGTCCCATAACCACAATGTAGTGTTTAGTCTAGACTCTGGAGCTGTTCCTGGTGAGAGAGATGTCTGTGAGGGGCGGGACTTCTTGGGAGATGGGCGGGGCTTCATGTGTGCTGGACCTGGCAGCCTCTGATATAGCGCTCCTGACGAGAAAAAGACAATGCGTAAAAATACACATGAGTCTTTTTCCAGGGACTAACATGGTTTGAACAGGCTTCTATGACACTTGTATAGGCGTTATTGCGACCTCTGTTTGACAGTCTGCACTGCTCTGCCATCCTGGGGGAGGAGGAGGGAGAGGGAGACAGTGAGCGCTTCCGTGTGCTCACAGGAGGAGTTACAGGAAATCCGTCAGATGACGGATTCTCTGTAAACTCACTTACAGCAGCATAGGAAACACAGCAGGCTGTAGAACAAAAACAAAAAAAAAAGCTAGATAAATAGAACCAATTGGAGAAACGATTTTCTCCACAAAATAAATTCATTAGTGTAAAAAAAAAAAAATTTGTATCTCTTAACAAGTGGAAACTCTAGAAGGGGCTCTGGATGACCTATGTAAATATGTCCAGATTCTTCATGATACGGTGGGTTCACAATCTCTTGCACTTAAAATGGCTATCTGCCACTTGAAGGTTTTTGACAACAGAGGGCTCTGCAATAACATCAGATTATGGGGACTCCTTGAGGCAGCAGATAAAGAGATCTTGGGTAGTCTTTTTAACTCCATTTTGGGGGAATCACCACAGCGCTCTATGGAACTCGACAGAGCACACTGAGCTCTACTCCCTAAAGGGTCTTCATCCATTCCAAAAGATGTAATTTACATACTATCAGTGTATGGTGTCTATTGTTGTCCCCTACGCTTTTGTCTCTTCTTTTGCAATAGTATACCTGCTTTCTATTATGCTGCGTGTTCTGAAGTAGATGCACACAATTCTGGAGTTTTGGGAGAAAACTGGTGCCCCATTCTCATTCTAGTTGCTCAACAGTCATAGGTCTTCTTTATTATATCAACCACAATGGGACTCGGAGCACAAATGTCTTTCTTAAAAATTACAAATAAGGCCTTTTTATGTATTATGTGAATGATCTCACCAGATGTGGATGCTAGACACTGCCTCCCAATAAGATTGAAGCACAGCACAGCGTGCAAGCTGAATCACAGTCTTGAAACCTGAATACACCAGCCGCCACCCGGTTTCTATGCTCCCATACACACCATGCAGTTTCTCTGGACATTGACTGATATGATCCTTAGTGTGCACTTAGGAGGACAAAACAGCGGAAAAGGCACCTCGGATAAGATTCATAAGACACAGGGAACGGTCCCAATTTTATTATGCTCACAGAAAAAAACTTCTTAAAAAGCATTAAAAGGTTACTTTCTCTCTTCCATACATGACTGGTTTAGCCTTTACGGCTTTCTCAGGGGTTACAGAGATAGTCCTCACCCCCTTCATTTTGTAGGCAGTATGTAGGAAGCCATGATGGAACAGTTTTTTGCTAGTTTGAATAGCAATGAATGGGGTATCTCTCTAACATGGTAATATAATCATACATATGTGATTTTTTGGGATTTGACTGCATATAAAAATCAAGGAGAATTATGCAAAAAAACAAACAAAAAAAAAACCAGATGTTAAAAGCTATATGGGGAAAAATAGCATTATGTAAAGTACCAAAGGGACAATGTTGGAATTGCACAATGGAAGAAGATTACATAGAGTAGATGCAGTGTCCCAGTCAGTGATGGTCGTGGGCACTTTAAACTTTTGAACTGTCATTTTAATGTACTATGGTATCAAGCTGTAATTCCTATTAACAGGCTGTAGAGAGTCATTACATCTATTCACCCCTAGATAGTGCTGGCATTACATATATATATATATATATATATATATATATATATTGTAGAAAAGCGCAAGGATCCGTCATTGACGGAAGATATGTGTCACCGAGGTTCCTGGCCTCGGTGAGGTAAGACCCAATCCGGGTCGGCTCTTACTGGGAGTAGTCAAAGTGCTGGGTGGGGTGACTACTGCCCACGTTCCAGGCCAGGTTTTGGCAGGCTTTAAAAGGCAGCCACCACTAGCAGCTGTGTGGAATATCCTCCATCTGCCAGTGTGATGCTGTGGAGTGCTCAGTGCTGGGAGTGGAAGTCTGCAAGCAGGCGTACAGACTGCATGGAAGCCTGCACTTGGACTTTTCTGTGGCTGAGCTGTCAGCCGGGTGTGAATTAACACCTAAATCCTACAGGTGAACTTTTCTTGTGCTTTTGTTTTGCTGTGTGTGAACAAGCACCAGGACTGTGATCTTGCTGTGTGTGAACAAGCACCAAGACTGTAATTTTGCTGAGTGTGAATAAAACACTACTGTTTGATTCAAGAACTGTGTACTTTGCAATTCCCCACAATTGGTGTCGGATTCGGGCATGCGCAGTGAGGCTGGCATGAACGCCGAAAATTTTTTGTTTTTGCTGAGCACGACTGTATGTCCTAGGCAAATAGGACGGCAAAATTACAACCCGTGTTATCTGACAACATGGAAGCGGTTGTAAAAGCTCTCATGGAGGCTAACTTGCAGCAGCAGGAGGCCAATAAGCAGCAGCAGGAGACCAACCAGCTGCTATTGCAACACGTGATGGCTTTACAAGCAGCAGGAGCATCCCACCACGTCCATGTTGCTCGGAAAGCGGTCCGTGCGGCGATCCCAAAGATGACCCCTCGGACGACGTCGAGACCTATCTGGTGGCCTTTGAAAAGGTGGCTGTGAGGGAGAAGCTACCCTGTGATCAGTTGGCTGAGGTGGTCGCTCCATTCCTGGCATCCAGACCCCAGCAGGTGTTTTTTTAATCTAGCGGATGATCAAGCTGCCGATTTACCCGACAGTGAAGGGTGAGATCCTGGCCAGGCTGGGTGTGAACATGTTGGTCCGGGCTCAGCGAGTGCACCAGTGGGACATTAAAGCAGCTGAACCTGCCAGACCGCAGTACTATGATCTGCTGCACAGATTGCAAAAATGGCTGCAGCTTGATGTACTAAGTCCTACTGCTATGCTGGACTGTCTGCAGGAGCCTGGCCACATAAAGGCCAACTGTCCACATTGGGAAAAACCCATGGAGACGAACTATGGTTACCGCCATTCATTGTATGCCAGAAAACTGTGTGCAATGGGTACACCTGAGGTTTTGGACAATAGTCACCTGTGTCAGGTGGAAGTGGGGGACACTCTGGCGGTGGCTCTGCTGGACTCAGGGAGTCTGGTGTCCCTGGTGAGAGCTGCTCTGGTACTGCCCGCCGAGTATACTGGGCGGAAAATTGGGTTTGTGTGCATCCACGGAGACCTAAAGGACTATCCCACCGCCCTGGTGTCTCTGTCCACAGTGGCTGGCAGCTAGACCCACGAGGTGGCTGTCTCCACCAAACTGCAGTATGAACTTATAATTGGAAGAGACTTCCCAGGTTTCCCGGCGCTGTGGCCTGATATAAAAGTGACTAATAACCATGAGACAGGGGTAACCCTAGCAGAGTGGCCTGGTTCCAGTGGAAGGCCAGAACCCTGGGAGCCCAAGTCTGAAGGGCCAGCGGTAGGGGTGACCACCACTTCTGTGATAGAGGGGGAGACAACCCCACTGAGTGTAATGGTGGGAGACGTAGAGGACTTGCCACCGGGACCTGAATTGGCAGACCTCCACGTCTCCAGAGAATTTCGGGACCGCGCAACACTGGGACCAAGCCCTATCCAGGGCCTGGGAGAATGTTATGATAATTGATGGTAAACCCCAAAAACCTGGGGCTGAGTTAATATTTCCCCGTTTTGTTGTTCACCAGGAAATGTTGTATCGGGTGAACCAAATCCGGGGTGAGCTTGTTGAACAGCTGGTGGTGCCCACAGCGTATCGCAAGCTTGTTATGGAGCTTGCCCGCCAACATGTTCTTGGGGGACACTTGGGGTGGCAGAAAATGCAGGACCGCATACTACAGCGGTTTTATTGGCCCATTGTGTTCAGAGAGGTGGAAGAATATTGTAAGTCATGTCCAACCTGTCAGATAAATAGCCCCCAGCCACATTTCCATAGTCCCCCATAGCTGCGGACAAGAATAGGACATGTTCTATTTTTTTGCAGAGCCGTGGACCGCTATTTCGGTGCTGCTGTCCACATCTTTTCTGTCCCCATTGAAAATGAATGGGTCCGCTCTCTATTTTATGTAATATCTATGCTCCTAATGTAGGACAAATTAGCTTCCGCAAATACATTCTCATGAGATTGGAGACCTGTCCCCTGCAGCAATCATACTGGGAGGTGAATTTAATATGTCTTTCCCCAGTCGTCTCCATGACACCACACCTGAGATTGACTCCTTCCTTATTGGACAGGAAAAACACAGAGAGGGTTAAAACCCCACCCCCTCCCACTATCGCCAGTGTTTTTCCTGTCCCATCAGGATAGGAAGCAGGAGAGGTGCATGGAGCTCTCTCTGAGGGCTTACCGGACTTCTGAAGGGACCGAGGTCGGATCTGCAGGCGCAGCTCTCCCTCCTCCCGATCGTAGGGGCCCCAGCACGGACACAACGGCGTGTTCCCTGCGAAGATCCCCCCCCTGCGGCGGTCCAGGCGGGCTTGATGCAGGGGGGAAGAAGCATTATCAGCGGCAACCTCCGCACGGAGCATGGCAGATGCCGGGGGGCGGGGCGCACCTCCCGGCCACAGGTAAAAGCAGGATCTGTCCCGGCCAGCGCGTCATACGCTGGGGGCGGGGCCGGGACAATTTGGCCTATAGTCAGTGGTGGCGTCAGACGCAGGGGGTGGAGCTAGCGTCATGACGTCACCACGAGTGCCGCAGGTCCTGGAAGGCCTATAAAAATGTTATATGGGGCAGCATGGCATCCTCCACAGCACGGACGCCGCAGCAGGGCAAGCTTTTCCCTTGTCTAAGGACTAGCAGCACCTTCCAGCAGGCGGTAGTCGGGAGCCAGGATGAGTGCACCCCTCGCGCCGAGCTCAACAGCCGAGCCTACATCAAATCCAGGATCCGTGAGTAGCCTAACCTCAGGCACAGGGATTCTGGCTACTGTTTTTGGTGTCTTATCCTGCCCTCCCTTGTGTTTTAGGGAGAAAAGGATCCCTCTAGTACCCCTAAGAAATCTAAAAAATGCAGCATATGTTTCAAGCGGTTACCCACCTCAACAAGTAAACCCCTTTGTAAAGAATGCACTGCAAATATTGTAAAAGCGGAATCCGCTAGCTTCCTGGATGATATTAAAAAATTGGTTAAAGAAGAGGTCCAGTCAGCCTTAGCTGCTAAAGAACCTAAATCTTCTCAAAATACCCGGGAAAGCGCTTAGTAATTTCGACTCCGACTCTGAGGGACTTTATGAGTCTGACCCGAATCCTTACAAAAAATGATGACTCTTCAGAGGAAGATAACGAGTACAAGCGGTTTTTATTCAACCCAGATGATATTGATGAGCTTATTAAGGCCATTAGAGCCACCATTCAGATGGAAATTCCTAAGAAACCCAAATCCACCCAGGAGGAAATATTTGGGGGATTAGGGGAAAGAAAAATTCAGTATTTCCCATCCCAGACAACGTTCAAAATTAATCAGGTCTGAGTGGGAAAAACCTGATAAGGGTTCATTTCTCCCCAGAGGGATTAAAAGGAGATATCCCTTTAACTCAGAAGACAGTACAGATTGGGAAACTATCCCAAAAGTAGATGCTCCAGTGGCCAAAGTAGCGAAGCATACTGCTCTACCATTTGAGGATTCTGCGCAACTTAAGATCCTCTTGACAGGAAAGCAGAAAGCCTGCTAAGAAAGACCTGGGAGGCTACGGCGGCCTTATTAAAGCCCGGTGTAGCTTCTACCTGCGTAGCTAGGACCCTAAATTTATGGCTAGAACAGTTGGAGATCCATCTAGTTAATAAAACTCCGCAAGAGCAGATTCTGGAGAGTTTACCCTTGCTGAAAATGGCTACTTGCTTCCTGGCAGACGCGGCAGTGGAATCGGTCAAGCTTTCGGCCCGTACAGCTGTACTATCCAATTCCGCAAGAAGAGCCCTGTTGCTCAAAGCGTGGTCTGGGGATATCACCTCAAAGAATAAACTAATTTCTCTTCCCTTTCACGGACAGTACGTATTTGGTACAGATCTGGATAAAATCCTAGAAAATGCCACAAACAAAAAAAGGGGGTTTCCAGAACAGAGATATAATCAACAGAGGAGACAGAATTTTCGTGACAGAAAATTCCACTCTGACATCAGGAAAGACAAAGGGAAGACAGGGAGGTGGAGTTATCCCATGGGGGGTAGGGGAAGAAATTTTCTCTTTAATCCCAATAAATCAGATTCCACCTTCTCTAACACCAAACAATGACGCCATTCCGGTAGGGGGAAGACTCAGTTCCTTTTTAACAGCTTGGGAACAGGTAACATCCAACACCTGGTTACTGAATATTATAAAAGAAGGATTCAGAATAGAGTTAGATTCTCCCCCTATTTAAAAGTCCGTTACTACTATGCTTCCGCCTTCTCAAATGCAGACATTAAAGAGAGAAATAAAAAATCTGACTTAGCGGCAATCGAGCCTGTCCCGGAAGATCAAATAGGTCAAGGTTTTTACTCTCGCCTATTCATAGTAAAAAAAAACAAACGGGAAATCAAGGGTAATTATAAACCTAAAATACTTAAACAGGTATGTGAGGTATCAAAAGTTCAAAATGGAAACGCTAAAGTCTGCTGTAAAGCTAATAAAAAAGAATGCGGTAATGGCGACAATAGACTTAAAAGACGCCTATTATCACATTCCAATTCAAAGGGCGTCCAGGAGTCTTCTAAGATTTGCGGTGCACTCAAGAAACCGGGTACTCCATTATCAATTCACTTGCCTTCCCTTTGGCATATCCTCGGCTCCAAGGACTTTCACAAAGGTCATGGCAGAGGCGGTAGCCTACCTGAGGGAGAAGGCGATATGTGTCGTCCCCTACTTAGACGATCTCCTAGTAATAGCAGACAACAAGGATCGCTTGACGGAGCATCTGGCGATGGTTATACATCACTTACAATTCCTCGGCTGGATAATCAATTGGGAGAAATCTGATTTGACTCCAAGCAGGCAAAAGGTCTTCCTCGGGATAACCCTAGATTCAAGCTCCCAAAAATCCTTTCTTCCCTCACCAAAAATAATAAAGTTACAGACGACGATAAAGAGGTTTTTAACAGAAAAATTTTGCACGATTCGTCAGGCAATGAAAATCCTGGGAAATTTGTCAGCCTGTATCCCAGCAGTAGCATTGGCGCAATTTCATCTGAGGCCTCTACAAAAATATGTCTTACAAAAATGGAACAGGTCTCAAACTACTCTGGACCGAATAATATGTCTAGACCTTTTCACCAGAGCATCCTTGAGGTGGTGGACGCAGAGAAAGAGTTCGGAGAAAGGAGTGTTCTGGGCCCAGACTCAGCCCCTCACAGTAACAACGGACGCAAGTCTCTACGGCTGGGGGGCAATAGTTCAAGACAGATCCCTCCAGGGCAAATGGCCGAGTCACCTAAAAAACCACTCATCAAATTTCAGAGAACTGAGGGCGGTCTGGGAGGCATTGAAAAGGGCTCAGCATGTCCTTACAGGCCATCACGTAAAATTGTACTCAGACAACGCGACGGCAGTAGCTTTCATCCAACATCAAGGAGGCACGAGACACCAGCTACTACAGAATATAGCGACAAAAATCTTCGCATGGGCAGAAAGGAATTTGCAGTCAATAATGGCAGTCCATCTAAAAGGCTCCCTAAACGTTCGGGCAGATTACCTGAGCAGACACACCATGGACCCGGGAGAATGGAAACTATACCCGGAAATCTTCAGCTTAATTACCAGGAAATGGGGCATTCCGAGAATAGACTTGTTTGCGTCCAGAAAAAACCATCAAACAAATCAATTCTTTTCTCTCAACCCGAAAGATCATCCCCTGGGGGTAGATGCATTCAACCAAAATTGGACAGAGCATCTAGTATACGCATTTCCTCCGATCCCTCTCATTCCCCGAGTCCTTCAGAAGTTTCAGCAGGAGAAATGCACCCTGATTCTTCTGGTACCTCTGTGGCCCAAGAGGAGCTGGTTCGCACTGGTAAAGAGCCTCAGTATAGAGGATCCCCTCCTCCTACCACTCAGGCTGGACCTTCTCAGTCAGGGGCCCATGTTCCATCCAGACATAAAAAAATTTAAACTGGCAGCCTGGATTCTGAGGAATCCATCCTAAGGAGATTGGGGTTATCCGAGAAGGTGGTCAATACCCTTTTCTTAAGCAGGAAACAAAATACTAATAACGCATACTTTAAGGTGTGGAAAAGATTTGCCCAATGGTCAGGGAAATCGTTTGATCAGTTTAAAGCCAATGTACCTTTAATCGTAGATTTTCTACAGGACGGGTTAGACATGGGATTGTCCCCCAATACTCTTAGAGTTCAGGTCTCAGCACTGGGAGCCCTATATAGCCGCAGCCTTACGGACCATCCTTGGGTGTCAAGATTTCTTAAAGCAGCAGATAGAATCAGACCCACTATTAAGAACATGGTCGCCCCATGGAATTTGAATATGGTCCTTTCTGGGCTAACATCCACTCCCTTTGAACCCTTGGAATCAGTCTCTATTAAATAGCTCACAATTAAAACTATATTCTTGGTAGCCATAACGTCAGCCAGACGGGTTTCAGAGTTACAGGCCCTTTCTATCCAAGAACCGTTCCTTTCTGTCCTTCCAGACAAGTTAGTATTTAAATTAGATCCTTCTTTCCTCCCAAAGGTAGTTTCCACCTTCCATAGTTCCCAAGATATCGTCCTTCCGTCTTTTTATGCAGAACCAAAAAATGACCAAGAGAGGGCCTATCACACTTTAGATGTTAGGAGGGCAGTTCTTGGGTATCTAGAGGCAACCAAACTTTGGAGGAAAGATAAAAATTTATTTCTGCAATTCACTGGTCCCAATAAGGGAAAAAAGGCAGCAAAAAGTTCTATTTCTAGGTGGATAAGGTCGGCTATCTCGGAGACCTACAAAGCCAGAGGGAAGATCCTCCAGCATCCCTCAGGGCACACTCGACAAGAGGTATGGCGGCCTCCTGGGCCGAAAAAGCGTCAGCGTCTCTGCAGCAAATATGTAGAGCAGCTACTTGGAAGAGAGTTCATACTTTCACCAAGCACTATAAAATTGATACTTTTGTTAATGAAGACATGGCCTTTGGACAGAAAATTTTGTCCGCCATAGTCCCCCCCCTAATTTGTTCTTTGGTATTGTTCTCAGGTGTGGTGTCATGGAGACGACTGGGGAAATGAGTATTACACTCACCGGTAATCCGGTTTCCTGGAAGTCTCCATGACACCACATATATATCCCACCCTTTTTCTTCTCAATTGGTATACCAGATCGGTATAAGTAGTTAAGTTATTTTCTTTGTCCCGCTTATCCTGGGTTCTCGTTGAAATACACTGGCGATAGTGGGAGGGGGTGGGGTTTTAACCCTCTCTGTGTTTTTCCTGTCCAATAAGGAAGGAGTCAATCTCAGGTGTGGTGTCATGGAGACTTCCAGGAAACCGGATTACCGGTGAGTGTAATACTCATTTCTCTGACATCCAGGAGTGGTGTATATTTTACAACACCCATGTGGAAAACATTACGTAGGAAGGAGTGTAGCGTGGAGAGAGGAGGAGGCACTGCTCCACACCCAAACTCAGGTGTGTGAACGATGTGCTGCGAGACCAAGTCAATTACTGCAATATCGGTGGTGCTCTACTGTGCAAAGGTATAGTCCAATGATAAATATAAAGTCCAGAGATATAAAGAAAATAGTGGCACTCACCATTGCGTATAAAAAAACTTCTTTATTGGAGATATAAAACAGTTTCATGGGCGTGGATGTCCAATGCTGAATGCTCAGCTGGCAACGGCCGTTTCGCACACCTGCGCTTCTTCTGGCCTCTGCAGGTGCGCGAAACGGCCGTCGCCAGCTGAGCATTCAGTATTGGACATCCACGTCCGCCCCAGCCCATGAAACTGTTTTATATCTGTTTTATATCTCCAATAAAGAAGTTTTTCATACACAATGATGAGTGCCGCTATTTTCTTATCTCCGGACTTTATATTACATAGGAAGGACCTCTCAACAACTGAAAAAATGTATATCAGAACATATATATCCAACAATACATAAGCAGGCCTTGTTAACCCTCTTTTTTTTTTTTTTTTTTTTTTTTAACAGGTACATTATTGTGATCCTAAGGGTCTAATTTGTGCTGGTTTAGAGATGGCTAAAAAAGAATGGAGGGGTGGAAACAATATAGTTGGGGGGGGGGTGAACATTACTGGGGGCACTACAGAGATATTACTGGGGACAGCAGAAGGACATTACTGGGAGCACTATAGGAATATTACTAGGGGCAGTGGAAGGACAATACTGGGGGCAGTATGGGACATTACTAGGGTCTGTATAGTGACATTACTCTTGGTGCTATAGGGACATTACTGACGGTAGTGGTGGGATATTATTCGAAGGCACTGTAAGGACATTATTATTACCAGAGACACAATAGTGGGCATTGATATTACTGGAGGCACAATAGGAGATATGATTACTGGGTGCATTGTGGGAGCATTATTATTACTGGGACATCACAGGAGTTATTTTTATTACTGGGTCACTAAGGGTGCATTTTTAATATTGAGTCCCTATGGGGGGGGTCATTATTACTATATGGACATTAATATTATTGTGAAATATAGCAGACACTATAGGGGTCTTTTTACTGGGGGAATTATGGGGGCATTGCTATTACTGAAGGCACTGTCAGGGGCATGAGAGGGGTTTTGATAGCTGGTGTATGTGCTGATGGATTGCTGGTGCTTTGGGGAGGTGGATATTGCTGGACACAAAGGGTAATGGTGATGGACGGTTTGGGAGTGAGTTATATGGTAAGTCCAGGGTGGGCCCTTTAATTTCCCATCCTGCATAGGCTATTGGGGCTTTGGAAAGGCAGGGGAGGAGTACTGTGGAGAGGGAGGAGATCCACCATTATTGTACCATGCTTGCTTCATCAGCACAGTCAGCAGGTAATGAATTTTAATTTAATCAATTTCATTAGAGTAGGGGACATTAAAACAGCTCATTTATATTTTATATATAAGGGGTATAATTTAATTTGTAGGGGTTAAGGAGTCCACACATGGTGTAGAGGCTGCAGGGCTGTTCAGTGATCAGTGGCAGCGTGCTACAACCTTAGGCCCCTTGCACACGACAGTATTTTGCGGACCGTATACTGGCAGTTTTTTCAGTTCAGTATACTGAACCATTCACTTCAATGGGTCTGCAAAAAATACTGAAGTGTCTCCGTATGGCCTCTTGCACACGAACGTATTTTTCTTTCAGTGTTTTGCGGTCCGTTTATTACGGATCCGTGGTTCCGTTTTTTGTTTCCGTTTTGTTTCCGTTTCGGTTCCGTTGTTCCGTTCCGTTTTTCCATATGGCATATACAGTATACAGTAATAACATAGAAAAAATTGGGCTGGTCTTAAAATTTTCAATAGATGGTTCCGCAAAAAACGGAACGGATACGGAAGACATACGGATGCACTTCCGTATACTTTCCGTTTTTTTGCAGACCCATTGACTTGAATGGAGCCACTGAACGTGATTTGCGGACAAGAATAGGACATGGTCTATATTTAAACGGAACAGAAAAACGGAAACGGAAGGCATACGGAGACGCTTCAGTATTTTTTGCAGACCCATTGAAGTGAATAGTTCAGTATACTGTCAGTATACTGAACTGAAAAAACTGCCAGTATACGGTCCGCAAAATACTGTCGTGTGCAAGGGGCCTATGCCTTCTGTTTCCGTTTTTCCGTTTTTTCTGTTCCGTTTAAATATAGACCATGTCCTATTCTTGTCCGCAAATCACGTTCAGTGGCTCCATTCAAGTCAATGGGTCCGCAAAAAAAACGGAAAGCATACTGAAGTGCATCCGTATGTCTTCCGTATCCGTTCCGTTTTTTGCGGAACCATCTATTGAAAATTTTAAGACCAGCCCAATTTTTTCTATGTTATTACTGTATACTGTATATGCGGAACGGAACCAAAACGGAAACAAAAACGGAACCACAGATCCATTATAAACGGACAGCAAAACACTGAAAAAAAAATACGTTCGTGTGCAAGAGGCCTTATTCAAACATATAATGGGGAGGGGGGGCCCCGATCTAAAGTTTTCCCTGGGGACATAGAACTCTAGTTATGCCACTGCATTGCACTATTGTATATTTGAAATATTGTGCATAGTGCGGAAACATCATACTTATGTCTTCCAACCAGGGACGTGCACACATAGGGCTAAAAGGGGGCTTGAGCCCCTGCCCCCTTCTGCCCCTGTCCCTTTAATGCCCTTTTTTTTTATTGTCAGGCAAGCAGCGGCACTTTTTTTTAAAAATGCGCTGAAACCGCCGAAAACAGCCGGGCCCGTGCGGCGCAACAGTATTCAGCAGCGAGTCACGTGACGTGGCTAGAGCAGAGAGGAGCTGCCTGCAGTGCACTGTGCGACTGCCGCTTTGCTCAGTCACTCACCGCCGGGCGCCGGTCAATCTACCCCAGGCCAGGCCCAGATCCAGTCCACCCCACGCCACCATGAGTCCAGTCTGGTGTGAAGAGCCTGCTGCCTGGGTGAGACCTGCACTGCACTGTCTGACTACACCGCACCCGCACCGCCACCTGTCAGTGCCATTCTGGCCCAGCATTGTATGTGGGCACTGGCAGGCATTGTGAACTGTGACGTCATGTCTGTGGGGGCACTGGGCAGAGGCAGACACTGACAGTGAGTGTTGCATTTATGCATTATGTATGTGGTCAATCATAATCAAATGTGGGGTGGCTGACATGTGGCCTTATGTATGTGGGCAGGCAGTGTGACATCATGTGAGGCAGACATCTGCCTCACATGATGTCACACTGCCTGCCCACATACATAAGGCCACACTGTCAGCCACCCCACATTTGATTATGGCCACATACATAAGGCCACACTGTCTGCCCACCTACATAAGGCCACATGTCAGCCACCCCACATTTGATTATTTTGTTTTTATAGGAAATTTTGTTAGTTACAAAGTTGTATTTAAAGGAATATACATTACAATATCAACGAATTAATGGAGAACAAGGTAAGACTTTTAGAAAAGTAAGCTTCGTGGTACAAACAATTTTTCAAATTATGTCAAGTGCCCTTTTTTTTTAACATAAGCCCCTGCCCTTCAAAATGTCTCTGCACGTCCCTGCTTCCAACTGACAGTTTGCAGCCTACAGCAATTTGTTACAGTTTCAACTCTCAGCAGGACATCTAAGCGGCTTATCTAAAGTTAAGCAATCACTGCACTTTATAATAAAAAAGGGCATTCACAGGCTCATCCAGACTGCGGCTCTATCAGACATGGTGCATGCCCAGTGACAGCCACAGAACACTGTAAACAGCTGAGAGCGATGTTAAGACCTGACATAGGGCGGGTACAGCGAATAACCAAAAGCTGACCAACTCTCACTATTCCCTGCACCTACTGAGCCATTGTTCATTCCTCATATGCATGTCCTAACTATGTGAATAATTACTGTACTACAGCCAATACCAAATGATTATCTAAACACATTTGCTGCTTATTAACCAAAATATGGCATTGATTATATTCAACATGGAATAGCATTATAAAACAGACTGTATCAAATGTTACCATCCACAAAGACGGCACTTTTTGATATTTTCAGACATTTCATCAACTTTGGGGCATAATTACGTATATATATTTTAATGTATTTTGTATTTTATCGTTTAGTGATCTTATTTTATTGTATTCAATTTAAATTAGAGAGCCAACAATTCTTTAAAAGGGTTCATAGGCTGGTCGTTCCTAATTTTCCGGTACCTAAAGCCCAATCCCACTTATCAGCCGCTTTCTGAAGATTTATGCGTCAGTTTGGGTTCTATGATTCATGGAGAATTAACTATCCTACGGCTAGGTCTTTCTCCTACTTGTCCTCACATGGTACACATACCAGAATAGATTAGTGTTTTTTTTGGCAATATACTCACTTTGCAATAGGCCACATCACTTAGTCTGACCACGCCCCCGTGTCTATATTCCTTACGGCAACTCCCTCTCACACCAGACAATGCCATTGGTGCTCAAACAAAACTCTTAAAAAACCTCATCTGGGAGAAGACTTGCGAGCTTGTGTGTTTGAATATCTTATGGAAAACTTTGGTTCTGTTGATTCTCCAACAGTTTTAGGCCCTATTCACACGTCCGCAATGTTCGTCCGCACCCGTTCCGCAAATCTGCGGAACGGGTGCGGACCCATTAATTTTGAATGGGGACGTGATGAATGTGGAGAGCACACACTGTGCTCTCCGCATCCGCATTTGCGAAGCGCGCAGCCGATCTTCATGCTGGCGGCTCCGCAATAATATAGAGCATGTCCTATTCTTGTCCGCAATTGTGGACAAGTATAGGCATCTCTATAGGGCTGGTGGCAAGGTGTGTTGCGGATCCGCAACACACTACGGACCTGTGAATTAGGCCTTAGGCCCTATTCGCACGTCCGCAATGTTCGTCCTCACCTGTTGCACAAATCTGCGGAACGGGTGCAGACCCATTCATTTTTAACGCGCCGCCGATCTTCCGGACGGCGGCTCCGCAATAATATATAGCATGTCCTATTCTTGCTCGCAATTGTGGACAAGTATAGGCATCTCTATAGGGCTGGTGGCAAGGTGTGTTGCGGATCCGCAACACTACAGACGTGTGAATTAGGCCTTAGGCTTCTTGCACACGAAGGTTTTTTTTGCGCGTGTACAGGCCATTTTTTTGTGTTCCGTATACTGAACTATTCATTTCAATGGGTCCGCAAAAAAACATAATGTACTCCGTATGCATTCTGTTTCCGTATTTCCGTTTTTCTGTTCCGTTCAAAGATAGAACATGTCCTATCATTGCCCGTAAATCACGTTTCGTGGCTCCATTCAAGTCAATGGGGCTGTAAAAAAACGGAACCATCTATTGAAAATTTTTCGATGTAATTACTGTATATGCCATGCGGATGCGTTGCGATTTTCCTGCATTGTTGCTTAGCAACGGGACCCAATCTCTATTATTTTCCCTTATAACATGGTTATAAGGTGAAATAATAGCATTCTTAATAAAGAATGCATTGCAAAATGAAGTGGAAGGGGTTAAAAATAATAAGTTAACTTACCTTAGCCACTTGATCGCGTAGTCGCGATCTCTCCTCTTTCCCTGCAGCATCTAAGATCTAAAGGACCTGTGATGACGTCACATCACATGGTCCAATCACATGGTCCATCACCATGGTAAGATGGACCATGTGATGTGACGTCATCACAGGTCCTGTAGATCTTAGATGCTGCAGGGAAAGAGAGGAGAGATCGCGACTACGCGATCAAGTGGCTAAGGTAAGTTAACTTTTATTATTTTTAACCCCCTCCACTTCATTTTACAATGCATTCTTTATTAAGAATGCTATTATTTCCCCTTATAACCATGTTATAAGGGGAAATAAACAATTCTCCAGAAGACCTGAAACCGGACTTCAGTGATGAAGTTCGGGTTGGGTACCAAACATGGCGTTTTTTCTCACGCGCATGCAAAACGCATTACAAACGTTTGCACCCGCGCGGGAAAAACGCGCATATTCCCGCAATGCACCCGCCTCTTATCCGGGCGTCAAACATGACGCCCGTGTGAAAGAGGCCTAAGACTTTTTGCCCCTTGCTTACTCACCATTTATTGACAGTATTAAACTTCTTTCTAATGCTGACTAAACCTTTCTCTTGTTTCTAAGGGTCCTATCAGACATTAGATATTTTTTCATTAACGAGCAGCGATCGATTTGGCGAGTCTTTTGTTAAATCACAAAAACAAAAATCACAAAATATTTTTTTGCTGTTACTGCCCCTGTAGCATTTACACTGCTAACTGATGGCAGATTTCTGATTAGAAAAGGATGTGGCAATAAAATGAATGATTTATTATTCATTATTTGATCATTGCATGTTATTACATGTGACAGTAATTTCTGAAATTCGAACAATGATATGAGAATTCAAATGACAATCGCCCTGTCTAATAGGCACTTAAAGTGTCATTGAGTTTTCAGAATACCTTTCATATTTCATAGAAACATATTGAAAGTTTTGATCAGTGGGGGGTCTGAGTGCTAAAAAAAAAAACTCAGACTGATCACAAGAACAAGGAGAGAGAAGGATTCACGTATCGCGCTCTCTTCTCGCTGCAGGAAATGAAGCGAGACGGACTCAATAAAAAGTTTATGGGCCTGTTTTGCTTCCACCTCTTGCAGTGAGATCGATATTCAAGTACTTCTTTCTCTCTTCTCATTCTAGTGATTCTAGCACTCAGACCATCTCAACTTTTGCTATGTCTCTATGAAAACTCAGTGACCCTTTAACTTGAAAAGAGATACACTGGATCAGGACAAGTTTATAATACGACTACGGGTATGAACCGGTCCTTGAATTTTCCATTTACTGCATCGTAGCATTTCCTTCCTTTTGAGTTTGTTTTATAGAATCTAACATCTGCATATGGATTTTAAATTATTTATAAAACAATGAAACTTCTAGTCTGTCTTGCAAAAATAATTTTACGCAACTTGCTAAATATATGCAATTTTGTAGGCTGTTGCGTTACTCTGTTTGCACAGACATATAGTACAACTAACTGCTGATAAAAAGCATTAGCAAGTTGCTAAAAAACTGATGTAAATGGGGTTGCACTGTCTGTGCCTTGTCAGTATTTACATAACCCTACACAAAAAGGCAAAGTCATCATACTTCAAGCACAGAAATAACTCATAGTTCATGTGATCTGCTCTCTACAGTTACACCACCTGATCGCCACACTAGACAGAAGGCCAATAGCAAGGCCGACTTGCGTTACACTCCCTTTATCCACCCACAATTGGAATGCAGCCAAACGTAACAGCCTGGACATGAATAGTCTGGCTACAGGAGGTGCAATGACATCTGCTGTACATAGCGATCAAAGACAGAATTACATATATGTTTTCCTGCAATCCCTCTGTAGATTATAGTGTCATTGTGGCTGGAGGGTGGTCGGGGGTTGTCTGCTTATAGACGACCTGAAAGTACACAGAAGTTTTATGATTCGACCTGTCACTAACAAATCGAGAGCCGACATGATAAATCCTCATTTCTCAGAAGTTTTTATGCACACATTACCAGAAGGTAAAACCAGATGAGAAAGGGACATATATGATCTATAAAAATGTCCCATAAGAGTGAAAAAAAACACAAAAGTGGCACTCACCAAAATATTGGGTTCCTTATTCCAGCAAAACGTGCCTTACAAGCATCGGCATATACATGGGGCGGGCCAGCATAAGGCAGGCATGTAGCTCGTGGTGACGGCCGTTTCATACCTCAGCGCTTCCTCAGGCCACTGACCAGTATATGCCGATGTTTGTAATGCACGTTTTGCTGGAATAAAGTGCCGCTTATGTGTTTTTTTTTTCGCTCTTATGGGAAATTTTTGTATAAAGCTTATCTGGCAGAGCACCACCTTATATGGGATATAAGCACCCGATCCGCAATAGAAGGAAGTCTGATAGCCTATATGTGAAACTTGAAGCAGTGCCACCCCACCCCATGTGTATTCTTAAGAATGTTTATACATATATGATATATGATTGCAGTATTCCAGATCTTTATTGCTGTTAGCGGGATAAAATTATTTTAGATCTTAACCGTGTAAAGCCAAGAACCAGCTGGACTACATTCCATAGCAATTTCACAGCAATTTATATCTTCAATATGTTCTACGTGGCTCCTGTCACCAATATTGCCCCAGAAATAAAAATTCCATATTAACCTTTGTAGATTGCAGAATTTCTTACACCGACCAGTCATTCAATTAAAAGCACTGTGAATAATTATTTTGTGACTATAGCACCTGACAAGAGGTGGGACATATTATGCAGCAATGGTCAGTGCTTGAAGGGGATTTGCTGAAAACAGGACAAATGGCAAGAATCTGGGGGACTTTGACAAGGGCAAGATTGTGATTGTCTGTCTAGATAACTTGGTCAGAGCATCTCCAAAATGGCAGGTCTTATGTGGTGTTCCTGGTAAGGCTGGGTTCACACTTCAATTATTTGGTCAGTTATCCTCCTGTTCTATGTTTTTAACTCACAATAACTGGAAGAAATAACTGAACAAATAATTGAAGTGTGAACTCGGCCTAATCAGTAGTTCTTACTTACCAAAAGTGATCAAAGGAAGGACAACTAGTGAATTAATGATTCAGGGTTATGAAAATGGAGAGTAAAGACTTGCCCATCTGGTCTGACCACTCAAATTTCATGCATCTTTAATCTATCTAGAAATGCTACTCTCCATTATCTATGCAATGATAAATCTGGCATGGACCTAATTAACATGCCAAACCACACCCACTTTTACCAGTGGCAAGGGTAGCGTTAAAATAGCAAAAACTTGCAAATTTTGGTTGAGATTTTTTTTACTGGCATACAAACTTGATACCTCCCCCTCTATGACCTTTAGGAAATTTCCCAATAAGCAATTGAACACTTTTTAATTGTCATTAAAAAGTTGTATCTCTGGACAGTTGCAAATTCTCGTTACATTTCACTGTCTAAGGCCTTACTGACACGTCCCGGTCTGTGATGAACATCTGTGATAAGAGGATGATTAATTCATAGGTGAAGAGTTTCATGAAGAATCCATGTTTGCTCCGTGTTTTTTGGTCTCAGTGTATTCCAGTTAAATGAAGAAAATCGCAGCACTCCAACGTCTTGTAGTAGAAAGTTCTTTATTCCACCTCAGAAAAGCGACGTTTCGACTTACTTGAAGTCTGTATCAAGCATTTATCAAGTGCTGCGATTTTCCTCATTTAACTGGAATACGCTGGGGGTTCAAAGGCCGGGACCTGACATTGCACCGCCACTAAATGGACTTTTGGTCTAATGACTTTTGATTATTATATATATGATCAGCACACCTTCTTAAAGGGTAGTTTCGGTGCTCAGTGTAATAGGGTGTCCCCTCTTCAATATAAGTTCATATAAACACGGCACTCGATTTGAGATATTTTTGAAATGCACTTATTTTTATTGTTGCATATTAATGTCACCATTCATTTTACATAATTATTTGGCCGACGTTTCGGTCATATAGACCTTTATCAGGGCCTTAGCAACATGGAAACAGGAGACCGGGTGGCGTGACCTTTTGATGACTTTTGATGGTGCTGTCTCAATCTACTCTGTCTTTTTGCTCTCAGGTGTGATCCATATTCCACAGACACTGTTCAGCTGAAAATCTATTTTCAGAGCATCTTGTATAAATGGTCTGTGAAACATGGACAAAACACAGATGGCATGCTTGTCTGTGTTTTCACGGATCCAGATATTATAATGCTAAAACCATGGACCATGCTAAACCACAGTTGTGTGAATACACACATTAAAATGAATGAGAGAACATTCATAGAGAACACGGACAGCACACGTCCTTGAATCACTGATCTGTAAATAAGGCCTGTTACACCCATATTTGAAACACTGTCACTGTCCATGAATGATACTACTGCATATACTATATTTTATTTATATCATAATTTTTTTTCATTCATGGATGCTGCGTTTTTTGCCTGGCTGCCTCTCTGCATGTTTGCCGTGCTGTGGCCGCATCTCCGTCCCGTCCCCATAATAGTGAATGGGACTGGGGCGGACTTCCGGCAGCACACATGTGCAAGCATTAGTACGGATAAGCCTAATGCTAGTGTGAAAGAAGCCCAACACTGCACAGTGGTGGTCATGAATGCATTGGTGAAATCACTTGGATGTGCAAGCTACGCTTAAAAATACCACAGTGTCAAAGGGAGGGGTACATGGCTGCATTAAATAAAGGAACTGATTAACTTATTAATTCATTATTCTGTTCTTCAATTAGTAGGATTAAATGGAGTAGGTTATTGTTTCATTGTCACCCCCCAGATAAAGGCTGTGCCCCAGAACATATGTAATACCCCAGAGTGGTGTTACTCTTACTGGTGTTACTATTATTTCACCATGCTACTGTCTTGCTAACACCTATGCCATTCTTGTATTTATTTCCAGGTCCTTCTCAAGTATTGATCTTGCTATCATGCAACTGTTGTGTTTATGTAATACGCCTGGTTCACCAGCAGGTGGCAGCATAAATGGCAGACAGATACTTAGAAAGAATGGAACTCACCATTCCATTCTCCCCCCTTTGGGCAGAAATGGGCCCGTCCTGCCTCCTACCAGAAGGGAGGGGCAGCAGTGCTAGTTTATTCTAGACTAGTCAAGAAAGTGGAGTGTAAGCCTGGCACGGATACAGCCAGAAGTGCCTATAACAGGCAGTTCAGGCTAAGCTATGCTTGCCATGGAAGCAGACGTATGGAAGCAGTAGCAACAAGGGAAAAGTGTTCTCCAGTCTCTAGAAGATAAAACAGCAAGGGGAAATTGTTCTCCAGCTGGAGCAGGAGCCACCAAAGGGAAGTAGCTTGTAGAGCACCCGGATTACATGCTAATTTACTTTACTGAGTGTCAGGAGGGAGACAACAGCCAAAGGCACCCCAATCCGAGGATACCAGAACCAACCAAAAATCCAGTAACCAGACCCAAGCAGAGTTTAGCACAGCAGAGAGAAAGAAAGCAGTGTTATCAAGCATGTCTGTCAGCACAGCAGAGAAAGAGAGAAAGCACAGTTACCAAGATTGCCTGCCAGTTTATGCCAAAGCCAGCTGGAACCAAGCCTGAAAATTTTTTGGATGCAAGTTTTTTTAAAATTAAGTAATTTTTATTAGCATTTTAAATAATACAAACATAAGTCCCCAACAACTACATACCCCCGCAAAAGAAAAAACATTGTAATACTGAAGTAAAGCTGCTGTTAAACTTTATCAAGGTCTGGACTCAATTTATTCTTCATCTTCTAACTCAACCCCCTTTACTTGCTTCTTCTAAGCCTGGGGTCGCGCTGTGTCCAGGTAGGAGCACTGTGACACATATAGGCCTCACCACACCACTCGGCATTCCACTATACCTGGGACGTGATAGGGCCCTGGGGGGTGGCACATTGCACACACATCAATGACGTGATGTCCTTAAAGCTTGTTCACTTTGTGGGACTATAACTTGCATTCTTCTTTTGATATGCTGATATGGTATGGACTGGTTTAAAGGTTTTCTCTGCATTTGCACTTTATATAGTTACGACACAGGGCACTTTTCTGACAGTTTTTACCTGCAAAAAATGCATACATAAAATTGTGTGTGAAGGAGGCCTTAAAAGGTTTGTGTAAAAGAAACTTACCTGTTCATTTGTGTTCTAGTGCTGAGGGTCATGTCCCTGATTCTTATAGTACTCTGTGGACATAAAGTGTGATGCACCATCCGTGTTCATGTGCACAGCTGCAGCCATTCACTGGTCTCAGTGGCAGTAGCTGGCTGGCAAATTTTAGCCTGGGGGCAAGCACACAGCACTGGTAGTGTGGCCCATCCTCAACCTGTTTCACTCCACCTACCATATACAGGAGGTATAGGTAAGTGGGCTTCAAATCATTAACGGAAGAAGCTAGCTGTGTTTTCATGAATACACAGTACATGATTGAGTTCTTAGCAACAGCATGTTCATTAGAGCAGTGTTTCCCAACCAGTGTGCCTCCAGCTGTTGCAAAACTACAACTCCCAGCATGCCCAGACAACCTTTTGCTGTGCGGGCATGCTGGGAGTTGTAGTTTTGCAACAGCTGGAGGCACACTGGTTGGGAAACACTGCATTAGAGGAACAGGATTTACCAACTCCTGAGCTGAAGAGAGTCCATTGACTCAGGCCAGAACACAGATCTGAATGGATAGTATTGGTTTAAACTGCCAGAACTAACATCACTACATAAATACAGCACACAAACTTAGTTCATTACATAAATATAGCACCAGAACCAAGCCTACAAGTCAAATACAGCACCAGAACCACGTTCACTGCATAGGGACAGCACCAGAACCGAGCCTTTAAGTCAAATACCACAACGGAACCAAGTTCACTGCATAAATGCAGCACCAGAACTATGCTCATAAGGCCTCATGCACACAAACGTACTTTGGGTCCGCGTCCGAGCCGCATATTTTGCGGCTCGGGCGCGGACCCATTCACTCCAATGGGGCCACAAAAGATGCGGACAGCACTCCGTGTGTTGTCTGCGTCCTTTGCTCCGTTCCGTGGCCCCGCAAAAAATAAATAGGATGTCCTTTTCTTGTCCGTTTTGCGGACAAGAATAGGCATTTGTACAATAGGCCGCTTTCCGTTCCGCAAATTGCGGATCAGAATGAGGAACAGCTTCATTGTTTTGCAGATCCGGGATTGAGGACCGCAAAACACCTACGGTCGTGTGCATGAGGCCTAACACAAATACACCAGAAGTACCATGTTCAGTGCATAAAATGGCACCAAAGCCAGGTTCACTGCATAAATACAGCACCAGAACCATGCTCATAAGGCCTCATGCACACAAATGTACTTTGGGTCCGCGTCCGAGCCGCATATTTTGCAGCTCGGGCGCGGACCCATTCACTTCAATGGGGCCGCAAAAGATGCGGACAGCACTCCGTGTGCTGTCCGCGTCCTTTGCTCCGTTCCGTGGCCCAACAAAAAATAGATAGCATGTCCTTTTCTTGTCCGTTTTGCGGACAAGAATAGGCATTTCTACAATGGACCGTGTTCTGTTCCGCAAATTGCGGATTGGAATGCAGAACAGCTTCCGTGTTTTGCGGATCAGGGATTGAGGACCGCAAAACACCTACGGTCGTGTGCATGAGGCCTAACACAAATACACCAGAAGTACCATGTTCAGTGCATAAAACAGCACCAAAGCCAGGTTCACTGCATAAATACAGTACCAGAACCAAGTTTACTACATAAATACAGAACCAGAACTAAGCCCATAAGTCAGATACAGTATCAAAACTAAGTTCACTACATAAATACAGTACAAAAACCAAGTTCAATACATAAATATAGTACCAGAGCCAAGTTTACTACATAAATACAGCACCAGATCTAAGCCCATAAGTCAGATACAGCATCAGAACCAAGTTCACTACATAAATACAGTACAAAAACCAAGTTCAATACATAAATACAGCACCAGAACCATGTGCAGTACATACATACATCACCAGATTTTAAAAGTTTAACATAGATACCACTTGAGTAGTCAGGTCAGCCCTTGCCGAATAAGCTTGTTTAGTGTGAAACTGCAGCTCCCAGTATGGCCTAAACAGTAGTAAGGCCCCTTTCACACGGGCGAGTTTTCTGCGCGGGTGCAATGTGTGAGGAGGATGCATTGCACCCGCACTGAATCCGGACCCATTCATTTCTGTGGGGCTGTGCACATGAGCGGTGATTTACACGCATCACTTATGCGTTGCGTGAAAATCGCAGCATGCTCTATATTGTGCGTTTTTCACGGGCCCCATAGAAGTGAATAGGGCTGCGGGAAAATCGCAAGCATCCGCAAGCAAGTGCGGATGCAGTGCGATTTTCCCGCATGGTTGCTTAGCAACGGGACCAGATCTTTATTATTTTCCCTTATAACATGGTTATAAGGGAAAATAATAGCATTCTCAATTAAGAATGCTTAGTAAAATGAAGAGGAAGGGGTTAAAAATAATAAAAGTTAACTTACCTTAGCCACTTGATCGCGTAGTTGCGATCTGTCCTCTTTTCCAGCATCAGCTAACACTAAGTGACCTGTGATGACGTCACATCACATGGTCCAATTACATGGTCCATCTTACCATGGTGATGGACCATGTGATTGGACCATGTGATGTGACGTCATCACAGGTCCTTTAGTTCTTAGCTGATGCTGGGAAACAGAGGACAGATCGCAACTACGCGATCAAGTGGCTAAGGTAAGTTAACTTTTATTATTTTTAACCCCTTACACTTCATTTTACTATGCATTCTTTATTAAGAATGCTATTATTTTCTCACACGCATGCAAAACGCATTACAAACGTTTGCACCTGCACGGGAAAATTGTTTGCACCTGCACGCATATTCCCCCAACGCACCCGCCTCTTATCCGGGCGTCAAACATGACGCCCGTGTAAAAGAGGCCTAAAGGTATAGTGGGAGTTGTTTCACAAAACAGCATGCTACCTCCTATCATCAGCTGTAGATCATTCAGGTGGCTACAGATAAATGAAAATGATTTTTCTGCCACCAACTCCATATGATGTGTTCTGTAGTCACCTGAATGATACGGAGTCGGTGGCAGAAAAATAATTTTTATTTAGTGAATTACAGGTGATGTCTCCTCCTAAGTTTCTCTCCATCTGGTTCAGGCCACCATGAAGACTAGTGGTTTACACACAATCCATGGGGCCCCCTGTGCGAAACTGATCCATGGGGCCCCCTCCCTGTCGTCCGACCCCAAAACCCGCCGCAAGAATTTACTTGGGCCCCCTGGATTGTGATTAATAATGCTCAGTGCTTCTCTGTAACTTTTTGACTACAAAAATCACAGTGAGATAAAGTTGTCACTGTGATTTTGTAGCAAATAGATCACAGAGAGGCAAAAAGTATTATCAATCATGTTAGTGCTCCGTGTCTCTGCTGTCCAGTACGCAGCTTGGATCTCATTCAAGCAGCAGATTACCTGCATGGCATCCACTCGTGTGAAAGAGCCCTAAACCCAATGCATGACTACACTCACCCAGTCCTAACTAATAAAATCAGGTCCTACCTCATCCAGGGTGTCGCTGGCATCGGCGCAATGTCCACTGGATCCAGAACAAGGTCCCTGTGGTGAGAAAAGAATAATCACATAAGGAAGGGATGGTGACTGCCCTTGTCAATACACCAGCAAGGGGCTCTGTGCTGGCCTGTAAGAATGAGCCGTGCCAATGTATAGCAGGGTAATCTAGGACATTTACCCAAAGTGCTACTACACAGTACTAATGCTCACATTGTGGCCCCTCACAGTAATTAGGCCCATCTTGTGGCCCCTTCAAAATAGTTATGTCCTCCTTGTGGCCCCTCACAGTAGTTATGGCCAGATATATGCCCCCCTTACAGTAGTTATGGCCAGATATGTGTCCACCTCACAGTAGTTATGCCCAGATTTGTGTCTCCCTCACAGTAGTTATGCCCAGATTTGTGTCCCCCTCACAGTAGTTATGTCTAGGTATCTGTCCCCCTCACAGTAGTAATGTCCTGATATGTGTCCCCCTTACAGCAGTTATGGGCAGATATGTGTCCTTCTCACAGTAGTTATTCCCAGATATGTGTCCCCCTTACAGTAGTTATGGCCAGATATGCGTCCCCCTCACTGTAGTTATGTCCAGATATGTGCGCCCTCACAGTAGTTATGGCCAGATATGTGTCCCCCTCTCAGTAGTTATGACCAGATATGTATCCTCCTCACTGTAGTTATGCCTAGATATGTGTCCCCCTCACAGTAGTTATGTCCAGATGTGTCCCCCCTCACTGTAGTTATGTCTAGATATGTGCCCCCTCACAGTAGTTATGGCCAAATATGTGCCCCCCCCCTCACAGTAGTTATGGCCAGATATGTGTCCCCCTCACAGTAGTTATGGCCAGATATGTGTCCCCCTCACAGTAATTATGGCCAGATATGTGTCCCCCTCACTGTAGTTATGCCTAGATATGTGTCCCCCTCACTGTAGTTATGTCCAGATATGTTTCCCCCTCTCACTGTAGTTATGTCCAGATATGTGCCCCCTCACAGTAGTTATGGCCAAATATGTGCCCCCCCCTCACAGTAGTTATGGCCAGATATGTGTCCCCCTCACAGTAGTTATGGCCAGATATGTGTCCCCCTCACAGTAGTTATGGCCAGATATGTGTCCCCCTCTCAGTAGTTATGGCCAGATATGTGTCCCCCTCACTGTAGTTATGCCTAGATATGTGTCCCTCTCACAGTAGTTATGGCCAGATATGTGTCCCCCTCACAGTAGTTATGGCCAGATTATGTGTCCCCCTCACAGTAGTTATGGCCAGATTATGTGCCCCCTCACAGTAATTATGGCCAGATTATGTGCCCCCTCACAGTAGTTATGCAAGATATGTGTCCCCCTCACAGTAGTTATGGCCAGATATGTGTTCCCCTCACAGTAATTATGGCCAGATTATGTGCCCCTCACAGTAGTTATGCCAGATATGTGCCCCCTCACAGTAGTTATGGCCAGATATGTGCCCCTCACAGTTACAGGGGGCAAAATGGAATATATATACAGCGGAAGCAAAAAATGGAATATATACACAGGGGACAAATGGAATACAGTATATACAGAGGGGGCAAAATGGATATATATAAAGGGGCCCTGTATATATATATATATATATATATATATATATATCCATTTTGCCCCCTCTGTATATATTCCATTTGTCCCCTGTGTATGTATTCCTTATTTTACCCCTTCTGTATATATAGAATTTTTGTCATTTTTTGCATTTTGCCAAATATTTCATTAAAAGGGCCCCTATGAAGGATTTGGTGCGATGCCAGTGCAGTGCTGCCACTCTGCCGCACTACCAGATGCTCCCTGTGTTATGAGCCGGCACATACAAAAAAAAAAAAAACGTACCTACTCTGAACCTGCTCGTCTCCCGCCATCTTGTTCATAATCCCGTTATCTGGCGTGCGTCGGCAGTGTTGTGGGCCCGTGTCATCCAGTCAACCCGCGTTATCCCGCGAGACCTGGCGCGAGGTCACGGGTCTGGAGCAAGCACTGGCATCAGCCCTGGATGGGTGGAGCCGGAGGAGGGGCCGCTGCGTAAATTACTAACTGCGAGTCCGCAGTTCTGCACTGCCGGCCAGGCACAGAGGCCAGGGCCCGACTGGCTGTATACTTTTAAAAATTTTAAAATAATTTGCGTTGGGGCGGTGGGGCTGCGGACCCCAGGTGCCTTGGGTACAGCACTACTGCAGGGGTCAGGGGTCCACAAGCGGCCGGGCACCCTGGAGTGCTGTGCCTGGTGGCAACTGCGACCGCTGCGACCCCTGTATGTACACGCCTGATGAAGACATCTACTGGCCATGGCTCATTTCTGCAAATTTTGCTTAGAAAATACCTTCATCTTCTAGCTTTACCAACAAATCGGCACCCTGTATACTACAAACTTAGAAGACAAACCCCTCTTAGTACCACATGCTGTGCTCCCTCTATGTATAATGCCTCTTATATGTGCCCCCTTTATGTGTAGTGCCTCTTATATATGCCCCTTTTATGTATAGCGCCACTTATATATGTTTCCTTTATGTATAGTGCATCTTATATGTGCCCCCATTATTTATAGTACATTTTATATGTGCTCCCTTTATGCATTTCGCCTCTTATATGTGTCCCCTGAATACAATGTACACACACTATTATAATACTCAGTAGAAGCTAGAATGGAATAGGTAGCACAAGGTGTGACGTCACTGGTCACATGTTTCCAATGGTCACGTGGTAAGAGGTATAATAGATGCAGTGGGTATATGTAGTATATACAGCAGTGTACTGATATGTGAAGTATGAGGTATAAATTATACCTCGTATCTCACATTTCAGTACACTGCTTTATATACTGTATACAGTATGTGTACATAGTGCATCTATTATCTCATACCTCACATATCAGTACACTGCTCTGTATAGTACAGTATATATCTTTATACCCTGCATCTATTATACCGTATAATATATACAGTGTGAATAGATATATACAATAGTATATACAGCAGTGTACTGATACGTCAGGTAAGAGGTATAAAAGATGTAGTGGGTACAGATATATCAGTACACCTCTGTATATACTATATATCTGTACACACTGCATCTATTGTACTTTGTACCTGACATATCAGTACCCTGTGTGTATATTATGTGTCAGGTATGAGGTACAACAGATGCAGTGGGTACAGATATATGTGGACAGTCATATATTATGGTCCCCTAGTGAGGTGCATGAGGTATTGGGGGCTATAGTTAAGTTTAGGGTCAATATCAGGGTATTAGGGTTGGGTCAGTGTTAGAGTCGGCATTAGGGTTAGGATCAGTGTTAGTGTTAGGATTACAATTAGGGTTAGTTTTAGGGTTAGGTTAACACTTAGGGTCATTATTAGGTTTAGGGTTAGGATTGGGGTTATTATTAGGATTAGGATCAGTATTAGGGTTATTGTTAGTATTACAGGTCAGTATTAGGGTTATTATCAGTATTAGGGTTTAGTATAAGGGTTAGGTTCAATATAATGATTAGTATTACGGTCACTATTTGGGTTAGGGTAAGGGTCAGTATTAGGGTTAGGTTCAGTATAATGAATACTATTTGGTTCAGTATTTGGGTTAGGATTAATATCAGTATTAGCATTAGGGAAAGTATTGCGATTAGGGTTAGCCTACATGCACACGGCAGTGCTTTTTTGCGGCCTCCGTTCCGTTTTTTTTGCGGATCCGATGGTTTCCCATTCATTTCTATGGATCCATTAAAAATGCGGATGCCTCTTCCGTTGCCTGTCCGCGTCCGTTGTCCACATTTTACGTCCGCAAAAAAAATATGGCATGTCCTATTCTTGACCGCAAAAAACGGTTTGCGGACCCATAGAAGTCAATGGGTCCGCAAAAAATGCGGATGACCAACGGAAGCCATCTGTTTGTCATCCGCATCCGTTTTTTTTGCGGATGGTTGCTTGGAAAACAGGGCACTTGTACATGTACTTTAAGAAACCAGTTCAAGCCTTCCGTTTTTTTTGCGGATCCGAAAAAAACGGAAGACACAAAATTTGCGGACACACGGAACGGATGTGGATGTGAAAAAAAAAGGAAGACGGATCCGCGATTTGCGGACAGCAAAAAACAACTGTCGTGTGCATGTAGCCTTAGTATTAGGGGTAGTATTAGGCCTCTTTCACACGGGCGTTGCGGGTGCACTCCGTCAAACAGTGCGGGTGCGTTGCGGGAATCGCCGCGATTTTTCCCTGCGAGTGCAAAGCGCTGTCATGCGTTTTGCACGCGCGGGAGAAAAATCGGCACTTTTGGTACCCAGACCCGAACCTGCACTTCTTCACAGAAGTGCATGTTCGGGTCCGAAATGGTCCCGCTGGTATTATTTCACATTATAACATAGTTATAATGTAAAATAATACCCTTGGCCATCTTCCTAATGTTGAACCCGGTGCTGAATGGGTTAAAAATAATAAACTAATCATAACTTACCTGGTCCCTTTGATCGCGAAGCCCGGCATCCTCTCCGTTAGCTAGCTACTAGGTAAAGGACCTGTGATGATGTCACAGCATCACATGGCCCAATCACATGCTCCATCACCATAGTGATGGAGCATGTGATTGAGCCATGTGATGTGACATCATCACAGGTCCTTTAGATCATCGATGCTGCAGGGAAAGAGAGGACAGATCGCGACTACGCGATCAAGTGGCTAAGGTAAGTTAACTTTATTATTTTTAACCCCTTCCTCATCATTTAACAATGCATTCTTTATTAAGAATGCTATTATTTCCCTTATAACCATGTTATAAGGGGAAATAATAGAGATTGGGTCCCGTTGCTAAGCAACAATGCGGGAAAATCGCAACGCATCCGCGACTTGGTTGCGGATGCTTGCGATTTTCCCGCAGCCCCATTCACTTCTATGGGGCCTGCGTTGCGTGAAAAACGCAGAATATAGAACATGCTGCGATTTTCACGCAACGCAGAAGTGATGCGTGAAAATCACCGCTCATGTGCACAGCCCCATAGAAATGAATGGGTCCGGATTCAGTGCGGGTGCAATGCGTCCTCCTCACGCATTGCACCCGCGCGGAAAACTCGCCCGTGTGAAAGGGGCCTTAGAGTTAGGGGCCAATATTAGGGTTTGGGGCCAATATTATGGTCAGTATTAGGCCCCTTTCACACGGGCGAGTTTTCCGCATGGGTGCAATGCGTGAGGTGGACTCATTGCACCCGCACTGAATCCGGACCTATTCATTTCTATGGGGCTGTGCACATGAGCGGTGATTTTCACGCATCACTTCTGCGCTGCGTGAAAATCGCAGCATGCTCCAGTTTCTGCGTTTTTCACGCAACGCAGGCCCCATAGAAGTGAATAGGGCTGCGGGAAAATCGCAAACATCCACAAGCAAGTGCGGATGCAGTGCGATTTTCCCGCATGGTTGCTAAGAGATGGGACCCGATCATTATTATTTTCCCTTATAACATGGTTATAAGGGAAAATAATAGCATTCTCAATTAAGAATGCTTTGTAGAATGTGGATTAAGTGGTTAAAAATAAAAAACTTAACTTACCTTAGCCACTTGATCGCGTAGTTGGCGATCTCTCTTCTCTCTTCAAGCATTAGCTGCAGTCTAAAGGACCTGTGATGATGTCACATCACATGGTCCAATCACATGCCTGCGGACAAGAATAGGCATCTCTATGGGGAGTGCCAGCATGGTGTGTTGTGGATCCGCAATTTGCGGATCCGCAACACACTACGAACGTGTGAATGGGGCCTAATCCGGACATGCTCGTGTGAAAGAGGCCGATAAGTCTTTAAGGCCTGGAGTGGACACCGAACACTAGCCTAGCCAACGCTTTCCCTATTAATTCAGCAGCAGCAACACTCTCCCTGCTTTAACCACTTACCGCCACGCTAACGCCAATGGGCGTCAGCGCGGCGGCTCTCTCAGGTCTCAGTCACGCCTATCGGCGTCATCTCGTGAGACCCGAGATTTCGCATGAACGCGCGCGTTCATGCGATCGGAACCGGGACAACTGAAACTACAGCCTGCCAGTGCTGATCATGCGCTGGCAGGCTGTAGATGCGGAAAAAAACGCATTTAAAACGCATATCAGACGCTGTTTTGTAAACAGCGTCTGATATGCCTGCTGTCTGCTTGTCTGGTGGTCCATTTGTCTGGGACCACCAGAGGAAACATAAGTAAAGTGCACCAATCACTACACACACACCCCCCCACCCCCATCACTGATTAACCCCTGATCACCCATGTCACCCCCCCGATCATCCCCTGTCACCCCCCCTGTCACTAATGACCCCCCTTTAAGGCTCGTTCAGATGTCCATATGTGTTTTGCGGATCCATGGATCTGCGGATCCATGGATCTGCGGATCCGCAAAATACGGACACCGGCAATGTGCTTTCCGCATTTTGCAGATCCGCACATTGCCAGAACTATATAGATAATGCCTTTTCTTGTCCACAATTGCGGACAAGAATAGGACATGTTCTATATTTTTGCGGAACGGAACTGCAGACCCGGAAGCGCGGATCCGTAATTCCGGATCCGAGCGGGACAAAGTCTGTCCCCATAGAAATGAATGGGTCCGCAATTCCGTTCCGCAAACAGAATTGCGGACGTGTGAATGTGGCATAAGGGTCCCTTATCATCGCCAGTTAGTTAGCTACTTGTTAGGTAGCTAGCGCCCAGCCCACCGCACCGCAGTCACTGATTTTGGCAGAGATTTTTTCATCCACATTGATCGATGCGAATGAAGAAATCTGTGCCGTTCATTTTTTATTTTTTCAGCGCAGAGGCTGAACGGAAAAAAATCTCATTACCCGTATGCTCAATATAAGGAGAATCGCAGAAACTCCTAATGCTGGCCATACGTGTAATGATTATGGAGACCCTAAAATGCCAGGGCAGTACAAACACCTCACATGTGACCCCATTTTAGAAAGAAGACACCCCAAGGTATTCCGTGAGGGGTATGGTGAGTTCATGTAAAATTTTATTTTTTGTCACAAATTAGTGGAATATGAGACTTGATAAATGTTTTTTCCTGTGAACTCGCCAGGCCCCTCACAGAATACCTTGGGGTGTCTTCTTTCCACAATGGGGTCACTTGTGGGGTATTTATACTGCCCTGGCATTTTAGGGGCCCTAAAGCGTGAGAATCCAAATGCGTAAAAATGCCCTGTGAAATCCTAAAGGTACTCATGAGAATTAGGGCCCCTTTGCGCATCTTGGCTGCAAAAAGGTGTCACTCATGTGATATCGCCGTACTCAGGAGAAGTAGGGCAATGAGTTTTGGGGTGTATTTTTATATATACCCTTACTTTGTGTGAGAAATATCGCTGTAAACGACAACTTTTAAAAAAAATTTATACAAAGTTGTCAATTTACAGAGATATTTCTCTCACCCAACATGGGTATATGTAAAAATACACCACAAAATACGTTGCCCTACTTCTCCTGAGTACAGCGATACCACATGAGTGACACTTTTTTGCAGCCTGGGTGCGCAAAGGGGCCCAAATTCCAACAAGTACCTTTAGGTTTTACATGGCTGCTCACAATTTAGCCCTGCCCAAAATGCCAGAACAGTACAAACACCCCACAAATGACCCCATTTTGGAAATAAGACACCCCAAGGTATTCGCTGAGGGGCATATTCAGTCCATGAAAAATTGAACTTTTTGTCAAAAGTTAGCGGAAAGGGAGACTTTGTGAGAAAAAACAATAAAAAATCAATTTCCGCTAACTTGTGCCAAAAAAAAATCTTCTATGAACTCACCATGCCCCTCACGGAATACCTTGGCGTATCTTCTTTCCAAAATGGGGTCACAAGTGGGGTATTTATACTGCCCTGGCATTTTAGGGGCCCTAAAGCATGAGAAGAAAAATGCGTAAAAATGCCCTCCTAAAAGGTACTCATTGGAATTTGGGCCCCATTGCGCATCTTGGCTGAAAAAAAGTGTCACACATGTGGTATCGCCGTACTCAGGAGAAGTAGGGCAATGAGTTTTGGGGTGTATTTTTACATATACCCATGCTGGGTGAGAGAAATATCTCTGTAAATTGACAACTTTGTATAATTTGTTTTAAAAAGTTGTCATTTACAGAGATATTTCTCACACGCAGTATGGGTATATATAAAAATACACCCTAAAACACATTGCCCTACTTCTCCTGAGCACGGCGATACCACATGAGTGACACTTTTTGCAGCCAAGATGCGCAAAGGGGCCCTAAAACCAATGAGTACCTTTAGGATTTCACAGTGCATTTTTAAGCATTTGGATTCTCACGTTTTTGGGCCCCTAAAATGCCAGGGCAGTATAAATACCCCACAAGTGACCCCATTGTGGAAAGAAGACACCCCAAGGTATTCCGTGAGGGGCATGTCGAGTTCACTGAATATTTTTTTTTTGGCACAAGTTAGCGGAAATGGATATATATATATATATATTTTTTTGTTGTTTTTTATAAAGTCTCATATTCACTAACTTGTGACAAAAAATATTCTTTAAACTCGAGATGCCCCTCACGGAATACCTTGGGGTGTATTCTTTCTAAAATGGGGTCACAAGTGGGGTATTTGCACTGTCCTGGCATTTTAGGGGCCCCTAAAGCGTGAGAAGAAGTCTGGAATCCAAATGCATAAAAATGCCCTGTGAAATCCTAAAGGTACTCATTGGAATTAGGGCCCCTTTGCGCACCCATTGCCCTACTTCTCCTGAGTACGGCGATACCACATGTGTGACACTTTTTTGCAGCCTGGGTGCGCAAAGGGGCCCAAATTCCAACGAGTACCTTTAGGTTTTACATGGCTGCTCACAATTTAGCGCCGCCCAAAATGCCAGAACAGTAAACACACCCCACAAATGA
Organism: Bufotes viridis; assembly: GCA_033119425.1. Classification (NCBI taxonomy): domain Eukaryota; kingdom Metazoa; phylum Chordata; class Amphibia; order Anura; family Bufonidae; genus Bufotes; species Bufotes viridis. The sequence goes on along the minus strand of CM065589.1, from coordinate 372,923,494 downwards.
CCCCATTTCGGAAAGTAGACACCCCAAGGTATTCACTGAGGGGCATAGTGAGTCCGTTTGAGATTTTTTTTTTTTTGCCAGAAGTTAGCAGAAATGGAAACTTTATTATTTTTTTTTTTTCTCAGAAAGTGTCATTTTCCGCTAACTTGTGAAAAAAAATGAAATGATACATAAACTCACCATGCCCCTCCGCGAATACTTTGGGGTGTCTTCTTTCTAAAATGGTGTCATTTGGGGGGTATTTATACTATCCTGGCATTCGAGCACCTGAAGAAACATGACAGGTGCTCAGAAAGTCAGAGCTGCTTCAAAATGCGGAAATTAATTTTTTTGCACCATAGTTTGTAAGCGCTATAACTTTTACCCAAACCAATAAATATACACTTATGTATAAACTTCTTGTTTTCATTGTTGTGACCAATCCATCAGAGGTGGCCGTGCATGCGCACTATAGGAAAAAGCACCAGCCTATATGTGCTCCCACGGTTCCAGCCACCAGACAGGCTGGCACTTTTTCCTATAGTGTGCAAGCACAGCCACTGCTGATGGATTTCATGTTGGTTGTAACCATGGAAACAAGCAGTGTATAATGTGTAGCAAAACTAAATCCAGTATGCAAAGGAAACAAAATGGGTAATAACAATACATTAGTAAGTGGTTTGTATTAACTTTCTCTACTCGATAAATGTCACTTGTTGAAGTGAGACGACCTCTTTAAGGTTAGGGTCAGTATTAGAGTTAGGTGTTGTATTAGAGTTAGGAGTAAGGGTTAGGATCAATATTAGGGTTAGGGTCAGTATTAGGGTTAGGGGCCACTATTAGGTTTGGGGGTCAGTATTAGGGTTGGGTGCCAATATTAGGGTTAGTATTAGGTTAGGGTCAGTATTAGAGTCAGTATTACCCTAAGTTCACACCTGAGCATTTTACAGCGCCTTCAAACGCGCTGTAAAACGCTCAACACATGAAAGCCAATGCTTTCCTATGGCCTTGGTTCTCACTTGAGCGTTTTACAGCGCGTTTGAACGTGCTGTAAAACGCCAGACGCATAAACAAGTACTTGAGCTTTTTTTGGGGCGTTTGTCGCGCGTTTTGTGATTGACACCACAGTAGTAGTTTCCTATTTGCAAAAACGCGCTGAAATACGCGCGACAAAAACCCGCGTAAAACGCGCGTTTCTAGAACGCTCAGGTCTGAACCCAGGGTTAGAGTTAGAGGTTAGTATTAGGCTAGGGTCAGTATTAGAGTTAGGGTCATTATTCGAGTTAGGGGCCAGTATTAGGATTAGGGGGCAGTATTAGTGTCAGGGGTCAGTGTTAGGGGCCAGTATTAGGGTCAGTCATCAGTCAGGGGCCAGTTTTAGGTTCAGAAGTCAGTGTTATGGCTAGTATTTGGGTCAGGGGTCAAGGTTTAGGGGCCATTATTAGTATAGGGGGCATTCTTACGGTCAGGGGGCAGTGTTCGGGCACAAGAACAGAAAAAGGGAGGGCACTGTCTACTTACCTGTCCCAGCGTGGTCCTACGATGAGCATGCAGCAATGCAGACACGGCCTCTTCTGGCGAGTCTGCATCTGTGGAACATCGCAAAAGCAAATATATATATAGTCAGGAAACCGGACAGCACTCCAGATAAATACAAATGCGAAAACATTGGACGCTCCTTAATATAGATTTTTTTTTTATGTCCATTTTGGTGAGATCCGGACATTTTTTTTTATTATAAATATAATTAAAATATATATATATATATGTATATATATATATATATATATATATATATATATATAATGGAAAACGATGGTCCCAGGGTATAGCTGCTTATCCAATGTCATAGTCAGGAAACCGGACAGCATTCCAGATAAAAACAGTGATTTATTCACCCATGAGGCACAGTGAGGCAACGTTTCAGCTCATACAAAGAGCCTTTCTCAAGCAATAAACACAAGTGCAAATATGGGGTATATATAGCTCAACCCCTGCAGGCAATTATCAATAAAATAATTACATCAATCATCGTGTTGAACAAAAAGCAAGTAATAACATAAGTACTAAATATATTCAAAATACAAATAAAGTGCAATCAGTACATGCGTATGCATACATATACAGAAATAAAGTGCATACATAATAGCGATCTTATAAAAATTGCAAGAAAAGTGAAAAGTGCTGTGAATTAGACACATATGTGCAACATAATACAATATAAAAGTGGGAGGAGTGATGAAACACATGAAAAGCAAGACATACCCTACAGGTGTATCTGGGTCCCACATGCGAACTATAGCCGAATTCGGCATGTACTGAATGCCAGTGCGCAAACGCCAGGTTGCGTCAAAAATATAAGACATAGAGTCCCCTAGTGCTGTTCGTGGAGCATGCGCTCTATATTTTAGCCACTCGAGCAGACATTTTTCAATAGGTAAGCAGTATGAGACTGTGTACGCATGCCCATTCGTAAGTATTATGGGCAGCTCCATCACGGAATCTGGCAGTCATCTCTAGGCCAGAATCATATCTACAGGGCATCTTGGAGGATAAATCTATGGGGAGGATGCACCTCGTCAAAGGTGCAAACCTTCTACCCTAATTGGCTAAATGTTGGCACACATGACACATAGTGCCACGTATGTGAAAACACGAAGCCCAAAAGATACCTCTTGTCTATAGCCCATACCAGGGATCTCCTGAAGACTCAGAGCTGAAGTTAGATAATAGTATGTTTGGCACAACCTAGGAAAGAACAAAAACAAATAAAAATAATGATAATATAATTCCTAACATAGGCACGGGGACGCAGTATTCTTCTGCAGGGATATGCTTGTTTTTCGCGCGAAACGGCCGTTGCCGGTCACTACACTCAGCATAAGGTTTGTCCGCCCCAGCCCTCCTCCGATTGTTGGCTCTTAAGGAAGTGAAAGTAAAGGTGATTTTTTAAAGGCGAACGGTGAGTGCCGCTGATCTTTACTCCTTCTCTCTACTGCACAACTATGCTTGTTTTTCGCTTCCTGGAATCCATATTTGTTCACCATCTGTGAAAATAAAAAAGGAACCGTTAGTCCTTTACGTAGCTTGATTGTGTTCATAATCAACAATCCACACACAGGATATGGACTAAAACGTACATGCAGTAATAATGTGGGGCAAACCAATCCCCTATGAATACAATCGCAGATTATAATCAATGTTAAGCCCATTAGGTTTTAGACAATCCAAGGTATGTATCCAATATAACTCCTTCTTTTTCAACATCAATATTCTATTGCCACCACTTCTGGGTAAAGGATAGTGTTGAGCGAACAGTTCGAGCATCGTTCGGGTTCGTACCGAATTTTGGGGTGTCCGGGACACGGACCCGAACCCGGACATTTTCGGTTCGGGTTCGTTGTTCGTCGATTACTTCCCACTTTCTGAAGGGCTGCACAGCAGCCAATCAACTAGCGTTTTACTTCTTGCCCTAAGAGCCCATCACAGCCATGCCTACTAATGGCATGGCTGTGATTGGCCAAGTGCAGCATGTGACCCAGCCTCTATTTAAGCTGGAGTCACGTAGCGCCGCACGTCACACTGCTCTGATTAGTGTAGGAAGAGGACGCAGCTTCTGTCAGGGCGAGATTAGGCAGGGTAAAGTCAGCAACAGCACCTAATGAACGGATCGATCTACAGCTGTGAATGATTGAACTTCTGCTAGTTACTTGCTCACTGGTTTTTAGGCTGCACAGAGCGTTTTTCTGTCACTTATTTTCTGGGTTGATCGGCGGCCATCTTGTGACTTGTGGTGCACCAGAACAAGCTACCACCAAGTCCATCAATCCATCAATACTAGTTTTTTTTTTTGCTATATCCTACATCAGGGGCTTGGCTGTGCTAATTGTCACCCCTAGAAACTCAGGATAGCAATTTCTATGTTTTATTAAGGGGTTAAATACAATTGCCCAAATACCAATCCCCTAAATCTGGTGTTCCAGCTTTGGCTAGCCAAGTATAATACTGTCTGCTGTCTGGCAAAGGATAGATTATTTTCTGTGGTGAAAATCAATTGCCAAAATAGCAATAACATAAATCAGTGGTTTCAGCTGTGGCTGGCAAACTATATTAGTGTCTGCCAAAACATATATTTTGTTCTGGGGTAAAATTTATCTGCCAAAATAGCAATACCATGAATCTGGTGTCCCAGCTGTTGCAGGCCAAGTTTCATAGTGTCCGCCAAAACATATATTTTGTTCTGGGGTGAAATTAATCTGCCAAAATAGCAATAGCCTGAATCTGTTGTCCCAGCTGTTGCAGGGCAGGTTTCATAGTGTCCGCCAAAACATATATTTTGTTCTGGAGTGAAATTAATCTGCCAAAATAGCAATACCCTGAATCTGGTGTCCCAGCTGTTGCAGGCCAGGTTTCATAGTGTTCGCCAAAACATATATTTTGTTCTGGGGTAAAATTAATCTGCCAAAATAGCAATACCATAAATCTGGTGTCCCAGCTGTTGCAGGCCAGGTTTCATAGTGTCCGCCAAAACATATATTTTGTTCTGGGGTGAAATTAATCTGCCAAAATAGCAATACCCTGAATCTGGTGTCCCAGCTGTTGCAGGCCAGGTTTCATAGTGTCCACCAAAACATATATTTTGTTCTGGGGTGAAATTAATCTGCCAAAATAGCAATACCCTGAATCTGGTGTCCCAGCTGTTGCAGGCCAGGTTTCATAGTGTCCGCCAAAACATATATTTTGTTCTGGGGTAAAATTAATCTGCCAAAATAGCAATACCCTGAATCTGGTGTCCCAGCTGTTGCAGGCCAGGTTTCATAGTGTCCGCCAAAACATATATTTTGTTCTGGGGTGAAATTAATCTGCCAAAATAGCAATACCCTGAATCTGGTGTCCCAGCTGTTGCAGGGCAGGTTTCATAGTGTCCGCCAAAACATATATTTTGTTCTGGGGTGAAATTAATCTGCCAAAATAGCAATACCCTGAATCTGGTGTCCCAGCTGTTGCAGGCCAGGTTTCATATTGTCCGCCAAAACATATATTTTGTTCTGGGGTGTAATTAATTTGCCAAAATAGCAATACCCTGAATCTGGTGTCCCAGCTGTTGCAGGCCAGGTTTCATAGTGTCCGCCAAAACATATATTTTGTTCTAGGGTGAAATTAATCTGCCAAAATAGCAATACCCTGAATCTGGTGTCCCAGCTGTTGCAGGCCAGGTTTCATAGTGTTCGCCAAAACATATATTTTGTTCTGGGGTGAAATTAATTTGCCAAAATAGCAATACCCTGAATCTGGTGTCCCAGCTGTTGCAGGCTAGGTTTCATAATGTCCGCCAAAACATATATTTTGTTCTGGGGTGAAATTAATTTGCCAAAATAGCAATACCCTGAATCTGGTGTCCCAGCTGTTGCAGGCCAGGTTTCATAGTGTCCGCCAAAACATATATTTTGTTCTGGGGTGAAATTAATCTGCCAAAATAGCAATACCCTGAATCTGGTGTCCCAGCTGTTGCAGGCCAGGTTTCATAGTGTCCGCCAAAACATATATTTTGTTCTGGGGTGTAATTAATTTGCCAAAATAGCAATACCCTGAATCTGGTGTCCCAGCTGTTGCAGGCCAGGTTTCATAGTGTCCGCCAAAACATATATTTTGTTCTGGGGTGAAATTAATTTGCCAAAATAGCAATACCCTGAATCTGGTGTCCCAGCTGTTGCAGGCCAGGTTTCATAGTGTCCGCCAAAACATATATTTTGTTCTGGGGTGAAATTAATCTGCCAAAATAGCAATACCCTGAATCTGGTGTCCCAGCTGTTGCAGGCCAGGTTTCATAGTGTTCGCCAAAACATATATTTTGTTCTGGGGTGAAATTAATTTGCCAAAATAGCAATACCCTGAATCTGGTGTCCCAGCTGTTGCAGGCTAGGTTTCATAGTGTCCGCCAAAACATATATTTTGTTCTGGGGTGAAATTAATCTGCCAAAATAGCAATACCCTGAATCTGGTGTCCCAGCTGTTGCAGGCCAGGTTTCATAGTGTTCACCAAAACATATATTTTGTTCTGGGGTGAAATTAATTTGCCAAAATAGCAATACCCTGAATCTGGTGTCCCAGCTGTTGCAGGCTAGGTTTCATAGTGTCCGCCAAAACATATATTTTGTTCTGGGGTGAAATTAATCTGCCAAAATAGCAATACCCTGAATCTGGTGTCCCAGCTGTTGCAGGCCAGGTTTCATATTGTCCGCCAAAACATATATTTTGTTCTGGGGTGTAATTAATTTGCCAAAATAGCAATACCCTGAATCTGGTGTCCCAGCTGTTGCAGGCCAGGTTTCATAGTGTCCGCCAAAACATATATTTTGTTCTGGGGTGAAATTAATCTGCCAAAATAGCAATACCCTGAATCTGGTGTCCCAGCTGTTGCAGGCCAGGTTTCATAGTGTTCGCCAAAACATATATTTTGTTCTGGGGTGAAATTAATCTGCCAAAATAGCAATACCCTGAATCTGGTGTCCCAGCTGTTGCAGGCCAGGTTTCATAGTGTTCGCCAAAACATATATTTTGTTCTGGGGTGAAATTAATTTGCCAAAATAGCAATACCCTGAATCTGGTGTCCCAGCTGTTGCAGGCTAGGTTTCATAGTGTCCGCCAAAACATATATTTTGTTCTGGGGTGAAATTAATTTGCCAAAATAGCAATACCCTGAATCTGGTGTCTTAGCTTTTGCAGGCCAGGTTACATAGTGTCCGCCAAAACATATATTTTGTTCTGGGGTGAAATTAATCTGCCAAAATAGCAATACCCTGAATCTGGTGTCCCAGCCGTTGCAGGCCAGGTTACATAGTGTCCGCCAAAACATATATTTTGTTCTGGGGTGAAATTAATCTGCCAAAATAGCAATACCCTGAATCTGGTGTCCCAGCTGTTGCAGGCCAGGTTTCATAGTGTCCGCCAAAACATATATTTTGTTCTGGGGTGAAATTAATTTTCCAAAATAGCAATACCCTGAATCTGGTGTCCCAGCTGTTGCAGGTCAGGTTTCATAGTGTTCACCAAAACATATATTTTGTTCTGGGGTGAAATTAATTTGCGAAAATAGCAATACCCTGAATCTGGTGTCCCAGCTGTTGCAGGCCAGGTTTTATAGTGTCCGCCAAAACATATATTTCGTTCTGGGGTGTAATTTACTTGCCAAAATAGCAATACCCTGAATTGCTGTAGACCGAACAGGAGGTCAGGGAGGAAGACTGTGTGGAAGATGATGCAGGGGACGATGAGGTCCTAGACCCCACATGGAATGAAGATCGTGCCACTGACTTTCATAGTTCAGAGGAAGAGGCAGTGGTGAGACCGAGCCAACAGCGTAGCAAAAGCGGGAGCAGGGGGCAAAAGCACACCAGCCGCCGCCAAGAGAGTTCGCCTGCTACTGGCCACCGCCACCAGGGGCCGAGCACCCCAAAGGCAGCTTCAAGGAGTTCCCTGGCATGGCACTTCTTTAAACAATGTGCTGACAACAAGACCCGAGTGGTTTGCACGTTTTTCGTCCTTTTTTCATGGTCTCGTTCCCAGAGCTATAACTTTTTTATTTTTCCGTCTATATAGCAGTATGAGGGCTTGTTTTTTGCGGGACAAGTTGTAGTTTTTAATAGCGCCATTTTGGGGTACACATAACTATGTTATTAACTTTTATTAACTCTTTCTGGGAGGGAGAAGGGGAAAAATAGTACTACTGCCACTGCGTTTGTACATTATAAATTTTACGGTGTTCATTATTCGGTAAAAGTAACATAATATTTTCATTCCCTGGGTCAGTACGATTACAGGGATACCAAATACTTATAGTTTTTTTTAAGTTTTACTACTTTTTTTTCAATAAAACCCCTTTTTTAACAAAAAAAAATGATTTTGCATTGCCACTTCCCAGGACCCATAACTTTTAAAAAAATTTTTCTATGGAGTTGTGTGAGGGCTTGATTTTTGCGGGACGACTTCTATTTTTCATTGGTATAATTTTTTAGTAAATTCCGCTTTTTGATCGCTTGTTATTTCGTTTTTTTCTGTGAAAATTAAGAATAAATTAGAAATTTGGGCTTTTTTTTAATTTATTTTTTTAACGGCGTGTACTATAGGGGATAATTTATGTAATATTTATGTAGTGCCGGTTGTTACGGACGCGGCAATACCAAACATGTGGGGGATAATTATTTTTTGCAATTTTTTTCATTGAAAAGCGTATTTTCAATGGAAAAAAAAGCATATTTTTATATTTCATGGAATTTTTTTTATTTAATAAATGTGTATTTTTTTCTAATTTTTTTTTACTACTTAATAGTCCCACATGAGGACTATAATATACAGTATTTTGATTGCTTTTAAAATGTAATGCATTATATCTATAATGCATTACATTTTAAATGCAGTGCAATTCTACCTTTGACCAGCAGGCTACGCCAGAGAGGCATAGCCTGCTGGTGAATACTTCAGGGCAGGCTCAGGGCCCTGCCGGAAGGAAGGTGAGCATCCCAGCCAATCAGCACCCCGCGATCGCATCTGCGGGGTGCTGATGGGTGACAGAGGGAGTTCGCTCCCTCTGTCAACCCTTTACATGCGCAGGCGCCATTGCGCCCGGCATGTAAGGGGTTAAACAGCCCGGATCGGCACTCCTGCCGGCCCGGGCTGTTAGAGCAGGGTCGCGGCTCTCATGTGAGAGCCGGGCCCGCGCTCCCCGCTGCACGGGGGACCCTTGCAGCGCTTAAACTGGGCCGCCGTAAAAACACGGCAGCCCAGCCTAAGGCCCCTTAGTGACCGCCGTAAAAACACGTATGGGTGGTCACTAAGGGGTTAAAGTTCTGAACCTTAGCACAACCTGAATGACCAGGCTTCTACATGCAAAGCATGAACTGTAGTGGAGTAAACACCTTAAAAGAGAGGAACTCACTCTGGCTCCCCCTGCTCCCTCTTCTGCTGCTGCATCGGCCTCTTCCTCTGCCTCGGGAGGAACGTTGGCACCTGCCGCCCACCAAACAGAGGATGTGCCACCGACAACACCACCTGCGTCACCAAGCATCTCCATCATGTCACACGGCAGCGTTCAGCTCTCCATCTCACAAACCTTGGAGAGAAAGCGTAAATTTCCACCTAGCCACCCTCGAGCCCTGGGCCTGAATGCCAGCATGTCTAAACTACTGGCCTGTGAAATGCTGTCATTCAGGCTGGTGGACACAGACAGCTTCAAACAGCTGATGTCCATGGCTGTCCCACAGTATGTTGTTCCAGGCCGCCACTACTTCTCCAAGACAGCCGTGCCTTCCCTGCACAACCAAGTATCCGATAAAATCAAGTGCAATGCCATCTGTGGCAAGGTCCACCTAACCACAGATACGTGGACCAGTAAGCACGGCCAGGGATGCTATATCTCCCTAACTGCACACTGGGTAAATGTAGTGGCGGCTGGGCCGCAGGCGGAGAGTTCCTTGGCACACGTCCTTCCGCTGCCAAGGATCGCAGGGCATCATTCTTTGCCTCCTGTAGCCTCCTCCTCCTACTCGGCTTCCTCCTCCTCTGCTTCCACCAGCTCATCCAGTCAGCCACACACCTTCACCACCAACTTCAGCACAGCCCGGGGTAAATGTCAGCAGGCCATTCTGAAACTCATATGTTTGGGGGACAGGCCCCACACCGCGCAGGAGTTGTGGCGGGGTATTGAACAACAGACCGACGAGTGGTTTCTGCCGGTGGGCCTCAAGCCCGGCCTGGTGGTGTGAGATAATGGGCAAAATCTCGTCGCAGCTCTGGGACTAGCCGGTTTGACGCACATCCCTTGCCTGGCGCATGTGCTGAATTTGGTGGTGCAGAAGTTCATTCACAACTACCCCCACATGTCAGAGCTGCTGCATAAAGTGAGGGCTGTCTGTGCGCGCTTCCGGCGTTCACATCCTGCCGCTGCTCGCCTGTCTGCGCTACAGCGGAACTTCTGCCTTCCCGCTCACCGCCTCATATGCGACGTGCCCACCAGGTGGAACTCCACCTTGCACATGCTGGAGAGACTGTGCGAGCAGCAGCAGGCCATAGTGGAGTCTCAGCTGCAGCACGCACGCGTCAGTCACACTGTGGAACAGCACCACTTCACCACCAATGATTGGGCCTCCATGCGAGACCTGTGTGCCCTGTTGCGCTGTTTCGAGTACTCCACCAACATGTCTAGTGGCGATGACACCGTTATCAGCGTTACAATATCACTTCTATGTCTCCTTGAGAAAACGCTTAGGGCGATGATGGAAGAGGAGGTGGACCAAGAGGAGGAGGATGAGGGGTCATTTTTAGCACTTTCAGGCCACTCTGTTAGAAGTGGCTCAGAGGGAGGTTTTTTGCAACAGCAGAGGCCAGGTACAAATGTGGCCAGCCAGGGCCCACTACTGGAGGACGAGGAGGATGAGGAGGAGGTGGAGGAGGATGAGGATGAAGCAGGTTCACAGCGGGGTGGCACCCGACACAGCTCAGGCCCATCACTGGTGTGTGGCAGGGGGGATACGGAGGATGACGATACGCCTCCCATAGAGGACAGCTTGTCCTTACCTCTGGGGAGCCTGGCACACATGAGTGACTACATGCTGCAGTGCCTGCGCAACGACAGCAGAGTTGCCCACATTTTAACGTGTGCGGACTACTGGGTTGCCACCCTGCTGGATCCCCGGTACAAAGACAATGTGCCCACCTTACTTCCTGCACTGGAGCGTGATAGGAAGATGCGCGAGTACAAGCGCACGCTGGAAGAGGCGCTCCTGAGAGCATTCCCAAATGTCACAGGGGAACAGGTGGAAGCCCAAGGCGAAGGCAGAGGAGGAGCAAGAGGTCGCCAACGCAGCTGTGTCACGGCCAGCTCCTCTGAGGGCAGGGTTAGCATGGCAGAAATGTGGAAAAGTTTGGCCTCCACGCCACAGCTAACTGCACCACCACCTGATACGGAACGTGTTAGCAGCATTTCACTAACATGGTTGAACAGTACGTCTGCACACCCCTCCACGTACTGACTGAATGTTCGGCCCCATTCAACTTCTGAGTCTCCAAATTGTCCACGTTGCCAGAGTTAGCATTTTATGCCTTGGAGGTGCTGGCCTGCCCGGCGGCCAGCGTTTTGTCTGAACGTGTATTCAGCTCGGCAGGGGGCGTCATTACTTACAAACGCAGCCGCCTGTCCACAGCCAACGTGGACAAGCTGACGTTCATAAAAATGAACCAGGCATGGATCCCACCAGACCTGTCCCTTCCCTGTGCAGAATAGACATTTATAACTGCCACCCCCTCAACCATGTATTCTTTTACTCAGGGGCACTTCTTTATTGAATCCTCATTTTTTTAACTTTACCATGATCTTGCGGTGCAACCCAAAGTTGAATGACCCTCTCCTCTGTCTGGGTGGTGGGGCCGAAATAACTGAAAGTGGCCTTCTCCGGTGGTGGTTGATATGACGCATGATTCCTTGCTGTGAGACCTCTCTCCTCTGTCTGGGTGCTGGGCAGAAATAACTGAGAATGGCCTTCTCCGGTGGTGGTTGATATGACACATGATTCCTTGCTGTGGGACCTCTCTCCTCTGTCTGGGTGCTGGGCCGAAATAACTGAGAGTGGCCTTCTTCGGTGGTGGTTGATATGACGCATGATTCCTTGCTGTGGGACCTCTCTCCTCTGTCTGGGTGCTGGGCCGAAATAACTGAGAGTGGCCTTCTCCAGTGGTGGTTGATATGACGCATGATTCCTTGCTGTGGGACCTCTCTCCTCTGTCTGGGTGGTGGGGCCGAAATAACTGAGAGTGGCCTTCTCCGGTGGTGGTTGATATGACGCATGATTCCTTGCTGTGGGACCTCTCTCCTCTGTCTGGGTGGTGGGGCCGAAATAACTGAGAGTGGCCTTCTCCGGTGGTGGTTGATATGACGCATGATTCCTTGCTGTGGGACCTCTCTCCTCTGTCTGGGTGCTGGGCAGAAATAACTGAGAGTGGCCTTCTCCGGTGGTGGTTGATATGACGCATGATTCCCCACTGTGGGATCTCTCTCCTCTGTCTGGGTGCTCGGGCCGAAATAACTGAAAGTGGCCTTCTCCAGTGGTGGGTGATATGACGCATGATTTCTTGCTGTGGGACCTCTTTCCTCTGTCTGGGTGCTGGGGCCGAAATAACTGAAAGTGGCCTTCTCCAGTGTTGAGTGATATAACGCATGATTCCTTGCAGTGGGATCTCTCTCCAATTGATATTGGTTAAATTTTATTTATTTTATTTTAATTCATTTCCCTATCCACATTTGTTTGCAGGGGATTTACCTACATTTTGCTTCCTTTGGCAGCCCTCTAGCCCGTTCCTGGACTATTTTACAGCCTTTTTAGTGCCTAAAAGTTCGGGTCCCCATTGACTTCAATGGGGTTCGGGATAAAGTTCGGGTCGAGTTCGGATCCCAAACACGAACATTTTCAGGAAGTTCGGCCGAACTTCTCGAACCCGGACATGCAGGTGTTCGCTCATCTCTAGTGAAGGAATATGATCTATAATCCAGCATCTGAGCTCTTTTTCAGAATGTTTACAATCAGAGAAATGTTTAGGAATAGGTAAGTCTTGTCGTTTTTTGCAAATCGCGTAGCGGTGGTTATTGAGACGCGTCTTAAGATCAGTAGACGTTTCCCCACATACAACAGCCTACATGGGCAGGTTAAGACATAAATGACAAAGTTGCAAAGTTGGAATTGCATGTGAGGTGGAAGCGTATTGGATAAGTGGCCCCTGTCATTGGTTGTACAAAGTGTCTACTCTTGCATATCATTCTGCAATCGACACAGCATAGGCAGGGGAAGCTCCCCTTGCCCTGCTCAGTCAATGTAGTTTGTGTCAAAAAATTGGCCAAAAAATTCTTAAAAAGGGGATCCCCCCCCCCCCACTCGATTCCCATATTGATAAGATCCATACCATGGAGAGGAGCAGTACCTTGAAGTGGAGGGAATCAAAACGGTCATATACCAGGATTCTCTTTATCTCCAAGTACACTGAACAAAGTGAAGATATAAATCGTATCATTAAACGACACTGGGGTATTCTGGAGGGTTGCTTTAAACAAGTGCCCGAATTTTGATCCTCTCCTCTCTTTTCATATTGCAGATCTAGGAACCTGCGTGACCAGCTAGTGAGAGCAGATATTGGTCTCAAGTCCAGACTGACACAAACTACATTGACTGAGCGGGGCAAGGGGAGCTTCCCCTGCCTATGCTGTGTCAATTGCAGAATAATATGCAAGGGTAGATCCTTTGTACACCCGATGACAGGGGCCACTTATCCAATGTGCTTCCAACCTCACATTCAATTCCAACTTTGTCATTTATGTCTTAACCTGCCCATGTAGGCTGTTGTATGTGGGGGAAACATCTACTGATCTGAAGACTTGTCTCAATAACCACCGCTACACGATTCGCAATAAACGACAAGACTTACCTATTCCTAAACATTTCTCTGATTGTAAACATTCTGAAAAAGAGCTCAAATGTTGGATTATGAACACAAACAAGTTACGTAAAGGACTAACGGTTCCTTTTTTATTTTCACAGAAGTGATGTTTAACAAATATGGAATCCGGGAAGCGAAAAACAAGCATATCCCTGCAGAAGAATACTGCGTCCTCATGCCTATGTTAGGAATTATATTATCATTATTTTTATTTGTTTTTGTTCTTTTCCAGGTTGTGCCAAACATACTATTATTCTATGTAACTTAAGCTGAGTCTTCAGGAGATCCCTGGTATGGGCTATAGACAAGAGGTATCTTTTGGGCTTTGTGTTTTGACATACGTGGCAGTATGTGTCATGTGTGCCGACATTTAGCCCATTAGGGTAGAGGGTTTGCACCTTTGACGAGGTGCATCCTCCCCATAGATTTATCCTCCAAGATGCCCTGTAGATATGGTTCTAGGCTAGAGATGACTTTGCCAGATTTCGTGATGGAGCTGCCCATAATATTTACGAATGGGCATGCGCGCACGGCTTACCTATTAAAAAATGGCCGCTCGAGTGGCTAATATGTAGAGAGCATGCTCCACGAACGACACTAGGGGACTCTATGTCTGATATTTTTGACGCAACCTGGCGCTTGCGCACTGGCATTCACTACAAGCCAAATTCAGCAATAGTTCGCATGTGGGACCCAGATACACCTGTAGGGTATGTCTTGCATTTCATGTGTTTCATCACTCCTCCCACTTTTATATTGTATTATGTTGCACATATGTGTCTAATTCACAGCACTTTTCACTTTTCTTGCAATTTTTATAAGATCGCTATTATGTATGCACTTTATTTCTGTATATGTATGCATACGCATGTACTGATCGCACTTTATGTGTATTTTGAATATATTTTGAACTTATGTTATAAATTGCTTTATGTTCAACACGATGAATGATGTAATTGTTTTATTGATAATTGCCTGCAGGGGTTGAGCTATATATACCCCATATTTGCACTTGTGTTCATTGCTTGAGAAAGGCTTTTGTATGAGCTGAAACGTTGCCTCACTGTACCTCATGGGTGAATAAATCACTGTTTTTATCTGGAATGCTGTCCGGTTTCCTGACTATGACATTGGATAAGCAGTTATACCCTGGGACCTAGCACCTATTATTTTTCACTTTTCCAGTGCCACCATCGTTTTCCGTTATATATATATATATATATATATATATATATATAATTTAATTATATTTATAATTTAAAAAAAAGCCAAAAGTTTAAAATGTCCGGATCTCACCAAAATGGACATAAAAAAAAAAATCTATATTATGGATCATCCAATGTTTTCGCACTTGAAAATTTGTCCTGGTAAGGAAGGGGGTAAACACTCCAGTAATTAAGTAGTTAATTTTGTGTGATGCCAGTTCCTTATTGTTTTTTTTTCCAGTCTTTCGTTTGTTCCATAAATTGATTTAGTCAAAACATGAAAAATATTTTTCTAAAACGTTGAATATTTCTCTAACTTTCTATGGTATTATTACTGAAAACTATGTCTCCACAATGGTTCATTGCGAAAGGAGAGAACTTTCTGTGTGGTCCGAACACACATCTACAATGGTCAATCACAACATTAAAGCCACTGACAGGTAAAGTGAATGATATTGATTTTCTTGTGACAATGACACCTAGCTAGGGGTAGCAGATATTAGGAAGCCAGTGAACAGTACATTTTTAAACCTGATGTGAAAGTTACTGTGACAAATTCAAAATTGTGATGAAAAGACATGTGGGCTAAAGTATCTCCAAAACAATAGGCCTTGTAGGGTGTTCGCAATATGCAGTGGTTACTGTAATGACCTAGAGGGCCATTGCCACCTCATTTTGTACCCACACTATTTGTATTGTGTGATCCTGTGTCATCTCTCATATTTATTGCCATATCCTGCAATGTGCGTATGTATTTCCTTGCAAATGTTATGTTCAAGTGTTATGTACCTGGTTCATCAGCAGGTGGCAGCAAATCTGTGCAGAGATAGTTTCTCTGGAGAGGAATCTTCTAGTTTCTTCCAGCCATCTTTAGAGAGGGAGGAGTTTAGTCAGTGTTAGTCAGTCTAGCCTCCCCCTCCTGGGGAAAGGCTGTGTGTTGGCTAGCAGTCCACTGCCTGCTCTGCTAGGCCAACAGGCCCTGCGTTTGAAGTGCTACATGGTTGCATGTCCCCTACTGGGCTTGCATTGCCTCCCAACCTAACATAGCTTGATGCCAGGAAGAAGTTTCTGGGATTAAAGTAAGAGACAGACTACAGACAGCTAGGTTCCAGCAGAAGAGTTCCTATTTACCCAGTCAGCATAGCAGAGCTGAGAGAGATATCGCATAGCAGAGCTGAGATTGTTGCAGAAGTGTTTGCCCGCCAGAAAATGCCAATACCTGCTGATGACCAAGATCAAGTTGAAAGATTGTTTCTTGATCTTGGTCATCAGCAGGTATGCCAAGTAAAACTGTGTTCAACATTACTACAAAGTCTGGACTCCATTTATTCTATTTATTCATCATCCGAGTTCAACAGCCCCTTTTTGCACTTGCTTCGGACTGCACCAAGTCTGGGATCCAAGGATATCCAGGTAAGAGCACCGTGACATGTGTATACATCTTCAGAGACGTTGTAGGCCACTCTACACCACTCTGGCATTCCTACCCTGGGTTCCACCAATAGCATCTACAAAGGGGACTCCAAGTCCTCGTTGCTTAACTGCAACTGGAGTCACGACTACTTGCTTTAATAGAGGGACATATAATCGTAGATACCTCTTAAGGGGCAAGAGATCCCCTAGACGTTGACAGTGGGCCGCTGCATTAGCTCCTACAAAAAGTGGTCCAATGAAGGACAACCGGTGAACAGGTCACCAGAGTAATGAAGCAATATTCCCTTTAAGCTACACTGTCCATTGAAAGAGGAACTACCATCCTCTGTTCCATCAGCCTTGGAGAGGCACTTCTCCATGTTTGTCAGTGCCACAGGTCAGCCCACACGTGTCCCACTCACATTGTCCTTAATAATAGTTGGAGGGAGGAGCCACACAAATGCACCACTGAGAAGGACTGCCTACCTTATCTCAATGTTTCTGTCGTGCCTCTCTCTTTCAATCTTCCTTCTGTTGTTCTGCTGCTGCATGTTCGTGATACTGGTCCCAAAGGAATACATATTTCATTACTGAGCTGTGGCTTC
Organism: Bufotes viridis; assembly: GCA_033119425.1. NCBI lineage: Eukaryota > Metazoa > Chordata > Amphibia > Anura > Bufonidae > Bufotes > Bufotes viridis. The sequence goes on along the minus strand of CM065589.1, from coordinate 372,906,813 downwards.
ATGCCTGTGCCACTTGCTGCATGCTACTAAGTAACATAGTAACATAGTTTATAGGGCTGAAAAAAGATATCTGTCTATCTCATTCAGCCTGTTATCCTGCAAGTTGATAAAGAGGAAATTATACAAACCATTAGAAAACGTGGTGTTAAACGGGCAGGATATGCTCAAACCCACATGCGGTTTTGCATATATATAGGGGAGCATATCCTGCACTTGTAGTCCGTTGCTTATGGCAATCAACAGCAAAAAAATGCATACAATGGAAGATGCCAGCAACGGACTACAAGTACCACAATAACCATCCTACATAAGGTAACAATTATGTGGATGTGAAGAACAATCAAAGACTAAACAAAACTTGAGAGACCTTGGTGCCGTGCCCGAGCTTAAGACATGTCTTCCTAGTAGGATATGTCGAACTAACCTCTAAATGTTACATCAGTGTAAGGGTTTAGTATTATCGCAGAGTGCACCTGTCTTTGCTTTTGATAAAGAGGAAGGCAAAAAAAAACTGTGAGGTTGAAGCCAATTTTCCTCACTTTAGGGGGAAAAAATTCCTTCCCGACTCCAATCAGGCAATCAGAATAACTCCCTGGATCAACGACTAGGGATGAGTGAACCAGGACTGCACTGTTTGGGTTCATACCGAACATTACGGTGTCCGGGTACCCAAACATGGACATTGTCGCAAAAGTCCGTGTTCGTTGTTTGGAGATTAAATACGGCTTGTTAAAAGGCTAAATCGCAGCCGATCAACAAGCTCTAAAGCTGTGGGCACTTGGAAGCCATCACAGTCATGCCTAGTATTGGCATGGCAGCGATTGGCCTGCACACCATATGACCCTGCATGCATAAATTTTTGATCACGTGGTGTGCCGACATTCTGCTCTGACCAGAGTAGGGACAGGACACTGCTGCATTGAGGGACAGTTTTAGGCTTTTATTTATTTTTTATAAGTCTATGGGTGAGCTGTAGGCATTTATGTGGATGCAATACAACACCTTTGCATCAGTGACATAGAAATACAATACTTAATTGGGCTGTTAGTTCTGTGGTTGACCTAAAGTCTTTATTGGGGTTCATACTCTGCATTTTTATATGTCGTACTGTTATAAGACAAAAAAGTCTGCTAATTGTATCAGTGACATAAAGCGATTTTGGGGTTTCATAACACTGCATTTTTATCCGTCTTAAGCCTCGTTCACACGTCAGTGTTTCACGTGAACGTGTGCTGTACATGTTCTCTGCGGACAGCACGCGTCCCTATTCATTTAAATGTGTGTATTCACATATCAGTGTTTTAACACGGTCCGTGAGTCTGTGTTTTCAGCACGGATGCATGTCCTATCTTGGTCCGTGTTTCTGGATCCCTCACGCCTATTATAGTCTATGGGTCCGTGAAAATCACGAATGCAACACAGATGCCATCCGTGTGGCATCCGTGTTTCACTGATCATTAAGAAGAGATGCTTTGAAAATAGTTTTTCAGCTGTTCAGTGTCAGTGAAACACGGATGCAACACGGACAGCAAAACACGGACACACGAACCCAACACGGATCCGTCACGGAGAGCTTCACGGATGCATCACTGATGACCTGCTCACGGATTTAATCAAGGACATGGACGTGTGAATGAGGCTTTACTGTTATTGGAAATTTGATCAGTCTGTTTATTGTGTCGGTGATAGAAAGCACATTTTTAGTTTTATAACAATGCTGTAATGCAAGGCACCAACAAACAGACCAGTGAGGTTCAAATCAAAGGTGTTTATTCACAAAAATGAACCAAAAGTCCAGGTAACTTGGCCTCACGACTGCGTATCCCCTTGCGAGCCCGCTTTCGAACGTACACACGGACGCACAACAGGCTCTGTGGGAACATGCGAGCATGTCGACATGGACACCGGAATAGAATCCGCAATAGGCACTGGAGACAAGCTCGGCCGCGGCAAAGTCCCACTAGCCCGACCCAGCTGTCCGCCCAGGCTTGTTAGGCGGACTCTCTGCCTGTGAAGGCTCGAGAAGAGAGGACAAGTCCTCCATTAACTCTGCGGTCCCTAGGGCGGCCAGAAAACATTTACCTGGAAGGATAGTCTCTGGCTCAGAGCTCAGGATGGAAGCAGCCTCAGGGAAGCAGCGGGACAGAGCATCTGCCTTCACATTTTTAGAACCTGTCTTATACATGAGGTGAAAATTGAAGTGGGTGAAAAACAATGCCCACCGAGGTTGTCAGGAGATGAGTCTCTTGGCAGTCTCTAGGTACTCAAAATTTTTGTGGTCAGTGTAAACCGTAATGGGATGTTCCGCACCCTCTAGCCAATGTCACCACTCTTGGAATGCCAATTTTACTCCCAGAAGCTCTCTATTGCTGATGTTAAAATTACGCTCGGCTGGAGAGAGCTTTCGAGAGAAGAAGGCACAGGGATGTAACCTTTCAGGGACACCAGAATACTGTGAAAGACCTGCATCCATGTCAACCTCGGAGGCGTCAACCTCGAGGACAAAAGGTCGGGAAGTGTCTGGATGAGTAAGAATAGGCACAGTGCAAAAGACCTGTTTTAGCATTTCAATGGCTCTGTCTGCCTCTCTCGTCCACTTAGAAGGATCAGTTCCCTTCTTAGTGAGGTTTGTGAGAGGTACCACTATCGCAGAAAAATTCGTAATAAACTTGCGGTAAAAGTTGGCAAAGCCTAAGAAATGCTGCAGTCCCTTTAGATCCTTAGGCCGAGGCCAATTCAAGTCAGCAGAAAGTTTGGATGGATCCATAGCCAGTTCCCTTTCTGGGAAAATGTACCCTACAAAAGGCAATTCCTTTACTTCAAACAGACACTTCTCAAGTTTGGCGTAGAAGCGATTCTCCCTCAGCTTCTGGAAAACCTGACACACATGTTTCCGAAGGGACACCAGATCCGACGAGTAGATTAGTATGTCATCTAAATAGACAACAACAAACTTACCTAAGAAAGGTAGGACATCATTAATGAACTCCTGGAAGACTGCGGGAGCATTACAGAGACCAAAAGGCATAACGAGATACTCGTAATGCCCGTCCCTGGTGTTGAATGCGGTCTTCCATTCATCACCTTCTCTGAGGCGTACCAAATTATATGCACCCCTCAAATCAAGTTTGGTGAAAATCCGGGCCCCTGCCACCTGAAAAAACAAATCGTCTATCAGAGGCAAAGGGTACCGATTCTTCACCATGATCTGATTGAGGGCGCGAAAATCAGTGCAGGGTCTCAAGCCCCCATCCTTCTTCTCCACGAAGAAGAACCCTGGCTCCAGCGGGGGAAGTGGATGGACGAATGAAACCCTTTTCGAGATTCTTTTTAATATAGTCACGCTGGGCCTGAATTTCAGGCCCAGAGAGATTAAATAGATGTCCCTGGGGTGGCATGGTACCTGGCAACAGATCTATTGGACAATCATATGACCTATGGGGAGGTAACACATCAGCCCCCTGGGGACTGAACACGTCCTGGAAGTGATGATAATGCTGGGGTAATGTACTTAATACTTCTGTGGAGGCTAGTGGCAACTCAGGACAAATGCACCGAGTGAGACATTCAGAACTCCACCGGCAAATCTGACCTGAGCGCCAGTCCACTACCGAATAATGGAGTCTCAACCAAGGGAGACCCAAAATCACAGGAGTGGATGGCATGTCCAGGACAAAAAGGCTTAAGGTCTCCCGATGATCAGCCCCCACTGTTACCTGCATCCCAGGCGTCATCCACACTGCAATACCATCCTGGAGAGGAGATCCATCAATAGCGGTCACCGACAGGGTGGTCTTTGGCTGGATAAGCAGGATGCTAAGTCGATACACCAAGACTGAGTCCATAAAATTTCCTGCTGCCCCAGAATCAATCAGGGCAGAAAACATGTGGACTTTGTCTTGCCAAAATAGTGAGATAGGCACCATCACTCGGGTTGGAGGAAGGATAACAACACCTAGGAGGTTCTCCTCTATGCCCCCTAGGTTCATTCGTTTCCCGCTGACATAAGGGGACAAGTCTTAACCAGATGTCCTGCTTTTCCACAAAACAAGCACAGGCCTTTCTGCTGCCGACGAGCTCGTTCTGCTGATGTAAGATGGGAGGACCCAAACTCCATTGGCTCTTTTGCGGGCTTGGTGGCCCCTGGATGTGGCCGAGACGGAGTAAAGCGCGACGAACGTTCCAACTGCCTCTCACGGATCCGTCTGTCAGCATCGATAGCCTGGGAGATAGCCACCTCCAATAAGATGGGAGTGGCTAAGGCCAGAATAAGATCCCGAACTGCATCAGAAAGTCCTAGCCGGAAACGATGGTGGAGAGCTGCGTCGCCCCAGGTGGTGAAAGCTGCCCATCTCCTGAATTCCGTGGCGTATTCTTTGGCAGGGCAGCGACCTTGCTGGATATGCTCAAGATGGTTCTCGGCAGTACGGGTACGATCTGGGTCATCGTAGATAAAGGCCATGGCCTCAAAGAAAGCTTCAACTGAAAGATAAGCAGCGTGGTCCTGAGGCAAATTAAATGCCCAACGTTAGGGATCTCCACGCAGCAAGGACATTATGATCCCAATCCTCTGCCTGATATTGCCAGAAGTTATCGGCCGCAACTGAAAATATAAAAAACAGTCCCTGAAGTTTAGGAATTCCTGCCATCTCCTGTGAAGGAGTCAGGTAGAGGGATCTTTGGCTCCATTTGGTGTCTTGCAATCGTGACGGGTAACGTGGAGCCTCCTTGGAGCAGCTGCTGAATCTCCTCCATTACAGTAGACAGTTGCTCCTGGATTTGAGCTGCAGCAACTGAGGGCACATTCGGGCGTCGTTGGATTAATAGATTAACAGCTCCAGTTAACTCAGATTTTTTCCATGGCAACTGTTAGTTGGGCCCACTGTTCTGTAATGCAAGGCACCAACAAACAGACCAGTGAAGTTCAAATCAAGGGTATTTATTCACAAAAATTAACCAAAAGTCCAGGTAACTTGCTGAAGCAAAATAACAGATACACTAAACTGTGGGAAAGCCAGGAGAAGTCCCAAACCGTGCATTAGTCCCTGAGCTGGTTGCCAGGTGAAGGAATGCTTCACGGAAAATCCCAGGTCCTGGGTCCCATTGGAGCGGACGGAGTCCAAGCAATCTTTTCTCAGAAGTAAGCAGTACTGACCTGCACCTGGATAGGAAGAATAACAGTGGGCACTGACCGACCTGGGAGGCCACCTTTTTTGTGCCTGCTAACAAATCCCAGGGCGCCAAGTGTCCACTCCCCATAGGTCATGATCCTGCCTACACCTGTGTACAAGGCTTGGTTAGTCATTAATCAATTAGACCAATGCTGGCCCCCTAATCTACTTTGCACTTGCGGCCAGGTGCTATTCCCTTTGCTGGTCAGCGAAGCGCATAAGAAGCACGTACGCCGACCGCGTATCTCCTTGCGAACCCGCTTTCGAATGTACATGCGGACACACAAAAGGGTCTGCGGAAGTACGCGAGTGCATCGACATGGACACCGGAATAGAATCCACAATAGGCACTGGAGACAAGCTCGGCAGTGCCAAAGTGCCACTAGCCCGACCCAGCTGTCCCTGAAACCCATGCGGTCTTCCCCTCCGGCACACATGCAAACGCGTCCCTGCGTTGGTCCGCAAAGGGGTCGGAGCTGGTATATCAGTGGTGACACGTGTAACCTGTCCCGCAGCTCCACAAGGACCCTTTTTGGTCACATTGGAGTGCGAGACAGGTGAGGATCTTACAAATGCCTTTTCATCCATCTAACTATTATAGGAGATTTAATTAGTCCGTTCATTGTGTCAGTGACACAAAAGTAATTTTTGGGCTTCATAACGCCGCATTTTCATCTGTTTAACTCTGTTATAGGAGATTTAATAAGTCTGTTAATTGTGTCGGTGACAGAAAGCTTTTTTTTGTTTCATAACACTGCATTTTCATCCGTCTAACTGTTATAGGAGATTTAATCAGTCTATTAAAGGGGTTGTCCGCCCATCAGAGCCGGCGACATCACCGAACACACTGCCGGGGGGAAGCTTCCGCCCGGCAGTGTGTTATTATAAACAAAAGTGCCCTTGCCCTGCACAATCTAGCGCAGGACAAAAGAGAGCATCGGAGCATGAACTGCTCCGATGCTCAAGTCAGGGGGTCTGCCTAGGTGAAAATAGAGGTATGTCTGGTCTCTGAATCTGAACAACCCCTTTAATTGTGTCGGTGACAGAAAGCAAATTTTGGGTTTAATAACACTGCATTGTCATCCGTCTAAGACTACTTTCACATCAGCATTTTTGAGGGATCCGTCATGGATCAGTAAAAATGCTTCTGTCATGATAATACAACCGTCTGCATCCGTTATGAATGGATCCGGTTGTATTATCTTTAAAATAGTCATCACAGATCCATCATGAACACCGTTTAAAGTCAATTGGGGACGGATCCATTCTCTATTGTGTCCGTGAAAACAGATCCGTTTCCATTGTGCCAACTACGTGTGGACTTTGTGATCTGTGCCAGCTTGGTGGGTGATCGTAAAAAATTAGAGGAGCATCAAATAGGAGACGTGGCCGTGGTGCTGCTGATGTTGATGGTGGTCGAGCTCCTGCTGTAGGGAGCCCTGCTCCAGAAGTGGAAGAGATTGAATGCACCGATGCCCAAAGACTTATGTTTGAGAATGAGGACGTGGGAGGACCGCGGCACTGCATCTCTGATGATGATGTCGAAACGCGAGTGTGAACCGATGCACTGTGTAGACCGGCAGGGAGGGCAGGGGTGAGAAGTGGGTGGAAGATGATGTGAAGGATGATGGGGTCCTAGACCTCACAAGGTATCCAGGTCATCTGAATGAAGTGTGCAGTTCGGAGGAAGATGTGGGGGTCATGCAGCGGCATTGCGCAGCAAAAGAGGAAGCAGGGTGCTTATGTGAGCGTCCGGCCCACCAGCCAGTACGCCAGCTACTGTCCAACACGCCGAGGGTCAGAGCACACCAAAGCCAGCTCTAAGGAGTTCCCTGGCATGGCAGTTCTTTAGGCAATATGCTAAAGACAAGACACAGGCGGTTTGCACATTTTGCAGTCAGAGCCTGAAGCGAGGCATAAACGTTAAAAAAAAAAAAAACATAAATCATTTGAGGCTCCTCCTGCTCTCTCTTCTGCTGCAGTCTTGGCTTCTTCCAACCCCTCTGAAGCGACAGGGCCACCTGGCTCCCATCAAAGTGAGGATGTGACAGCAACACAACCACCACCACCAGTGTCACCGAGCATCTCCACACTGCCCCACGGAAGCATTCAGCTGTCCATCCCCCAAACACTGGAGAGAAAGAGGAAGTACCCCTCTACCTACCCGCGAACCCTGGCCCTGAATGCCAGCATTTCCAAAATCCTGGCTTTGAAATGCTTCCATTTAATCTGGTGGAGACAGACAGTTTTAAAAATGTTATGACATCGACTGTCTCACGGTACATGGTTTGCAGCCCCTACTGAGGATTGCTGGACGTTTCTCCGTGCTTTCTGTTGCCTCCTCCTCCTACCCGCTTCTTCCTCCTGTTCCTTCTCTACCACCTCCTCATCATGTCCGCTCAATACCTGCACCACCAACTTCAGCACAGCCAGGGGAAAACTACAGCAGGCTGTTCTGAAACTCATATATTTGGGGGGAAAACCCAGCAGTGCGCAGGAGTTGTGGGCGGGCATGGAAGAACAGACCAATGAGTGGTTGGTGCAGCTGAACCTCAACCTGGCCTGGTGGTGTGCGACAACAGGTGAAGTCTTGTAGCAGCTCTGATCCTAGCCAGTTTAAAGCACATCCCTTGCCTGGCGCATGTGCTGAATTTGGCGGTGCAGAGGTTCCTGAAAAATTGCTCCAATATTTAAGAGCTGCTGCAGAAAGTGTGGGCCATCTGTGGGTGCTTTCAGAGTTCTTACTCTGCTTCTGCTCGCCTGTCTGCGCTGCAGCTTAACTTCTGCCTTCCTGCTCACTGCCTCATATACGACGTACCCACAATGTGGAACTCCACCTTGCACATACTAGAGAGTCTGTCTGAGCAGTAGTAGGCGATAGTGGAATTTCAGCTGCAGCACGCACGCACCACTTCACCACTAGCGAGTGGGCCTCCATGCGGGATGTGTGTGCCGTGTTACGCTGTTTCGAGTACTCCACCCACATGGCCATCGCGCCGATGACACCATCCTCACCGTTACAATCCCACTTCTATGTCTCCTTTAAAAAATGCTTCCGGCGATGATTGATGAGGATGTGGCACAGGAGGAAGAAGAGGAGGAACAGGGATCATTCTCATGGTTATCAGGCCTGTCGTCAACAGGTCGCTTGGAGGGTCGATTCCTGCACCAACAGCGACCAGGTACACAACTGTTCAGCCAGGGTACAGATTTGGAGGATGAGGAGGATGATGATGAGGAAAAGGATCGACGTTAACAGCAGAGTGGCACTGAAATTAGCTAACAAGCATCACTGGAGCGTGGCTGAGGGGATACAGAAAATACAACTCCCACCGAGTACAGCTTGTCGTTGCTGGCAGCCTGGCACACATGAGCGGCTACATTCCATCATTGGAGTGTGGTCAGGAGATGCGCAAGTACAAGCGCACAATGGTAGACGTGCTACTGATGGCATTCTGACCTGACAGCGGGGGCTCAGTGGAAGCACGAGGCGGAGGAGGAAGTTGCCAACGCAGCTGGGGCACCGTCAACACCTCAGAATCGAGGGTTAACATGGCTGAAAAAGCTTTGTCAGCACGCCACAACATTCAGCACCACAATCTGATACAGACCATCCAAGCAGGAGACAGCATTTCAGCAACATGGTGGAAGAGTACATGTGCACACTTCTGCACAAACTGACTGATGGGTCTGCGCATTTAGCTTCTGGGTCTCCAAATTAGGCACATGGCCCGAGCTTGACCTTTACACCTTGGGGGTGCTGGCCTGCCCTGCGGCAAGTGTATTGTCTGAACGTGTGTTTAGCACAGTGGGGGTGGGGTGTGTGATAATAGACATGCACATCCGCCTGTCCAAAGCCAACGTGGACAAGCTCAAATTATTAAAATGAACCAGGCATGGATTACACAGGACTTGTTCGTACGTTGGGCAGAGTGGAGGAGTATACCAGCCACACCCGGCCATTGTTATACTCCAGCACATTTTGTGCATTATCTTTGCTATTTCCCAATGTTTTGGGTCCTCCATAAACCAAAAAAACAAAATATAAGAAAAAAAAAATGTTGGCTACTTCCTCCGCCTGCACCGCCACATCCGCCTTCTCCTCAACTCCACCTCCACCTCCTGGCTCAAGTTTATTATGTCTTATATTGGCAGAGTAGAGAAGTGTACTGGCCGCACCCCAAAAAATAATGAAAGGTCACACACAGAATTGACAGACACATTTAAAAAAACAAAACCGAAACAGCGTTGGCCTACTCTGCCTCTTCCACCTACACCCCCACGCCCACCTCCTCCTTCACCTACTGGCTCAAGATTATTATTTGATATCTTGGCAAAGTAGAGAAGTATACTGGCCGCACCCCAAAAAATGGCTATAGGTCACACAGAAAATTAATAGGCAAATAAAAAAAATAAAGGAACCTCCCCATCTGTTACACCTACACCACCAGGTCTGCAGCCTCCTCAACTACCTCTACCTGCTGGTTCAAGAATATTTTTTATTTTTATGTATTTTATGTTATTTTAAGTCATTTCCTATCCACAATTGTACTGCTCTTACCCCCATTTTGGATCCTTTTGTAGCCCTCTAGCCCTGGCATATTGTGCTTCAGAATACAAGCCCTCCTATGTGAATGAAAAAATAAACAAGTTATGTCTTTCTGAGGGTTGGGAGTAAAAACTGGAAAAAAAAGAAAACTTAAAATTACCAGGTCTTGGAAGGGTTAATAGCTAGCCTTGTGTTCATTTATCTAGGACATCTCAGTACAAACAATGACTAATTCTTTATAGATTATTATACATGGTATTAGCATTAAGAGAAAATCTTCATTTACTTGGACATTCATCTGGAAATAAATTGTCCTTGTTGTCCTTGAACTGACAATATATTCTAAGTTTTATGCGAATCGACTTCGGATGAAGCATCCGAAGTCGATTCGTTCAGCCCTATTCTGGTTCATAACAGCAAATAGTGTCCCGAGAATTTAAGTAAAAAAAGTTCTGCTTTTCTTTTTAATGTACAAAGTAGTTTTATACATGTATACAGTTTTTCGTATGTATGCACATGTGTATGTAATTGATATGAAAATGTACTGACTATGTATGTATGGGAAGGTACTAAATATTTGTGTGTATATTTGCTTATGCACAGTGATTGTATGTACTTATGTATGTACATGTGTAAACTACAGTTATTTGTCAGCCAGGGGTAATTTTTATTCCAGTCCAGCCCTGCAATCTATGTACCTTTATTAATGGGAAACTGTCACCATGATCCTGGACTATATAATCACATTAATATAAGAGTAGTACTACACATAAGCAGTCAGATCACTATTTTTACCTTACTACTGCTCCCCGTTCCTCCAGTGTCAGTGTTTACATGGACACAGAAGTCCTCTCCATTGTGTTAGCACAGCACAGCAGTCCAAACTGTGTATTTTAGCGCAATATTTAAGTGCTAACAGTGGGGAAATGGGGGGCAGTGGGTAATAATAAATAGCTATCTGGACTCCTTATGTTCAGTTACTACTCGTGTATTACTGCAGATACTAGTCCATAATTTTGGTGACATATTCCCTTATAAAGGGTGAATAAGACCTGGTTCTTGATATTTTTGGCTTTTGGAAATTTTTACTGTGCATTGCTGTTAGCTACCCTGTCTTATCAATCTACCGTAACTTAATTTTATATTTAGGAAAATGTTTTACTTTTATTATTATTATACATCCATTTGTCTCCCAAACCAAGGTAAAAGCAGTGTATAAGAACAGCATTATAAGTTGTAAGTGGTGTTAGGAGGAGGACAGAAGGAATAACCTTGTAGTACCACCTACATTTTCGGATTGTCTAGTAGTTTCTTTATTTGGTTCCTCTTGCACAACTAGGGTAGGAAATGGGTGTAGCAGCAAACTTTTGAACTTATTTTTAGACTGCGTGCATGCTTTCACTATTTGTAATAAAACAGAAGACATCCACCCTTTACCAGGGAAAGGATGCAATTGGCAGTGAATTCTAGAAAAATCAGTCTACTTAATGATGTTATGCAACAAATTTAAAATTCTTGTTGCACAACAAGCTTTGCAATTAAATCTTTTTAAAGGGTTTTCCCATCTCAGACATTTGGAGCATATCGTTATGATATACCCCCAATGTCTGATAGGTTTAGTTCTCAGAGGAGCCCACAAAGTCCTGCAGGGAGCATAGTGCATGCCCGGCTGATCCTCCATTAAGGCTGGGAACACACCTAAGCGTTTCTGAATCGCGCGTATGACGCGTTTTTGAATGCGCATTTTTGTAACTAAGAAACGCGCATCATACGCGCGATTCAGTGATTCTCCCCTATTTCAGCATGGTCCATAGGCGCGTTAAAATGCCCAAAAGAAGCTCATGCTGAAGCGACAGCGTTTGGCGTTTTTCAGCGCGTTCAAACGCGCTGTAAAACGCCCAAATGTGAACCCGGCACCCGGCCATTGTTATACTCCAGCACATTTTGTGCATTATCTTTGCTATTTCCCAATGTTTTGGGTCCTCCATAAACCAAAAAACAAAATATAAGAAAAAAAAAATGTTGGCTACTTCCTCCGCCTGCACTGCCACATCCGCCTTCTCCTCAACTCTACCTCCACCTCCTGGCTCAAGTTTATTATGTCTTATATTGGCAGAGTAGAGAAGTGTACTGGCCGCACCCCAAAAAATTATGAAAGGTCACACACAGAATTGACAGACACATTTAAAAAACCAAAACCGAAACAGCGTTGGCCTACTCTGCCTCTTCCACCTACACCCCCACGCCCACCTCCTCCTTCACCTACTGGCTCAAGATTATTATTTGATATCTTGGCAAAGTAGAGAAGTATACTGGCCGCACCCCAAAAAATGGCTATAGGTCACACAGAAAATTAATAGGCAAATAAAAAAAAAATAAAGGAACCTCCCCCCATCTGTTACACCTACACCACCAGGTCTGCAGCCTCCTCAACTACCTCTACCTGCTGGTTCAAGAATATTTTTTTATTTTTATGTATTTTATGTTATTTTAAGTCATTTCCCTATCCACAATTGTACTGCTCTTACCCCCATTTTGGATCCTTTTGTAGCCCTCTAGCCCTGGCATATTGTGCTTCAGAATACAAGCCCTCCTATGTGAATGAAAAAATAAACAAGTTATGTCTTTCTGAGGGTTGGGAGTAAAAACTGGAAAAAAAAGAAAACTTAAAATTACCAGGTCTTGGAAGGGTTAATAGCTAGCCTTGTGTTCATTTATCTAGGACATCTCAGTACAAACGTTGACTAATTCTTTATAGATTATTATACATGGTATTAGCATTAAGAGAAAATCTTCATTTACTTGGACATTCATCTGGAAATAAATTGTCCTTGTTGTCCTTGAACTGAGCTTCAGTAGAGAAGTATAATCTAAATGATATAGCTTGTCCATGTTCATTCAATGTTATGCCAAAAGAATACTGATAAAAATTAGAAATATGAGATAAAGTGATGAGGCAAGCGAAATGCCTGTCTGGGTCAGATGGTGTTTGTGAAATGGCTACAAGGATATGAAATATTACATTTAAAGGGCATTGGCACGGAGATTATTTCAGTAGTTATTGCCTAAAAGAAATCTACACTTGTGCTCATAATATCTTGACATAGTTCAATATTATAAACTGCTAGTGTTGTGATATCAGCACTGTGGATACTGCTGCATTTCCACACTGGTTATATTAGGGTACTGTGCACCTAACAATATGTTTTATATACCGCCCAATCTCTTGTCTATATTTTTTTGATAATTTTTAAGTAAAATATGATCATGCAGATTGCATGGAGTGCAACATGGGTCCATAATACAGAACATACTGCACTCGATGAGGCATTGTATTTTCACCTTCAATCAATCAGTATAAGGGGAAATTACCTCTGTGATGCATCTTAAGATGTAGCGTGTCACACATTTAAATTTGCATGGATTCTTAGGGAGAATCTGCACCATACTCTGTATTTATGTGTTATGTTCTTAAAGCCTGAATCGGGGATTAACTATGTTTTTCTGTGCAATAATGTATGGATTAATAGTGAGCCATGAAATGTATATACTTATAAATTGATATTTAGGTCGGTATGCAACTCCAACCTATGGTAGATCTACCTAGAGGATATTTAAGACACCATCCCCTGTGGGAGGGTGTCTGAGCAGAAGGCTCTAGCTCTCTAGTTTATACAGCAAAAAACGCTACACATTATTTTTGGATGCTTTTTTGGGGGGCAAAATACAAAACAAATGCCATGACAAAAACTATGTGAGGCAGCACTCTTAACTGACCAGTATGCTTTCCAGTTAGTTTTATCATTCCTGCATGCACGTCTTTAGGTACTTGTGGTCACCATAAACAGCTTTTTTTGTTTTTGTTTGTTTGCTGAAGAGCTGTAATCTGATCTAAGTTCAGAAGTCACATTTTTGAAATTGGGAATCTTGGTAGACATCCTCTAAGGAGGCTTAATTTTTTATAAGCTAATGTAAGTTTCACTTCCACGCTGAATTCAAATAGGCTCTGCCTATGAGGTGACATCAGGTGTGTTAATAGGCACATCTTTTGCTTCTTCGTTGGAATGGGTCCTGAGAAAGTGTTGCATGAAGTAGCCCTGGAACTGACTGGCCAAATGGGATTTATCTTGGTAAGGAGAATGCCCAATCTTTACCTGCTGGCACTTTGTCTTTCACTTTCTGCAGTTTTAAACATTGTCAGTGCCCAGAGGAAAAAAACACAGTTGGAAATGGTGCCGCAACTGACAAAGGGGCCTGCTGCCAGGATTCCAGCTCACATGCACCTTTTGGCTCATGGCTGCCCTGCTTGTGATGTCATAGAAGCGGCTTGTAGGTAGTGGGTACAATGACAGGGAACGGCAATTGTGGCGCTCCACGTCATTGTACCCCTCAGTTCATCTCTGGTCACGGCATCTGACATTAATATTAAGGACTATAATAAAAAATAAAAAACGTACATGTCATAATTTTATTCCGGCCAGCTCTCGGCATGTTTGCTGTGCTGCCGTCAGAACTCCGGCCTGCCCCCATTATAGTCAATGGGGCCGGAGCGGACCTCCGGTGGCACACATGCACTAGCGGTAGCACGAATCCGACAGGCTGTTCACCTGCCGGAACAGCCTACGGGAGAAGGCTGCCGCTAGTGTGAAAGTAGCCTTATCTCATCCATTTGAACGTGAAGAGGTCGCCACCAACATCTTGATTGAAGATCCAGCATCTCGCGAGGTATGTGATGACGTCGGTTGGCCTGGTGACGTCAATGTCACCGCGCACAAGATTTCATGTGGATGAGGTGAGTATGTTTTTTTTAACCACATTTTAAGTAAAATTGATTCGTTACCACAAAGCACAAGGAAATTTGGCTTTGTGGTGAATCAAATTTTCCTTAAAATTCCGATCAAAGTCCACTACAGACACATCGATTCGCTCAACACTAGATACCACATTACCTTACCCAGGGGTGGACACTAACAAGAGAGTACCCAGGCAAGCACTTTATATATCACCAATTTTTGATTCTACAGTATTTTACATTCTATAGTAGATAGAATGTAAAATGCTGGAGTAGGGATAAGCGAATCAACTTTGGATGCTTCATTTTAATACTGCACAGAGTGGGGGCTCCATACAGTTTTAGAATATTTTGGCTCCGATCAGCTGAAGTTATTACAAGTGGTACCTTGAAACCGAACCTGAGTTCGGTACAAAGGTTTTTTACAGTAGAAATTCTTTTTTGAAGTTATTACCCAAAGTCTTGTAAGACTTCACAAAGTAATAACTTTGGCTCATCAGAGACAATATATTCTAAGTTTTATGCGAATCGACTTCGGATGAAGCATCCGAAGTCGATTCGTTCAGCCCTATTCTGGTTCATAACAGCAAATAGTGTCCCGAGAATTTAAGTAAAAAAAGTTCTGCTTTTCTTTTTAATGTACAGTATGTGTATGTAGTGCGTGCATGAGTACAAAGTAGTTTTATACATGTATACAGTTTTTCGTATGTATGCACATGTGTATGTAATTGATATGAAAATGTACTGACTATGTATGTATGGGAAGGTACTAAATATTTGTGTGTATATTTGCTTATGCACAGTGATTGTATGTACTTATGTATGTACATGTGTAAACTACAGTTATTTGTCAGCCAGGGGTAATTTTTATTCCAGTCCAGCCCTGCAATCTATGTACCTTTATTAATGGGAAACTGTCACCATGATCCTGGACTATATAATCACATTAATATAAGAGTAGTACTACACATAAGCAGTCCAGATCACTATTTTTACCTTACTACTGCTCCCCGTTCCTCCAGTGTCAGTGTTTACATGGACACAGAAGTCCTCTCCATTGTGTTAGCACAGCACAGCAGTCCAAACTGTGTATTTTAGCGCAATATTTAAGTGCTAACAGTGGGGAAATGGGGGGCAGTGGGTAATAATAAATAGCTATCTGGACTCCTTATGTTCAGTACTACTCGTGTATTACTGCAGATACTAGTCCATAATTTTGGTGACATATTCCCTTTAAAGGGTGAATAAGACCTGGTTCTTGATATTTTGGCTTTTGGAAATTTTTACTGTGCATTGCTGTTAGCTACCCTGTCTTATCAATCTACCGTAACTTAATTTTATATTTAGGAAAATGTTTTACTTTTAATTTTATTATACATCCATTTGTCTCCCAAACCAAGGTAAAAGCAGTGTATAAGAACAGCATTATAAGTTGTAAGTGGTGTTAGGAGGAGGACAGAAGGAATAACCTTGTCGTACCACCTACATTTTCGGATTGTCTAGTAGTTTCTTTATTTGGTTCCTCTTGCACAACTAGGGTGAAATGGGTGTAGCAGCAAACTTTTGAACTTATTTTAGACTGCGTGCATGCTTTCACTATTTGTAATAAAACAGAAGACATCCACCCTTTACCAGGGAAAGGATGCAATTGGCAGTGAATTCTAGAAAAATCAGTCTACTTAATGATGTTATGCAACAAATTTAAAATTCTTGTTGCACAACAAGCTTTGCAATTAAATCTTTTTAAAGGGGTTTTCCCATCTCAGACATTTGGAGCATATCGTTATGATATACCCCCAATGTCTGATAGGTCTGGTTCTCAGAGGAGCCCACAAAGTCCTGCAGGGAGCATAGTGCATGCCCGGCTGATCCTCCATTAAGGCTGGGAACACACCTAAGCGTTTCTGAATCGCGCGTATGACGCGTTTTTGAATGCGCGTTTTTGTAACTAAGAAACGCGCATCATACGCGCGATTCAGTGATTCTCCCCTATTTCAGCATGGTCCATAGGCGCGTTAAAATGCCCAAAAGAAGCTCATGCTGAAGCGACAGCGTTTGGCGTTTTTCAGCGCGTTCAAACGCGCTGTAAAACGCCCAAATGTGAACCATGCCCATAGGGAAGCATGGCTTTCCACAAGTTGTGCGTTTTACAGCGCGTTTTAACGCGCTGAAAAACGCTTAGGTGTGTACCTAGGGTAAATCCGATGGGAGTGCTGACAATTTTTGGAAATCCCATTAAAATGAATGGGAGGCGCACTGTGCAAGAATGGCCACTGCTCCATTCACTCCTACAGGGATTACGGAAATGGCAGAGCCAGCGCTCTGCTATTTTCGGTGCTCCCATAGGAATGAATGGAGGGCGGCCGCGTATGCTAGGCTGTTCGGGCATGCTGGGAGTTGTAGAAAGATAAAGCTATCTTTGAATTCAGAAGTAGGGATGAACGAATGAAAGGTCTCTTGACTGCTTCATCAACTTCTCCCAACTGCAGCACCTGGAGAAAGTGGACCAGAAGGATGAACAGCAGAGGATGGTACCCAAGAGGAACATGTACATAAAATATTTTTCAAACCATTATATATCAAAGGAGCAACACATATTCTAAAACGTAACTTTTACTGGTCACAAAATGTAAAAGTGAAAAAAAGCCCCACACAGACAAGACACAACACAACACACAAGTGATCACTTGTGTGTTGTGTTGTGTCTTGTCTGTGTGGGGCTTTTTTTCACTTTTACATTTTGTGACCAGTAAAAGTTTCGTTTTAGAATATGTGTTGCTCCTTTGATATATAATTTTTTGATAGCAGTCTGAGTAACAGTCAGGGCTGATACCATACGTTTCATCTGAGCCCTGAGATCTTCTGTATTGTGTTATTTTTCAAACCAGCAACTGGATCTGAACACTTTTGTAATTGCATGTAGTTAAAAATTTTGTATAGCCACCGAGCTTTTCAATAAAATGTATCTGTTTTTTTCTTTATATTTTTCTGTTTCACTGAGCTGGTCGAACATGCTTAGTTTAAATCTTCAACTTGTTCGAAATTCTGGCAGTTACAGGGAGAGAGCTGCAGCAGAAATGATATGTCCTCTGTTATATGTTCTAAAGCTCTTTTTTGCATGTATTAGTGGCAAAAAAATATATATTATTTGCTGTTCAGTGGTGTAGTTATATGTTTTAAAGCCTTTTGTGGCGTGTATAAGTGGAAAAAAATAAGGGCCTATTTGCCGTTCAGTGGTGCAGTTATAAGCTCTAAAGCCCTTTTTGGCGTTTATTACGGGCACAAAAATATATATTATTTGCCGTTCAGTGGTGTAGTTATATGTTATAAAGCCTTTTGTGGCGTGTATAAGGGAAAAAAAAATAAGGGCCTATTTGCCGTTCAGCGGTGTAGTTATATGTTCTAAAGCCCTTTCTGGCGTGTATTAGTGGCAAAAAAAAGTATTTGCCGTTGTGTGGTGAAGTGAGAAAATTGCCGCCCTTTTTGGAGTGTATTAGTGGCAAAAAAATATATATTTGCCATTCAGTGGTGCAGTTATATGTTCAAAAGCCCATTTTGGCATGTATTAGTGGGAGGAAAATATATATTATTTGCCGTTAAGCAGTGCAGTTATATGTTCTAAAGCCCTTTTTGGCGTGCATTAGTGGCAAAAAAATATATATATTATTTGCTGTTCAGCGGTGCAGTTATATGTTCTAAAGCACTTTTTGGTGTGTATTAGTGGCACAAAAAAAGTATTTGCCGTTGTGTGGTGAGGTGAGAAAATGACAGCCCTTTTGGGCGTGTATTAGTGGCAAAAAAATATATATTATTTGCCGTTCAGCAGTGCAGTTATATGTTCTAAAGCCATTTTTGGCGTGTATTAGTGGCTAAAAAAAATATTATTTGCCGTTCAGCTGTGTAGTTATATGTTCTAAAGCCTTTTGTGGCGTGTATTAGTGGCACAAAAAAAGTATTTGCCGTTGTGTGGTGAAGTGAGAAAATTGCAGCCCTTTTTGGAGTGTATTAGTGGCAAAAAAATATATATTTGCCGTTCAGCGGTGCAGTTATATGTTCAAAAGCCCTTTTTGGCGCGTACTAGTGGCAAGAAAATATATATTATTTGCCGTTCAGCAGTGCAGTTATATGTTCTAAAGCCCTTTTTGGCATGCATTAGTGGCAAAAAAATATATATATTATTTGCTGTTCAGCGGTGCAGTTATATGTTCTAAAGCACTTTTTGTCAGACAGAGAAGTGCCAGGCCCTACACAGGGGAGTGGCAGAGACCTAAATGTTTCTGGCGCAGGCACAGGTCGCAGCAGAGTAAAGGGGTGTGGCAGCAGGAGTCGCAGCGAGAGGCCTGAGCTCTCAGTGTCATCTGGCGGTCGTGTCTTTACCAGCATCCCAGCGGTTCTTGAATGGTTGACTTGGTAATCCACTTTGTCCCAAGTGACATCAGACACCGCCAGCCAAGAGTCGATGGGTTTGTCAGACACAACCCTTAGTTGGCCCGGGAGTAGGCCCTGTTCCCTCACCTGTCCTCAACCTACCTATGTCCTTTTCTGTTCACTCAGCCAGAGAAGTATTATATGCTGTGGGCTCAGCTCCACTATACAGCAAGGACTAGCTACTGGTGGACAGTCAGTAGCTACAGGCCAGCCAAGATGCGGAGGAGGAGAGTAGTGATGAGGAGAGTGGTGTGGGAACTGGTGTTGCAAGCAGTCAGATTCCTGACCCAGAGACCTTTGAGGAGGACAACATTGATGTGCAGACAGTACTCAGTGATAATGATGATGTAGCTGATCGCACTTGGGAGCTGGGTGAATTAGGGGCTTTATCATCATCAGGAGAAGAGGGTGGCAGCTTGCCCGTGAGGCAGCAGTGGAGCCATCAAGTCGCTAGCGTGGCGGGGAGTCAGCAGGGTGGCAGCAGTGGGAGGTCAGGAGCCAAACATGCCCGGGGTAGACCACCCGCTTTGCAGAAGTCTACCTGCCTGGAAAGTAGTGGTGCAGAGGTTCAAGGAAGCTGCGTCGGTAGCAGTCAGTCAGTGCGGAGTGTTGGGGGTAAAATCACCTACTCAGTGGTGTGGCAGTTTTTTGTTAAGCAGGTGGAGGAGGTCAACATGGCCATTTGTGGGCAGAACGTGAAGCGTGGCCAGGGTTCCAATGTTGGTACCACGGCCCTGCATCAACATATGCAGCATCACCATAAAGTGGCCTGGGAGAACCGTGGCTCCGATGTGGTGGTCCAGCCTGCCACAGCAACCACTGCATCACCCAGTGGCACACACCTGATTTCAGGCAGTCAAGGTTCCACCATCTCAGCCGAAAGGAGCTCTCTGTCATTCCTATCATCTGCTGGTCCTGTGCTCCTGCTCCTTCTCCTACTCATCGTTAGGCCTCTTTCACACTAGCATTGTTTCTTTCCGTCCTAGAGTTCCGTCCTCGGGGCTCTAGGACGGAAAGAAACTGATCAGGATAATCCCAATGCATCCTGAATGGAGAGAAATCCGTTCAGGATGCATCAGGATGTCTTCCATTCAGTATGTGAACGTTTTTTGGACGTTGACAAAAGCGCAGCATGCTGCGGATTTGTCTCCGTCCAAAAAGCCGGAAGACATGCCGCAATGCCGGATCCGGAATTAATGCCCATTGAAGAGCATTATTCGGATCCGGCGTCAGCTAAACGTCGATTCGGCGCATCGCCGGATCCGACGTTTAGCGCTGCGCATGCGCAGCAGCCGTTCGATCGGCGCCCCAGTGTAAGCTGGGGCTCCGATCGGTTACCATGGCAGCCAGGACGCTACTGGAGTCCTGGCTGCCATGGTAGCACTAACGCAGCAGTGTACTTACCTGCGCTGCGGCCGCCGGCGCTCCATTATGACATCATAGGTCCGGGCGGCGCATTGATCTATGCGCCGCCCGGACCTGTGATGTCAGTAAGGAGCACCCGGCGGCCGCAGCGCAGGTAAGTACACTGCTGCTGAGTACCATGGCAGCCAGGACTCCATTAGCGTCCTGGCTGCCATGGTAACAGTGAAAGCATGTTGAAGACTGATCAGTCTTCAAATGCTGTCAGTCCACTTGCGCTCTGACGGATCCGGCGGGACGGAAGTGCCTGCCGGATCCTCAGAACGCAAGTGTGAAAGAGCCCTTAGTCATTCCGTCAGCAATCGATCACCGAAGTGATTGCAAAGAGACAACAGTATGTGTGCACTTATCCAATGGTGCAGAAGCTGATCGTGCTTCTGTCCAAGTTGCTGGTGCTGCAGTTCCTTTTCAAGTGTTGGACTCTGCACCTTTCAGAGAACTGATGGCTTGTGCCAAGCTGAGGTGGAGAGTCCCAAGCCGTTATTTCTTTGCCAAAAAGGCAGTACCAGCCCTTCACACATATGTAGAACAGATGGTGGGCCAGACCTTGAGACTGTCGGTGTCTGCCAAAGTGCGCCGACGTGTGGACAACGGGAAGAACATGGTGTCGGCGCTACGTCAAGGAGGGCTGAGCCATGCTCCCTGCATGGCACACATGTTTAATCTGTTTGTCATCAAGCGGTTCCTGAAATTTTCCATCCATCTGAAAGGCATCCTAAAAATGGGCAGGAAACTTTGCATGCACTTCAGCTACTCATACACCGCAAAGAACACCCTGCTTAACCACTTAAGCCCCCCTAGCTTAAACACCCTTAATGACCAGGCCACTTTTTACAATTCTGCACTACACTACTTTCACCGTTTATTGCTCCGTCATACAACTTACCACCCAAATGAATTTTACCTCCTTTTCTTCTCACTAATAGAGCTTTCATTTGGTGGTATTTCATTGCTGCTGACATTTTTACTTTTTTTGCTATTAATCAAAAATGACCGAAATTTTTACAAAAAAATGACATTTTTCACTTTCTGTTGTAAAATTTTAAAAAAAAAACTACATTTCTATATAAATTTTTCTCTAAATTTATTGTTCTACATGTCTTTGATTAAAAAAGTCCAATAAGTGTATATTTATTGGTTTGGGTAAAAGTTATAGCGTTTACAAACTATGGTGCAAAAAGTGAATTTCGGCATTTTGAAGCAGCTCTGACTTTCTGAGCACCTGTCATGTTTCTTCAGGTGCTAGAATGTCAGGATAGTATAAATACCCCCAAATCACACCATTTTAGAAAGAAGACACCCCAAAGTATTCGCGGAGGGGCATGGTGAGTTCATGTATCATTTCATTTTTTCACAAGTTAGCGGAAAATGACACTTTCTGAGAAAAAAAAAGTTTCAATTTCTGCTAACTTCTGGCAAAAAAAAGAAATCTCAGATGGACTCACTATGCCCCTCAGTGAATACCTTGGGGTGTCTACTTTCCGAAAAGGGGTCATTTGTGGGGTGTGTTTACTGTTCTGGCATTTTGGGCGGGGCTAAATTGTGAGCAGCCATGTAAAACCTAAAGGTACTCGTTGGAATTTGGGCCTTTGCGCACCCAGGCTGCAAAAAGTGTCACTTATGTGGTATCGCCGTACTCAGGAGAAGTAGGGCAATGTGTTTTAGGGTGTATTTTTACATATACCCATGTTGGGTGAGAGAAATATCTCTGTAAACTGACAACTTTGTATAAAAATTTTTAAAAGTTGTCGTTTACAGAGATATTTTTCACACACAGTATAGGTATATATAAAAATACACCCCAAAACACATTGCCCTACTTCTCCTGAGTACGGCGATACCACATGTGTGCCACTTTTTTGCAGCCTGAGTGCAAAGGGCCCTAAAACCAATGAGTACCTTTAGGATTTCACAGGGCATTTTTACGCATTTGGATTCCAGACTTCTTCTCACGCTTTAGAGGCCCCTAAAATGCCAGGACAGTATAAATACCCCACATGTGACCCCATTTTGGAAAGAAGACACCCCAAGGTATTCCGTGAGGGGTATGGTGAGTTCATGTAAAATTTTATTTTTTGTCACAAGTTAGTGGAATATGAGACTTTGTAAAAAATAAAATTAAAAAAAATATATATATATCAATTTCCGCTAACTTGTGCCAAAAAATAAAAATTCTGTGAACTCGCAATGCCCCTCACGGAATACCTTGGGGTGTCTTCTTTCCAAAATGGGGTCACATGTGGGGTATTTACACTGACCTGGCATTTTAGGGGCCCCTAAAGCGTGAGAATCCAAATGCGTAAAAATGGCCTGTGAAATCCTAAAGGTACTCATTGGTTTTAGGGCCCCTTTGCGCACCCAGGCTGCAAAAAAGTGTCACTCATGTCGTGTCACCGTACTCAGGAGAAGTAGGGCAATGTGTTTTGGGGTGTATTTTTACATATACCCATGCTGCGTGTGAGAAATATTGCTGTAAACGACAACTTTTTACATTTTTTTATTCAAAGTTGTCAATTTACAGAGATATTTCTCACACAAAGTATGGGTATATGTAAAAATACACCCCAAAACACATTGCCCTACTTCTCCTGAGTACGGCGATACCACATGTGTGCCACTTTTTTGCAGCCAAGATGCGCAAAGGGGCCCTAAAACCAATGAGTACCTTTAGGATTTCACAGGCCATTTTTACGCATTTGGATTCTCACACTTTAGGACCCCTAAAATGCCAGGGCAGTATAAATAACCCACAAGTGACCCCATTGTGGAAAGAAGACACCCCAAGGTAATCCGTGAGGGGTATGGCGAGTTCACAGAAAAAAAAATTTGGCACAAGTTAGCGGAAATTGATTTTTTTTTTTTTTTTACAGTCTCATATTCCACTAACTTGTGACAAAAATAAAATTTTGCATGAACTCACCATACCCCTCACGGAATACCTTGGGGTGTCTTCTTTCTAAAATGGGGTCACATGTGAGGTGTTTGTACTGCTCTGGCATTTTAGGGTCTCCGCAATCATTACACGTATGGCCAGCATTAGGAGTTTCTGCGATTCTCCTTATATTGAGCATACGGGTAATGAGATTTTTTCCCGTTCAGCCTCTGGGCTGAAAAGAAAAAATGAATGGCACAGATTTCTTCATTCGCATCGATCAATGTGGATGAAAAATCTCTGCCCAAAAATGTGCAAAAAAACCAAAAACGGCACAGATTTCCTCATTCGCATCGATCAATGTGGATGAATAAATCTCTGCCAAAAATGTGCAAAAAAAGTAGTAAGGCCCCATTCACACGTCCGCAAAAATGTCCGCATCTATTCCGCAATTCTGCGGAATAGATGCGGACCCATTCAGTGTGAATGGGGCTGGCGGTGATGCGGAGAGCACACTATGCGCTCGCCGCATCAGCATTTGCGGAGCTGCGGCCGCAAACTTCCGGGTTTCGGCCCCCAAACATCCGGCCGCAGCTCCGCAAAAGATAGAGCATGTCCTATTCTTGTCTGCAATTGCGGACAAGAAAAGGCATTTTCTATATAGTTCTGGCAATGTGGGGATCCGCAAAATGCGGAAAGCACATTGCTGGTGTCCGTGTTTTGTGGATCCGCGGATCCATGGATCCGCAAAACACATACGGACGTCTGAATGAGCCTTACAGGGGGGTAATTAGTGTCAGGGGTGACAGGGGGGTTACATGTGGTGATCGGGGGTTAATCAGGGGTTAATCAGGGGTTAATCAGTGACGGGGGTGGGGGGGTGGGGTGGATGGGTGGGGGGGGGGTCTGTGTGGTGATTTAGTGCACTTATAAAAGTTTCCTTTGGTGGTCCCAAGCAAAAGGGACCACCAAAGGAACGATCAGCAAGCATATCAGACGCTGTTAACAAAACAGCGTCTGATATGCCATTTTTTTAACTTCTACAGCCTGCTAGCGCACGATCAGCGCTGGCAGGCTGTAGTTTACCTTGTCCACGACGTGATCCTGTGAACGCGCGCATGCGCACGCGCGCGTTAACAGGAAATCTCGCCTCTCGCGAGATGACGCGCCCGCGCGTCAAGGAGGAACAAACCGACCGCCCGCAGGACGCAATCCTGCGTGAGGCGGTCGGCAACAAGTTAAGCCGCAGTGGCAGAACGGTATCCCCCAACATGGGCTGATATGCGACGTTTCCCCCCGTTGGAATTCCACCCTCCATATGTTGGACCAACTATACGAAAGGCCATAAATGATTTTCAGTGGCAGCTCATGCGTGACACCTGCCGTTTGCGCTCACGTTCCACTGCCATAGCTGCTGTGGCAGGGGTGGGGTGGGGGGGTAGGAGCAGTTCCAGCTCTATCAGCAACAACTTGAGTCTTGAGTCTCTGTGAGCAGCTTTGTTCACCCTCCTAGTGAGGAAACTACTCACTAGCAGCAGCTAGACCTTGAGCAGGTCCTGAACCATCCTATGTAGTCAGTTGGCTACTGCCTATCTGCACCATCGTCCATCCTCTCGCAGGTCTGACCGGGGGGCCTTCTGCACTCACGTTCCAATGCCATGGCTGCTGGGGAGGGGTGGGTTGGCAGGAGCAGTACCAGCTTCATCAGCAGCAGCCTGAGTCTACAGTCACTGATGAGTAGCTTTCTTCACCCGCATAGTGAAGAAACTACTCACCAGCAGCAGCAGCAGGTAAACCTAGAGCAGGACCAAAACCAGCAGGTGGTGGCATACTTGGACAGCACCCTGTCAACCAACATTGAAGATCCGCTGGACTACTGGGCAGCCAAACTGGATTTGTGGCACAAACTGGCAGAGTTTGCCCTGGAAAAGCTGTTCTGCCCGGCCAGTAGTGTGGTGTCAGAGCGGGTGTTTAGTGTGGCGGGGGCAATAGTGATCCCAAAGAGAACTCGCTTGAGTTCCCCAGAAACTTGCATGCTTGACTTGTGTAATTGTGCATTTTTATTTCAGTAGGGAGAGAGTGAGGAATAAGCTTCTGTCACCATTTCTGTGGAAACAAGGGTTGTTTATGTCGACATCCAGCAGGCACAATCCTTTTTGGGATTAGATGTTGGCCTGTACTTTTAAATCTGCAGGTTTGGCCTATTTATTCTAAAGTGTATAATCTAATTTTTATATTAGGGAAAATAATATTATTATACAGTTTTTTTTTTATTCAACTCAGATTTGATCTTTAAAAAAAAAAGAACTGCAGTAGTGTATGATAAGATATAAGATGAAGAGAAGGGTCATGACTTTTCTGTACCACCCTCAGTTGGTGCTTACCTACTAGCTTTCTATTATATAAAGAAAAAAAAGAAAAAAGGGAGGAGAAGCATTAATCTCTGGATAGGGAATTTGGACCTGGGATGATCCCAAATTCCCTAAGAGGAGAGAGCGCCAGGGGACAGAAAGGAAAAAAGGGGGGGGGGAGGAGGAGAGGAATGGATGATGACAGATAAAGGGAGATGTATGTATGTGTGTGTGGAGCCGGAATGAATGTGAAAAGGGTATTAGGCAGCTGGCGAAGCAAACTTGGGCTGGCTTCAGGGGATGAAGTTGCCCTAGTGGAGAAATAGAGAAAAGAAAAAAAGGGAGGGATGCATAGCCCAACAAGAGCGCCAGATACCGGAGGTGGAGTGATGGGAAAAAAGAGGGGGAGGTTGGCGTGAATAGAGCACTGGGTCAATGGGAGAAGAGGGTGATGTGGATATGGATTGGTGAAAGAATATGAGGAAAGATTGGTCACACTGACAGTGTATTAAAGTTAATTTCTTATGTTAACGCTATAATATAATGGATGCTGGTACTTTACTCACTTTACTGGGAGGGGTGGTGAGGGCACTGTTCTCAGTGTCTACACCAGTGTACCCCTCCCCGCCTGGATAGCTTATAGGTAATAGATCAAAAGGTGATTGTTGAATCAGGTAAAATCAGATATATTCCAAGCAGCAAAAGAAACTTCAAGCAACAAGGATGGTGGTTTCACTTACTTTACCGGGAGGGGTGGTGTAAGATAAGCTCAAGACACTTACACCTTTAACCCCTCCCCGCCGAGGTCGCTTGTAGATGTTGACTCTGCCTGCTGGTCCCCAAATGGATGGTACAGGGGCTTCTTTGTTCGTTCAGGTGGTCTTTATTGATAAAAATGTAATAAAGCTCGACGCGTTTCGGGGGTAAAAGAAAATCCCCCTTCCTCAGGAGCAAAAAATGAACTAAAGTATACACAAGTTATACAAGTTTAAATAGATGCTGTCCTTTTGAAAAGAGGCGGGAGAGCATGTCAAATTCCAAACCGGAAGTACCGCCTCCCAGGTTTACTTCCAGGGTTACAAAAGAGAAAAATGTTACATCGGCATAAAAAATCGCTCAAAGAGATATGTATATGTATGTATAAACGCAAATGTAAAAGTGGGGTCCCTGATGGAACTTACTTGTGTCCTGGTTGGGTTCACTACAGGCGCTGTCGGCGCTAGACCACAGCCAGTGTTTAACTTCCTGAATGTGGAACGCACACGTGACCGCGTGCGTTCCAGGGAGTCGCAAGTCTAGTCCATCAGTAATAGGGTACGTCCGCCGGTGACGGACTTCCTGTCCATGGAGCGCACACGTGACTGTGTGCTGTTCAAAGAGTCGGGCCTCCGCCAGTGACGAACTTCCTGTCTGTGAAGCGCACATGTGACTGTGTGCGTTTCAAATAATTAGGAATGGGGGAGTAGAAAAAAAAATCCAATGGTTTTGATGCATTCCGCAGCCAAATGAAGCTGGCTGGGAAGGGGAGGGGTCAACCATGGAGTGAAATGGTTGCTATGGGCAAGAAAAGATTATTGCCCCATACATAGAGAATGATACAAAAATTACATGTATGAATGATGTAGAGTGTATAAAATATACATATATACACATACATAAGAATAGGGAAAGGTTATAGATGAAAAGGAATGTGGTATAAAAAATATTATACATAGAATTACATATATATATATATATATTGGTCATGAGCATCGTTCAATATATCTATAAATTGATAAATAAATAAATAGATAAATAGATCACTGGGTAAATAAATAAGTCACTTGAATAAATAATCGAATAAAATGAAATAAAATGAAGTGAAAAATGAGAAATATTAAAATACATGGTATGTGATGACTGGATCGTAATGGGATGTTCATAGGTTTAGTAGTGGTTGTGCTCAAGGGACTCGTTCAGGCCAAATGGGGATAAGGTGTTCATTTTAAAAATCCAAAACATCTCACGTCTACATAATTGAGAGTAGGAATGTGAGACGATTTCAATTGGTGTTATTCTGAGGCCTGAAAAATTCCCTGCATGGAGTTCTGCAAAATGTCTGGATACTCCATGTTTTAAGAATTGTTTATTGATATTTGAACGATGATTATTGAGTCTATCCCTAAGTGTTTGAGTGGTGCGCCCTACGTATTGTAATTTGCAGGGGCACTCAATTAGGTATATGACATTTTTTGAAGAACAATCCATATGATGTTTTAGTGTGAATTTTTCCCCTGTATTGTTTGCCGTTATTGTGTTTGTCTTATCCGTTATGCTGGCACAGCACAGGCAACGTTTAATATTACACTTGTATGAGCCCGTTGTTACCATGGACATGGATTTATTATGCTCTTCCCCCCAAGTGCTTTGGGGCAGGATGGGGCTAGAATATTCTTCAAGGTGTGCGCACGACGGTATGTAACCCTTGGTTTTTTTGGGATGACTTTATTTAAAATAGGGTCTTCCTGTAGTAGAGGCCAATGCATCTGTAATATGGATTTGATGGAGTTATGATAGGAATTGAACCTTGTAAGAAAATTTAGCTGGATATTATTTGTGGTGATGATATCTTTTTTGTTGTCCCTTGGTTGTAAACATTCGAGTTGACTATTTTGTAAAGCTCGACGTCTAGAGTCCTGGATAAGCTTTTTAGGGTAACCTTTTGTTAGAAATCTTTTTTCTATGATGGTCAGTTGTTTTTTCAAGGTGTTATCATTTGAGCAGTTTCTTCTAACCCTTCGCATCTGTCCGTACGGTATATTCTTCTTCCATTGTGAATAATGGCAACTGGTGAAGTCTAGATAACTATTAGCATCCACCTCCTTGAAGTGAGTGCTAGTAGTAATTCTATTGTTAAATATTTGTATATGAAGATCTAAAAATACAATAGAGGTCGGGTCAATATGCGAGGTAAAGGTTAGGTTCCAATCGTTACGGTTGAGGTTATTAATAAAGGAGGATAGTAAAGAACTGTCCCCTTTCCAAATTAAAATAATATCGTCAATGAATCTTTTGTAAAAGACGATGTGTTCATGTTCTAATAATCCCTCATTCTGCTCATATGCCCCCATAAAAAGGTTGGCATATGAGGGCGCAAATTTGGTACCCATGGCTGTTCCACAGTTTTGTAGATAAAAGGTATTGTCATATTTAAAATAGTTATGGGTTAAATAAATTCAATAGCATTGAGAATAAAATTTCTTTGTTGATTGGGTAAGTATTGGTCTTCAATTAGGAAGTTTTCCACTGCCTTCAACCCTAATTCATGTTTGATGTTGCTATATAATGCTGATACATCAAGTGTGACCCAAAAAAAATCTGTTTCCCATTGGACATCCTGAAGTAGCGTGATTAGATGACTGGAGTCCCTAAGGTAAGATGGTAGGTGTTGGACATATCTTTGGAGGGTGGAATCAACATATGCAGATAGATTGGAAGTAATGGAGTCAATGCCTGAAATAATAGGGCGTCCTGGGGGTTTATTGAGGGATTTGTGAATTTTTGGTAAGATGTAGAAATAAGGGATAGATGGGAAGTTTATTTTCAAAAATTGGTTTTCTTTTTTATTTATCACTTTCTCCTCTCGTCCTTTATCTAATAGAGAGTGTAGTGCCTTTTTGTAGGTTTCCGTTGGATCACTGATTAGAGATGTATAATAATTAGTGTCCGATAGGATGCGTATAGCTTCCTTTTGTAGTCTTCAGTGTTCATGACTACTATGCCACCCCCCTTGTCAGCATTTTTTATAATTATTTTGTTATTAGTCATTAGTTCAGTTATGGCCTTTCTCTGTGATGTTGTAAGGTTGTATTTAGTTGGTTTTTCAGTTTTGCAGGATTCCGTTAGATTTTTTAGATCCTTCAGAACTAAATTATAGAAAGTTTCTACAAATGGGCCTTTATGTTCGAGGGGATAGAACGTGGAACGTGGTTTGAAGGAGGTCTCGATGGGATTTTTAAACAGGTCCTCTAGTAGATTATCTATATCGTCTTCTCCCTTTTCCCCTTTTCCCGTTGGAGTGGCTCTCTCTTTATAGATAGTGTTGGTTAATTCTTTGTGGTGAAAATACCTTTTCAACGTCAGTTTCCGTATGTACTGGTTCAGGTCCACAAATAACTCAAACATGTCTGGTCCTTTTGTAGGGCAAAAGGATAAGCCCTTCTCTAGGACTTCGATTTCGTGTTTGTTTAACACGTGATTGGACAGGTTAAAGATCCCTATGGTTTTGAGTGTACAATTGCTGTCGTGTGAGTTACTTGGGTGAGTGGACTGGTTTTGGATTTTTTGAATTTTCTGTTTTCTACTTTTGACTCTCCTCCCTCCTCTGCATCCTCTTCGTCGGATATTTGTCTTTTGTTTTTGCGAGGGGTGGGGTGTATGCGGCTGAAAAATTAGGTTATTTTGAGATTTCGCTGTAGGCGGAGGTTCTGAAAAGGATTCGATTGGGCTTCTGGGGTCTGGAACGGATAAGACAAACACAATAACGGCAAACAATACAAGGGAAACATTCACACTAAAACATCATATGGATTGTACTTCAAAAAATGTCATATACCTAATTGAGTGCCCCTGCAAATTACAATACGTAGGGCGCACCACTCAAACACTTAGGTATAGACTCAATAATCATCGTTCAAATATCAATAAACAATTCTTAAAACATGGAGTATCCAGACATTTTGCAGAACTCCATGCAGGGAATTTTTCAGGCCTCAGAATAACACCAATTGAAATCGTCTCACATTCCTACTCTCAATTATGTAGACGTGAGATGTTTTGGATTTTTAAAATGAACACCTTATCCCCATTTGGCCTGAACGAGTCCCTTGAGCACAACCACTACTAAACCTATGAACATCCCATTACGATCCAGTCATCACATACCATGTATTTTAATATTTCTCATTTTTCACTTCATTTTATTTCATTTTATTCGATTATTTATTCAAGTGACTTATTTATTTACCCAGTGATCTAATTATCTATTTATTTATTTATTTATCAATTTATAGATATATTGAACGATGCTCATGACCAATATATATATACATGTAATTCTATGTATAATATTTTTTATACCACATTCCTTTTCATCTATAACCTTTCCCTATTCTTATGTATGTGTATATATGTATATTTTATACACTCTACATCATTCATACATGTAATTTTTGTATCATTCTCTATGTATGGGGCAATAATCTTTCCTTGCCCATAGCAACCATTTTACTCCATGGTTGACCCCTCCCCTTCCAAGCCAGCTTCATTTGGCTGCGGAATGCATCAAAACCATTGGATTTTTTTTTTTTCTACTCCCCCATTCCTAATTATTTGAAACGCACACAGTCACATGTGCGCTTCACAGACAGGAAGTTCGTCACTGGCGGAGGCCCGACTCTTTGAACCGCACACAGTCACGTGTGCGCTCCATGGACAGGAAGTCCGTCACCGGCGGACGTACCCTATTACTGATGGACTAGACTTGCGACTCCCTGGAACGCACGCGGTCACGTGTGCGTTCCACATTCAGGAAGTTAAACACTGGCTGTGGTCTAGCGCCGACAGCGCCTGTAGTGAACCCAACCAGGACACAAGTAAGTTCCATCAGGGACCCCACTTTTACATTTGCGTTTATACATACATATACATATCTCTTTGAGCGATTTTTCATGCCGATGTAACATTTTTCTCTTTTGTAACCCTGGAAGTAAACCTGGGAGGCAGTACTTCCGGTTTGGAATTTGACATGCTCTCCTGCCTCTTTTCAAATGGACAGCATCTATTTAAACTTGTATGACTTGTGTATACTTTAGTTCATTTTTTGCTCCTGAGGAAGGGGGATTTTCTTTTACCCCCGAAACGCGTCGAGCTTTATTACATTTTTATCAATAAAGACCACCTGAACGAACAAAGAAGCCCCTGTACCATCCATTTGGGGACCAGCAGGCAGAGTCAACATCTACAAGCGACCTCGGCGGGGAGGGGTTAAAGGTGTAAGTGTCTTGAGCTTATCTTACACCACCCCTCCCGGTAAAGTAAGTGAAACCACCATCCTTGTTGCTTGAAGTTTCTTTTGCTGCTTGGAATATATCTGATTTTACCTGATTCAACAATCACCTTTTGATCTTTTACCTATAAGCTATCCAGGCGGGGAGGGGTACACTGGTGTAGACACTGAGAACAGTGCCCTCACCACCCCTCCCAGTAAAGTGAGTAAAGTACCAGCATCCATTATATTATAGCGTTAACCTAAGAAATTAACTTTAATACACTGTCAGTGTGACCAATCTTTCCTCATATTCTTTCACCAATCCATATCCACATCACCCTCTTCTCCCATTGACCCAGTGCTCTATTCACGCCAACCTCCCCCTCTTTTTTCCCATCACTCCACCTCCGGTATCTGGCGCTCTTGTTGGGCTATGCATCCCTCCCTTTTTTTCTTTTCTCAGCTTTCTATTATGTTCCTCTTACACCTATATTGTGAAACGGCACAATGGTCAAAATCTTTTACACACATCCACCCTTTACCACAGGAGAAGTGCTGCTGTCAGTGAAAAAATGAGATGTTCCAGCAAAAAAAGAGCCAAACTCCTCCCAAAACACGCTATACTACTGTATATTTTATATTTCCAGTACTTTCACTTCCTCTAGTAAGGTACAACTCTTGTCCTCCTAGCATATTTCACTGTGTGTTACTACTTTGACTTTGATTTAAGTGCTTATTTAAAGGGAATGTGTCATCGGATTTTTTTTCTTCCAGATAATGACATATCCTTTTATTCTAATCTGTTTTTATTTTATGATTGCATTTTTTTTTTTATTCTATTTCATAAACATCATTATGGGCACTGCCATTTTGCCTGAGGTGTTCTTTAAAAAAAAAAAAAAAAAGAATGTTCATTCAAAGAAATAGTATGAAATAAAAACACAGTATATAAAGCAGGTGAAAAACATAGCCTTTGCAAATATAAATTTCTAGACCATTGGCCATCAATAGTAAAGACACCATTTCCTTAAACTTTTCCTCATCCTAAATATATGTCAATAAACTAAACATTATGCGATTGGGCATCAAAGCAATAGCATATGCAAGAGGTTACTTGCATGTGATCTAGATCAACAAGCAGCCCAATTGCCACCAACAATAGCCTTGGAACTTTTTCCTAACAACAATAAAACAGTAAAAACAAACCAACAAGCAGAGAGAAAAGAAAAAAACGGAGGGTTGGAGGTTGGGAGAAGAAGAAGCACGATCGTCTAAAATAAATAAAAGCTAAGGAGCCAAAGTTCCCAAACCATTGGGAGGAATCTTTTACCAAGGTCCTCAAACCTTGTCAAATTTATTAGGACAACCTCGGGATAAAAAGGTAAGCTTATGAAGTGGGAGTACCATATTCACCTCTCTAAGCCAGGCATTTTTGGTGGGCCTCTTTTGGGTGCTTCCAATTATATAGGATAACCTTTTTATGCATAATAGAGTAGTAGTTTAAATGAGGTGTTCATAACAGAATTTAGAGATATGCTTTACAGAAACCACCATGGACCACAAACTCAATGGACAGGAGCTGAATTCATTGACCTCTATGGGAGAGTTTTCTAGGCATGTTCTGTGACCTGTGCAGAGGTCGGGAGGGAGCTTATAAACTGTGATATACCTCATTGTGAATGGTGGATCCTGTGTTATCTATACAGAGATGATATATGTCACTGTAATCTCAACAGCAATGGTAAGGAGATAACTGCACTAAAGTGATCTATGCAGGCCAACAAGTGGCGCCATTAGGCTTAGCGGCCAGTGCGAAAACAGGATTTTAAGATTTCTTTTTAAATATAGATATTCACATGGAAAATTTAACTCCCGCAAAATACTTTAAAAACATGTTTAACATAAAGACATGAATTAAACTATAGGTACAGTATCTACAGTAACTACAGTATAATGGCATTAAACACAATGCCTAACAGCAGTAATAAAGCAGCCGCTTCTTGAGGAAATGCACAAAAACGTTGTGTCATTGTCACTGTCCCAGGACACTCCTAGATCCCCACCAGCAAGATAATTAACCCATCCAGCACCAGACAGGGAAGGTCCCAGGAGAAAGGAGGAGGCACCTACATGCTGCAACCACAAGACGTTGCCGCTGGCAACAGCATGCAAGGCAGCCGTGTCACGGTGCTAACCATACACAGAGACATAAGCCACTGGTTTGGGAACGCTGCCTTTAGGCTAGTTTTACATGAGTGTTTTCCATCTCTGTCAGGCTGCTCTGGATCCAACACTTCTGGACGCTACCTGACACAAGCCAGCCCAATTCACTGTAATGGGGACTGGCAGAGATATACAGAGAATCGGCAGGACAAAAACCTGCCAGTTCTCGGCATATTGGCTGGGTTGAGGGCAGTGATGCGATAGCCTCTGGCAATGCTGGAATGCAGAGAGGTACGGCAGGCTGTTCTTTTCCAGAACAGCCTGCTGGATCTAAAAATGGCAGTGCGAAACTGGCCTTAGAGTCTATTTGTGGCTGTCCTACAGGTCTCATCAGACTTTTTTGTAATTTTATTGACAACGACAACACAGTCTGCAGCAGTGGAGTACATAAAGAAGTAAGGGCCCCATAGCAAGAATGAAACCAGGCCCCCCACACAGGACAGAAGGGTTTCTGCCTAAACCCTTTTCCATGACTCTTGGGCCATTTTTCCACTGCTTTATTTGCTAAAAGTTGTTTCTTTAGAGGGTAGAGTCCTGATCAAGTTTTCACCTCCAGTAGAACAGGAGATAATCTCAACTAAGACTGGGCTCCCTCTTTCCCTGGTCCTCATAGCAGTCGCATGGTCTGCCGCTATGGTAGTTACACCAATGGTCTGCAGCAATGTTCTTGCCATCAAAGGTAGTGAAACCATCAAGGACCCTATTGAACTCAAGGAACACAGAAAGTACATATGTTACAGAGGTCATGGCTCCATTATAAACTAGAGACATGATGCTATAGTATGAACAGAGTCTTAATTTGACTTCAGCATTTTAAAGTCATTTATTTGCTGGAGATCTGTTACCGGGGATGAAGAAACATTGAGATAGGCTTATAATGTAACATACGATATGGTACATTCGTGTTGCTATGACTTAGGGTACTTTCACACTAGCGTTGCTAGAATCCAGCAGGGAGTTTCGGCAACGGAACAGCCTGCCGGATCCGGCAAACCGTATGTAACCGGATACCTTTTTTTTCCGGATCCGTTTAGCAGATCCGGTAAAATACTACATCCGTATCATCCATTATCATCCAGTTTCGGATAACGGATCTGGTATTTAAACTTTTCAAAGATCAAAAGAACCAATTTCAGATGTAAATTGTACAGTGGCTCTAAAATAGGACAGAAAGTCACATAAATCTCAGATGCTGCCTCAGAAGATAGCAAACATGATGCCAGACCACAATAAGTTTGGATTTCTGGCTCTAATCCTTGTTTCCCACTGGAGGAGGAGGAGAAGGCGAAAAAGGGTGAGAAAAAAGCTCGGGGGTTTGAGAATGAGATGGGGGTGGGACTAGGATGGGAGTGTGAATGGGGCTGGGATGGGGGATTGGGCGGCTGGGATGGGGGATAGGTGTGGGATGGGGGATAGGTGTGGGATGGGGGATAGGGCTGGGGTGGAAAGGATGTGGGGCGGTGTTGCACCTGCCACAAGGTGCAGTCCACTAGTCTTTGGGCCTCAAACAATTGGTTGGGCATAAACTGTTCCATCACGGGGACTAGAGAATTCATATAGAATTGCACTGGACTCATTTGCAACATTAACACCACCCCATCCTGTAGACGATGCAAATTATCCTCCAAC
Organism: Bufotes viridis; assembly: GCA_033119425.1. NCBI lineage: Eukaryota > Metazoa > Chordata > Amphibia > Anura > Bufonidae > Bufotes > Bufotes viridis. The sequence continues at coordinate 372,871,348 of CM065589.1, read as the reverse complement.
CTGGCAACTCTATTTGTAAATCCCATCAAGAACACGTAAACGAGCCTTGTGATATCCTCGTAGTCCCCCTGACGGCTCCTACCTGCCCTCTGGCCTGCATGATGGCCTCAAATAGTGGGGCTTATTGGGCTATCGTTGGGTCGCCAGGGGGTGGAGGTAGGGGAACATCAGAGTCCTGACCACTTGCTTGGGCAGGACGAGAGGGGCCTGCGGTGGCTGGTTCACCAGGAACCACCTCCTGAGGAACTTCGGGCACCTGAGTACTGCTTACTGTTCTGTAAAGCAAAGAAAAAAAACACAATTAGTGATTGGATTACACTGGACAACCTCTTGAATAGAGATGAGCAAAGTGACTTCTGATGCGACATATGAAGTTGCATTGCAAAAAAATGTCATCCAAAGACTGTACATAGATACTTTGTGTCTCAGGAGTCTATACATTCTATTAGTGTTATCTGTTTTATTACAGAGAAGTATCTATGTACAATATGAAATTTTTTTGAAAGCAACTTCATATGTATCATCTGAAGCTCGCTTCGCTTATCTTTACTCAATAAAATACTATGTGGATGTCCAAGATAGAGTGCCAAATGACTGTCTGCCTGGGCCATACACATAGATTGGATAACAAAATTCAGAATCACTATAAACATAATGTCTTACCTTCACATCTCTAGGGTTCTTTGTAGGAACCCCAAGGCGGAATGATAACAATATTCCTGCCTTGAGGTTGCTCCCGAACCACTCTGGGCCCTAAGTTCCTCGTTATAATGCTTCTTATAATGGTCCCTGATGGACCGCAACCGTACCATGATCATCGCCCCCCTGGAAAACAAACAAACAAAAAAAAAGGTCTTTAAACTAGATGATTTTTTAAAATAAAAAATTGTTTAATTAATGGAGCCACAGCACCAATGAAAATACAGTTGTTGTTAAACTAGCAGTATCAGTGACCCACATAAACTATATAGTAAACCACTTTTGAGCAATAAAAATACATGTATGCAATCTGCAAATGAAATACTGTATACTTACAGCACTGCTCCAGTTGTCTGTCTCGGAGGTCCTCCCAATTCGGGACAATTGCCTCACTGATTTCTTGCCAGAGAAGCCGGGTCCCGTTGTGGTCTGCGTGACGGCGGTCGGTGTGGTCCCACAATGCTGGGCACGCCTCCATCATCTGGATGAAGAGGTCGTTATCTATGAAAAAGCTGACCTCATCCATCTTGGTGGAGACTTTTTAATCCTACAAAAAAAAATATATATTTTATACAAGAGTTTAATTGCAAATACTCACATGACCCCAACCATCACAAGCATCTGTGATGCAATGGGATGAGATGGTTGTAAAAAAAAAATGATTTGAGAACATAGAATATTGTATTATTGGTTAAAAAAAAAAAAAAAGGTAGACAACTTCAACTACCGTTTGCTGCACTCCACCCCCACCTTCCTCCTCTTCCCTTTCTTCTCGGCCGGACCTCCTCATCAGACGATGACTGCGAAAAAATACAAAGCATAACTAGAATGATGACAAAATAGTACAGTGGGGCTTGCTATAATCCAACTCGACATACCGTAACATTTCACTGATGTTGGCGAGTAGGAGGGCTCCCGGCCTCACTTGAAGAAGATATATCTATTTAAAAAAAAAATTGCATCCCCTATGTACTAATACTACCAGCAGTCCCTATGCAAAAGTACATAGGGACTACTAGTACTATAAGTGCATAGAAGATACAAAGAGTAGTAGTCCTAGGTGCTACTTCTCCTAGCATCCCCTATGTACTTATACTACCAGCAATCCCTATGCAAAATTACATACAAACTGCTGGTAGTATAAAGACATAGGGGATGTAAGGAGTAGTAGTCACAGGTACTACTACTCCAAACATCTCCTATGTACTTATAACATACAGTTCCTGTATGTATAAGTACTTAGGAGCTACTTATAGTTAATGATTTTAATGCCCAACAGACAAAAAAAAAAAAAAAAGATGTATACTCACCTTCAATGGCGTGCTGGCGAATTCCTCGCAGGCTGGCGCAATAGTGAGAGAACAGGAAGTAACGATACCAGCTCCTCCTACATACTGACATAGGCGCAGAACGGAAAACCGGATGTGGTGATGCGTCAATTTCCTGAAAACTTAGTACCGGATTCGGCATTAATACATTTCAATGGAAATTAATGCCAGATCCGGCAAGTGTGTCACTGTTTAGGAATTTTGACTGTAAAAAATACCACAGCAAGCATCCTGATGCATACTGAATTGATTGCTTTACATTCAGAATGCATTAGGACCTAACAAATACGTTAAGTTTTTTTCTGGAATTGAGATCCTATATCGGATTTCAATACCCGGAAAAAAATAATGCTAGTGTGAAAGTAGCCTTAACTGATCTCAGTGTAACTTCATCTAAAAGCAGATTTAGTACATACATTTGATGAAGTAGCTCTATAAAAATATCCACTGTGTGTCACTCAAGCTATAAATGACAAAGCCGACTGCAGCATGCAAGGAGTTTGTGGAGGGAATAGGTTCCCTCCACATCCCCATCGGGTCACCGTGCTGCAGTGACGGGGATCCGATGGCTGAGAAGGCAGCCCGATGACTTCCATAGGCCTCGGGGCTTGCCTTCTACAGAAGCCTGTGAGATCCAGCCCCTTAGGCTGGGTTTCATAGGCAGGCTGTCAGTGTAAAGGTTGACAGGCAATACATTACAATATAGATGTATTCTAATGCATTGCAGACGGGACCAGACCCCCAGAAGTTGAAGTCCCAGAGTGGGACAAAAAAAAGTAAGAAAAAGTAAAACAAAAATGTTTTTCATAATAAAAAAAATAAAGTTTTAAGTAATAAAAGAAAAAAAACGATTCTCAAAATAAAACATTTATAAAATTGTAAAAAAAATAAAAATAGGAAAAAAAACATACATATTGGGTATTGTGCAGTCCGTAACAACCGGCTCTATAAAAATATCATATGATCCACTCAGTCACCTAAACGTCATAAAAAATATAACAAAAACAGCTGAAACAATAATTTTTTTGTCACCTTACATCACTAAAAGTGTAATACCAAGTGATCAAATAGTCATATGTACCCCAAAATAGTACAAATTTAACCCTCATCTCATCCCACAAAAAAATGAGTCCCTACAATAGACAATTGCCCAAAAGATAAAAAAAAGATATGGCTTTAAGAAAATGGGGACACAAAAACATTATTTTAAAAAAAAATGCTTTTATTGTGTAAAATAAAAAAAATAAAAAATAAAACAGACAAGTTAGGTATCACCATATCCATAACAAAGTGATCTATAAAAATATTACATTATCCACCTCGTCACCTGAACGGCGTAAAAAAATAAAAATAAAAACTGTGCTAAAACAACAATTTTTTGGTCACCATACATCACAAAAAGTGTACCAAGTATACCAAGTGATCAAATAGTCATATATATGCCGAAATTGTACCAATCAAACCATCATCTCATCCTTCAAAAAATGAGCCCTTACATCACGCCCAAAAAATAATAAACATGGCTTTCAGAATATGGAGATACTAAAACATGATTCTTCTTTTTTCAAAAATGCTTCTATTGTGTAAAACTAAAATAAATAAAGAAAAATAGACATATTAAGTATTACTTTATCTTTAACGACCTGCTCTATAAAAATATCACATAATATACCCCCTAAGGTAAATGGAGTAAAAAAATAATAATAAAACCTGTGCCAAAACACTTTTTTTTTGTCACCTTACCCCAAAAAGTGTAATATTGAACGATCAAAAAATCATATGCACTCAAATCCTCAACTCTTCCTTTAAAAAGCCCCTACACAAGACGATCAGCAGAAAAAATATAGCGTTCAAAAATAGACATATAAAAACATGTATTCTTTTTCTCAAAAATGCTTTATTATGTAAAACGGAAACAAAAAACAAAGTAGTCATATTTGGTATTTTTGCGTCTGTATCAGCTTGCTCTATAAAAATACACATGATCTAACCTGTGAACAGGTTAAACTAAAAACTGTATCAGAACATCAATTTTTTGGTTACCCTGCCTCACAAAAAGTGCAATACTGAGAGATCAAAAATCGTATGTATCCCAAAATAGTACCAGTAAAATTGTCACCTTATCCAGTCGTTTCCAAAATGGGGTCATTTACTGGGTGTTTCTACTGTATAAGTGCATCAGGGGGTCTTCAAATGTGACATGGTGCCTAAAAACTAGTCAAGCAAAATCTGTCCTCCAAAAACCATACAGCGCTCCTTTTCTTCTGAGCCCTGCTGTGTGACCATACAGCAGTTTACGATCACAAATGGGGTGTTTCTGTAAACTACAGAATCAGGGTAATAAATATTGAGTTTTGTTTGGCTGTTAACCCTTGCTATGTTACAGGCAAAATGGATTAAAATGAAAATCTGCCAATAAAGTGAAATTCTGAAATTCCATCTACATTTTCCTTCAATTCTTGTGGAACACCTAAAAGGTTAACAAAGTTTGTAAAATCAGTTTTAAATACCTTGAGGGGTCATTTATGGGTGGTTTCTACTGTCTAAGCCCAACAGTGCCGTCATAACTGAACTGGTGCTTAAAAATGTGGGTTTTGGAAATGTTTTAAGCATTTTTAAGATTTGCTTCTTGTTGCGGAGCTCCAAGACATAGCATCAAAATCTCCGCTTAAATCCCCTTGTAGCTGAAGAAGCAAGTCAATGTCCACGAGACAATTCCCCCAGTAACTGGACGACACACAGTTTTGGGAGTCAACTGACTTTACTAGGAATGGCACACATGTTTAAAACCTCCAACACCCTTATTTACAACCAATAGTACATAGATTACAATAATACAAGGAAGGGGAGACAATACCAAGGGCCAATGGGAAGTCTAGGAGGGATAAAGCAGCTAGTTTACACAGGTCTTGCAGGGTCCCTGGGACACCGCCCGGCTCTTGGGAAACAATGGGACAGGAAAAGGGAAGAGGCACAGACAATCAATACATTTACGTACCCTGCAACAATAATGGGCACAGGGTGAGCAAAATACAACAGGAGTCTGGTGACTCACACATAATTGGTTTGGTAAATGAATGGGGGGGGGGGTGTACAGACAGCCAAACATAAATTAATATAACAAGGTCAATCTGTTACACTTCTAAAATTCAAAGCCTTCTAACATCCCAAAAATGAAAGGGCATTTACAAAATGATCCAAACATAAAGTAGACCTACGGAAAATGTAAAGTAATAACTATTTTATGAGGAATCACTATCTGTTTTAAAAGCAGAGAAATTGAAGTTGTGAATTTTTCCAATTTTTTTGTAAATTTGGATTTTTTAAATAGAAATAAAATACACTGAAATGTACCACTATCATGAAGTACAATGTGTCATGAGAAAACATTCTCAGAAAGGCTTGGATAAGTAAAAGCGTTCCAAAGATATGACCACATAAAGTGACACGTCAAATTTCCAAAAAACGGCCTGGCCTTAAGGTAAAATATGGCAGGGTTCTGAAACAGTTAATCCCTTGATGATGCAGCCTAGTTTGGTAATTAAATTGATTCTCTGGTTTCATAAATACATATTTGTTTATACATGGAGTACCCCAAACACTACATATTTTTCCCCATATACCTGTTTTTCTTGTCAGTACTTTCATTCTCCTTTTTCTGCATTATTTCATCTTGGCACAATGTTTACATGCAGAACTTCCTCTTTTCATCCTGTTGGGTCTTCTGACCAAATCCAGCATGCTTTGCTCTGTAATATTTAACATGGCTTGCTCCGCCTTCCTAACATAGGGAGGGAAAGTGTAGGGGGAATATTAACTGAGGAGAGAACAGAGTGGCAGTAGGAGCAAGTCTGTTTGCAAACTGCAGTGGTGACATGCCAAGAAGTGGCACATGACCATCGCAGCCATGTACTGTCCTCAGCAAACAGTGATTGGCTGCAGCAGTTATGTTCCACACCTGCATGTAAAAGTGTTGGTGCCTTGCACATTGTGCTAAGGTTGAGAACGTTAATGCTTCGCTTCAGGCTCTGATGGCACAGCGTGCAAACCACTCGGGTCTTGTAGTCAGCACATTGTTTAAAGAAGTGCCATGCCAGGGAACTCCTTGAAGCTGCCTTTGGGGTGCTCAGTCCCTAGTGGCGGTGGCCAGTAGCAGGCGAACTCTTTGGCGGCGGCTGTTCTGCTTTTGCCCCCTGCTCCCTCTTTTGCTACGCTGTTGGCTCGGTCTCACCACTGCCTCTTCCTCTGAACTATGAAAGTCAGTGGCATGACCTGCATTCCATGTGGGGTCTAGGACCTTATCTTCCTCTGCATCGTCTTCCACACAGTCTTCCTCCCTGACCTCCTGTTCGGTCTGCACACTGCAAAAAGATGCAGCAGTTGGCACCCGTGTGTCGTCATCATCAGAGACGCGCGGACTCCGATGAGGTGGTATTTCCATGTCCTCATCATCAGGAAACATCAGTGGTTGTGCATCAGTGCATTCTATGTCTTCCACCACTGGGGAAGGGCTAGGTGGATTCCCTTGGGAAACCCTGCCAGCAGAGTCTTCAAACAGCATAAGAGACTGCTGCATAACTTGAGGCTCAGACAGTTTCCCTGATATGCATGGGGGTGATGTGACAGACTGATGGGCTTGGTTTTCAGGCGCCACCTGTGCGCTTTCTGCAGAAGACTGGGTGGGAGATAATGTTGTGAACGTGCTGGATCCACTGTCGGCCACCCAATTGACTAGCGCCTGTACCTGCTCAGGCCTTACCATCCTTAGAACGGCATTGGGCCCCACCAAATATCGCTGTAAATTCTGCTGGTTACTGGAACCTGAGGTAGTTGGTTCACTAGGACGTGTGGCTGTGGCAGAACGGCCACGTCCTCTCCCAGCACCAGAGGGTCCACTAACACCACCACGACCGCGTCCGCGTCCCTTACTAGATGTTTTCCTCATTGTAAACGTTCACCAAGCACCACAATAAGAAAAAAAATATTTGGCCCAATGTATAGATTTCAAATTCAGGCCTTTTTTACAGGCACCTAACACTGCCTATTTATTTATGTACCGTATTACACTAATCCAGGCACAGCATTAACCACTGATTTAGGGGAATATCAATTGTAGGCCTAGTATTTAGGCCCTGGATGAAAGGTATCCTTTTATAGACAGATTTACACTTGGAGATGTACAGTAGCGTGTGAAAAAATATGTAGGATTATGCATTCAGCAATTGTATTTGAACACTTTGTGTAATATACCCTTTAACGGACAGAAATACAATGGGAGATGCACGGTAGCGTGTGAAGTTATTGAGGATGACCCTCTCATCAATTATATATACACCTTGAGTGTAATATACCCTTTTACGGACAGATTAACACTTGGCCTGCAACAGCTGGAACACCAGTTTCAAGTTATTGCTATATTGGCAAGTGAATTTCACCCCAGAACAAAATCTATCCTTTGACGGATACTATTATACTTGTCCAGTCACCGCTGGAACACCAGACTGTATTTATATTTTGGCAACTACATTTCACCCCAGAAAAAAATATACCCTTTTACGGACAGATTTAAACTAGGCCTGCAAAAGCTGGAACACCAGATTTAGGGTATTGATATTTTGGCAATTAAATTTTACCCCAGAAAAAAAAAATATCCTTTGCCATACACTATTAAACTTGGCCAGCCACTGCTGGGACAGCAGATTTAATCTACTTCTATTTTTGCTACTGAGTTTCACCCCAGAAAATAATATACCCTTTTACAGACAGATTTAAACGAAGTCTGCAACAGCTGGAACGACAGTTTTACTGTATTTCTCTTTTTGCAACTGATTTTCACAGCAGAAAATAATATATCCTTTGACGTACACTATTAAACATGGCCAGCCACAGCTGAAACCAGTGATTTATGGTATTGCTATTTTGGCAATTGAATTACACCCCAGAACAAAATATATTGTTTGCCGGACACTATTAAACTTGGCCAATCACTGCTGGGACACCAGATTTACGGTATTGCTATTTTGCCAATTGAATTTCACCCCAGAACAAAATATATCCTTTGCCGTACACTATTAAACTTGGCCAGCCACTGCTGGGACACCAGATTTACTGTATTTCTATTTTTGCTACTGACTTTCACCCCAGAACAAAATATTTCCTTTGTCTGACACTATTAAACTTTGCCAGCCACAGCTGAAACCACTGATTTATGGTATTGCTATTTTGGCAATTGAATTTCACCCCAAAACAAAATATATCCTTTGCCGGACACTATTAAACTTGGCCAGCCACTGCTGGGATACAAGATTTGCGGTATTGCTATTTTGACAATTGAATTTCACCCCAGAACAAAATATATCCTATGACAGACACTATTAAACTTGACCAGCCACTGCTGGGACACCAGATTTACGGTTTTGCTATTTTGGCAATTGAATTTCACCACAGAAAGGAATATATCCTTTGCCGTACACTATTAAACTTGGCCAGCCACAGCTGAAACCACTGATTTATGGTATTACTATTTTGGCAATTAATTTTCACCCCAGAACAAAATATATCCTTTGCAGGACACCATTAAACTTGGACAGCCACAGCTGAAAATACTGATTTATGGTATTGCTATTTTGTCAATTGAATTTCACCCCAGAACAAAATATATCCTTTGCAGGACACTATTAAACTTGGCCAGCCACAGCTGAAACCACTAATTTAGGGTATTGCTATTTTGGCAATTGAATTTCACCCCAGAACAAAATATATCCTTTGCCGGACACTATTAAACTTGGCCAGCCACAGCTGAAACCACTGATTTATGGTATTGCTATTTTGGCAATTGAATTTCACCCCAGAAAAAAAAATATCCTTTGCCGTACACTATTAAACTTGGCCAGCCACAGCTGAAACCACTGATTTATGGTATTGCTATTTTGGCAATTGATTTCCACCCCAGAACAAAATATATCCTTTGCCGGACACTATTAAACTTGGCCAGCCACAGCTGAAAATACTGATTTATGGTATTGCTATTTTTGCAATTGAATTTCACCCCAGAACAAAATATATCCTTTGCAGGACACTATTAAACTTGGCCAGCCACAGCTGAAACCACTGATTTATGGTATTGCTATTTTGGCAATTTAATTTCCCCCAGAAAAAAAAATATCCTTTGCCGTACACTATTAAACTTGGCCAGCCACAGCTGAAACCACTGATTTATGGAATTGCTATTTCGGCAATTGATTTCCACCCCAGAACAAAATATATCCTTTGCCGGACACTATTAAACTTGGCCAGCCACAGCTGAAACCACTGATTTATGGTATTGCTATTTTGGCAATTGAATTTCACCCCAGAAAAAAAAATATCCTTTGCCGTACACTATTAAACTTGGCCAGCCACAGCTGAAACCACTGATTTATGGTATTGCTATTTTGGCAATTGAATTCACCACAGAAAAAAAATATATCCTTTGACGTACACTATTAAAATTGGCCAGCCACAACTGAAACCACTGATTTATGGTATTACTATTTTGGCAATTGAATTTCACCCCAGAAAAAAAAAATATCCTTTGCAGGGCACTATTAAACTTGGCCAGCCACAGCTGAAACCACTGATTTATGGTATTACTATGTTGGTAATTGAATTTCACCCCAGAACAAAATATATCCTATGCAGGACACTATTAAACTTGGCCAGCCACAGCTGAAACCACTGATTTATGGTATTGCTATTTTGGCAATTGAATTTCCCCCCAGAAAAAAAAAATATCCTTTGCCGTACACTATTAAACTTGGCCAGCCACAGCTGAAACCACTGATTTATGGAATTGCTATTTTGGCAATTGATTTCCACCCCAAAACAAAATATATCCTTTGCCGGACACTATAAAACTTGGCCAGCCACAGCTGAAACCACTGATTTATGGTATTGCTATTTTGGCAATTGAATTTCACCCCAGAAAAAAAAATATCCTTTGCCATACACTATTAAACTTGGCCAGCCACAGCTGAAACCACTGATTTATGGTATTGCTATTTTGGCAATTGAATTCACCACAGAAAAAAAAATATATCCTTTGACGTACACTATTAAAATTGGCCAGCCACAACTGAAACCACTGATTTATGGTATTACTATTTTGGCAATTGAATTTCACCCCAGAAAAAAAAAATATCCTTTGCAGGGCACTATTAAACTTGGCCAGCCACAGCTGAAACCACTGATTTATGGTATTACTATGTTGGTAATTGAATTTCACCCCAGAACAAAATATATCCTATGCAGGACACTATTAACCCCTTAAGGACTCAGCCCTATTTCACCCTAAGGACCTGGCCATTTTTTGCAAATCTGACCAGTGTCACTTTATGTGGTGATAACTTTAAAACGCTTTTTCTTATCCAGGCCATTCTGAGATTGTTTTTTTGTCACATATTGTACTTCATAACAGTGGTAAAATAAAGTCGAAAAATTTCATTTTTATTTATAAAAAAATACAAAATTTACCAAAAATTTTGAAAAATTAGCAATTTTCCAAGTTTCAATTTCTCTACTTCTATAATACATAGTAATACCACCAAAAAAAGTTATTGATTTACATTCCCCATATGTCTACTTCATGTATCGATCATTTTGGGAATGCTATTTCATTTTTTGGGGACGTTACAAGGCTTAGAAGTTTAGAAGAAAATCTTGAAATTTTTCCGAAATTTTCAAAAACCCACTTTTTAGAGACCAGTTCAGGTCTGAAGTCACTTTGTGAGGCTTACATAATAGAAACCACCCAAAAATTACCCCATTCTAGAAACTACACCCCTCAAGGTATTCAAAACTGATTTTACAAACATAATTAACCCTTTAGGATTTCCACAAAAGTTAATGGCAAATGGATATAAAATGTCAGAATTTCGATTTTTTTAAAAATTTTCCATTTCAATCCATTTTTTCCAGTAACAAAGCAAGGGTTAACAGCCATACAAATCTTAATATTTATTCCCCCGATTCTTTAGTTTGCACGAACACCCAATATGTGGTCGTAAACTGCTGTATGGCCAAACTGCAGGGCGCAGAAGGAAAGGAGCGCCATATGGTTTTTGGAAGGTGGATTTTGCTGGACTGTTTTTTTGACACCATGTCCCATTTGAAGCCCCCCGATGCACCCCTAGAGTAGAAACTCCATAAAAGTGACTCCATCTAAGAAACTACACCCTTCAAGGTATTCAAAACCATTTTTACAAACTTTGTTAACCCTTTAGGTGTTCCACAAGAGTTATTGGCAAATGGAGATGAAATTTCAGAATTTCTATTTTTTGTTACCTTGTCTCAAAAATGGTGTAATATAGAGCAACCAAAAATCATATTTACCCTAAAATAGTACCAACAAAACTGACACCTTATCCCGTAGTTTCCAAAATGGGGTCACTTTTTTGGAGTTTCTACTGTAGGGGTGCATCAGGGGGGCTTCAAATGGGACATAGTGTCAAAAAACCAGTCCAGCAAAATCTGCCTTCCAAAAACCATAAGGCGTTCCCTTCCTTCTACGCCCTGCCGTTTGGCCATACAGCAGTTTACGACCACATATGGGGTGTTTGTGAAAACAAGAGAATCAGGGCAATAAATATTGAGTTTTGTTTGGCTGTTAACCCTTGCTTTGTTACTGGAAAAATGGATTAAAATGGAAAATTTGCAAAAAAATTGCTGTTTTGGGACCGTTTTTATTTTTTGCTATTTACATTGTTGAAGTGACAGGTTAGATTGTGTGCTATTTCTATAGAGCAGGTTGTAACGGACACGACAATACCAAATATGACTACTTTTTAGGGGTTTTTGTTTCAGTTTTACATAATAAAGCATTTTTGAACAAAATTATTTTTTAGTGTCTTCACATTCTGAAAGCCATAGTTTATTTTTTATTTTTTGGGCGACTGTCTTATGTAGGGGCTCATTTTTTGCGGGATGAGATGGCGGTTTGATTGGCACTATCTTGGGGTGCATATGACATTTTGGTTGCTTGCTATTACACTTTTTGTGATGTAAGGTGACAAAAATGGCTTTTGACACCGTATTGATTATTATTTTTTTGATGTGTTCAGCTGAGGGGTTAGGTCATGTGTTATTTTTATAGAGCAGGTTGTGACGGATGCGGCAATACCTAATATGTATACTTTTTATTTATTTATATAAGTTTTACACAATAATGTCATTTTTTATTTTTTTTAATCATTCTTTATTTGTAAGAGATTGACATACAAATCAAAGATATCATCAACCAATGCACAAATTGGCAATACATACACAAATGTATTAACATCGGGAGGTAACGGCCAATGAACTACAGTATAGGTGCAAGTCTAGGAACAATAAGGATTGCCTGGTCCAATATTAAGCAGAGCTGAGAGAAAGTGCTATCAGGTATACAGCATCCCTAAGTGAGACACAGCAACAAAGTACAGAGGATATGATCACTCCTGCAACGTCCGGGGGACAACTTCAGAGGAACCTGAATCGCAATGAGCGAGTTGATGCATGTCAATGCTATTGTAGTATGTGAGCCACGGCTGCCAAATTTTCTCGTATTTGCTCTCAGCTTTGACAGTGTGTGAGCACATACCTTCCAGAACCGCTACCTGCTGTGTCTTTGCCAACCAATGAGAGAGTGAAGGAGGAGCTGACTGTTTCCAATATAGAGGAATCATGCTCTTAGCAGTAAGAATCAGATATCTCCAAAGCGCTACATTATAAACATGCGTTGCTTCTGGAAGAACATTTAGAAAAATCATGGAGGGGGTAAGCACCGGAGAATTCGGGCACACCCGCGACAACACCTCAGATACCTTCGACCAGAAGTCCGTGATCAGCGGACAACCCATCCAAATATGCCTGTACGTCCCCTCCGCGGCTCCACACCTCCAACAAGAGTTAGGAACAATTGGAAACATTTGGTGAAGGGAAGCCGGGGTTTTATACCAGCGGCTAACTAGTTTGTATGACGTTTCTTGGAGCGTGACGCACCGGGAGGGACCACAGGCATGTGCAAGTATATCAGAGACATCATCTGATGTAAAGGTTACTTGGAGTTCCCTCTCCCAGGCAGTTATGTAGGGCGGGGCAACTTCGGTATATGGCTTAACCAGTAGTTTACGAAGAGCAGAAATAATTTTAGGTGGGTCAATAATGTCATTTTTTAAAACAAAAATAAATCATGTTTTAGTGTCTCCATAGTTTGAGAGCCATATTTTTTTGTTTTTTGGGCGATTGTCCTATGTAGGGGCTCATTTTTTGCGGGATGAGGTGGCGGTTAGATTGACACTATTTGGGGGGTCATATGAATTTTTGATCGCTTGCTATTACACTTTTTGTGATGTAAGGTGACAAAAAAATGGCTTTTTGACAAAGTTTTTATTTAATTTTTTTTACAGTTTTTACTTGAGAGGTTAGATCAGGTGATATTTTTATAGAGCAGATTCTTACGGACGTGGAGATACCCAATATGTCTACTTTTTAGTTTTTTTTATACATTTAACACTAAAAAGCATTTTTGAAACCAAAAAAATCATGTTTTAGTCTGAGAAGCATAGTTTTTTTTATTTTTTGGCCAATTGTTTTAGGTAGGGGCTCATTTTTTGCGGGATGAGATGGCGGTTTGATTGGTACTATTTTGGGAGGCATACGCTTTTTTGATCGCTTTGTATTACACTTTTAGTGATGTAAGTTGCCCAAAAATGGCTTATTTACACCATTTTTTTTTTTTTTATGGCGTTCACCTGACGAGTTCAGTCATGTGATATTTTTATAGAGCAGATTTTTACAGACGCGGCGATACCTAATATGTGTAGTGTATTTTTATTTATTTTTTTATTCAGTGATATGTGTTTTTTTTTCATTTTTACTTTTTTTTCACTTTTTACATTTTTGACCCAGACCCACTTGGTTCTGAAAGATCCAGTGGATCTGGTGTCTGTAAATACAGTACAGTACACTATAAAGTGCACTGTGCTGTATTTTGTACTTACAAAGTCTGAATAGACCTTTAGCAGGTCTATTCAGACTTTCAGCACCATGGAGACAGGGCGCTTCTGAAGCGTCCTGTCTCCATAGCAGCCATCACCCGCTGCCATAAGAGGGCAGCGGGTGATTAGCAGAAGAGTGGAGCCCCCTCCCTCTGCGATCCCATCCTGTTGGGGGCTGCAAAGGCACAGCAGCCCCCGATGGGAAGAGGAGGGAGCTCCCTCCCTGTTAACCCTTCCATACCGCGGTCCGTACGGACCGCGGTGCTGAAGAGGTTAAGCGGCTGGCATCTGATCAAGCACAGATGCCAGCCGTTTCTTATCAGAGTGTCAGCAATGTGCTGACACTCTGATAGACCCACTAGACACCAGGGATACATTACAGAGGAGGCGGGCGGGGATCGCAATCGCGATCCCGCCCGCCGCACCGCCCGCCTCCCGCACCACCTCCCGCAACCACTCCCCCTGCACCCCCGCAGCCACAATATGATTGGGGGCTGCAGGGGGGGTTAAAAATAAACACATTGGGGGCATTAACCCTCTGATCCCCGCGGTCACAGACCGCGGGGATCAGAGATCGCACAAAAAGCTGCAAACCGCAGGTCTGAATTGACCTGCGGTTTGCAGCGATCGCCGATATGGAGTCGCAGCAGCAGTGATCGGAACTACTCATGACGTACCTGTACGTCATGGGTCATTAAGGACTCGGAAACCATGACGTACAGGTACGTCATGCGTCCTTAAGGGGTTAAACTTGGCCAGCCACAGCTGAAACCACTGATTTTCGGTATTGCTTGCTATTGGATATAGCAAAAAAAAACTAGGATTGATGGATTTGGTGGCAGCTTGTGCCGATCACCCCAGAAAAAAGTGACAGAAAAACGCTCTGTGCAGCCTAAAAATCAGTGAGCAATTAACTAGCAGAAGTTCAATCATTCACAGCTGTAGATCGATCACTTCATTAGGTGCTTTTGCTGACTTTTCCCTGACTAATCTCGACCTCACAGAAGCTACGTCCTCTCCCCACACTAATCAGAGCAGTGTGACGTGCGGCACTACGTGACTCCAGCTTAAATAGAGGCTGGGTCACATGCTGCACTTGGCCAATCACAGCCATGCCATTAGTAGGCATGGCTGTGATGGCTTCTTAGGGCAAGAAGTAAAACGCTAGCTGATTGGCTGCTGTGCAGCCCTTCAGAAAGCGGGAAGAAATCGCCGAACAACGGACCCGAACCCGAACTTTTTTGAAAATGTCCGGGTCCGTGTCCCAAACACCCCAAAATTCGGTAGGAACCCGACCTATGCTCGAACTGTTCGCCCAACACTACTCTTGGCTATAATAGCCACCTGTGCATTTACTACATTCTGCAGCACATACATCAGTGTGAGATGTGTGATATATGTACTGCAGTGTGTGATGTATATACTGCAGTGTGTAGATCACACACTGCACTACATACATTACACATATGGATACATGATTGGTGCACTTTCACCTTGTCACACACACTAGATGTCTTGGCTCCCCTGCACTGGACACCAGGACTCCATTCCTCTTCTCCTCTTCATCTCCACGCCGGCTGCTCATCCTGCTCTCTTCATACATGGTGGAGCCGGCCCCTTCTCCTTCCAGCTCCCACCACCGCCGGCTCCCCTGCTGCAGGAAGCTGTATTGCGCGCTCGACTGCCCAAACTGACCAATAGTAAAGCTCCTTACTGTATGGAGCTTTGCAATTGGTTATGTCACGCGACATACACAGTAAAAGCGGGCTGCGGCGGTGAACTGCCTGCGCTGAGGTCCTAAGGGACCTTACATTTTAAATGGAAATGTAGCCGGCCAGTGTCAGTGGGGCGGATGGTATGCCCCCCTGTAGCAACGGGACTGGTTCTAGGGGGGGTCCAGACCCGTTGGACCACCCCGGGTGCGTCACTGTACACACACACACTGACCTTATGGCCTGCTGAGGCCTGCCGCGCGCTGTGTCCCGGGCTGGAGCAGGGGAGAGGTGTGTCCCTTTCCTAATAGGCCAGCAGCCTCCAGCATAGGCAGCACGATGACGTCATCGCGCCGCCTACGTCTGCCTATGATAGGCTGCTGGCCTATCAGGAAAGTGACACACCTCCTCTCCCCGCACCTCGGATCCTGCAATGCCACACAGTGCGGCCAGTGCCCCGCTCCATATTCCGGCGCAGTCTGTCCGCACACATAGCCCCGCTGGGGCCTGAGGGGGATTTTATCATAGGCTGTCCCCCCGCATTATTTCCTGGGGGGAATCCGTCCACCCTGCCCCCCCCCCCCACTTCCTACTCCCATGCCCAGATGGACCTTTATAGCAAACTTCTTCCACTCAATCAATAAACTTTTAGTAGGTATAATAGAAGAAAACACAACATAGATTTATTTTTAAAGATGCTCCAGATCCAATACTACATGGGGAATGCAAACAGTTACCAAAACAGACACAGATGACTTGTCCTCTTTAATAGGTATGGAAGGAAAACATGGAGCGAGTTAGCTTTACAGTGTGCTAACAATCTAAGCGCGTTAGATGCAATCGGTAGTCTTTACAAGGCTTGCTTCTCTCTAAACCTGGAGACATAGTTAACATTAAATAATTTGGTTAGTGACACCAAGGTATGGGAACAGCAATAATGCAGTGAAGACAACCATTTGGGCGATGATTTAATAAAGAATAAGCTCACAATACTGATTCATTGCTTTTCAGTCACTATGACCCTTCATCAGACAAATTTAGATTATACCAGAAAAACACAAGATCAAAAATACATATCAAAATATTTCATATTTAATTTTGCAACATTCCACAACTATAAATAGAATAAAGGATGATTACTTCTCATGTACTGTATAGTCATAGACAAATAATCATAACCAAAAATAGAGATCACTGAAAAAAAATCTGTCACCAGTTACATAATTATCTAGCAACATCCATAAAGTTAGTTAGAATGATGGATAAAGAAGTGATATAAAATGAGTCAGCAAAATTGTTGAAATAATGATACCAGATTGCCTGTAGAATAAAAATGGAAAAATGGTGCAAGAAAATGCAACACAGTGGCTAAACTGTAAGAGCACACTATATGCTTGTACCATTAAATAGTTCCTAGAAAGTGATTACCTGCACCACTACCCAGATATAGATTTTGAAAACTGAAATCAGTCAATCTCATATAGGAAACAGCCAAACAGGAACAGGTTCTTGTCAATAACTAAAGACAATTATCTTTTGCAACTGATACTGGAGCAACTAGTGAGATGGCCATACTAGACTTAGTATTAACCAATAGACATGCAGGTTGGGGAACACCTGGGAAATAGTGACCATAATATAATAAACTTCCAATTTTTCCAAGCAAAAGTTAGCCAGCTAAGAGAGGCCATCATTTTTATTTTGAGGACATTGTCCTCAAAATAAAAATACAGCCACAAAATTGGATATTTTCAAAAGCATCTTACATTACACATCTCACATTACATATTGTGAGAGGTACATACCTAAAAGGAAAAAGAAAAATATTGTTGATAAAGAGAAATATAAATGGGGGGGGGGGGGGTTAATAATTAACACAAAGAAGGGACTTAAATTACTAAGGCCTCTTTCACACTAGCGTTTTAGCTTTCCGTCCTAGAGATCCGTCCTCGGGTCTCTAGGACGGAAAGCTACTGATCAGGATTATCCCAATGCATTCTGAATGGAGAGAAATCCGTTCAGGATGCATCAGGATGTCTTCCGTTCAGTATGTCAAAGTTTTTTGGACGTTGACAAAAGCGCAGCATGCTGCGGATTTGTCTCCGTCCAAAAATCCGGAAGACATGCCGTAACGCTGGATCCGGAATTAATGCCCATTGAAGTGCATTAATCCGGATCCAGCCTTAAGCTAAACGTCGTTTTGGCGCATCGCCGGATCCGACGTTTAGCTTTTTGTCAATAGTTACTATGGCAGCCAGGGCGCTAAAGTCCTGGTTGCCATAGTAAGAAGTAGAGAGCGGGGAGCGGCATACTCACATTCCGTGCGGCTCCCGGGCGCTCCAGGATGACGTCAGGGCGCCCCAGTGCATAGATCACGTGGTCGCATGGATCACGTGATCCATGCACGCGGGGCGCTCTGGCGTCATTCAGAGCGCCTCGGAGCCGCACGGAACGTGTATGCCGCTCCCCACTCTGCTACTATGGCAACCAGGACGCTAGTAGCGTCCTGGCTGCCATAGTAACACTGAAAGCATTTTGAAGACTGATGAGTCTTCAAATGCTTTCAGTTCACTTGCGTTGTGCCGGATCCGGCGTGCATTCCGGCAACGGAAGTGCACGCCGGATCTTCACAACGCAAGTGTGAAAGAGGCCTAAAACCGAAGTGTAGCGAAGAAACACAAAAAAAAACTATAAGGAAAAAATAGCTTGCGGGGATTGCTTTGCTTTGGGCACTTTGATCAGCAAAAACCGCCCAGTACTTGGGAGCCGTTTTTCAGCAAAATCAAAGTGCTTTTCCTGGACATGGAATTTAGACACATGGTAAACACAGGTATGTTTGGAATGTGCTAGAAATCTTCTGTGGGACAGTGGTGTTAGTTATTTGGGTGAAAATGATGTGACGGATTCCCTTTCAGGACTCCATAATGACAAGGTAAGTTCCACAGGATTGGTGCTGAGCCAATATAGTGCCAATATACACAAAGGGGTTAAAAAGCAGAGCTCGGAAACTGTAGGCTAGTAAGTTTAACATCTGTTGTGGGTAAACTGTTTGAAGGTTTTCTAAGAGATGCTATCTTGGAGTACCTCAATGAAAATAAGCAAATAACACAATATCAGCATGGCTTCATGAGGGATCGGTCAAACTAATTTAATCAGTTTCTATGAGGAGGTAAGTTCTAGTTGCTTGTGGTGAATCAATGGATGTCGTATATCTTGACTTCTCCAAAGCATTTGATACTGTACCACATAAAAGGTTAGTATATAAAATGAGAATGCTTGGACTGGGAGAAAATGTTTGTATGTGGGTAAGTAACTGGCTCAGTAATAGAAAACAGAGGGTGGCTATTAATGGTACACACTCAGATTGGCAAAAGGGAAAAGATTTAATTGAAGTCGAAACATCGCACTTTAAGGTGGAATAAAGAATATCTTCAACAGACGAAAGAGTGCCGCGATCTTTTTCCCTTTTGGTATTGTATCGGGGACTTATGGTCAGGTCCTAACATCGAGGGCACCGCCACTATATGGACTTTGGTTATTGACCTACAATGGTGCTGTCACCCCATGTTTTTTTGCTTCACACACTCAGATTGGGTCACTGTCACTAGTGGGGTACCTCACAGGTCAGTATTGGGCCCTATTCTCTTCAATATATTTTTTAATGATCTTTTATAAGGCTTGCACAGTAAAATATTAATTTTTGCAGATGACACTAAACTGTGTAAAGTAATTAACATGGAAGAGGACAGTATACTGCTACAGAGGGCACTGAATAGATTGGATGCTTGGGAAAACAAGTGGCAGATGAGGTTTTACACTGACAAATGTAAGGTTATGCACATAGGAAGCAATAATGCAAGTCACCCGTACATACTAAATGGGAAAAACACTGGGTAACAGTGTCATGGAAAAGGACTTACAGCAAACTTCAACCAGGCAGCTGCTGCAAAGGCTAAAATCATGGGGTGCATATAAAGTGGAATAAATGCACATGACAAGTACATAAATTTGCCACTTTAAAATCATTAGTCAGATCAAATATAGGCCCTGATTTATCAACAGGGGACAATGTGAAGTTGGTTTTAAAATTTGCCTATTTGTGTAAAGGCAACAGTCTGTAAGCCAACTTTATGAAAATGGCACACAGCACTTGTATAAGGGGTTGGCCACTTTCTGGTTATTGTTGACCAATGCATTTTTAGGATGAATACTGTATGTTTCGCCTTATAAGATGCACCTGCACCTAGGTTTTTGAGGAGGAAAATAAGAGAAAAATATTTTGAACCAAAATGTGTGCTTTTGGTGGGTTTTGAACTAAAGGTGGTCTGTGGATGACACTATTATGGGGGATCTGTGAATGACACTGTTATGGAGGGGATCTGTAGATGATACAGTTATGGGGGATCTGTGGATGGCACTGTTATGAGGGATCTGTAGATGGCAATGTTATGGGGGATCTGTAGATGGCACTGTTATGGGGGATCTGTAGATGGCACTGTTATGGGGGCGATCTGTGAATGACACATATATAGCATCTTATGCTATATGTGTGTCATCCACGGATCTCCACCATAACAGTGTCCTCCAATACATCCCCCGCCGCAGCCGGCAGTTATAACTTCACTCACTCACGTCACATGCCTGCTCCGCCTGCTTCATTAATGCAGTTGCCGGCCTCCAGCCCCTCCTCCCTCCCCCTGATACATCGCAGGCTGCGCTGTGCAGAATCGCAGCTGGCGATGTATCAGTGTTAGCGATTTAAAAATGGCTGCATTCGCCCCATAAGATGCACTGCCGTTTTCCCCCCACTTTTGGGGGGGGGGGCGGTGACGTGCGCATTATAGGGCAAAAAAAAAGGTATATGGCACTTACTTATATAGGCTTTGTTGAAATTATGCACCAATTTACATATTTCATAAGGTGTGCCACTTTGCTTTCCTAGTCTTTTGCGCTGTCCACATATCACCTCTATGTGAGGTCTCCTTTCAAATACACTGCACCTGCCATCTGCACTCTCGTAGAGCAGGTGCTATGTGTTAGAATTTAGGAGAGTGAATGCTGTGTCTGGTCACATGACTCTCCATTAGTGGCCATCTTCTGGACAGAACCTGTATGTGGACAGCACTGAAGATTTGTCTAACAAATCTGACCTTTGAAATATGCCAAATGGCACAGAATATAAAAAAAGGCTATAAATGCCATATAGTCATGTTACATAAGCAATGGTCAAAAGTAACCAGAAAGTGGCCAACACCTTTAAATTCACGATAGGCAGACTATCACATTCTTACTTGTTTCACTTGCCACAGCTAAGGTAGGCCAGAAGTAGAGTTCAGTTGAGACAATCCCTATGATAAATAAGGACAAGGTACTCCACAAGAATGCCTACAAACAGCTGAATTTCTGAAGTTGACTTAGCAGGAACAAAATATAAATTTGGTTTTGTCACAGACTGTTCACAAAGTTTTTTTTTTAAAATGACAAAAAAGTCGCAATTTACTCCAAAATAAAGACAAAACCAGTTTGATAAATGAAGGTCATAGAGTATTGTGTAGAATTTTAAGTACCTATGCACAACAAAGACATAGCAGAGCTTGAGATGGTTCAGAAAAGGGCAACTAAAGTAATAACTGGAATGGGTGGACTACAGTACCTTGAAAGATTATCAAAATTAGGGTTATTCACTGTAGAAAAAAGACGACTGAGGGGAAATCTAATAACTACAGTATGTATAAATATATCAGGGGTCAGTACAGAGATCTCTCCCATCATCTATTTATCCCCAGGACTGTGACTGTGACGAGGGGACATCCTCTGCATCTGGAGGAAAGAAGGTTTGTACACAAATATAGAAGATGATTCTTTATGGTAAGAGCAGTGAGACTATAGAACTCTCTGCCTGATGGTGATGGTGAATTCACTAAAAGAGTTCCAGAGGGGCCTGGATGTATTTCTGGAGTGTAATAATATTACAGGCTATAGTTATTAGAGATGGGTTGTTAATTCAAGGAGTTATTCTGATTGCCTGATTGGAGTCGGGTAGGAATTCTTCCCCCTAAAATGTGGACAATTGAATTCTTCGGTACCTCATGGATTATTTTTACCTTCCTCTGGATCAACTCTGTAGGATAATAGGCTGAACGATGGCTGAACTATTCAGTCTTATGAAGCACCTGCGTTTGCGGAGGATCCGTCAAAGTTATGAAGAGGTGCAGGCCTCTATATAACTTCAGAGCATCCAACGCCAGTTCTAAATGTAAGACAGCTTCCTTATTGTCTTAGGCGTTTTTTCAGGCCTAGAAAATGGTAAATGAGACAGGCCTGCCAGCCCATCACTTTCCCTGCCCACGCCACGACTATTTTATTAGACCTGGCGTGAGCGGGGAGAAGACGAAGATTGAGGCACAACTAACAATTGGGCTGCCATGTGCGCCTGAAATCCGCCTAATATAGGCGTATTTCAGTATAATAAATGACCCCCTATGTTACTATATTTCATAAAATGCCAACTATGCAATAATGTATCGTGAAAGAAATGGAATTGCTACTAATATGTTCTTACACCTAATGTTGAGCCAAGGTCTTGTTGGATATTGGTTGGATGGCATCATCCACATATAAAAGACACATAGACACTTTATCTAGTGTATCACGTTATCATAAGCCCTCACATGGCTATGTGAACATAAAATTTAAAAAGTTATGGCTCTTGGAATGTGGGCAGGGACAAAAAACAAAAATGCAAAAATGTGCTTGGTCTTTGAGGGGTTAAAGATCCTGAAAGAGGTTGAAAATACTACTAAAAGAGTCTGCAGCTGTGTAATTTTCAAGTTAGGGCAATTTGAGCAGGTCAAAATTATTTGTATCAGAATTTAATCTTCCGGTCGATTTGTTGTAATTGGACCTACGGTAATACTAATTTCAAACCTTAGAGAGAATGGACCAATTGTACTTATTGTTATAGGCAATGAATGAATGAATGAATGAATGAATGAATGAAAATGAATTCTACCCTTAGATTTGTCTTGTATAATGTTGTTTCTGTTCTACAATACTGCAAGCTTTTGTTGTGCCTCACAAAGGAATTTCCAAGAGTAACTAATTTCTCAAAATTTCTTAGACTTTTTTTTCACTATTTATAAAGTATTCCTTTTTATAGGACCACGTACAATTTATTTTGTCCTTTAGAATTAGGATTTAGGGTACTTTCACACTAGCGTTTTGGATTCCCTTTATGAGATACGTTTCAGGGCTCTCACAAACGGTCCAAAACGGATCAGTTAAGCCCCAATGCATTCTGAATGGATAAGGATACGTTCAGAATGCATCAGTTCGGCTCCATTCCGCTTCTATTCTGTTTTTAAGGCGGACACCAAAACGCAGCATGCAGCATTTTGGTGTCCGTCTGACGAAGCGGAGCCGAACGGATCCGTTTTGAATTACAATGTAAGTCAATGGGGACGGATCCGTTTTAAATAACACAATATGGTGCATTTGAAAACGGATCCGTTCCCCATTGACTTACAATGTAGTTCAAAACGGATCCGTTTTGGACTTTGTCATTTTTCTTTAAAACGAATGCAAATGGATCCGTTCTGAACGGATACAAACGTTTGCATTATAGGTGCGGATCCGTCTGTGCAAATAAACAGACGGATCCGCACCAACGCAAGTGTGAAAGTACTCTAAGAAAGGTTTAGTCAAGGTTGTAGATGATTATTAAAGGGGTTGTACGAACTTTTACTATTGATGATCTATCCTCAGAAAAAGTCAACTCATCAATATCAGATCCGCAGGGGTCATCAGTAGTAAAAGCCTGGAAAACCCCATTAACCACCTCAGCCCCCCTAGCTTAAACACCCTTAATGACCAGACCACTTTTTAAAATTCCACACTACACTACTTTCACCGTTTATTGCTCCGTCATACAACTTACCACCCAAATGAATTTTACCTGCTTTTCTTCTCTCTAATAGAGCTTT
Organism: Bufotes viridis; assembly: GCA_033119425.1. NCBI lineage: Eukaryota > Metazoa > Chordata > Amphibia > Anura > Bufonidae > Bufotes > Bufotes viridis. The sequence goes on along the minus strand of CM065589.1, from coordinate 372,847,613 downwards.
TTTTTGGTGGTATTTCATTGCTGCTGACATTTTAACTTTTTTTTATATTAATCAAAAATGACTGAAATTTTTGCAAAAAAATGACATTTTTCACTTTCTGTTGTAAATTTTTTTTTTTAAACTACATTTCTATATAAATTTTTCTCTAAATTTATTGTTCTACATGTCTTTGATAAAAAAAAAAAAATCCAATAAGTGTATATTTTTTGGTTTGGGTGAAAGTTATAGCGTTTACAAACTATGGTGCAAAAAAGTGAATTTCTGTATTTTGAAGCAGCTCTGACTTTCTGAGCACCTGTCATGTTTCTTCAGGTGCTAGAATGCCAGGATAGTATAAATACCACCCAAATGACACCATTTTACAAAGAAGACACCCTAAAGTATTCCTGGAGGGGCATGGAGAGTTCATGTATGATTTAATTTTTTTTCACAAGTTAGCGGAAAATGACACTTTCTGAGGAAAAAAAATTAATAATAAAGTTTCCATTTCTGCTAACTTCTGGAAAAAAAAATTAAAAATCTCCCACAGACTCACTATGCCCCTCAGTGAATACCTTGGGTTGTCTACTTTCCGAAATGGGGTCATTTGTGGGGTGTGTTTTTTGTTATGGTATTTTGGGCGGGGCAAAATTGCGAGCAACCCTGTAAAACCTAAAGGTACTCGTTGGACTTTCCGCCCCTTTACGCACCTAGGCTGCAAAAAAGTGTCACTTATGTGGTATCGCCGTACTCAGAAGAAGTAGGGCAATGTGTTTTGGGGTGTATTTTTACATATACCCATGCTGGGTGAGAGAAATATCTCTGTAAACTGACAACTTTGTATAAAAAAAATTAAAAAGTTGTCATTTACAGAGATATTTCTCTCACCCAGCATGGATTTCACAGGGCATTATTACGCATTTGGATTCCAGACTTCTTCTGACAAATTAGGGGCCCCTAAAATGCCAGGGCAGTATAAATACCCCACACGTGACCCCATTTTAGAAAGAAGACACCCCAAGGTATTCCCGTGAGGGGTATGGTGAGTTCATGTAAAAAAAAAAAATTGTCACAAGTTAGTGGAATATGAGACTAAGTATTAGACTAAAAAAAAAAAAAAAAGCCAATTTCCGCTAACTTGTGCCAAAAAAAAAAATCTTCTATGAACTTGCCATGCCCCTCACGGAATACCTTGGGGTGTCTTCTTTCCAAAATGGGGTGAAATGTGGAGTATTTATACTGCCCTGGCATTTTAGGGGCCCTAAAGGGTGAGAAGAAGTCTGGAATCCAAATGTGCAAAAATGCCTTCCTAAAAGGTACTCATTGGATTTAGGACTTTGAGCATCTTGGCTGCAAAAAAGTGTCACTCATGTGGTATCGCCGTACTCAGGAGAAGTAGGGCAATGTGTTTTGGGGTGTATTTTTACATATACCCATGCTATGTGTGAGAAATATCTCTGTAAATGAAAACTTTTAACTGTCCTCACTACTCAACGCGGACCAGTACCAGACGGTCCATGGCCTGGTACAGGTCTGCAGCCCAGTGGTTGGGGACCGCTGCTCAATAAGATTAGTTATGTTGTGAACATTTACTATATCTATTCTCTCCTTCTGTACTAGTTTGTAAGTCGTCTTGTTCATGCTTTTTGCAGTTGTTTGTATTATGATGGTATACCCCTTTTCATATGCACAGTGTCATGGAATGAATGGCGCTTTAATAATAAATATTAATAATAATTTATTACACAGTGGGGTAAAAGAAAGATGTGGACAGACAGCAGGAGTGAGGTGATTGTTTTTTATTTATTTAATTTTTTGTTTTGGGACACTACTGTATCTTAAGAGGCACCACTGGGGGCACTATATTAACACTACTGGGGGGGAGCATCATATGTAAAGGGGCAACAACTGTGGGGCAGTGTATGTAAAGAGGCAACTTCTGAGGGGCATTGAATGTAAAGAGGGCTCTACTGGATGGTGTTGTGTGTACATAGGGCACTACTGGGGGGCATTATATCTACTGGGACTTAAACTGGATGATTACCAAAAAGGGGCAAAAAAGGAGGTGTAACACCCCAGAGTGGTGTTATCACTACTGCACCCTGCTACTATCTCTAATGGGATAATGTAATGTTATCTTATGTCTTTCCAGGTCCTCCACTGTGTGCATTCATATTTATTACATGTAATGTGCCTGGTTCGGAGCAGGTGGCAGCTTAAATGGCAGAGCTATCCTTAGATAGAATGGAACCTTCCATTCCATTCTAACCCCCCCCCCCTCTAGAGAGGGAAGGGTTTGCAGGGGTATGTCTCTGCTGGATATGCCCACGCCAGACAGAGCACCTTAAGCTCTGGAGCCAGGTGGAAAGTTCCCTGGCATAACCTAGAGTCAGACTGCAAAGAGAAGTAGTGCGGCATAGAGAAGAAGCTGAGTTATACAGCCAGCCTGTCAGTACAGCAGAGTCAGAGAGAAATAGATATAGGAGAGTGGAGTTTGCCTGCCAGTTTCATGCTAAAGCCTGAACCAAGACAATGCCTATAAACTGTTTTGGAGAAATGTTTATGCAAAGTAAAGCTGTCAATGTACTTCATCTCAAGGTCTGGACTCAAGTTATTCTTTTATCCCCCAATTATTCCCCCTATTATATTGCTTCTGAGCCAAAACCAGGAGCACCGTGACACACATAAAGAGACATTTTAGGCCACACTATACTACTCTGCAATTCCTACACCTAGGATGTGTTATATAGAGGGCCCTAGGGGGAGGCGCCCATTGCAGAGGCATTAAAGGGGTTGTCCCATCTCAAACAATGGGGGCATATCTCAAGGATATGCCCCCCATTGTCTGATAGGGACTGCACCTATATTGAGAACGGAGCCCCGAAAGTGAAGGAGGGCGCACTGCGCAGGCGCAGCCGCCCTCCATTCATTTTCTATGGAACCGGCGAATATAACCGAGTGCTGGCTTGGCTATTTCCGTCGGCCCCATACAAATTAATGGGAGCATGGGCTGCGCATGCGCGGTGCGCTCCCATTCACTTCTATGGGAGAGGCAGGGAGCTGCGTTTGGTGGTGGATGGACCCCGGGAAATCTGGGGTCCTCCAGCCACAGCTCTCCCCACTCCATTCTCGATACAGGTGCTGGTCCCAGCAGTTTATTGTGTTTTATTATATACGGGGGATCCACCGCCAGCTATAGGGGATATTAAGAACAGCGTCTAAAATGCCGGTATTAATAAATAACCCCCTATGTATGTTATTCTTATAATTTTTATAATTCTATATATATCTTATAATTCTATATATATTTTTTCTACAATAATGTCTACTGAAAAATTAAGTGAGTGGTGTACAGGCACCTAGAAAATCTAGTCCATACACTAATTGCTTGGCTTTCCAAGTAGATGAACTTTATATACTAATTTCTATATTAATGTTGCTGTATAATCTAACTTGTGATCATTTGTTTCCCAATTTTCACTATTTTTGGTTATGAGTATATATCTGCGAGTCTGCGACTCAATATGCATACATACTTCATAAAATGCGGAATGAGAAGTAAAAGTCCTATATTCTATTAATATATCTATAATTTTTACAACATTCAATATGAATCATATCTGACATTTATATATATCCTTCTGCTTTTCTGCTATATTTTTGAAATTATTTATTACAGCCTGATGAAGTTTCATAATGACTGAGAATAATTACAGATTCATTTATATTTAGAAGCTCTGCTGTATTAATGAAATTAGCATCAAATATTCTTTGAATTGTATAATAATTAAATTTTGCATAGGTGAAAACTCTTTTCAGCTTCCCTTGATACTTATAATAGATTAAACAATATTCCAAAAACTTCTATTGCTCTGTCTGAACAGTATAAAGCCTGGGTTGCCAACCCCTCAATCAGGATGATTAGGTTCAGTACTGTTCTTGCGAATTAAGTTGAAAACTGTGGCAGAGTTAGGGAGCCATCTGCTACCTGCCCCACCTTTAACCCTTGTAGACCACAGCCCAATTTATAACTGTAGCCTACAAAAGGGCAGGTGTCAAGATGGGGAATAGTGAGCCCTAAACTTCTGCCTAGGCACTGCCCCTACCTATTTACATGATCCGCCCTAAACGGCGGCCCACAACTGGTCGCCAGTCTCTTCTTATGTAAGTGCAGGGTCCGAATTGGGACGGGTAAAAGGTAGACTAAATAACAGTGACAGGATCCAGAAATGTACCATGCAAAGGTCAATACCAGAAAAATGCAATCTGTACAAGATCAGACCACAAAACAGAAACTAGGAATAGTCAGGGGTCGATACCATGATAGAAGGTCACGTCTAGAAGAGGGTCAAACAAGGTCAAGGTCAGGGTCCAAATCCAGGGGTCGGATTTTCAGAGATCAGCAGTGCAATCCAAGGGCTAGCGAGGCAATCGCAAAAGACAACACAATTCACAGGCAACCTGTGGCCTGAAGGTTGTCTGTTTAAATAGGCTGCACTGCCTGGTCGCATGAGGCGCCTGTGCAATGTGAGCAGTGACATCACCGGCCTGACGTGCGAGCGCCAGCCGCAATTGGCCGGCATTCTTTTGCAGGACGACCTAGCCATCTCCCTAGCAACCAGGAGTGCATTTGCTGTCACTGGATCGAGCCCAAAGTTAAACAAATTAGTTGGTATGGTGGGTCCAGACGTACTGCTGGTTACCCAGAGGATGTCACCTGGAGTGAGCCACTGGATTGTTTTATATTTTGCCTACATATGATTAGTGATGTATTTTCCTGTATGTTAAGTATTTAACAATAACATCCATCCAGGGATAACTTTCCTACAATTACACTCATCTTTCTGTCACAATTCAGTACTAATTAGATCTCAAGAGAAGTAGATCTTTACTTCCTTAAAGGGGTTGTCCGGGTTCAGAGCTGAACCAGGACATACCTCCATTTTCACCCAGGCAGCCCCCCATACTTGAAAATATCAGTTTTTTGCCCATAGTCTCCGAGTAGTTATAGATAATGAGTGCCTGTCGTCATTAGTCTAATCATGGCTTAAAGATGTGACAATGTTTTGTTTGAAGTAAAACTAAGTCAGCTTGAAAGCCTAAAGAGATGACAGATTTATTATTCAGCATCAGCCACCATGACAAATCTGGTGCAGTTTAAAGTGGCTCTGTCACCAGATCACCCCTATTAAACTAGGCACATAGCCTGGTAAAGGTCATACATTCCTCCTCATTGTCGGCGCACGGTTGTTGATAAAATTGGACTTTTATTCCTTTGCTGGCAGGCAATTTTGAGCACCAGGAGGCAGGCTTCAGTACGAGCACCGATATATGACACCTTCCGACATCTAATGAATTAATAAATAGGGGGCACACCTAATATATATGCGGGAGTGCTGGTTAAGGTGTAAATAAATGATCAAGAAAAAACAACCTTAGAGCACCATAATAATTTATATGGTGCTCTAAGGTTGTTTTTTCTTCACCTTCCGACATCTAAACACCCCTCCCATTGATTGACAGCTAGTGTTGAGCGCGAATATTCGAAAAGCGAATTTTTTTAGCGAATATCGGCACTTCGCTAATTCGCGAATATTTCGAATATAGCGCTATAAATTCGCTATTTCGAATATTCGTTTTTTTTTTTTTTTTTTTTAGTTATATTTTTTTCTTTCCTACTTCCCAAAAGTAGTTCTTACCTGTCCTGAGGATTCCTGGCTTCCTGGCTGCTCTGGTCAGTGCCCGTTGCCGCTTCTGCCGACTTCCGTGCTCATGTGGAGCGTCCCCATCCATGGGAGAATCTCCATATACTAAAATGTACTGTCGGATTTGAGGAATTACGTTGAAATCGCAATGCGATTAATTCAAGTTATATTAATCGCATTGCGATTACAACTTAGCACTGCTATCTTACATAGGCTAGAATAACGAATATGGAATATAGCTATGCACTAGCAGTGCTAAGTTGAAATCGCAATGCGAATACTTTAAGTTAAATTAATCGCATTGCGATTTCAACTTAGCACTGCTGCTATATTCCATATTCGTTAACTTCGTTAATTCTAGCAAGCTGACCCATTATAAACCCAGCTCTAAGTTGAAATCGCAATGCGATTAATATAACTTGAATTAATCGCATTGCGATTTCAACGTAATTACTCAAATCCGACAGTACATTTTAGTATATGGAGACGTTCCCATGGTGATGGGGACGCTCCATGAGCACAGAAGTTATGGTTGGCTTGGTAGAATTAGCGAATAGCGAATATGACGAATGTATTCGTCATATTCCTCAAAACGAAGATAACGAGTATTCTACATCTTCGTTTTAGCTACCTATTCGTCTCGTCATCGTCAACTTCGCTATTCGCTAATTCTAGCAATCAAATAGGAAGGTTGACTTACCAGACAGCTGTGTTAAATTCGCTATGCGATTTTTTTAATACAATAATTATATTACTTGATAAAATTATTATAAGTATTCTATTTATTTAAAAAAAAAAAAATCGCATAGCGAATTTAACACAGCTGTCTCTATAGTCAACCTTCCTATTTGATTGCTAGAATTAGCGAGTTGACGAATAGGTAGCTAAAACGAAGATGTAGAATACTTCGTTATCTTCGTTTTGAGGAATAGACGAATACATTCGTCATATTCGTCATCCTCGCTAATTCTAGATATGAAACCAATAGGAAAGTAGCCTTAAGTTTCAAATCGCAATATGCGATTATTTAAATCGCATGTTAATCGCGATAACTAGAAAAAATGACGAATATTCGATTTCGACGAATATGAAACGAATATTCATTCGAATATTCGCGAATTTCGTCGAAATCGAATATGGCACCTGCCGCTCATCACTATTGACAGCTCTAGACCAAGTACAAGTCGTACATTAGCACTGTCAATCAAGGGGGGGGGTGGATATTTAGATGTCTGTAGGCATCTCATAGCAGTGCTCGTACTTTTAAAAAAAAAATACCTCCTGGTACTTGAAATGGGCTGCCAGCAAAGGAGTAAAGGTACGATTTTATCAACAACTGTTGCGTTGACACTGAGGAGGAAGGTATTATTTTAAACTGCAGGATCACCCCTACCAGGTTATGTGCCTGGTTTCATAGGGGTGATCTGGTGACAGAGCCACTTTGTGACTAAGTTTACGCTGCAATCTATCACTGGTGGTCGTGCTTGCACATTATAGGAAAAAGCACTAGCGTGTGTGTTGTCCCAAGGTCCTGGCCATCAGGGACGCCGCTGCTTTTTCCTATAGTGTGCTAGCACGACCACCACTGATGGATTGCAGGGTGGTCATAACTATGGAAACGAGCAGTGCATAATATGATGGAAAAACTTAATCCAGCCAGCAAAGGAAGCAATATGGGTAATAACAATACATTAGTAAGTGGCTTGTATTAACTTCCTCTAGATGATAAATGCTATTTACTGAAGTGAAACAACCACATTCATTGTTAACAAAACCAGAGTTTCTTTCATTTTGTCTGGGCAGTGTCTTCATGTGATGTAGGCAGATAGGATGAACTAATACAGTTATGGCGCTAAGGGGGAGGTACATTCCCTTAGGCAGTCAGAGATCAGTGTACACTTTTAGAGGGTGTAATAGCATCTTGTTTAGTAGGTAGTCATAGTGTTGGGCAGCAGTCTTCACATGATATGTCACTTAGCTAGAGGGGCACTACAAGTCCAGCGAGTAGGATGACGCTGTTAAAGTGGAAGAACCGAAGGGTTGTGGCTTGAAATATGGTATTTAAGAAAGCCAAACCCCTTGGGTCACATGCTCTGCGAGTGTCAAAACACAGAAGAAAGCTGACGGATTGTCCTCCTGTGGTCAAGACCAACAAGAATCAAACAACTTTTGGTCAAGAGTGAAGTCCTGGAAAGCTTGAAAGGTATTGCTAAGGAGCCTTTCATCAGCAAATTCACAGTTAAGGGTCCACTAACACGTCCGCAATGTTTTGCAGATCCGCAAAACACCGGGCCGGCACACCAATAGAAATGCCTATTTTTGTCTGCAGCTGAGGACAAGAATACGACATGTTCTATTTTTTTTGTGGAGCCGCGGACCGGAAGTTCAGGGCCACGGACCGGAAATGCGGATGCGGACAGCATACTGTGTGCTGTCTGCATCTTTTCCATCCCCATTGAACATGAATGGGTTCCGCATAATTGCGAAATGGATCCGGATCATAAATGCGGGTGTTTGAATAGAGCTTAAACCAGGCACATTGCCTGGTAGGGCTACCTCAGATGAATGTAATGATACTTTTCACATAGAGATCTGTTTCTTCATTCTTCAAGGCTTCAGGCCTTGTGCTGGCAGCCTATTAGAGGAACAGGGAAGGGAGACGCCTCTCCCTCCCCTGCCCCACAGCACAGCAATCTGTATCGCTGTCTCGAGGAAGGTCCTTAAGGTGTTAAACCCCGAATCCAGAATAAAGTAGCTATTTACTACTAGGAGGTTAAAAAATATACAAACATAGCTCATCTATTTGATCACGGAGAGGCCATAGTGGCCATCTTGATTGAAGAAAACACGCCAAATCTCACATACGTTGATGTGTGACTTCACCAAATCATCACGCTGGCCAGATACAGTGACATCATCAGTGTTGACATCACCGCGTCTGCCCAGCATGATGAAGTGGTGTCATCACATCAGCGCGTACAAGATTTGGCCGTGATGGCCTCTTTACGATCAAATGGATGAGGTGAGTATGAATTTCAGATGCCATTCAGATGCGTAATCAGCATTAAACGTGGCATCTGAGGGGTTCAATGACAGGAGACGGCGTGATCGCCGTTCCCCAACATTGCACCCACTACATACAGGAGAATGCAATTCTTGACAAAAGTACTTCAGCTATTTATTACCTTAAAGGGAATCTGTCACCAGCATATTAATTTAAAAAAAAATCATGAATCCATGTGCAATAAATTACCTTCTTTCCATATGTGTTCTTGTTTTACTTGTGTGCCTTGTCATTTCTTCAAAAAAACGCATTTTCCGATATGCAAATTAAGCTGTAAGGAGCCCAGAGGGGCGTTGCTCCTTTACCAAGGTGCCCAGGAATGCTAAGAGCTACGCCAACCCCCCCCCCCCCCGCTAGCTCCTCTATCTGCCGAAAATATCCCCTATCCCCTATTCGCCTCTCGCCGGCCCGAGGCTGTTGCCCTCAGTTTCCATATCATCGCGCAGGCGCAGGCAATCGCCGGCACTGCGCCTGTGTGGGATTTCAGGCCGCCGGCGAGAGGCGGATGAGGGATATTTGCGGCAGAGAGAGGAGCTGGTGGGGGGGGGGCGGGGCGGAGCACTTAGCCTCGTCTCTGGTAGGCGATTTTACATCTTAGAGGTGTTCTTCTTTTTAAAATTTAGGTGGGCCCGGCACATCAGGGGGGCGTTCCTGGGCACCTTGGTAAAGGAATAACGCTCCTCTGGGCTCCTTACATCTTAATTTGCATATCGGAAAATGCGTTTTTTTGAACAAATGACAAGGCACACAAGTAAAACAAGAACACATATGGAAAGAAGGTAATTTATTACACATGGATTCATGATTTTTTTTTTTTTTTAGCTAATATGCTGGTGACAGATTCCCTTTAAAGGAAGTCTGTCACCAGGACATTCACTGTTAACCTACAGTATGCAAAATGCCTTGTAGGGTTAGATCAACTGTATATAATGATACCTTTCACTTAGTGACCCATAGCTTCATTCTGGAGAAAAAGTACTTTTATGCAAATAAGCAGTTTGTTTGACAAGGCCAAGTTCTACCCTAACCCTGTCAATCAGGAAGGAGAAAGAGTGACTGGCAGAGGAATCAGGATGCACAGAGTGGCTCGGACCCTCCCTCATTGCATTTAGATGATCATTTGCATAGGGATTATAAGTACTTTTTCTCCAGAATGAAGAAACAGATGGCGTCTACCTTCCCTGTTCCTCTAATAGGCTGCCAGCACAAGGCCTGCAGCCTTTCAGAGCCGTACAGTCGTACAGCGCGGGACACAGGCCGGAAGAGGCCTGCATCGCATCACTGTGTCTGTGTGATGGAGGTAAGTATAAGTGTTTTTTCTTTTTTGTTGTTTTTTTTTAAATACAAGACTATCTGTTACTGCCACATGGGGGGAGCGGGAGGCACTTGATACTGGCACATGGGGGGTGGCATTGGCACTTGATACAAGCACATGGGGGCATTGTCACTTGATACTCGCACATTGGGGGGGCATTGGCACTTGATACTGGCACATAGGGTGGTGGCATTTGATACAGGCACATGGGGGGCATTGGCACTTGATACTGGCACATTGGGGGGCATTGGCACTTGATACTGGCACATAGGGTGGTGGCACTTGATACAGGCACATGGGATGGCATTGCCACCTATTACTGGCACATGGGGGGCATTGGCACCTGATACTGGCACATGGGGGAATTGGCACCTGATACTGACACATGGGGGGTGTAACGGACCGTTACGCACACACTGCTCTGTTTAGGCGATATTCCCTTTTCTGACACACCGGCAGTTACTGCAAGCACCAATTTCCCGAACTGCAAGCACATGAATGCTCCAGACTCCCGAACCGGAAACAGTATACAGCCGAACAGGAAAAACCCTAGGAACAGTTTACACTCCTGGCAGTCGCACTGTAACCGCATACACTCCAATTCCCCCCAAGAACGAGACGACACTTCGCTTGAGGGTTAAGCAGACCACATGTACTGGCCCATACAGCCTCTCTTTATTCACATGTTCAGTCCAGAGGAATACCCCCTGGACTTCTACATTAACCAATCATAAAATAACAAAGGAATGACCCTCCCCTCTGCCAGTGATATAATTACTAAACACAATGGACGAACTTATTATCACCGGCCGGAAAATATACAGTTTTATACAACGTTCTTAACTTCAAAACTATGCATGGGATTTCAATAAAAATTACCTATTCATCATCAATCCATTCAGGGGAACAACATATCCAAAAATGGTACGAGTTAGACCAGGGGTTCAGAAATGAGTAAAAAGTGTCTTTGTGGAACTGGTTTGGGCCGGAAAGCCATGCTGGCAGTAGGTCACAGAGTCCTCTGTACTGGAGACAACTGGGAAGTAATCCAATTATCTCCCAGGACAGAGGAAAACTCCATTGTGCGCATGTTAGTGAAAAGACACAAAAATACACAAATATACATAACTCCTATTATGCTGAACAGGACCCCCACATTCAGCCTATACCCAGATGGCTTGGATCCGAGCGCTCAGATGCCACAAACACAGTCACATTGCCATGGGGTTTAAGCTTAGCATGGGCTGATGAGAGGGCCCATAATCCTGGGGCAGCAGGTGGGCAACAAGACTTCTCCAGCACACAGGGTCCAGGTTGGTTTCGCCACAGGGGGCATTTGCACCTGATACTGGCACATGGGGGGGGGGCATTGGCACCTGATACTGGTACATGGGCAGGCATTGGCACCTGCTGCTGGCACATGGGTGGCATTGGCACCTGATACTGGCACATGGGGGGCATTGGCACCTGATACTGACACATGGGGGGGCATTGGCACCTGATACTGGCACATGGGGGCATTGGCACCTGATACTAGCACATGGGGGGCATTGGCACCCGATACTGGCACATGGGTGGGCATTGGCACCTGATACTGGTACATAGGGGGCATTGGCACCTGACACTGGCACATGGGGGGCATTGGCACTTGATACAAGCACATGGGGGCATTGGCACTTGATACTCGCACATTGGGGGCATTGGCCCTTGACACTGGCACATAGGGTGGTGGCATTTGATACAGGCACATGGGGGGCATTGGCACTTGATACTGGCACATGGGATGGCATTGGCACTTGATACTGGCACATGGGGGCATTGGTACTTGATAATGGCACATAGGGTGGCGGCACTTGATACTGGCACATGGGGGGGTTTGGCACTTGATACTAGTACATGGGAGGTTTGGCACTTGATACTGGCACATGGCGGGAAGGCATCTATGGGGTGCACTTGTTACTGGCACATTATTATGGGGCACTATAGGGGCTTCTACTGAGGCCACAAAAAAGGGGTATTTTATACGGGGGCTCTGTGTGGTACTAGTATTATCAGGGGTATTATCTGTTTCTGCAGTATAGTATTGGGGAGCACATTGGCAAAGTATTGGGGGTAGTAGGATGATTTGTCCAGAAGATAGGAGGATGATGGAAAAGTAGTACACTAAGTTTTTTTTTATTTTTTATTGTCAAACTGCAGAGACGGAAAATGGCGACAAAATGTTGGTCTGGTCTGAAGGTCCGAAAGGAGAAGACGAGGACAGAGAACATCTACGTAAAAGGAGACGTCACTGGATGTGAGTGGTATGGGGCGCTGTATTACTGTAGTGATGGGATTAGGGGCGTAACGATCGCGGTGCGACCGGGGGGATAGAGGTGGGATATGGGTGTGGCTGAAGTCAGAACATGGGTGGGTCCTGGAAGGGGGCCCTTGATTTATTTTGCCCGGGGGCCCTGAGGGTTCTCAGTCCGCCCCTGACTTGTGTCGCTGATCTGATCCTGTACTCGCAGACTGTGACCTGCTGCGGTGGGTCTTGCAGGATCATGCGCTGCAGAACACAGGAGCCCCATGATCTCCTATTGCCTCTCCCGAGACCAGACTCTAGATCCGCCACCGGTCGGTGGCGGGGTGGTGTGGCCCAGGCCCTGAGCTGTGTAAAGGGCCCCAAAATTTATGATGGCAGCCCTGACTACTTTACATTACCATATGTATACTTTCATATTTGCATCATTTTGTAAATGTAATTTTATTTTTTAGGATGTTATAGGGCTTAGAATTTTAGAAGCATATTTTTAAATTTTTAAGAAAATTTCCGAAACCCACTTTTTTAAGGACCACTTCAATTCTAAAGTCACTTTGTGGGGATTAATAGTGAAAACCACCCATAAATGACCCTATTGTGCCGTCAGTGAGTTATGCTGCCGCCCGCCCAGCTTGCCTGCTACCGGAACTGGTAGGTAAAGTAGAAAAACACATGGGAGAGAGAAACTTTAGCTAAAGCTATTAAAAGGTTAAAGATTACTGTTACTTATGAATATATTGATGTTTGCTGCAGGGCATACTAATGAGACCGGCGGGGCATACTAATGTGAGGGGCACGGTGTATTGAAGGACACTGTTATAGGAGGGATCTGTGGATGACACATATATAGCATCTTATGCTATATATGTGTCATCCACAGATCCAACTCATAACAGTGTCATCCATAGATGCCCCATAACAGTGCCATCCACAGATCCCCCTCCCCATAACAGTGCCATCCACAGATCCCCCATCCCTTAACAGTGCCATCCACAGATCCCCCATAATAGTGTCTAGTGTTGATCACGAATATTCGAATTGCAAATTTTAATCGTGAATATCGGCACTTCAAGAAGTTGGAAATATTTAGAATATTGCAAAATATATTCGGAATCGTGAATATTGTTTTTTTTAAAAATACCAGTTATTTTGCGAATTGTTATGCTAATTTTAATGCTAATTTTCGCAATCAAGAAAATAATGACCGAAGATCACGAATTTGCGAATTCTCGAATATATGGCGAATATTCCCCCAAATATTCGCAAAATATCGCAAATTTGAATATTGCCCCTGCAGCTCATCACTAATAGTGTCATGCACAGACCACCATTAGTTCAAAACCCACCAAAAGCACATCTTTTGGTTAAAAATATTTTTTTCCTTATTTTCCTCCTCAAAAACCTAGTTGCGTCTTATGGGCAGGTGCATCTTAGGGCTCTTTCACACTAGCGTTTTTGTTTTCCTGCATAGAGATCCGTCGTTGGGTCTCTATGCCGGAAAAATCCTGATCAGGATTATCCCAATGCATTCTGAATGGAGAGAAATCCGTTTCGGATGCATCAGGACATCTTCAGTTCAGGACCGGAACGTTGTTTGGCCGGAGAAAATACCGCAGCATGCTGCACTTTTTGCTCCGGCCAAAATTCCTGAACACTTGCCGCAAGGCCAGATCCGGAATTAATGCCCATTGAAAGGCATTAATCCGGATCCGACCTTAAGCTAAACGTCGTTTCGGCGCATCGCCTGATCCGACGTTTAGCTTTTTCTCAATGGCTAGCATGGCAGGGAGGACGCTAAAGTCCTGGTTGCCATGGTAAAATGTAGTGGGGAGTGGAGGAGCGGTATACTTACCATCCGTGCGGTTCCCGGGGCGCTCCAGAGTGACGTCAGGGCGCCCTACACGCATGGATCACGTGATCCATGCGCATGGGGCGATCTGACATCATTCTGGAGTGCCCCGGAAGTATACTGCTCCCCCGCTCTTTAATAGCGTCCTGGCTGCCATAGTAACGCTGAAAGCATACTGAAGACTGATCCGTCTTCAAATGCTTTCAGGTCACTTGCGTTGTTACGTATCCGGCATGCACTTCCGGCAAATGGAGTACACGATGGATCCGGACAACGCAAGTGTGAAAGAGGCCATATAAGGCGAAAAATACAGTACATTTTTAAATTTCACTTTTTTGGCAGACTTTCCATTTTGATTCATTTTTTCTTGTACCACATCAAGGGTTAACAGACAAATAAAACTCAATATTTATTACCCTGATTCTGCAGTTTACAGAAACACCTCACATGTGGCATGTGTGCGCAGAAGGAAAGGCGCGCCATATGGATTTGGAGGGCAAATTTCACTGGGATAATTTTAAGTTGCTATATGATATTTGAAGACCCGCTAATGCACCCCTAGAGTAGAAACTCCAAAAAAGGGACCCCATTTTGGAAATTATAGGATAAGTTGACACTTTCTTTGGTATTATTTTGTGGTATATATGACTTTGTATTGCTCTATATTACGCTTTGTCTGAGGCAAGGTAACCAAAAAATGTCTGTTCTGGCAAGGTTTTTAGTTTTAGTTTTTTACGGTGTTCACCTGATCATGTGCTATTTTTATAGAGCAGGTTGTTATGGACACAACAATACCAAATATGTCTACTTTTATTTTTCTTTTGTTTCAGTTTTACATAATAAAGCATTTTGAAATAAATGTTTTCGTGTCTCCTTTTTCTGAAAGCCATATTATTTTTATTTTCGGGCAATTATCTTGCGTTGGGGCTCAGTTTTTGTGGCATGAGGTGACGGTTTGATTGGTACTATTTTGGAGTGCATACTACTTTTTGATCGTTTGGTATTACACTTTTTGTGATGTATTGTAACCCAAAAAATTTTTTAGCACGGTTTCTTTTCTTATTTTTTATGGTTTTCACCTGACAGGATAAATCATGTGATATTTTTATAGAGCAGGTTGTTATGGATGCGGTGATACCTAATTTGTCTTTAAATATATTTTGGTTTTAAACAATAAAAGCATTTTTGAAACAAAAAAAATTATGTTTTTATGTCTCCATTTTCTGAAAACCATATTTTTTTATTTTTCGGGTGATTGTCTTATTAAGGGGCTAATTTTTTGCGGGATAAGATGGAAGTTTTATTTGTATTATTTTTGGGTACATATGACTTTTTCATCACTTGGTATTACACTTTTTGTGATGAAGTTTTCTTTTTAACAGAGTTTTTTTTTTGTTACGGTGTTGACCAGACGGGGTGGATCATGTGATATTTTTATAGAGAAGGTTGTTACTCACTTGCTGATACCTAATATGTCTGTTTTTTTTATTTATTTTTTCTGTTTTATACAATTTTATATGTCTCTTTTTATGGGAAAGGGGCTTTTTTAATTGAAACTTAAATTTTTCTATTGTTAAAAACACTTATTTCACTTTTATTATTTTTTCATTTTTAGACAGTGTAATACACTGATACTTTACCTATGAGACCCAGTCTGGGGGCTGGGCCTCATAGGCCTCCGTACATGCCGGGCCACAAGGCCTTTGAATGGCTTGGGGCTGCCATGGCAACCATCGGGCCCTTACAACCGCAACGCGGGGACCCGATGGATGAGGAGAGGGAGTGCATACCTCCCATATGCTGCAGTCAGCTCTGATTGCAGAATATGAGGGGTTAATCCACCAGCACTGGCGTTATCACCGATACTGGTGGATGCAACAGGGATCCGGCTGTCAGTAACAGCCGGATCGTTGCTGCTGATCGCGACACTATACATGTTGGGGAGGAAGAACCGCAGGACTGATGTGTGAATGAGGCATAAAGTGGGAATATCCCTATAGGTAGGAGCTTATAATAAACTCCCTCCTAATGTATATTCACATTAATTATGTGTTGATGCTGTAAAACAGAAAATATATTTATGTATATGACCAAACAGGTGAAAGTAAATCAGGAACAGAAGAACTTGTTCTTATTTCCATGAATGTTACACTGTGTCCTGACTTTTGTAGAATCCATGTGCGCATTTGCCGTGTTACTGAAAATAGACCAACAACCTCTATGCCAGAATCCATCTGACCTACGTTTCTGCCAAACAACAAACATAGACAGGAAATGGAAAATATGACCACAAGCACATTGTGTAAGCTTATATAAACTGAGGATAAGTCATCATTTCATGAAACAGGAGTACCCCTTTAAGGATAATTATCAATTTAAATGTTTATTTTTCTTTTTTTTCTGGTCATAACTTGTTAACATTTTTTGTCAAGCTCCTCTTTTTTACGGACCATTTTTAATTTTTAGTTACACCATTTTGGAATACATAACATTGATTAACCTTTAAGAACTCTTTTGGGTGGTAATAGGAAAAAAAGAAAGCCTGCCATTGTTTTTTGCATTTTAAATATACAACATTCATCGGGCAGCATAACTAGCATGTTACTTTTAAGCTATAAAAGGTATTATGTTTGGAAAGCAAACGGAATGCCTTTTAAAAGCTTCCAATTTGCATTCCGTCATAATATGGGTCTATGGGCAAAAGAACCGATCCGTCATTCCGTCTTATGGGTTCCGTTATGTTCCGTTATAACCACGTTATAACGGAAGGCCATAACGGAAACTATAACGCTAGTGTGAGCCCACCCTTATTGGTTATTAGTTAATATGTATTTATTTGGGAGGGGGTAAGAAAAACTATTTCTTTGCTATTTTTTGCATTTATTTACATTGTTCATGGGGCAGTTTAAAATAACGTTATCTTTATTATGTGGGTTACAGTAAATGTGACAAACAATACCATATAAGTGTTGTATCTTTTTATATCTGATCCCAAAAAACACATTTTTATATGGAAAAATTGTTTTGTTTTTAATTATTTTATTAATCTTTGCATATTAATTATTTTAGTCCTACTCGGGGACATCAGTATTGTAATGCATTTGCATTACAGCCTATCCCTGTAACAATGTAACTATGACACAGCTTAAACAAGACTAGTAACCTCTCCTGACATGTCTGATTTTGCAACTACTTACATCCCAATTTTTTAATAAAAATTCTGAAGCATCTATTTTTATGACCCTATGTTGTCATGAATGGATTTCCAGCAGTGTGCAATGAAGGCCCTGATGGGTGTTACCAGTTGGTGGGTGTTCCTGCATATGACACTGCCATCGGTGATTGAACAGTGTCAGACTGTGCTGGGACCCCCCAACTGGCAACATTCATAGCTTCTAGCAGGGATAATACAAGAATGGCACAAGTGAGATAAAAATGAAACTAGTGCAACTCTCCCCCAAAAGAGCAGTCAAAAATGTTGACAAAGATGATAGTTTATCCAATAATTTCTAGTTGTTAGTAAATTTGTATAGTTTCCCGGCAGCTGTCAATCAGATCATTCTATTGCCAAAGTTAATGGCTAAACACACTCTTTGCCCATATCTCCTACAATCCTGAAAAGAAAGGAAGAGATATCCACCTCAAATAGTAAAACACTGCTGCAACAGAATAAATCCTCCATGCAAGGGTTTTATTATACTCACAAAATGACAAACATTAACCCCTTGCTGGTAGAGTGATTTTCCATTTTTGTGTTTTTGTTTTTTACTCCCTGCCTTTTTGGAGCCATAGCTTTTTTATTTTTCTGTTCACATAGCCATATGAGGACTTGTTTTTGCAGGACAAGCTGTAATTTCTAATGGCATACATTGTATGCATTTAATATTGCTTACAATGTAGTGAGAAGCTGGAAAAAAAATTACAAATAGAGTGAAATTGGAAAAAATACACAATTCTGCAACAGTTTTATGGGTTTTTTATAGCGTTCACTATGTGGTAAAATTAACCTGTTAATTTCATTCTCCAGGTCAGAACAATTATGGCGATACCACATATGTACAGTTTTTCCTGCGTTTTAATACTGAAAAAAATAACAACCGTGAAACATTTTTTTTTCTTTTCGGCACAATATTCTGACCCCTATACATTTTTGTTGGTATGTGCATAGAGTTCATTTTTTGTGTGGGGGGATCTGTACTATTCATTGATACCATTTGGGGTGTGTACGACTTTTTGATCATTTTTTATTTAAATTTTTGTGGGAGGAGAAGCGACTAAAAAACATCAAATTGGTCATTTTGACTTTTTTTTTTACTGTTTGTAGTATTGGATAAATATTTTAAGTTTTCAAAAGTACAGCCATTTTCACACATGGTGATGCCCGTGATGTGTATTCTTTTTGTATTGTTTATGCATTTTTATTTTGGGGAAAGGGAGTGATTGTTCCTATACAGAACCATAACAAGCAATCATCAAATTGCTATTCCCATATACTCCAGTGCATTAGCATTGGAGTCTATGAGGATTTTAATATGTTCCTATGTAGGCCTGCCACAGGCAGGGGCTACATGGGTAGTAATGTGCAGCAGCCTTTTGTCACTCAGGATGACAGAGGCTGCCGCACATACACACTCTGGCTCCTCTGATCCTCACCGGGAGGGAGCTGGAAGCACGCACTTCCGGGCTTTTGTGACTCCAGATGGTGTGGTCACTTTTGACCATGGCATCTGAGGGGTTAAAAGTCCACGATTGGCATTATCTCTAGTTGTGGACATTAGGCCTGCGTGCCAGTTTTCGCACCTGCTCCATTCTTGCCATCTTTAAAGACCCAAGATGTGACATACTAGTATGTCACATGTTGGGAAGGAGTTGAAAGCATGTAAAATACAGCTCACACTGACACTTTTAACATGTGGCTGGTCCCACCTAACACCAGTTTCACAATACTGCTTCTTCCGGAGTCTAGCCAGTTCACTTCCCGCAGATCATTTAAACCCTCACAGCCTCACCTATACAAAATCCCACTAAAAACATCAGTAAGTGCCAATCCACATTAAGCAATCTACATAAATATATAAAACGGTTAAAGTGTGACTGTCATATTTTTTTTTTATTTGCTAGTTTATTAGAGCTAGGCATGCATACCTGAGTTAGTCTGTCAATGATTGTCAAAAGATCTGTAATTACCTTATAATAACAGCTTTCATTAATGTCATCTGTCCCTTTCCACTAGTCCCTTAAAAGACAGGCGCTTGGGCTTGTCTGTCTCTGGCTAAGTCACAGATAGACGGAGGGGCGGTCCTTCACACTGCATGCCTGCATTAGGCTTCAGAGTGAGGAGGCGGGTCTCTCAGTAATCCAATCTGATTGGCTGGCAGTGAGCTGCTGGCTACAGCAAGTATGTATGTGAATTGAGGGAAAGCAGTTTTGACCTCAGAGAACTGGCAGAGGAGCCATCTTGAGAAGGTCCTCATATTGTAAATGTTTAAACAGCCGTAACTAAGGGAAAAACTCAAGGAAAACAGTGGTATGTAAAGAAACTAAAAATTGCTTTATGCATATAACATATAACATATGCTAAAATTGTTTTTCTTTTAATAAAAACATGATGGTTACACTTTAAACCTGATAGCATTGCTAGACACAGTTTCATATACATAAAAATAAATAATATAAAAAAAAAATCTATATTACTCCACATCTCAAGCAGACCAAATTTTTTTATAAACTTTTTTTATATATAATATCCATATGCATAGATACAATACATATATATACAGTACATATAGACAGAATACATATAGATAGAACACATATTGCCTCCGATGTATTAACCACTTTAGGACCACAGGTTTATACCCCCTAGTGACCAGGCCCTTTTTTCAAATCGGTAATTCACAACTTTAAGGCTGGGAACACACATAAGCGTTTCTGAATCGCGCGTATGACGCGCGTTTTTGGATGCGCGTTTTTGTAACTAAAAAAAAGCGCATCATACGCGCGATTCAGTGATTCTCCCCTATTTCAGCATGGTCCATAGGCGCGTTAAAACGCCCAAAAGAAGCTCATGCTGAAGCGACAGCGTGTGGCGTTTTTCAGCGCGTTCAAACGCGCTGTAAAACGCCCAAATGTGAACCATGCCCATAGGGAAGCATGGCTTTCCACATGTTGTGCGTTTTACAGCGCATTTGAACGCGCTGAAAAACGCTTAGGTGCGTACCTAGGATAACGGTTTATTGCTCGGTCATGCAACTTGGCACCCAAATGAATTTTACCTCCTTTTTTTCTCACAAATACAGCTTTCTTTTGGTGGTGTTTGATTGCTGCTGACATTTTTTGTTTTTCTGATATTAATCAAAAAATACCGCAATTTATATTAATCAAAAAAGGCTGCAAAAGTGTATTTTTAACTTCTTATGGTAAAATTGTTCAAATATAATTACATTTCTATACAAGTTTGTGTCAGAATTTTTTGTGCTACATGTCTTTGATAAAAAAAATCCAATAAGTGTATATTTATTGGTTTGCGCAAAAGTTATAGCGTTTACAAACTATGGTACAAAAAAGTGAATTTTCGCATTTTGAAGCAGCTCTGACTTTCTGAGCACCTGTCATGTTTCTTCAGGTGCTAGAATGCCAGAATAGTATAAATACCCCCCAAATGACACCATTTTAGAAAGAAGACACCCCAAAGTATTCGCGGAGGGGCATGGTGAGTTCATGTATGATTTCATTTTTTTTAGTAAAGTTTCCATTTCTGCTAACTTCTGGCAAAAAAAAAAAAAAAATCTCCCACAGACCCCTCAGTGAATACCTTGAGGTGTCTACTTTCCGAAATGGGGTCATTTGTTGGGTGTGTTTACTGTTATGGTATTTTGGGTGGGGCTAAATTGTGAGCAGCCCTGTTAAGCCTAAAGGTACTCGTTGGACTTTCCGCCCCTTTACGCACCTAGGCTGCAAAAAAGTGTCACACATGTGGTATCGCCATACTCAGGAGATGTAGGGTAATGTGTTTTGGGGTGTATTTTACATATACCCATGCTCGGTGAGAGAAATATCTGTAAATGACAACTTTGTATTAAAAAAATTGAAAAAGTTGTCATTTACAGAGATATTTCTCTCACCCAGCATGGGTATATGTAAAAATACACCCCAAAACACATTGCCCTATTTCTCCTGAGTACGGCGATACCACATGTGTGACACTTTTTTGCAGCCAATATGCGCAAAGGGGCCCGAATTCCAATGAGTACCTTTAGGATTTCACAGGGCATTTTTATGCATTTGGATTCCAGACTTCTTCTCACGCTTTAGGGGCCCCTAAAATGCGAGGGCAGTATAAAGTGATCCCATTTTATAAAGAAGACACCCCAAGGTATTCTGTGAGGGGCATGGCGAGTTCATAAAAGATTTTTTTTTTGGCACAAGTTAGCGGAAATTGATTGATTTTTTTTGTTTTTTCTCACAAAGTCTCACTTTCCACTAACTTGTGACAAAAAGTTCAATCTTTCATGGACTCAATATGCCCCTCAGCGAATACCTTGGGGTGTCTACTTTCCGAAATGGGGTAATTTGTGGGGTGTTTGTACTGCCCTGGCATTTGAGGGTCTCTGCAAACATTACATGTATGGCCAGCATTAGGAGCTTCTGCTATTCTCCTTATATTGAAAAAGAAAAAATGAAGTGCTGCCACCACGCAGAGGTGGTAACAGAATTCAACTTTTTTTAAAACGCGAGGCCTTTTGGATCCACAAGTTACAAACCCTGGAGCCAAAAGGCATAAATCGCAAATATGAGCTCAATTCATTTCTATTAAATATTTACTTTGTTTTAGAATATGTACCAATATAAGTTTCATAATAAAATATTTTTTACAGAAAACATGATACTGATAATGCTAATAATTTGGAGTGTCTGAGTGCTTATCTGTACTGCACTATTCTATCTTGCCATTTAATGTACATATATCCATTTACCTTCACATGCATGTGTTTTGCTTATAACTTTTCTCTTCCTTCTATGCTTTCACATGTGTATTTGTTTTGCCCGCAAAGTCATTCCTATTTGTTTATGAGTTGCCTTGACTACCTGATGTCATATCCGATGACGACAGATCTAGCGGGCTATTTAAATGTATTTGTCTTAGCACTTACTTGTTTGACAAAGACTCGTTTGCCGAGTCGAAAGGCGTCACTTAACTTGTTCCTCCATGTGGCAATAAAAACTGTAGCGAGTGCCGGTCTTCTTTGCTTCTTGATTTATTAATGTCATTAGATTTCCACTTTACCATTTACCACAAACCAGTTCTGTCCCCTGGAATGAAAGTCCTTTTGCTGAACCGCCATGGCATTTTTTAAGTACGCTGAGAGACTGTGGGTCTGTGCAGATGTTCTCCAATATGGGTTTTTAGCGGTTCTCCTGATGTATAGCATGCCACAAGGGAATTCCAATGAATATATAACCCCTTGTATGCTGCAGCCACTTTCTCCTTCACTTTAATAGACGTATTTGTATGTTTAGAAACAAATGATTCTGCTTTAAATATGTCTCCCTCATTATTATTCTTTATATCCACTTTTAAGCAACTTTTCACCAATCTTTCCCCCATATTCTGTGCCTTCTTGTAGATGAAGTTTAGTATTGCAGGCAGTTTTGAACCAAGGACTTGATCATACAATAAAGCATTTCATGAAAACCTATCAAATCTGATTAACATCCTTATTATATTATGTGACACATGCATATTTAAACCTATCATTGTCTTTCAGTTTTTTACCTTCTAATTTTTTCTATTCATTCTCTATGTGTTTGATAGTTTCTGTAATGTCTTCTTGGTCAAATCTTTTTTTCAGTTAATCTATTTTTTTATATTTCACTTTGTCTACAGCAGAGGTGCACAACATGCAGCCCTTAATACCATTCTGTGAGGCCCCCAACTGTCTGGTGACAGACATATATGTCTATGTCCTGTGTCTGCTCACATGTATCTTTTATATATTCTTCCATTATATGGGAGCCCTGGAATTGAAACTAGACATAATTAGTATATACTGTATGTTCAATGTGCCCTAAGTACAGTATTTCAGTTGTCAATACCCTTTTAAATGTTATTTTCGACCCTTGTTATTGGTTCAGCCTGGCAATGTGGCCCCCAACCAGAGAACGTTCAACATCCCTGGTCTACAGTAATCCTTTACATTGGAACAATTCCATTTTAGTCTCTGAAACTGTCCCTTTGGGATATAAGTTATCCAACCTGGATAATGGCAACCAGTTTTATTAATGTCCTCTGGCATCTGTAGGATTAAAGAATGTTCTAGTCTTAATACACCCTTCCTCTATAAAAAAAAAAAAAAAAAAAACGAATACATAAAAAAAAAATCTCCAAATCTAAAAAGTGAACCCATCCCTGACTTATTTCCGCTGTAAATAAGTATGTCAATCATTTTCATTGTCCTGTAAAAAAAAATTCTCCAAGGCCTTTCCACATCAATAGACAGTCATCAATAAAACATTTCCTAAAATTACTCCCCCATTTTTTGTAATACAGCAGTATTACATTATTATATATTTTTTTTAAATGGCACGCATTATAAGGGGGTATTTATGCACTGGCATATAATAAGAGGCATTTTTTCTACTAGCACACATTAGGCAGAATGATTACTATTTGGGGGCATTATGGAGGGCTTTATTACTACTAGGAGACTTCGGAGAACATGATTACTAGTATGCACACTATGGGGATATTTTTACTTCTGGGACACAATGAGGGATATTATTACTATTTGGGGACATTGTAGGGGCATTGCTACCACTAGTTTATAGCTCCTACCACCCCACTAGTTACATAGACACTCCAACATCACTGACCCTAACAGCACCCAGCTAGTTTATAGCTCCTACCACCCAAATAGTTATATGTACACTTCCATATCACTGCCCATAGCAACACCCAGCTAGTTTATAGCTCCTACCACCCATTTAGTTACATAGACACTCCCCATCACTGCCCCTAACATCACCCAGCTAGTTAATAGCTCCTACCACCCATCTAGTTATATAGACACTCCCCATCACTGACCCTAAAAACACCCAGCTATTTTATAGCTCCTCCCACCTATATAGTTACATGGACACTTTTCCATCACTGCCCCTAACAACACCCAGCTAGTTTATAGCTCCTCCCACACAGCTAGTTACATAGACACTCCCCTATCACCACCCCTAACACCCAGCTAGTTTATAGCTCCTCCCACCCAGCTAGTTACATAGACACTCCCCCATCACTGCCCCTAACATCACCCAGCTAGTTAATAGCTCCTACCACCCATCTAGTTACATAGACACTCCCCATCACTGACCCTAAAAACACCCAGCTATTTTATAGCTCCTCCCACCTATATAGTTACATGGACACTTTTCCATCACTGCCCCTAACAACACCCAGCTAGTTTATAGCTCCTCCCACCCAGCTAGTTACATAGACACTCCCCTATCACTGCCCTTAACAACACCCAGCTAGTTTATAGCTCCTCCCACCCAGCTAGTTACATAGAAACTCCCTATCACTGCCCCTAACAACACCCAGCTAGTTTATAGCTCCTCCCACCCAACTAGTTACATAGACACTCCCCTATCACTGCCCCTAACACCCAGCTAGTTTAGAGCTCCTCCCATCCAGCTAGTTATATAGACAATCCCCTATCACTGCCCCTAACACCCAGCTAGTTTATAGCTCCTCCCACCAGCTAGTTATATAGACACTCCCCTATCACTGTGCCTAACAACACCCAGCTAGTTTATAGCTTCTCCCACCCAGCTAGTTATATAGACACTCCCCTATCACTGCCCCTAACAACACCCAGCTAGTTTATAGCTCCTCCCACCCAGCTAGTTATATAGACACTCCCCTATCACTGCCCCTAACAATACCCAGCTAGTTTATAGCTCCTCCCACCCATCTAGTTATATAAACACTCCCCTATCACTGCCTCTAACAACAACCAGCTAGTTTATAGCTCCTCCCACCCAGCTGGTTATATAGAAGTGTAGCTGGGCTTTCTAGCACCCACGGCATGACCCCCCCCCCCCCCCCCAGACTAAGCCATCAGAAACCATACCTGACTTGTTTGCCGCTGAATGGACTAGGGCAGTTAAAAATGCTCCCTAAATTTGTCCATGGTCTTTGCGCTTCAGCTAGATAAGCAGTAGTAGTAAGAAGACACAGACTATTAATAGTGGTGTGGACAATATATGTATGTGCACTTCCCTATCACTGCCCATAACAACACCCAGTTAGTTTATAGCTCCTACCACCCAGCTAGTTATATAGACACTCCCCTATCACTGCCCCTAGCACCCAGCCAGTTTATAGCTCCTCCCACTCAGCTAATTACATAGACACTCCCCTATCACTGCCCCTAACACCCAGCTAGTTTATAGCTCCTCCCACTCATCTAGTTACATAGAAACTCCCTATCACTGCCCCTAACACCCAGCTAGTTTATAGCTCCTCCCACCCAGCTGGTTATATAGAAGTGTAGCTGGGCTTTCTAGCACCCACGGCATGAAACCCCCCAGACTAAGCCACCAGAAACCATGCCTGACCTGTTTGCCGCTGAATGGAAAAGGGCAGTTGAAAATGCTCCCTAAATTTGTCCATGGTCCTTGCGCTTTAGCTAGATAAGCGGTAGTAGTAAGAAGACACAGACTATTAATAGTGGTGTGGGCAATATATATATGGGAGTAGAAATTGGTGAAAAATAGCATAGGCCACTTTCATATTTGTGTATTTTGGTCAGTAATTTTCATTAGTATTTCTAAGCCAAAACCAAGAGTGAAACTTCCATATAGAAAAAATACAATATAACGTGATGAGCTGCACCTCTTTCATGTGGTGGTTCCACTCCTAGTGTTTTGTATAACATGAAAAAACTTGATCCTGACTGATCCTGGCAGCTTTAAACTGACTTTACTACTACTACTACTACTACTACTTCTTCTTCCTTAATTGTTCAATAAATGGATAAAAACAATAAATATAACAAAAAAGACTAGCGATTGGCAGGTAAAGATAATGTTCTAGTAATGTCATGTCGATAAAGAATGTGGAATTAAAGATATTAAAAGTGTTTTCCATAATTTACATCCTCAGGATAGGGCATCCATACGAGATTGGTGGGGATCCAACTCCCAGGACTTCCTCCGATCAGTTGTACGAAGAGGCCACAGCACTCCGTGAGCACTTAGGCATTTTCTTAGGTTATGTGAAGTCACTAGTGTTGAGCGAATCGATCTTCGGATCATAGTTCTGATGTCAATTCGTTCTAACAGTTCATTTTAATGCTGTTTGGAAACCTGTCTCCATACAGCATTAAAATGTATCGCCTCCATGCAAGCAAATTTGTTTCACCCAAAGTTGCGCGAGACTTCGGTGAATGAATTCGGTATTCATTTCTGCACATTTAAAAACATTTCAAATACAGAATACAGAATTGGGTTTGTTGCCGACTGATACCTCGGTACCAAATCCGACTTCAGATTGCTAATTTGAAATGTTTTTAAAGATGTAGAACTGAATACCTAGTTTATTCACTGAAGTCTTGCGCAACTTCGGTTAAAAGGAATTTTGCCTGCACGGAGGCAATATGTTTTAATGCTGTACGGAGACAGGTTTCTGAATTTCGATTTGCTCAACACTAGATGTCACTTTTATCGGTCGCATGGTCTAGGCGGAGCTAAGTCTCATTCACATGATTGAGGCAGCCGCTATAAAATGGACAGGTAATGTGCTTGGTGAGCTATGAGGAGGCAGCAGACTGTTAGCTTCCACAAAAAGCTGATTTTCAGGGGTGCTGGGTAGAAGTAAGCAAATTTTAGAAAAGTTCGATTCGGCTGATTCACCAAATTTTACAAAAAAAATCACTTTGTGACGAGTTACTTAGTCATGAAGCGCATTTTTTTGTAAGTAGCAGGTGCAATGACAGGGAGCTGTGATAGCGCCATCCCAGTCATTGTACCCCTCAGATGACGCGTTCATACATGATTGCGGCATTTGAATGTAAAAACTGTGAAAAATTCACAATTTTTTTTTTTATCAAACTTACCGCCTCCATTTGCTCGCAACGGGCCGGCCGCCGCCATCTTGCTTGAAGATCTGGCGCGAAATCTCGCCCGGCACGAGATTACGTCATCAAACCAGCCGACATGGTGACGTCATACGTCACTACGCACGGGATTTCGGATGAGCTCTTCAATAAAGATGGTGGTGGCCAGCCGGTCGCGAGAAAATGGAGGAGGTAAGTATGATTGATTTTGTTGTTTTTAAACTATTTCAGGTTAAATCGATTCATTAACACTAAGCACGTGGAAATTCGGCTTCGAGGCGAAACAAATTTATCCTGAAATTTGAATTCAACTTCGTGGGATTTGATTCACTCATCTCTAGTGCTGGTAGTGAGACCCCCATCTATCTATATTGATAATCAATCCCGCGGACCCCTTTCACATGGGCTCACAGTCTGCTTTAGAAACTAAAGCGCTTTGTTTTGAAATGAAACATTTCGATCTCATTGGGTAATCTTAAAGAGTTGATTGCTGCAATGAAATTCTGTGGAATAGGGTGTTGCAAAAAGGCATGCTGGGGCAGTAGGTTGACTTTTTATTAAGGCCTCTTGCAGATGAGCATGAGCGGATTTGGTCCGGATGCATTGCAGATGTTTTCAGTGAAAATTGCGCGATTCTGTGTGGAATACTCGCTCGTGTGATAGGAGCCTAACTCTTCTAACCTAGCTGTCTACGGCCCCTTTCACATGAGCGAGTATTACGCGCGGGTGCAATGCGGTCTGTGTACATGAGCGTTGGTTTTCACGCATCACTTCTGCGTTGTGTGAAAATCGCAGCATGTTCTATATTCATTTTCACTCAACTCTGGTCACATAGAAGTGAATGATGCTGCGTGAAAATGGCATTGCATCCGCAAGCAAGTGCGGATGCCATGCGTTTTTCACGGATGGTTGCTAAGAGATGTTTGTAAACATTCAGTTTTCTATCACGCATTAAATTGCATTGCACCCTCGCGATAAAAACTGAACGCGATTGCAAACAAAACTGAATGTACTTGCTTGCGAAATCGCGCAGTTTTCACTGAACGCATCCACAACGAATCCGGACCGAATCCGCTCACACTCGTCTGCAAGGAGCCAAAAGTGTTTTTGTTTTTTTATTTATTTATTTTATGCACTTATATAGCGCTGCCATATATTCTGCAGTGCTTTACAGAGATTATTATCCAGCTATCCCCAATGGGGCTCACAATCTTAGTATGTCTTAGGAGTGTTGGAGAAAACCGGGGTACCCGGAGGAAACCCACACAAACACAGGGAGAACATACAAACTCCATGCAAATGTTCCTGCAAATATAGTAGCTCCAGTATTGTTCCACCCAGTGGAATTTGTAAGACGCACAGTATGACCTTATGTAAAACGTTCCACAGATTTAATTTTTTTTCACACTCTTTGAGGTTACTGCAAGTCATTTCCTCGCAGGTAGGATTATCTGAACTTACTCTGAATCACAAGAGACAAATGAAGTTGAGGGAACGCTATAATAAGGCTTCCTTCATACATTCTTTTCTGTGGAGTTTTTTCTTAGGATGCAAAAAAATGCATACATTTAATGTGGTTTTACAAGCTTTATTGGGTAGTTTTGCTTAGGTTAATATGTGTTAGACTAAGACTAAGTGTCTTTTGTGTAAGAGGGTAATGGAAACATATATACGAAAGCTCTGTATACATTTTTAAACATGATATGTTATACTATATCAGAAAGTATGCCTCTTGTATTCTAATGGTATGACTGTTGGTCCACCCTCCATCAGTCTTTCATGTCACTGTTGGAAGCAACCCTGAGAACCTCCTCCTGGTAGGATGGTAAATTGGTTATGATTTGCATATCTCTCACAACATAAGGAGACTCCAGGCTGCCAATAGCAGTTCGTGACTCCTCCTGCTAGTGAAAACCTTTTTTTTTTCCATTCAATGCACTGCAGTTACTGAAACATTAATCAAGGTTTAAAAAAAAGCCTGCATAGAGTTAGGCACTAAGACAGAGAAGTGGTATTATTATTTTATTTTTGGCAAAGGTTTTGAAAACCATGAGAAGTGGAGAAGCCCTTGCACTGCTTATATGGATGAACTGTCTGTTGGCTTGTTGCTACAAAGTCTTAGCCACTACTGAGTCACCTACTACTACAAGTAAGTCTTACTACTTATCTCTTTACTCCTTGCTACTCGGGTGAATTACAAGTTAAAGGATTTAGTCTTTTTTAACGTGTCCAGGCATCACTAAATGTATATTTAATATTACAAATATTGCTAATATTACCTTAACCTGTATTCTGTTTGCATCTATGAGAAGTTTCTTTGGGCACTTTACTATACAACTGTATAGCCTTAATTCCACTCAATACTAGCAGGATGAATGCTAGCAGTACTGCATTGCTATTTCTAGCTTGAAAAAGCAAGGAATGTACAAGAATTCTTGGCACACTGATGCCGGCATATGGAGCTCACAGAAAAAAATGTACTTTGCACTCATTACTGAGTATATCTTAAGAAACTGTGATAGCGCTGCAGTGTTTCCTCGCACACTCATTTAGTAATGACTTGAGGAAAATTTATCATGTGTTTAGGTTTTTATAAACACATGGCAGATTTGTATTAAAAAAGATCTGCAACCGTCCTGTTTATCTAAATGGGGTTTGCAGTAATCCATGCACATGTTGCAGAATCAACGCCATTTAGATGTATGGAGTGGATTTTTCATCAAACCAATCTGCCATGTATGAACATGTTCTCATGCAGTTCTCATCACTCAAGCTGAAAAATGGTTTGAGGTATTTATACTACTACTACTACTACTACTACTACTACTAATAATAATAATAATAATAATAAATGATCATTTATAGTGCCAATGAGGCAAACAAAAGACATAAAAAGGCAAAATAATATTAAATACGAGACAATGAAGCCGTTTATAATAAAGTTTATAATACATGTGATTTTTACAAGTACTGAATGTTTGATTTTTTAAGTAACCCTTTGTGCTTATCTTTGTAAGACTACTGTTTTTTGTCTGCATCCCATAGTTTTGTTTCACTCTGTGCAGACTAATTACAATAATTCCCACGATAACCCCTCTTATGGCTGAAATTCAGGAACCACAACAGGAGTTTAGGAGGAATAGCTGTTTAAACGACAGGCGAAGAAGAGAAAAAAAGGAATTTGACCGATGGTTACCTTCCTCCAGCTCAGTCTTCAAATGCTTTTAACCCAATCCAAGGTCATTGTGACTCCACCCGGCCACACACCCCCTCTACCGACTGGCTGATTGGCTCATGGAGAACAGCATGAGTGGGCTAGTCTAGGAATCTCCTATCCCTGCTGCTCTTGGCAGCTATTGTCATGTGAGCAACTGTTATAGAGCTGTTCCCTGTGCTGCAGCCCGTGTTCTGTTCATTTCCTCCAGCAGCTTGCTCACATTCATGTTTTGAGTCCGTATCTGTTTCTAGGCGTGATTCATTGACAAACATTTCACTTGTAGTCTATTGTAATATAAGGGAACGGTTGCCAGAATGAAGATAGTATATTTCATTTACTGTAGCTAAAGTCACTTTAGGTTTACAGCTGCTGTTTTAGGTTCTGTTCGCATCTGCTTCAGAGGCTCTGTTGCAAATTTGATGGTTAAAATAGTACATGTAGTTCTATTCTTCACATCAATATGATAAATAGCATGACGGAGCCTGGAAAACCTTGTTATAAATCAGTGGGGTCTGTCAGGCATGGGTGGGATCCATCATAAATGTAAACTGCAATGCAGATGTGAGCACAGCCATAAAATAAAGCCAACTAAAGAAAAGAAAAAACACAAATAGAAATAAGCTATGTGCCTGCTTTAGATAAATACCGATAAAAGGATACTTGTAAATGTAGCTGAACAGCATGTGCGTATAAAACCTGAACATACCCTGTAACTGTAATATAAGTGATGAATAAAACATTGAAACTAATCAAGACACGTCTTTTAAAGCAATTCAATAAGCAAATATTTATACTCACTGAAGAGTACTTGATATAATTTACATTCTCCAGGGAGTAAATAGAATAAACTGTCACAAATTAAAGTAGATTTTACACTTGGCAATTATTGGGCAGATTATTGGGAATGAACATTCCTGCGAGCGCTCATTCCTGACAATCTTCCTGTCTAAGGCTAGATGCAGACGTCCGTTAAACCCGGACGTGAGCAGTCCGTGGTAATGAGTACTTGTTCTTTACAGCCAGAGTGCACTGCGTCATTGGTTGCTATGACGCCGTGCGCTCCCTGCCGCCGCTGCACTATAGTAATATATTGGTATGAGCTATACCAGTGTATTACTATCCTGCAGCGGCGGCAGGGAGCGCACAGAGTCATAGCAACCAATAACGATGTGCGCTCCGGCTGTAAAGAACAAATCCAGCCCTCATTACCACGGACTGCTCACGTCCGGGTTTAACGGACGTCTGCATCTAGCCTAACACTGGGTTCAGACCTGAGCGTTTCTAAGACGCGCGTTTTACGCGCGTTTTAGTCGCGCATTTTTATGCGCGTTTTTGGCAATAGTAAACGCGCGTTTAACGCGCGTTCGTGACTCTGGAGACTTTTTTTAATTGGTCTGGAGACCAGCTAAAAAGGGCATCTCTACACTTAGCGGCGTTGCAAGCGCGCGTTAAGCGCTGCTCCCATTGAAGTCTATGGGAGGAAAAGCGCGACAAACGTCAAAAACGCTCCTGAACGAGCTTATGCATCGGGCGTTTTACAGCGCGTTTTTATGCGCTGTAAAACGCTCAAGTGTGAACCACTCCCATAGGGATGCATTGGTTTTCATGTGTTGAGCGTTTTACAGCGCGTTTGAACGCGCTGTAAAACGCTCAGGTGTGAACCCAGGGTAAAGGTGTGGCAGATCACCTGATGAAGGAAAGAAAGGCTCGTTCATCGGGTGATACTGTTGTTTGTACAGGCCCATTAATTATCGTTTATGGGCAGCAGATCATGCGGTCTAAACAGCGATCTGCCACCCAGAAACAATGCCGCTGTATGAGGGAACGCAATAGCGATCTTCGTCCTTAGGCTACATTCACACGAACGTGGTGTTTTGCGGATCCACAAATTGTGGATCCGCAAAACACGGACCCCGGCCCATGTGCGTTCTGCAATTTGAGGACCGCACGTGCCGCTGCTGTCATAGAAAATGCCTATTCTTGACAAGGACATTTTTTTTGCGGGGCCGTGGCACAAAGCAACGGATGCGGACAGCACACCCCATAGAAATGAATAGGGTCCGCACCCGTTCCGCCAAATTGTGGAATGGATGCAGACTTATTCAAATGGTCGTGGGAATGTAGCCTTAGGCCTCTTGCACACGAACGTATTTTACGGACCGTATACTGGCAGTTTTTTCAGTTCAGTATACTGACAGTATACTGAACCATTCACTTCAATGGGTCTGCAAAAAATACTGAAGTGTCTCCGTATGCCTTCCGTTTCCGTTTCTCAGTTTTTTCTGTTCCGTTTAAATATAGACCATGTCCTATTCTTGTCCGCAAATCACGTTCAGTGGCTCCATTCAAGTCAATGGGTCTGCAAAAAAAACGGAAAGCATACTGAAGTGCATCCGTATGTCTTCCGTATCCGTTCCGTTTTTTGCGGAACCATCTATTGAAAATTTTAAGACCAGCCCAATTTTTTCTATGTTATTACTGTATACTGTATATGCCAAACGGAAAAACGGAACGGAACAACAGAACCGAAACGGAAACAAAACGAAAAACGGATCCGATAAAAACTGACCGCAAAACACTGAAAAAAAAAAACGTTCGTGTGCAAGAGGCCTTATACTGTGAAGTTGATTGCTGCATGCAAATGCAGCGGTGTCCTCCACTAAGCGAGCAGCTGACTATAGGGAAGGAACGCTGGTGCTGCTCCGTGTGTGTAAATGCACCTTCAGGGATGCTTTTGAAATCTCAATATTATGGCGACCTATGATTGTACCATGACAGAAACTCAAACAGGACACCAAAGGCTCTTTTCCATTAATGAGCATCAAGGGCTCTTGGGGATTGAACAATGATTTTTTGCGCTCTACAAGAGTTTGCTAATTTGTAAGGTGATTGCCAATGATCGGGAATCATTATTCCCAATCATTGGCACATGTAAAGAGGACCTAAGGCTTGTATGCTCAGCAAAGTAATGTGCATCACATGGCGACCATAATATGAAGCCGTAAGAACTCTATGTCGATATGTCAACGCATTATCCAGAACACTTGCGACTGACATATGGAGAAACATGCCCCACTTTTTCCTCTCATGGATTCTGTATGAATCTGCAAGAAATCGTTGGCATACAGAGATACGGTATGGGCCATGTTTCCATACTGTGGATCTGTGATAAAGCCCTGTACATTAGTACTAACTCTAGAAATATACTGTGTTCAAGGACAACTTGAGAAGTGTTTTGCAGCAGTAATAATTGCTTGTGTACTGTACTAGATAATACTTTAATCTGTTTGATAGCGCACTTATGAAACTGCAGCAGATAGTAGATACGGAGGTAAAAATGGTTTAAGAGCATTTTATTTCTAAGGCTACTTTCACACTGGCGTTTTTGGATCCGCTTGTGAGATCCGTTTCAGGGCTCTCACAAGCGGTCCAAAACGGATCAGTTTTGCCCCAATGCATTCTGAATGGATAAGGATCCGTTCAGAATGCATCAGTTTGGCTCCGTTCAGTCTCCATTCCGCTCTGGAGGCGGACACCAAAACGCTGCTTGCAGCGTTTTGGTGTCCGTCTGATGGAACTGAGCCAAACGGATCCGTCCTGACATACAATGTAAGTCAATGGGGACGGATCCGTTTTCAATGACACAATATGACACAACAGAAAACGGATCCGTCCCCCATTGACTTTCAATGGTGTTCAAGACGGATCCGTTTTGCCTATGTTCATGATAATACAAACGGATCCGTTCTGAACGGATGCATGCGGATGTATTATCTGTGCGGATCCGTCTGTGCAGATACATGACGGATCCGCACAAGACGCCAGTGTGAAAGTAGCCTAAGATGACTAAATATATTCCTCGCATGTCTGATTTGATGCAAAACTGATTCCAAACTTTGCAACAGGTAAGACCCGTCAAGCTGAATCCTGTGTCAATGCATTTTGGACACAACACAGTTAATTTAATGAGATCAATCTTGATCAGATTAACCAAACTCTGGGAACTGTGGAGGTCAGATCATTATCTCTCTGTCCGGAGATTATTTGATGTATTTCATAACAAGAATTAGGTTTTGCAAATTGCAAAACTATCAGTTTGAATATTAACACACCACATGCATACGCATATGTACAGCATTCAGAGCGGCCGGTTTTGTTTGATGTACCTGATTTTGTAGTAGCTCGATAATGACCCAAATTTCCTTAACATATTTTTAAATTATTTTCAATCGACCATTTCTTTTACGATCACTGAGAATTAGGGAATAAGGAAAATCAATCAATCTGTCTGTATAGCTATGTAATTTAGCTATTTACGTCAGGATAAAAAGGTGTATTGATGTAGTAGCATGCAAAAAAGCATGGTTTTTGCTGTCTGGTTTCTGCAAAAAGAGCAATAATCGCAATACAAATTCAATGTTTGAACATACAATACCTTTACTAAATCTCAAAACTATACGCCAACAATGCGTTGACTACTATAAATTAAATGTCTGTCTAAGGCCACATTGTATATGTGCATCAGAACATCCTTTGTATTAAAGGCCATATCCAGTATATTATATATACACTACTGTCAGGACAGCGTGATATTAGACTCTATTGGGATCATTTATCAAGTAGAACTGGCTTAGTTGACCATAGCAACCAATCAGTTCCCACCTTTCATTTATGACAGCTCCTTTAGAAAATGAAAGGTGAAATCTGATTGGTTGCTATGGGCAACTAAACCAGTTCTACTTTACACCACTTTGATAAATGACCCCATACATTTGTCCACACTACAAACATTCTTACACCTTATAAGTCTTACAGTCTATAGTTTAACGCTTATTAAAGGAAGCTTTCATTTAGTAGGGAGGTTGAGAGGTCAAATAGAGTAGTAATGAACCTTGTGTTACAGGTCGCATATTATCACTTGAGAAGTAGACGACAGTTTAATGGCTCTTTTCATGTTAGAGCTACTTGTCCCTGTTGAGTTCCAGAAGTCAGCAGCTAAAACCTAGGCAGATTTGCTTGATTTGTAAGATGACGTGTTTATGGACTATAATATGGTGCCACTAGAAGTGAAAGCTCTTTCCCTGTTCTCACAGTATTCATGTGCTAATGTTTGCCAGTTCTTAGACAGTGTCAACAACACTTGATGAACGGGACCATTCCACGGCTGGTTCTTGGAAAGTAAGCGTCAGGAGCATTAGCTCTGCCAAGATAAATGCTGAGAGTGAGTTTATCTCCAAAGACCATTCCACTCTCTGCAAAATATACACAATTCATGCATGGAAATAAAAAAAAACTGTGGAAAGGAACAGGGGCTGCCCATGGACCCTAATGGGCAAACCACATGGGGGACAATTTCCTGGGGCCACTCTCAGTTCCCAGTCCACCTCTGGAAAGAAATGTTAAAACTGTGAAAATTGAGGGTAATCAGGGAACATCAACAGTGGGTTTACACCAAATTAACATAGTAAGCCTCATGTATCTGCCTAAAACATAGAATGCATTCTGTTATCTCCTGCTAGTCGAGGCCTACAGGTACGTGGAGGATTGTTGCCCGTTTTACAGTGACCACAACAATACCTCACTGCAGATCTGTGTTGTAACAAAAGTATGAGCTTTTGCTGTTTCTTTCTTATCCCATAGCATATAATGGAGACTAAATGTGACAAACACAATGTGACATTTCACATCGTATTCCATGGCAATTAGTGCTCGCTGTGATTCCTTAGAGATGCTGCATCACAAATTGGCTGCTTAAATTGATGTGACTTCCTATGTGACACTGTTTCTTCTAAAACCAAAAAAATACCAGTAAATTCAACCCAGTTTTACAGCCTAATATGGGTGCATGTATGCTGCCATATTGTGGCCAAGCGTCCAGTCTTTCTGCTTGTCTAATGACATGACCTAAAAGCATCATAAGGGTCTATGAAACTGTTAGTTTGGGTAATTAGACATGCGATGGGGCCGGGACATATGGCTGAAATACAAATGTAGAAATGTACCCGTATTGCCTAAGCAATGAGTTGTCATTTAGCAATTTATTAGTTACATCTGTTTCTGGAAAAGCTGGGTGACAACTAAAATGGCTGTCAATACCACTTCAAACTGGTGACGTCATTAAACTACCATAGACACGTGAATGGCAAGTCTGCTAGATCTTCCACAAATTTATACAACCAGGCAGATTTGCCATTCATATCCACAAGAATACTGGATTAGCTGTAACCAGAGCCCATATAAGATGTCACTTAGCTTTCCCAGAAACAAGAATGACTAGATGAGGGGATGTGGCAGCGACTGCTGATAATCATTTAATCATGCAGATTTGTCTGATCCATGGAAAATGAACGATTTATCACTCATCGTTTGATCACTACACGCTAGAACATGTGACGATAATTGCTAAATTTCAAACAATCACACGAAAATTCAAATGATAATTGCTCCATTTAATACGCCCTTTGGTGTCCCTATCTGCGTATAAAAGACTTTATGACTGCAGAGCGATCACTACTGAGTAAAATGCATATATACTTCTAAATGGTTAACCCTTTAAGTGATATTACAGCTATGAGGTGATCACCTTATCCCTCTTGTATCACAAGTTACTCATTAGCATTCTTTAGTTTACTTTGTCCTGACTGCTCCAGCCAGATCAGCATTATAGAGGTTAAATGGAGGCACATGTGCTCATGGCATGCACTGGATGTGAGCTGCTGTATCAGCTCATGGAAGTTCACAAGGGTCAAGAGATAAGAACAGCAATTTCCACAAAATGAAGAAACGTTGCCAGTGGTTCATACATACCAGTGAAGCTAAAATCATATGTACATGAAATGTAATGACTGACTTTTAATAATTACAATCTCATTTTATTTATTTTTTTAGGTATCACCCGTTTATACATGACTTTAATAATGGTACTGACAGGCGTAGCAGTATGGGTGTAGAGGTAGCAGATTCATCTGAGACCTGGTGTCTTTGTGAACACAAAGCCTGTTTTGTCTCATAAGACACCAGCATATAGCACATTTAGGTGCCTTAGTACAGATTTTGCATTGGGACACAAGTTACACCTCTAAGAACTGTTTTTCACAGGCTGTGATCAGGCGTGAACGTTTGTATGAATGGATGTTCCAGATAATTGACCAATGTTTCACTTATCACCCAACAAATGCTCATACGACACTTAAAATCTTTGTATCTTGACAGCACATCTCCCTTTGTAAACAGGGGCTGTGCTGCTGACGATATGCAAACAATCATATAAAGAAGTTTCACTTTAAACAAG
This sequence comes from Bufotes viridis, assembly GCA_033119425.1. Taxonomy (NCBI): domain Eukaryota; kingdom Metazoa; phylum Chordata; class Amphibia; order Anura; family Bufonidae; genus Bufotes; species Bufotes viridis. Next base: position 372,809,782 of record CM065589.1, on the reverse strand, counting down.
TGCCAATCGACTTGTATATCATCGATCGGCACTCATTATTGGCCTGCCCCCATGTAACAGGACCTCAAGTGTACTTCTGGGTGGAAATGTTTACAGACAGGGCAAACAAAGAACCTCTGTGTTAGAAAGTCTTTACTTTTTCCAAGCAAAACACAGTAAGTTAATTATCCAGGATGTCCTGTCAAATGTAGGTATAATCTTAAAGCCACACGTCTACAGCAAATAAGCCCATTTTCACACAGCAGTATTTTAGTTGGTATTTTGCAAATTAGTAAAGAAAAATACTAACCAAAATGCAATGAAGGTTACCTTAAACTGTATATTGTCATTGTAGAAAGAGCCTAGAACATATATAGTATCTTTGTTATGATGAATTTACACCGCACAATTGTCAGAGTTATCGGGAATAAACGTTACTATTAGTACTGATGACAATGAAGCCTATGAACTGAGCTGCCTATTCATATACAAGAAAAATAAGTTTCTTAGGGGTTTTTCTAAGGCAGAAGTAGCTGCCAACCCACAACTGGGTGATGGCCCCTCACTTACTAAAAACTTTCTGTGATCAAATTCCCTAGAAAATGCTTATAGTGTCCCTATCACACTACATTACTGGCTTGTGTCTGTAATTGTTTTTTATAAGACAACGCCACATAACATCATTCCAGGTCAGAAGCTGAACACAGAATGCTGTTCTGTGATGCTCACAGCAAAGGACCTTCCTCAGTTCTACCCAGTGGCATAACTAGAAATGATTGGGCCCCACAGCAAACTTTTGAACGGGCCTCCCCCAGCAACTTCTTTGCAACTCCCTTACTTCCGTGCAACTTCCACTCCTGTGACAAGTCAAGAATCGATGCCCTCTTTCAGAACAGGCCCGGCAGCCAATCCATCTGTTTCCTACCCCTATATTATATATGTCATGTCACTCTATATACTGTCACTGTATATAATACTGTTGAGGGGGCCCTGACATGAAAATCTTTTAGTCTTCGCTCATGATTGTCCCTCGTTAATATTCAGTATTTTTCTAGATAAGAATTATACAGATATGCTGGAAAGTGATGTATGACACATTTACACATTTGCTTATTTCACAGCAGTCACTTCTCTTTGGAAGAAAACTGATTTCAATGACATTGAGAGCAAATTTTCCCTTCGGACTCCAGAAGAACCAGATGAGGACACCTGTTATTTAATACCTGGCCAAGAGCAAACTGTTGACAACTGTCATTTCAACCAGACAAGCAAAACCTTTGTAGTAATCCATGGATGGACTGTAAGTGCCTAGGGGATAAAAATGCTTACAAAATTTTAATAGTACATTTAATTTACGAACCATGCATGTCTAACTGTCTTTCAGCAAATTACTAAATCTATATGTTTCAAATCTGACAGCATATATCATGGGACATATAGATTTAGTAGAAAGCAAGTACCTATACTGTATATTGCAGCCTGAACATCTTTTGCTTGCAGAATTTGGTCATAATGTACATGCTCTGCACTTCTGCTACCTATAGCACCGGGATCAGTAACCTCCGGCACTCCAGCTGTTCTCAAAGTACAAAGTTCCAGCATGCTCCATTCACTTCTATTGGAGATACTGTACAAGAACAGCTAAGCAAGTGTGCATGCTGAGAGTTGTAGTTTCACAGCAGCTGGAGTACCAAAGTTTGCTGACCCCTGCTATAGGACCTTCTTCTGTTTATTCATGCACTGATAACTAACAGTATAAAAAATATAATGTGACTAGCTTATAATAAATTGGCCTTTGCGAAACTTGGGGTACATTGGCAATGTGGCATGCTTGGAACACCGCCTAACGTACGCTCATTTCCGGAATTCACAGGCTCCGGGCAATCATGCCACAAGCAGTGTGTAATAAATTTTCTTGCTGCAGCAGCTCCACTGGGAGCAATGTGGCTGGTACTGTTATAGCCTCATATAGCAACTTAGCAACTTGAATTATACCAGGTATTATCTTATATTACATTATTCGGTAGGCAACGTATCTGCTGTTTCAATTTATCTGTAATTTCCAAGTAAAATGACCCTGGAGAGCACACATTTCAGTTACATAAGGTAAAAAGGTTAATGCTACTCTTGCTTGGCCAAAATGTATTGGAGGAACTTATCATTAAAGAAATGTTTAGGTCATTTCTGTGTCGTACTTCTTTTCAATAGTGCAAATTCTGTCCAGAATTTGAATATTGTATAGATAATCAATATCTGATTATCCCAGCACCCCCAGTGATCAGCCGTTTGAAGAGGATGCAGTGCTCTGGTGAGAGCAGAGGCTTCTTCCTAGGCAAGTGATGTCATGTTCATCTGTCACATGGTGAATAGGCCTGGGTTGCAATACCAAGCACAGCCACTATACGATATATGGCACTATGCTTAATAAGGTGTGTACAAGCTACAGAACTTCAAACAGCTGATCGGCAGGGGTGCCCGGAGTTGGATCCCCACGATCAGATATCGATGACCTATCCTGAGGATAAGTCATCAATGTTATACTTTCTTATAACTACTTTAAGCCCTACCCCTGGGTTCACCCCAAAATGCCCAGGAAACTCTCAAAAACCACCCACTTTAAGGTAAATTTGCACAAAACCCACCCATTCTTTCCCCCTTTGTGGTCATTCTTCCTTGCTTTAATGTGAATGCTGGCAACCAATCACAATGCAGCGTTCATATTTACATAGCATTTCAAGGTATTCATTTTACTCAATTATATAGCGCTGACATATTCCACAGCACTTTACAGACATTAGCATCAAGCTGTCTGGTCTAATCTTCTGTTAGATAAATGTAAAATTGTCTAAATTTGCTATTTATAGATATAGAAAGGACGGTTTCCCTGCATAAATAGCAGCGTTATGTAAGTCTATGTATTATATATGAATTACTCGGCTAAAAATATTCCTCCAAAATGTTAAGAGGAGCAGTTTCACTCTTCCGAAAAAAATGTAGTGCGACTTCTGAAAGGAACATATTAGACTGCTTGGCATATTTTCTCCTCAGATTATAGTATCATTATGGCCCTTTTACATGGCCTGCAGAAGGGGACAATTATTGGGAATGAACTTTTCCGATAATAGGCCAGTGTAATTGTGACTGCATCTTTCAGCATTGACGGCAACAAATCTCCCTGTGTAAACAGAGATGCGCTATGGAATCCATTGGGGTCATTATCAAACTGGTGAAAAACAGGCTTAGTTGCCCATAGCAACCAATCAGATTCCACCTTTCTTTTTGGAAAGCTCCTTCTGAAAATGAAAGGAGGAATCTGATTGGTTGCTATGGAAAACTAAGCCAGTTCTACTTTACAGCAGTTTGATAAATGACTCCACAAGTTTGTACAAACAATCATAACTAATTTTCAGCTCTAAACATCCCCAACCATTGCTGCATGTAAATTCCTATGAACATTGGTTCCTCCTGTGCTTTACTCTTGCTCCATATCAGCACTATCTGTTGCCTTTATCAGGGAGATTTGTAGCCAGTTTCCTGGCTGAAGCATTTATCACTCCTGATAAGGTGATAGAGTTTATGGCATGACACTAGAACTTCCGTCCACTTTCTTTTATGTGTAGTATTTGTTTTTAATTTAATTTGTAAGCTCTAAATCCTTTTCTAAAGAAAGATGTTGTTTAAAGTTTGTAACGGTCACTCAGGAGGTTTATGCGCAATGTCACACAGCCAGTGGGGTCAGGAATGGAATTGTTCTGTAACATTAATGCCTGGGAAAAAGAACAGTCTGGAAATTTTAGTAGAGAATTGGCCCTGAGCCTTCTAATTCTCGGAAACCATTCTAGTTATATAACAGATCCATCTTCAGCCTAGCATGTGCTTCTCATTCTAGCAGATGATGGGATTCTTCAGTGCCACCGTTACACACGTAATACCAAGTTCTTTTCAAAAGAACGGTAACGTTTATGCAACATACCGTAGAAACAATAAAAAACAAATATAAAAAACTAACACATGTATATATGGGGAGAAGCAGCATTATGATTTCATATGACAACAGGAGGCAGATGGCTTTAGCTACGCAAACATGACCTACGAATGTTTTAGTGACATCCATTACACAGGACATTTTACCTGCCATAGCACTGGCAGCTGTTGCTACAAAATTGCTTCCACAAATCATCAGGCAATAAAGAATACCCTCTAAGGGAAGATCCTTGACATGGCATTAACTATAACTGTCTGTACATTATAGTTAAAGTGGATTTAATTAAAGTGGATTTAATTAATTCTTAACTGATTAATTAATTACAATATTAATGTAACCTTTGATATTACTGTTTGGCCATGTTACAATAAAAATAAAAATAGTAGTGCAATTGTACAAATGAGTAAGATTGGATTTGTTGTACAGACTGATTTAAAGGGTTGTCTCACTTCAGCAAGTGGCATTTATAATGTAGAGAAAGTTAATGCAAGGCACTTACTAATATATTGTGATTGTCCATATTGCTTCCTTTGCTGGCAGGATTCATTTTTCCATCACATTATACACTGCTTGTTTCCATGGTTACAACCATCCTGTAATCCATCAGCGGTGGTCGTGCTTGCATAATATAGGAAAAAGCATTAGCCTATGTGCACTCCCATGGTCCCGGCCACCAGAGAGGTTGATACTTTCTCCTATAATGTGCCCGCATGACCACCACTGATGGATTGCAGAGTGCTCTGTAACCATGGAAATGAGCAGTGTATGATATGATGGAAAAATGAATCCAGCCAGCAAAGGAGGAAATATGGAAAATAACAATATATTAGTAAGTGCCTTGTATTAACTTCCTCTACATGATAAATGCCATTTGCTGAAGCGAGACAACCCCTTTAACCAAGCAAGAGCAGTAGTGTACTATTAGGGAAATAGTATCTAATCTTAGTCAGATTAATCATGCTTCTCCACGTTAGGCTTTGCTATCTTATCACCGGCTACCAGCTTCATTAACATATTATGGTATAATAAAACACTAAACTAATGTCAAAGGCAAATGTACCACTAAGTAGATATATATAATCTAGAAAACTTGCAACTTATTATGTAGGTACTAAAGCAAAATTGTTGACAATGGTGACCCATTGCTACATACCTCTGGTGATCAGCATGCAAGGGCTTATGCATGGAACATATTTTTTTCCGTGTCCGTTCCGTTTTTTCTATGGCACGTTTGCAGAACTATTTGCTTCAATGGGGCCGAAAAAACGAAGATGACTCTGTGCGCATTCCATGTCCGTATGTTTGCACGGCTATTTCCCAAATATAGAACATGTCCTATTATAGTCCGTATTACTAACAAGGATAGCACAGTTGTATTAGGGGCCGGCAGTTCCATTCTGCAAAATGTGGAATGTCCACAGCCGGTATCCGTGTTTAGCAGATCCACAATTTGCCTCTTGCATCAGCCCTTCAAGATGTCCTGTGAATTCTCCTGACATGCTTGTTTTAATAACGACTTGCATTCCCCATGTATTAACAGTTCTGGAGCATTTGTTTTTATGCTTTTATATTGAAGCATTCCTTTATTATTCCTGCTAGATGTTATTCATGAATTACCAGCAGTTTTCAATGAAGGTTCATATGAGTGTTGTCAGTTGGGGGTGTGTCAATGCACAGTCTGACTCTGGCAGCATTGATTGGATATGATTAAGCTATGCGGGGACACACCCTCAACTAGTAACATCTATCTGGACCTTCAGTGCAAACATCTAGTAATTAATTCATAACGTCTAGAAGGAATAAAAAATGAATGACACATCATAGAGTCGTAAGAATAAATGCTCTAAAATTGTTATCACATGGAGAATGCAAGTAGTCACTAAATTACTGTAGATATGTTGAGAGGTTACTGGTCCTCTTTAAATATATGACTGTCCATGTCTTATATTTATGGACCAGGGCCACCACAGGAGGTCTCTGTTCTGATATCCTTAGGCTAGCTTTTCATTTGCGGCTGTCTTCTCCAACAGTCTATTCCAGCATAGAACCAACTACTTATTGACTATAATAGGATCTGGTAGAGATCCAGCTAACTGCCCACAACAGTTTTTGTCCAGTTGATTCCTGGCATTCTATGCCGGTACAGCCTGCCAGAAAGGACAGCTCCAGTTGTGAAACTAGCCCTATGCTCTAATATGGAACATGGATAGGTGCTGTATTCATGAAACAACCCCTTTACATTTTATGACATACACAGTAAATATATAATTTATATAACATATCTTATATAGTTGCAACAAACTTTTACTTCACTTTTTCTTTGGCATTTGTTGTGTTAAGCATTAGTTTGAAGTTTGCTACAGTTGTACATATCTAGATGCTACATACATAGTTATGTATGTTATTAATAATGTTATTAATAATGTTTCATTTTCTTTCTCATATAGGTAACGGGAATGTACGAAAGCTGGGTTCCCAAGTTAGTAGATGCCTTATATAAAAGAGAACCACACTCAAATGTGATTGTTGTAGACTGGCTGCAACGAGCACAACAGCACTATCCAGTGTCGGCTGGTTATACGCAACTAGTGGGACAGGATGTTGCAAGCTTCATTGACTGGATTGAGGTACGTAAAGACAAATGTTATAACATAAGGCTGCTTCCACAGGGCTGTAGGTGACCTGTGACATGGGGTCCATGTGATGGCTGCATTTCCCAGACTAACCGCAGCTCATCTGACTGGAATTCCCTACAACATAGATAACTATGATGTAATAAGTTCAGCTCACATAAGCCACATAGGTCCTGAAAATGCGGCTACCACATGGACCACATTTTACAGAGCGATGAAAGCAGCCGGTTATTAGCCCACACTTACTGGTAGTTAAACTGGGTAGACATGAAGATAGGTGAATCATTAAATGTGCCAGATAGTGTTGAGCGCGAATATTCGAAAAGCGAATTTTTTTAGCGAATATCGGCACTTCGCTAATTCGCGAATATTTCGAATATAGCGCTATAAATTCGCTATTTCGAATATTCGTTTTTTTTTGTTTTTTTTTTAGTTATATTTTTTTCTTTCCTACTTCCCAAAAGTAGTTCTTACCTGTCCTGAGGATTCCTGGCTTCCTGGCTGCTCTAGTCAGTGCCCGTTGCCGCTTCTGCCGACTTCCGTGCTCATGTGGAGCGTCCCCATCCATGGGAGAATCTCCATATACTAAAATGTACTGTCGGATTTGAGGAATTACGTTGAAATCGCAATGCGATTAATTCAAGTTATATTAATCACATTGCGATTACAACTTAGCACTGCTATCTTACATAGGCTAGAATTAACGAATATGGAGTATAGCTATAGCTAATAGCTATGCACTAGCAGTGCTAAGTTGAAATCGTAATGCGAATACTTTAAGTTAAATTAATCGCATTGCGATTACTAACTTAGCACTGCTATCTTACATAGGCTAGAATTAACGAATATGGAGTATAGCTAATGCTATGCACTAGCAGTGCTAAGTTGAAATCGCAATGCGAATACTTTAAGTTAAATTAATCGCATTGCGATTTCAACTTAGCACTGCTGCTATATTCCATATTCGTTAACTTCGTTAATTCTAGCAAGCTGACCCATTATAAACCCAGCTCTAAGTTGAAATCGCAATGCGATTAATATAACTTGAATTAATCGCATTGCGATTTCAACGTAATTCCTCAAATCCGACAGTACATTTTAGTATATGGAGACGTTCCCATGGTGATGGGGACGCTCCATGAGCACAGAAGTTATGGTTGGCTTGGTAGAATTAGCGAATAGCGAATATGACGAATGTATTCGTCATATTCCTCAAAACGAAGATAACGAAGTATTCTACATCTTCGTTTTAGCTACCTATTCGTCTCGTCATCGTCAACTTCGCTATTCAGCTAATTCTAGCAGCAATCAAATAGGAAGGATGACTTACCAGACAGCTGTGTTAAATTCGCTATGCGATTTTTTTTTTTAATACAATAATTATATTACTTGATAAAATTATTATAAGTATTCTATTTATTAAAAAAAAAAATCGCATAGCTAATTTAACACAGCTATCTCTATAGTCAACCTTCCTATTTGATTTGCTAGAATTAGCTGAAGTTGACGAATAGGTTGCTAAAGCGAAGATGTAGAATACTTCGTTATCTTCGTTTTGAGGAATAGACGAATACATTCGTCATATTCGTCATCCTCGCTAATTCTAGATAAGAAACCAATAGGAAAGTAGCCTTAAGTACAAATCGCAATATGCGATTATTTAAATCGCATGTTAATCGCGATAACTAGAAAAAATGACGAATATTCGATTTCGACGAATATGAAACGAATATTCATTCGAATATTCGCGAATTTCGTCGAAATCGAATATGGCACCTGCCGCTCATCACTAGTGCCAGAATGATCACAGTGGTACAGGGTGCATGATAAATCTGGGGCAGCCATCTATAGAATGCCTCTGTAAAAGTTTAAGGTATTTTTTAGTTTTCTTATTTTCTTTAAGATTTTTTACACCAGAAATATTCATTTTGGAGCTGAGTCACATTTTCAACCAATTCTCGATATGCCATGCCCCCTTTTGAACATGGTGAAATATCTAGATATAATTTTTCTTTTGAAAATGTGCCAAAATTCTACTTCTACACAAAAAGGGGTAGATTCAGTTGTGAATCTGAGCCATTTAGTCTTTAGTAACTGGAAACAAGGTGTATGACTGACAAACAGAAGGCAACAATGAAGGACAAATTGTGTATTTAGGTTACATAAGATATACCAGAATTAAGTTAATATTTAATTATTTTTACTAATGCACAATATGCTAATATAGTCTCAAGACTTTATTGTTATTATATTGTATTTTCAAAACTTTACAATACAATTGGTAAGAATAGTTGTATTATTCTGTATCATGATTTAAATTGTATTATCTGTACTTTTCTCCCAATAGGAACAGTTTGGTTATCCATTGGATAACATTCATATTTTAGGATACAGTCTTGGTGCTCATGCAGCAGGTGTTGCTGGTAGCTTGACAACTAACAAAGTCAACAGGATAACAGGTAAGGAGGACAATTTGACATTTACGCTTATTCAGCCAACTGATAAACTCAGCTCAGCCAAGCATACATGTGTGCTCAATGAGGAGAGAGGAGTAAGCTGCTACAGACAGTCCTGGTGATGTCTTATCTCCTTTGAGAACAGGAAGGTGATGACATTTCACATGCCCAATCCTTCTTTTTCCCAAAATCAAACAGTTTTACACTTTAGTCTTATTGGGAGATAATGAATGGCTTTGAATTTAAAATGTGAGGATAATCATAAGCTAAAAACAATAAGCCAAGTTTTGACTTGAGTTTGGACCTACCAATTTCTAAAGGTCTAAGAGAGAATAGTTCAAACTTGAATGTGCAGAAAGTCAGCAGCTTAACTCTTGATTATTTAATTTCACATGGAGGAGGGCTACAGGAGGTAGATATGACATGTTAGATATTTTTGAGTACAGAACAATTTAAAATGTACCTGTACTTTAGCAAAACCTTTGATATGTCATAGCGACATTTCAAACATTTTGGTCAGTGGGGGACCAAGTGCTGAGACCCCCACCAATCACTACAATGGGGAGATAGAAGTGCTGACACAGAGCACTTTCTTTCTCTCTTCGCTGCAGGAAACGGACTGAAGACAGGCTTATAGACTTTCTACTGAGCGCATCTTCAGCAGCAATGAGAGAGGGAGCTCTGTATAATTGTTTTCCCCTCATTCTAGCATTCAATTAGGGTCTTAGCACTCTGACTTTTCATTGGTGAAAACCTTTGATATGTAGTTATAAAATTAAAAAATTTGTAAAAGTATAGGTATCCTTTAAAGCCAGAAAAAAATACCTTAGTAAGAAAATTCAAAGAGACTTGGAACATTCAATTTGCATCCAAAATACAGTTTTCAAGTAATGACTGAAGTGTGAATGTAATGTTATGGTTATGGGCAAAAAATGCACCCAATAAAAAAAGTCAGTGCCCCATATCTTACTATATACTGTATCACTTGATGGTTTAAGGTCTCGTGAGCTCATTATATGTTTCCATGCAGGTTTGGATCCAGCTGGTCCCACCTTTGAATATGCAGAGATATCGGTTACTTTATCTCCTGATGATGCAGAGTTTGTAGATGTTGTACACACCTACAGCGTAGGAACTCCTGACCGCAGCATTGGCATTCAAAGGCCAGTTGGACATATTGACATTTATCCTAATGGCGGAAGTTTTCAACCAGGATGCAGCATTGGAGATACCATACGGCTTATAGCAGAAAATGGAATTCGTGGAATTATAGGTAAAATATGAAAAATGTATTTGACTAGTTCAAGTATGGTTTCAGGAGTTGACTATGTTCATTCTTAGCCTATTTTTTTTCATATGCTCTTTTGTAATTAAAAATATATAAATATTTTTCCAAAAAAGGGTTTAAAGGAACAAATTCCAAAGGTGTATTAACTGTACCATTAACTTTCTATATAATGTGATTAAAACCTGTAACGTGTACTAGTAGAATAAGCAATTTTCTTATTTTTCAAGACATGGACCAGATTGTGAAATGCTCCCATGAACGTTCCATCCACCTCTTTATTGACTCGTTACTTTATGAAGAGAAGCCAAGCATGGCCTATCGCTGCAATTCAAAGGAAGCTTTTGATAGAGGACTTTGTCTAAGCTGCCGCAAGAACCGCTGCAATACTTTGGGCTACAAGGTCAACAAGGTCCGAGGAAAGAGAAGTGTAAAGATGTACTTGAAAACAAATGCCCAGATGCCATTTAAAGGTAATAATATGAATAGAACACATTAATAACTACTTCTAAGGCAACTGTTGTGCTGATATTTGAGTGAAACCTATCAATTAATTGACAACCAAGTGTTCATTAATAGGAATATCACAAATTGCTTCACTTATTCTTAGAAAAAAAAATTATTCAGCCTAGAACATAGGTTTACAAATTATAAATGGTTCAATAATAATGTAACCCAGGGCATTAGTAACACAGACTAGAATCGTTTTGCTTACTGTATGATAATAGCTTTATTTCAATTCTTATGTATCTTCGTTTTTTCTTTTTGTGATTTTGTAGTATTTCACTATCAAGTAAAAGTGCACTTCTTTGCAAAGAGGAACTTCACTGTTACCAACCAACCATTCTTGGTTTCTCTGTATGGAACAAAGGGAGAAAGTGAAAACCGACCTCTCACTTTGTAAGTATTATGTAATATGTTAATATGTATTTATACAACTGTAAATGTCTGCTATGAATAGATTGTAATTAAAGTTTTCAATTTGTCATGTACATTATAATAAGGAGAAGTTATATAGGAACCTCTACAATTGTATGGCCCCATAAAACATGTAGACCCAAAATAACACATGTGAATTTGCAGAACGTTTGTGGAAACATAGGGGGTCATTTATTAACCAGAAATACTCCTATATTAGGTGTATTTCTGGCACAGATATCAGTTCAAAGGTCCTTTGTGCCGCATTCTCCGACTTTTCCCCGCTCATGCCTGGTGTAAAAAGTGGGTGGGGAAGGAGTAGGCCCATCTCATTTACCATGTTCTATGCCTGTTTTTAGCATAGTAAATGGTCTAAATTAGGGATGGCCAACCTGTGGCTCTCCAGCTGTTGCAAAACTACAACTCCCAGCATGCCCAGACTGTCTACAACTATCAGCCTACAGCAGGGCATGGTGGGAATTGTAGTTTAACAACAGCTGGAGAGCCGCAGGTTGGCCAGCCCTGGTCTAAACATAAGATGCTAGGAAGGTGTATTACAGAAGCGGTGCTGCCTCTTCATAACTCTGGCAGATCCACCGCCAGTGCAGGGCCTTATTAAGACCGACGTCTACAATGCTGGTCTTAATAAATGTGCCCCATAGTGTGTCGCTATGGGGAATACAAACACAGCTGAGTGCTAATGTTTAAATAACAAATCCTCCTCACTGCAGATGTGCTCACTAGGTCGAATGGGGGAACTCAGTTTCACATTCTAATGACTGGTGGGGTCCCAGCAGATTGACCCACACTATTCTAGCACTTACTATTCGTTCCATGTTTCACAAATGATGACTATACATTTATTGCATCTAATTTCTTCAGTCGCCAAGTTACACTTGAAAAATGATGTTGTTTTTGGGGGTGGAAAAATTACATCTTTTATCAAATAAATAGACCAGTAGTGCTAAACACAATAATATAGACATTTTGAAGCAGGTTGTGTTTGTAAAGAAAAAGAAAGTTTTATAAATTTACAATTCTATGCCTTGTTTCAAATGAAGAAGACAATATTTCAGTCTATTCATATTTAATCATGTTACTTTTAAAAACATGAACCCGTCCCTCCAGAAATAGGGCCAAACTGGCCCATTGGCTTTATCTGGTATTGCTTCGAGTTCAATATAACTGAGCTTTAATACCACATGTATGATTCTGTTTCTGGAAGAAAGTAGTCATTTTTTTTATATTCTCAAACAACGTATTTAACTGTTTTATTTTACCATGCTTATATACGTATATTACCAAGGAAATGAGTAATGCTTCCATATAATTAGCCAAGAAATGCAATTATTTATTAAATACATATTAGGAATTTTAACCAAACTGATTTATTCTTTTAGAGCAGAAATGTCCACCAACAAAACCTATTCCTACTTGATCTACACTGAACTTGATGTAGGAGAGCTGCTAATGTTGAAGATTAGATGGGAGAATGAGTCATATTTAAGCTGGGCGAACTGGTTCAAAACATATGCATTTGATGTGCAGAAAATCAGGATAAAATCAGGAGAGCTGCAGAAAAAGTAAGTCATACTATCACTGCATCAGTTCACTATTTATAAAACCAATTAAGAGGTTAAAATGTGTGCCAAATTTATAAAGAGGTGCACACCCCCTTCTGCTAAGCTCCCCACCAAGAGTAGTGTAAAATCACAAAAAGTCCCACTTATTGCACAAAATGGCATGTGCCACATTTTTCAATATGGTCATCATAACAGTATAATAAGGTCTGTACATAGCTCTTATCCTACAGCATATTAATTTCATTGGCCAAATATACATCCTTGGGCAGGGGTTGACTGACTATTCAGGAAATATATTAGAGCATGAAACCTCATGGCCAAAAGTGGTCCAAGTGCTATGAGTGATTTTTGCTCAATGCAATTTATTAAACAAAATCAAGTATATCGTGGTTATTATTAATTTGAATAGGGCCCACTATGGCCTTTAAAAGATGGGGCCAATTTTATTCTTAGTCTTCCACTGGGGGTTTTAAACTATATGCTCATTTGTTGGTACTTACTGTAATTAATTGGTCTTTTACCAATCCAGTTATACACAAGGGTAAGTAGAAAGCGGCAGTGCCTTATTACATTGCTGAATGCATGGAAGGATGTGGGATCTCCAGTGACATATACAGAAAAACTTTGAAAGATCAGGTTTTTGGTTATCAATTCTATGTCAATGACATATCAGTATTTCTACATTTGGAATCTAGCAGAAATTGACAATGTATGGTTGAGGTAAAGACCCAAAAGAGTTAATATATGACAATAACAAGTTCATTCAAGAGAAATGATTACCGTATGTCTTTACACTTTTCAGGCTAATATTTTGTCCTCAAAATGGAGAACGTGCAACTATCACAAGAGGGAAAGGACCTGTGGTATTTGTGAGATGTAATGAACACTCCAACATGAAGAAAGGAGACTGGTATGAGCAAATTTAGTGTTCATATTTTATGTTCGTATATACAAATTTGACTGTAAGTGAACAATTGGGATTTTTAATAAACAAAACTTTTTTTTTTTTAAGACAGCTTTGATAAATGAAGCCCATTATAGCAATAAAAAGTCCACAAGTCTTAAAAGGATGTTCCCTTAGGACAACCCTTGTCCATATGCCATATTTGGGTATGTGGACATCATAGAGTAAGTCCTCAACCCCACCCCCCTTTATAAGCCATAGTAGAGAGGTACAGATAGGCAAAAGATCTCGCTCTGCCAATTGTTTCAATTTATAAATATCAGGCTGGATTTAAACATCCAGATGATGCATATATCATATTACTTGTGTCATGGTCTGATGATGGGTTTAACTGACCTGGCAGTTACACATTTATGTAATATGGACATAACATTTGTCCAGAATACAAATGTGGGAATCCAGCCAATTTTGATTGATCTGATAGGGCAGATGGTTTGTCAACTGTTACTAATGAGCGCTTTTGAGCTTATATCTGGGCAATGCTATTGTGTGGTTGTTCCAGTGTTATCTACTGTGTTAGGGTTCCATTTTTTTTGCTGATAGGATGCATTGCAGACCCATTCATTTCAATGGGTCCGCAAAAAATGCCGACAGCACACCATGTACTGTTCGCATCAGTATGTCCGTTTCGTAGCCCTGCAAAAAAAAATAGAGCATGTTCTATTTTTTTCTATCTTGCGGACAAGGATAGGAATTATTACAATGGACCCGCAAAAATAACGGATCATCCGTTTTTTTTTTGTGGATCTGCTATTTGCGGACTGCAAAACACATATGGTCATGTGCATAAGGCCTTATAGAAAGGGTTGAATAGTTTAAAAATGTATCATTCAAGCCTTGTTTCTAATAACCAAGACAATCTAGATATTCAATCATCATATTTAAATATGGTTAATGACATGATATACTTCTTGACAGTTCCAGACAATATTGGTAGGATCTGAGGACAAAGGAGGTCCACAGACAATTTTGTCATGGCTACAGTCAGCTTAAGGGTCCATTCACGTGTCTTTAAGTGTTTTGCGGATCTGCAAAACACGGACACCGGCAATGTGAGTTCTGCAATTTGCGGACCGCACATCACCAGCACTATAATAGAAAATTCCTAATCTTGTCTGCAATTGCGAACAAAAATAGGACATGTTCTATTTTTTTGCGGAAACGGAAGTGCGGATGTGGAAGTGCGGTTCCAGAAATGCGGATGCATCTTTTCCGTCCCCATTGGAAATAAATGGGTCTGCACCCATTCCGCAAAATTGCAGAACGGATGCGGACCAATTATGCGGACGTGTGAATGGAGCCTTAGGGTATAGTCACACTGTGATTATCCTATTCACCTGAAGGAGGCTTGCAAAAATCTGTTCGCTCGACACTGATACAAATCCATTCAAATGAAAGTAAACGAGTTTATGTTGAAGAAATTAATAAGTGATTATTTTTTTGTTTCAGATGTGAAAATGAATTTGCACTTTGAACCACATGTCCAATGTTATTGATGCTGTGAAGAACATTCAAGATACATTTGTTACTACTAAAACTCTATATGCCCACCTACAATGAAGTTCAATCAAAGGATATTTCATATTAGGCACTGTTGCATAGACAAGAGTTAGCAAATGGTTTCTTTGTAGAACAATAACAGGATCAAAGACTGAGCAACAAAAGTCAACTCTAGATCATCAACCCATTCCAGGCTACCTGTGCATTGTGGATATTTATTTTGGTAAAAACATACTTTACAGACAAAAGTATTATTGTATAGTGTATGCTTCTTTCATACTGTAACAGCACCAGTTACACATTTAAATTACTTGAAAGCCATATCTGTGTTAAAGCAGACGAGACGAGACATCCACTCAAGTACTGTACCAAACCAGAGACATTCTGGACTAAACAACTAGTAAACATCTCTACATGGGTACCAACACAGATATAGGGGGAGATTTATCAAAAGTGGTGTAAAAGAAAACTGGCTTAGTTGTCCATAGCAACCAATCAATCAATCAATCAATCAGATTCAACCTTTAATTTTTCAGAGCACCTTTTCAAAATGAAAGGTGGAACCCAATTGGTTACTAAGGGCAAATGAAGCCAGTTTTCCTTTGCACCACTTTTGATAAATCTTCCCCATAGTTATATGTAATGCAGAGATATGTTTGTTTATGTATTTTTTTGAAATGTCTAGGCTGCAAAAAACAAAACTCCAATATAATTGCTTCCTACAAGCACAACTGTATCATTAGGGTATGAACATCAGATTGATTGGATTGGTTTACTTTTTCTCATGCTTTTTTAATTATCTCTTCTAAATTGCCATGCCCACTATATTCATCATTATTCTATAGGTAGGAGCTTAGGTTTTCTTTTTGCCACGTTGACAATATAGTCAATGTTGTTACATATTTTATTTCAGCACATATTAGCAAAAATGAGAAAAATGAGAACATGAATAGTAATAATCACAATTTAAAGGGATTCTCCCACAAAAAACATATTCCAAAGTGTTCACCCCAGCACCTGGATCTGAATACTTTTGTAATTACCTGTAATTAAAAATGTAGTATAGCCATTGAGTTATTGAATAAATTGTGTATAGTATAGTTTTATTATTTTTCTTATTTCTATGTCCACCTCACTGTGGTGGATGCACATAGTCAGTTCCTTCCTGTAACTCCCTCCTGCGCTGGGATAGGGAGACAGCTGAAGCAAAGAGGACACGCTTCTTGAGCTACAGCAGAAATGCACGCCCCTTGAGCTGCCAGATTGCTATAAATATAATACAGCTATTGGAGCAATGAATGGGGAGATCTCTGGATCCATGTAAGGTACAGGGCGGGTTCAAACTTTGTTAGAAAGCAATTGTCATGTACTATATGATGTGTTTTTCATTTTTGAGATTAATAATGGGATAACACCTTTAAGTATAAACCATTCCTAAATCAGTCTACAATTAAATCAATATTTGTATAGCGTTATTGAAATTATTATCTATCTCGCATTTTATTAACTAATGCATACATTAAATAAATATATAAAGTATATCCAGACTACAAGAGAAAACAACAATTTTTAGTAAGTGTTAATTAGATGGAATACTAGTTAGGTTTTTCTTGTAATCATCCTATCTACATATGACAAATATTTCAGGTTTTTGCCAAACCCTACCAGCAGATGTAAAAACAACAGACATAAAAATGTCAAAGCACTGGTAAATAAAGGCTAGAACTATAATTTCTAGTAAAAGTAATGTAAATTTAATGTACTACTCCCTTTACTAGGGATGAGTGAACCCATGGAAGTTCGGGTTCGTCCGAATTTCAGATCAAAGTTTGGGTTCGGACCTGAACTTGACCCAAACTTGACCCCAAACCCAGACCCCATTAAAGTCAATGGGGACCCAAACTTCACTTTATTATTTTCCGTTATAACATGATTATAAAGGAAAATATTAGGATTCTTGAGACAGAATGCTAAATAAAATAGTCATTAAATAGTTAAAAATAATAAAAAAAACTCACCTCATCCACTTGATTGCGCAGCCTGTATCCTCTTCTTTCTGCAGGACCTGCAAAAGGACCTGCAATGACGTCACTGCACTCGCCACGTGGTGAGCAAAGTGACGTCACTGCAGGTCCTTCTATCTTCATTTAGCAGGACCTCCGATGACGTCAATGCACGTATCACGTGGTGAGCGTGGTGACGTCATCGCATGCCCTTTTGCAGGTCCTGCAGAAATAAGAAAGAAGAGGATACTGGCTGCGCGATCAAGTGGATGAAGTGAGTTTTTTTTATTTTTAACCCCTCAATGGCCATTTTATTTAGCATTCTGTCTTAAGATTGCTCTTATTTTCCGTTATAAGCATGTTATAATGGAAAATAATATAATCACCCTAACACATAATCCAAACCCGAACTTCAGTGAAAAGTTCGGGTTCGGGTCTGGGTACCAGAACTCGCAAAGTTGGGTACAAGCCTGAACTTTGCAGTTCGGGTTCGCTCAACCGTAGTCTGTACCATAGTTTGTTAATGAAATAATTCTGGATATCTTCCACTGAAACTCTAAATTCCACTCTAAATTGATAGGTCTGATGTCACTCAGCAAAGTAGAGACACACTAATGGGCATAGCTATAGAAGGTACAGAGGTTGCAGTCACAGCCAGGTCCTGGTGTCTGTGGGAGCCTAATAACTGCTCTGCCACATCAGACCAAACTAAAAAAGCTCTGTATTTTGTATTAGGTCTCTTTCACGCAAGCGATACAGATTGTGTCAGGATCTGTTCAGGGAGAAACTAATGGTTTTGCATACCAATTCGATCAGTTTTTTTCTGCAAGTCTGTTCAATGCGTGTGTTTTTTCTGTCCGTGTCCAGATTGTATTCGGTTGTATGCGTTTTTCACATGCGTGAAGAAAAACTAAAGAACAACAATGTACATCTACTAGCAACGATCAGTGAAAAACGCATTGCATCAGACCTGCATGAAAAGCGTACAATATAGAACATGCTGCTATTTTTCCTGAATGCAAAAATGATGCGTGAAAAATGGCACTCATGTTTACAGACCCATTAAAATGATGCATCCAGACTGAAAATTCACTTGTATGAAAGAGCCCTTAGGGTCTCTGAGCCTCAATTTTTCAACATTTTTGGATAAACTGCCTTTTCCATTGAAAAAACTGATTTCTGTAAGTGTCGTATGAGTATGGTGAAAAAGAGGTGAAATTAGGCACACGCTACAAAAATTTGCAAAAAAAATCAGACTTTCCCAAATACCCATGTTGCTATTAACTATGAAAGTTTGATAACTAAGAAGACATTTTTCTGATATTAAGGGTTATTATTAACATACTCAATATAGTACATGAAAAATTATATGCAAAATGATACTGCATTAAACCATACATCTAACTAAACCTTTACCTGTTTCTAAAACCAAGTGAAAAAAACCATGGGGCTGGAGCATTTCTAAAGACTGTTACGTAACAAACATATTACACACTATTTATTCACTGTGTATGAATGTAAATTATATTTTGTATATATGTTAGGACTTTTCAACATTTTTTACTCTCAATGTAAATATAGTTTTTTTTCTGAATATTTGGAAGCATTTATTTTCATAACATGCAACAATCACTGTATGTTTACAAAAATAAAGATTATATTACTGAAAAAAATGTGTCTTTTGTATGCTTAAAGGAGCACTAAACCTCAAAACATATATATATAAAAAAAAAAATCTATATAAAAGTGTTCCTCTTAGATATGCCTGCAAGACTGTCCTGCAAAACAAGCAGTTTTTCTGAAATCTTGCAGGTAGAGTCTAGGCTGGAGACTGACTGTGTGCACCAGGATGATATCACAAAACTGGAAGTTTGGGGGAAGCGACGAGGCGTAGTCCTCGTTGGCTATAATGGAATTTACAGCCTGTATAGGGGCTCATGCACACAACCGTATTTACTTAGTGGTCCGCAAAACACGGATCCGCAAAAAATACTAATGATGTCCGTGTGACATCCGTATTGTGTCAGTTTTTTTTTGCAGATCCATTGTAACAATGCCCATCCTTGTCCACAAAATGGACAAGAATAGGACATGTTTTATCTTTTTTTTGCGAAATGGGCAGGTGGACATATGGAAATGGAATGCACACGGATAACCACTGAGGAAGGAGTGAGACACTGGTCTGTTCCGTGGACAAAAATATCTTTACAACATATGGATATATTGGATATATCAAGACAATATCTAACTACGCTGAAATGAAAGCCAGTGAGTAGTGAGCTACGTAGAGACAGCAATCACGTGAGTTGTCAACCAGCGGCTGGTGGAAGCTTCCGTGAGTAGTGGGTAAGCGGGACACTAGAAGCCGCAAGTAACAGCCTCCGCAAGTTTCGCCTAAACAGGATGTTAAATGAAACAGTCAGCGTGGTGCTGGTAAGACAGATATTACAATATATAAGCTCTGCATTGAGCATGCTGTAAGTACGCTCCAAGTGTTTGTGCTGGCGTGACCAGTTTCAATCAATATACCTCCAACATACTTTATCCATCATTGTTCTTTAGAGCCATTTCAAGAGAGACGCTACACAGCGATCCATATAGGTTTTGCTATAGAGGAGGCTGGGGGGTCCGTATGCAGAGGGTACAAGGAGTTAAGGAAAAACACACACAAAACCCCCAAAAAGTACATATAAGTATATAAGCCCAGGACAAAAACGTCCAAAGGAACAAGAAAAAAGGGGGCTGAGTGTGAAGAAGCCAGTTTATTGGCGAAAAGGCGTTGGGTGGAGGTGGCTGTGGGATCATCACGCAGGACTTAGGCCCCTTTCACACGGCCGTGATTTCCACGCGGGTGCAATGCCTTAGGCTGAACACATTGCACCCGCACTGAATCCGGACCCATTCATTTCAATGGGTCTGTGCAGATGAGCGGTGATTTTCCCGCATCACTTTTGAGTTGCTTGAAAATCGCAGCATGCTCTATATTCTGCGTTTTTCACGCAACGCAGGCCCCATTGAAGTGAATGGGGCTGCGGGAAAATCGCAAGCATCCGCAAGCAAGTGCGGATGCGGTGCGATTTTCCTGCATGGTTGCTAGGAGACAATCGCGATGGGGACCCGATCTTTATTATTTTCCCTTATAAAATAGTTATAAAGGAAAATAATAGCATTCTCAATAGAGAATGCAAAGTAAAAAGGGCAATAAAGGGTTAAAAATAATAAACAAAACGAACTCACCCCCTCCATTTGATCGCGTAGCTGCCGGTTACCGGTCTCCTGTTCTGTCTTCAGCCGGGAAGGGGGTGAAGGACCTTCAGTGACGTCACTGGGTCACATGGTCCAATCACCTGCTTCCATCATGGAAGCAGATGATTGGACCATGTTACCCAGTGATGTCACTGAAGGTCCTTCACCCCCTTCCCAGCTGAATGCAGAACAGAAGACCGGCAGCTACGAGATCAAATGGAAGAGGTGAGTTTATTTTTTTATTATTTTTAACCCTCTATTGCCTTTTTTACTTTGCATTCTCTATTGAGAATGCTATTATTTTCCTTTATAACTATGTTCAGTGATGAAGATCCGGGCGTCAAGCGTGAAACCAGTGTGAAAGAGGCCTTAGGGTATTTATACTTATTGATTTTCACGCCCAGCCCCCTTTTTTATTTTTCCTTTGTACTTTTTTGTCCGGGGCTTATACACTTATATGTACTATTTTGGGGTTTTGTGTGTGTTTTTCCTTAACTCCTTGTACCCTTTGCGTGCTGACCCCCCCAGCCTCCTCTTAGGTTTCTTGTTCCTCATCTATGGTATGCCTTTTTGCTTCTAGCTTTTTATGGTATATTGGATTAATTTGTATTTTTTGTTCGAATCTCCTCCCCGCACGTTTGTCACCTTCTAAGCAACCAATCAAGGTCAAGGTAAGTAATTCCCGTCAGTGTAAAACCATAGCAATGTCAGCTGTAAGCCTTACACTGATTGGCTGGCCGGAACACGTGATACAATTTCATATAGGAGCTGAGGTCCGGAGCTCGGCCTTATTCAGCGTCAGGGAGAGCAGACAGTAGGCAGGGACAGATAGCGTTTGGCTCTAAACTTACTGATTTCACTCCAAAAACCTTATTGAAAGACCTAACAGTCCTTTTAAGGACTAGAGTGTGTGTTTGACAGCAGTGCAGCACCTTTTTTTTTTTTTTTAAGAAGGGGGTTAATTCAGCACTATCAGGGACAGGCGTCACCAGGAAGGGACAGATAGTGCAGGGCTTGATAACTTCTAAAAGACAGAAAGATTTCCGATTAGTGACATCTACAATACGCCATCATTAAGCAGTGTGTTGGGCAGATATTATCAAAAGGGGCTAATTCACTACAGTTTTCCTTGGTACTGAGATATACACTGCAGCATCATAAAGCAGTGTGTTGGACAAACATTATAAAAAAGGGCTTATTCACTACAGTGTTCCTTGGTACTGAGATATACACTGCACCATCGTAAAGTAGTGTGTTGGGCAGACATTATTAAAAGGGGCTTATTCATACAGTGTTCCTTGGTACTGAGATATACACTGCAGCATCATAAAGCAGTGTGTTGGACAAACATTATAAAAAAGGGCTTATTCACTACAGTGTTCCTTGGTACTGAGATATACACTGCACCATCGTAAAGTAGTGTGTTGGGCAGACATTATTAAAAGGGGCTTATTCATACAGTGTTCCTTGGTACTGAGATATACACTGCACCATCATAAGCAGTGTGTTTAGCAGACATTATTAAAAGGAGCTTATTCACTACAGTGTTCCTGTTACCGAGATATACCCTGTACCATCAGAGAAATTATTTGTTCTGGGGAAATTAACCTAACTTCTGCCACATCTGTGTGTGCGTTCAATTCACAACCGTTATATTAATTACTCCAACAGAGAGTGATTTATATTTTAGCCATAGTTAACTAGTTTTGGGCACATGTGTGTGTGTGAGTTTAGGCTGCAACTGTATATACAGTATTCCAGCAGAGAATACATATTATTGGGGACAAATTTGTATCCAATATAGAACTACATCTGAGTACGGTGTGTATTGTCAAAATTACATTATCTCTGGGCTAGTGTAGTGCCGAAAAATTGTCTTTCTCTGTCTCCTGTACATTACAGCCAGCCAATACAGTGTGTACTGTAAAAATTACATTATTTCTGGTCTAGTGTATTGACGAAAAAGTGTATTTCTCTTTCTCCTGTACATTACAGAAAGCCAATACAGTGTGTACTGTAAAAATTGCATTATCTCTGGGCTAGTGTAGTGCCGAAAAATTGTATTTCTCTGTCTCCTGTACATTACAGAAAGCCAATACAGTGTGTACTGTAAAAATTAAATTATTTTTGGGCTAGTGTAGTGCCGAAAAATTGTCTTTCTCTGTCTCCTGTACATTACAGCAAGCCAATACAGTGTGTACTGTAAAAATTACATTATTTCTGGTCTAGTGTATTGACGAAAAAGTGTATTTCTCTTTCTCCTGTACATTACAGAAAGCCAATACAGTGTGTACTGTAAAAATTGCATTATCTCTGGGCTAGTGTAGTGCCGAAAAATTGTATTTCTCTGTCTCCTGTACATTACAGAAAGCCAATACAGTGTGTACTGTAAAAATTAAATTATTTTTGGGCTAGTGTAGTGCGGAAAAATTTTATTTATCTGTCTCCTGTACATCACAGAAAGCCAATACAGTGTGTACTGTAAAAATTACTTTATCTCTGGGCTAGTGTAGTGCCGAAAAAATGTATTTCTCTGTCTCCTGTTCATCACAGAAAGCCAATACAGTGTGTACTGGAAAAATAACATTATCTCTCGGCTAGTGTAGTGTCGAAAAATTGTATTTCTCTGTCTACTGTTCATTACAGAAAGCCAATACAGTGTGTACTGTAAAAATGTCATTATATGTGGCCTAGTGTACTCCTGAAAATCTTTCTTTTTCTGTGTTCAGTACATTATAGCAAGCCTTTACAGTGTGTACTGTAAAAATTACATTATCTATGGACTAGTGTATTGACGAAAAATTGTATTTCTCTGTCTACAGTACATTATAGCAAGCCTACACAGTATGTACTATAAAAATTTCATTATTTCTGGGCTAGTGTATTGCCGAAAAATTGTATTTCTCTGTCTACAGTACATTATATCTAGCCTATACAGTTTTTACTGTACAAATTCTATTATCTCTTGGCTAGTGTAGTGTCGAAAATTTGTATTTCTCTGTCTACAGTACATTAAAGAAAGTCTATACAGTGTGTACTGTAAAAAAAAATCATTATCTTTGTCCTACTGTAGTGCCTAAAGTTTGCATTTCTCTTTCTTCAGCACATTACAGCAAGCCAATACAGTGTGTACTGTTTAAAATACATTATCTCTGGGCTAGTGTAGTGCCGAAAATCTGTATTTTTCTGTGTCCAGTACTGTCCTACTTCAGAAAACTGTGTCTTTAGCGGACAGTAAAACAATCTGCGCCACATCTACAAACAAAACCATTAATATGAAGAAGGCGAGCACAAAGGAGGGGGAAATAGGCGAAATGCTGATGGTGCAAGCAGAGGCGGTGGCTCTTGGTGTGATGCTGATGGTGCAAGCAGAGGGCCAGCCCCTGGGCATGATGCTGATGGTGCAAACAGAGGCCGAGGCCCTGGGTGCAATGAAACTGTGCCTGCTGCCAGTGCACCAGAAAAAACAAAAAAATCCTGTGGCAGGGTATAAGGGACCAGACCGAGCTGTGGCTCTCGCCACTCAACCTAGAAACAGGCATGGTTGTGTCCGACAATGGCCGTAACTTGTTGGCGTCTTTGGAGCTCAGCAACCTGACATTCCATGCCTAGCCCACGTCTTAAACTTAGTGGTTCAGCGGTTTATGAAAACCTACCCCAATTTGCAGGAGCTACTAGTGAAAGCACACCGCATGTGTACTCATTTCCACAAGTCCTCCACAGCTTCAGCCTGTCTGTCAATGCTGCAGCAGCGCTTGCGGCTTCCAGCTCACCGACTGTTGTGCGACGTGAGCACGCGGTAGAACTCTACGTTCTACATGTTGGCCAGGCTTTGTGAGCAGCAGGGGGCAGTTGTGGAATACCAGCTGTAACATGGTCGTCGCCTTTCAAGTCAATTGCCACTATTCACAAGCGAGGAGTGGGCATTGATGTCAGACATATGTAAGGTTTTAAAAAACTTTGATGAATCCACACAGATGGTTAGTGGCGATAATTATCAGCGTAACCAATCCACTGCTGTGTCTACTCAAACGATCGCTGCTCACAATTAAGGAAGATGCTTTGAATGTGGCAGACGAGGTAATGTGGGAGGAGATGACACAGGGTTATAGCCAGATCTCCCCCAGTTTGTCTTCTCAGCGCGAATTTGGTCATGAAGAGGAGGAGGAGCTGGATACACTTGCCTCTGCTACAGTGGCTAGTACCCATGGAACTTTAATTCCATCTGTTCAGCATGGATGGGCAGAAGAGGAGGAGGAGGATGAGGGTATAGAGAGTCATCCTGAAGTTGACATCGACGTCTTGCCCGTTGGTTGCCTTTCCCGCGATCCTCGCGTTATACGCATTTTAGGTAACACAGATTACTGGGTGTTCACCCTTCTTGACCACAGCTACAAAGAGAACTTCTCATCTCTCATTCCTGTGGTGGAGAGAACGAGTAAAAAAGGGCAATACCAGAAGGTACTTGGTATGAATCAAGGTGGCTCACTACCAGATATAAAAAAAGGTAAATCCGGTGCTCACGTGTGGATGGTAGACCCCACTACCTAGGATAAATAATTGTATATATGTAGTAACGGGCACTCGGAACCGTGTGGAGGTTACAAGAAACAACAATGTTTATTACAAAGAATAATAAAATAATCAATTAAAAAATAATAATCAATATAAACATTAAAAACATTTGTATGTGTCAAATTGTTACACACGGCATATAAGGATAGGCCAAGGAACACTCACAAGTGGTGACTATTAGTTGGATATTGCCACAGAGTGTAATAGGTGGTGTTATAAGTTACCACAAAAGATGTTAAAAATTTCCAAAAAATGTAGTACTCAAAAGGTTGGCGGTTTCTTTGCCCCTTATAGTAAGGGTTAACAGTTTCTTGCCCTTTATTGAGTTGACATATAATCGTTATAAAAGTCCTTATAGGGAGTCAGCCGTTTGTTTGGCAATAGTAATTTATAATAGTCCGTTATAGTCTTGTTTTAATATGTGTCTCGAATAAGAGACTGTTCTTACCTTCCCTTTTTACCGGTCTATCGGGAGGTATACTCATGGAAAGTCTTCTTAATTCAGACGCCAACATCCAGGCGGGAGTTCACCGCATGTGGCGTGGTTTGACTTTCCCTTCAAGGACCTTTCTCTAGCCCTCCTTCTTTGTTGGTCACGTGTGTCAGGTGGCGTCCCACGTGATACACACAGTATTTGTCCAATGTGATTCCTAACAGCGCGCTGTTTCTTTATGATTGCAAGTCCAAAAGTATGAATTATAGGATTACTTTGATGTCAATTTACCAAACGCATTTCGAGAGTTCACCCTCTTCCTCAGTGGCTTTTTTAGTAAACTTATATTTTTGGTCCCGGCCTTATATAGGCGTCTTTGGATTTTCTTATTGGCTGGAGGGTTAGTTAAGGGTGGTAAAAACAACATTCAAGTCATACGTAACTTTTAACCCATTGTTTTCTCTTATTTTGCAATCTTTGTTTTAATATGTGTTTGGCCAAATCTTCCTGTCTTATATTTTGCCCATGTGTAATATACAATATAAAATATAGATATATATAGAGGCAACATACAGTTAGGCAGTTTCTTAATAAATCGCATATAAATCGCATATTGATCACATACAATTGCGAAATAGCGCACAAGAACCGCATCATTGACTGAATTGCCCCATTTTCATTCAAATATATGAAAACAATTGGATTCTTGTGTGTCAGCCCAACTTTGCATCCTATAAGTTTTGGAAGATGGTGAAGGAATACATTGCAGACCGTGTCAGCATCCTAAATGATCCCTCAGTGCCTTACAACTACTGGGTGTCCAAGAAAGACACGTGACATAAACTTGCGCTCTACACCTTGGAGGTGCTGGCCTACCCTGCCGCCAGCGTATTGTCTGAGCGTGTAT
Organism: Bufotes viridis; assembly: GCA_033119425.1. Lineage (NCBI taxonomy): Eukaryota > Metazoa > Chordata > Amphibia > Anura > Bufonidae > Bufotes > Bufotes viridis. The sequence goes on along the minus strand of CM065589.1, from coordinate 372,783,315 downwards.
TTAGTGCTGCTGGTGGCATTATAACCGATAAGCTTATCCGCTTGTCCACTGATAATGCTGGAAGGTTGACTCAGATAAAAATGAAAAAGGCCTGGATTGCCCCTAACTTTTCCACTCCACCAGAGGAAAGCTGAGCTAAAGAGCAACAAAAATGCAATTTAAATGTATGATTTATAATGTACTCAATCCACAAGATTTAGATTTTTTTTACCCTTTTAACCACAAAAAAGGGTATATGAATGAATCTTCTTTTCTCACCCGACACCTCCTCCTCTGCCTCCTCTTCCATACAGAATATATATGCCCATCACTACAATATTTTATGGTGTTTACTAGGCTTCAAGCCCTCACCTCCAATGCTTTATACTGTCTGCTCACCTGTAGGCCATCACTGCAATGATTTATGGGGTTCGCTAGGCTTCAGGCCCTCACCTCCAATGCTTTATACCGTCTGCTCACCTGTAGCCCATCACTGCTAATGATTTCTGGGGTTCGCTAGGCTTTAGGCCTTCACCTCCATTGCTTTATACCGTCTGCTCACCTGTAGCCCATCACTGCAATGATTTATGGGGTTCACTAGGCTTCAGGTCCTCACCTCCAATGCTTCATAAGGTCTGCTGACGTGTAGACCATCACTGCCATATATTATGAGGTTCACTAGGCTTCAGGCCCTCACCTCCAATGCTTTATACCGTCTGCTCAACTGTAGCCCATCACTGCAATGATTTATGGAGTTCGAAAGGCTTCAGGCCCTCACCGTATTGTCTGAGCGTGTAGTTAGTGCTGCTGGTGGCATTATAACCGATAAGCTTATCCGCTTGTCCACTGATAATGCTGGAAGGTTGACTCAGATAAAAATGAAAAAGGCCTGGATTGCCCCTAACTTCTCCACTCCACCAGAGGAAAGCTGAGCTAAAGAGCAACTAAAAATGCAATTTAAATGTATGATTTATAATGTACTCAATCCACAAGATTTAGATTTTTTTTACCCTTTTAACCACAAAAAAGGGTATATGTTTGAATCTTCTTTTCTCACCCGACACCTCCTCCTCTGCCTCCTCTTCCATACAGAATATATATGCCCTCACTAAGATGTTTTGTAGGGTTCGCTAGGCTCAGGCCCTCACCTCCAATGATTTATAAGGTCTGCTCACCTGTAGGCCATCACTACAATATTTTATGGGGTTTACTAGGCTTCAGGCCCTCACCTACAATGCTTTATACTGTCTGCTCACCTGTAGGTCATCACTGCAATGATTTATGGGGTTCTCTAGGCTTCAGGCCCTCACCTCCAATGCTTTATATACCGTCTGCTCACCTGGAGCCCATGATTGCAATGATTTATGGGGTTCGCTAGGCTTGGGCTTCAGGCCCTCACCTCCAATGCTTTATACCGTCTGCTCACCTGTAGCCCATCACTGTAATGATTTCTGGGGTTCGCTAGGCTTCAGGCCTTCACCTCCATTGCTTTATACCATATGCTCACCTGTAGCCCATCACTGCAATGATTTATGGGGTTCGCTAGGCTTCAGGCCCTCACCTCCCTTGCTTTATACTGTCTGTTCACCTGTAGCCCATCACTGCAATGATTTATGGGGTTTGCTAGGCTTCAGGCCCTCACCTCCAATGCTTTATACCGTCTGCTCACCTGTAGCCCATCACTGCCATATTTTATGGGGTTCTCTAGGGTTCAGGCCCTCACCACCAATAGCTTCATAAGGTCTGCTCACCTGTAGCCCATCACTGCCATATTTTATTGGTTTCTTTAGGCTTCAGGCCCTCACCTCCAAAGATTTATACCATTTGCTCACCTGTAGCCCTTCACTGCCATATTTTATGGGGTTATTTCGGCTTCAGGCCCTCACCTCCAATGCTTTCTACCATTTGCACACCTGTAGCCCATCACTGCAATGATTTATGGGGTTCTCTAGGCTTCAGGCCCTCACCTCCAATGCTTTATACTGTCTGCTCACCTGTAGCCCATCACTGCAATGATTTATGGGGTTCGCAAGGCTTCAGGCCCTCACCTCCCTTGCTTTATACCGTCTGCTCTCCTGTAGCCCATCACTGCAATGATTTATGGGGTTCGCTAGGCTTCAGGCCCTCACCTCCAATGCTTTATACCGTCTGCTCACCTTTAGCCCATCACTGCCATATTTTATGGGGTTCACTAGGCTTCAGGCCATCACCTCCAATGCTTTATACTGTCTGCTCACCTGTAGGCCATCAATGCAATGATTTATGGGGTTCTCTAGGCTTCAGGCCCTCACCTCCAATGCCTTATCAGGTCTGCTCACCTGTAGCCCATCACTGCCATATTTTATGGGGTTCTCTAGGCTTCAGTTCCTCACCTCCAATGATTCATAAGGTCTGCTCACCTGTAGCCCATCACTGCCATATTTTATTGGGTTCTTTAGGCTTCAGGCCCTCACCTCCAATGCTTTATAATGTTTGCTCATCTGTAGCCCTTCACTGCTATATTTTATGGGGTTCTTTAGGCTTCAGGCCCTCACCTCCAATGCTTTATACCGTTTGCTCACCTGTAGCCCATCACTGCAATGATTTATGGGGTTCTCTAGGCTTCCGGCCCTCACCTCCAATGCTTTATACCGTCTGCTCACCTGTAGCCCATCACTGCAATGTTTTATTGGGTCCTCTCACCTTCAGGCCCTCAACTATAATGTTTTAGAGGGTAACCAGCACGCCCTTGCTCCAAATTATTTTGAGGGTCACCAGTAGGCCATAAATGATAATTTTTCAAGGGTGTGTATGATGCCCTCCTTTATGTGTAATAACGCGTCTATTGGAGTGCCGGTTCTTTGTAATTTTTGCCAGCCCTTTCACTTAGTGCATAGGCTTTATGAGTGCAGCAGTGTACCTGAAAAATTGTAGCACCATGTGAATGAGGCCCTCGTTTATGTGATATACAGGCTGTATTGGAGTGCTTCTTCCTTGTCATTTTTGGCAGCATTTGCACTGTATATACAATTGAATATCAGGAAAGAATGTTTCCTAACAATTTTAATTCTAAAAATGTTTTTATTTTGGGGGGGGTTTGGGCATGATTTTGTCTCTATGTAAAACGAGGCGGACAACTGGGACAATATGGCTCCCCACAGGACATTGGAGTCCAAGATGCACCCAGACATGGTCCCCATGCTGTTCCAAATCCATTTTGGTGGTGTTTCTGTCACTTGTACACGTCAGTGTACATTTTGATCAAAAGGTAATAAGCCACTCGACGCTCCAAGACCGCCTCAATTAGTAGGTCCTAACACTAAATCCTACCTGTCATGGCCCATATCAGGTAGGATTTAGCGTTAGGACCACTCATTGAGGCGGCGCTAGCGGCGAGTGAGCATTCATTACCTTGATCAAATTGTACACTGACGCCTCACTTTTGCAGCATATAGGCAGGGCAGAGTGCTGGTTAAAGAGTGCTGTAGCATTTTTTCTGTGTTTGCTATGTATATTTCGCTACATGCACCTGCTTCGGGACATGCTGACTGACACCTCTTTCTGTGTAGTATGTACTGGAGGTGTGGCCAGCACTTGCAGTTAGTCGTGCTACACCTGACCAGACTGTCTGCCTAGAGGCTGGTTTTAATCAGAGCAAGTATAAGCTGAAGCTTTACTCTCTACTAGTAGCCATTTTGGCTCCAGGAGGGAGGACATGGTGGGCCCAGCGTGCATGTTGGTACCTGCATCCCTGGATCTAATGGAGGCTGTTATGGCACCAAACAGGGTTACTAAGCAAGGTAGATCCAGCATGCATGCTGGGCCTGCACTCGCTGGATCTTATGTGGCTGTCATGGCCCATATCAGGTAGGATTTAGCGTTAGGACCACTCATTGAGGCGGCCTTAGCGCGGCGAGTGGCTTATTACCTTTTGATCAAATTGTACACTGACGCCTCACTTTTGCAGCATATAGGCAGGGCAGAGTGCTGGTTAAAGAGTGCTGTAGCATTTTTTCTGTGTTTGTATGTATATTTCGCTACATGCACCTGCTTTCAGGGACGTGCTGACTGACCCCCTTTTTTTTGTGTAGTATGTATTGGAGGTGTGGCAGCCTTGAGTTAGTCGTGCATACCTGACCAGATCGTCTGCCCTAGAGGCTGGTTTTAATCAGAGTAAGTATAAAGCTGAGCTTTTCTCTACTAGTAGCAATTTTGGCTCCAGGAGGAGGACATGGTGGGCTCAGCGTGCATGTTGGTACCTGCATCCCTGGATCTAATGGAGGCTGTTATGGCACCAAACAGGGTTACTAAGCAAGGTGGATCTAGCATGCATGCTGGGCCTGCACTAGCTGAATTTTTTGTGGCTGTCATGGCCCATAACAGGTAGGATTTAGCATTAGGACCACTCATTGTGGCAGCCTTGGCATGGCGAGTGGCTTATTACCTTTTGATCAAAATGTACACTAACGTCTCACTTTTCCAGCATATAGGCAGGGCAGAGTGCTGGTTGCAGAGTGCTGTAGCATTTTTTCTGTGTTTGTATGTATATTTCGCTACGTGCACCTGCTTTAAGGAACGTGCTGACTGACCCCCTTTTTTGTGTAGTATGTATTGGAGGTGTGGCAGCCGTCAGTTAGTCGTGCACACCTGACCAGTTCATCTGCCCTAGAGGCTGGTTTTAATCAGAGTAAGTATAAAGCTGAGATTTCCTCTACTAGTAGCAATTTTGGCTCCAGGAGGAGGACATGGTGGGCTCAGCTTGCATGTTGGTACCTGCATCCCTGGATCTAATGTAGGCTGTTATGGCACCAAACAGGGTTACTAAGCAAGGTGGATCCAGCATGCATGCTGGGCCTGCACTAGCTGGATTTTATGTGGCTGTCATGGCCCATAACAGGTAGGATTTAGCGTTAGGACCACTCATTGAGGCGGCCTTGGCACGGCGAGTGGCTTATTACCTTTTGATCAAAATGTAAACTGACGCCTCACTTTTCCAGCATATAGGCAGGGCAGGGCAGAGTGCTGGTTGCAGAGTGCTGTTGCATTTTTTCTGTGTTTGTATATATATTTCGCTACGTGCACCTGCTTTCAGGGATGTGCTGACTGGCCCCCTTTTTTGTATTGACTTCCATTATACTCGGGTGCTCGGCTGAGCGCACGAATATCGCTATGTGTTCGGACCGAGTACTCAAACACCCGAACACTTTGGTGCTCGCTCATCACTAGTATTTACAATAAAGTTTTCTATATTTAAAGATGGAGGTGCTATATTAAAAAAATTTTGGGGTGATATGTTTAGATTTTTATAGGCTCTCCTCAGTATAATGATATTTACATACCCGGTACCTAATTTGGTGTGTAATCTCACATATGGTCTGCAGCATTAATACTAGTTGCAACATCAACACTATCTGGATACCCTATTATGTCATATTGACCATATATAAATCCTCATTAGTAGATGAGCGAGCATGCTTGGCCGAGTCCTGGCTTGGCTCGAGCATCGCTATGCTCGGCGCTCGGCTGTAGTCAGCCGAGCACCACTTGTGTTCATCGCATTGGTTGAGTCTCCTTCCCTCAACTTTGATGCCTCCTGAGCAGCCAATCAAGGTCCAGGTAAGTAATTCCCTTCAGTGTAAGGCCATAGCCATGTTAGCTGTAACCCTTACACTGATTGGCTGTCCGGAACACGTGATATACAAGTTCATATTGGAGCTGAGGTCCGGCGCTCGGATCATTCAGAGTCAGTGAGAGCAGACAGTAGGCAGTGTAACAACACGGGGTCATTTAGCTCTTCCAGATCACTGTCTTAACACCTTAGACGGTTGGCACACATCAAGAAGCCACTCCACCACTGTAGATTCAGGTGCAAACCGGCCACGACTAGCTTTATTGTCATAACAGCAGTACAAAGAAATCATAAAAACCTCAGCCGTCTTACCACTGACTACACAGTACATACTCCCTCTCTAGCGGGATCCGGGTCTACCACCCAGCTCCCCAAAAACACCAGAGTGCTTACCGCCACACAGGGTTAGAGGGTGCTGGCTCCCACATGCCTTGACACAGCCTGCTACTTTCCCAGACTGGGAGCCCTGATTGAGGAGCTCAGCCGAGATTAATCCAAGCTCCTCAGCTGGCCGCTAATTATTCCCATTACCAGCCTGACTGCTGCAGACAGTGGGGAAAAACTATTTTCCCAACCTTTCTTGTTCTCACCCAGCTTGCTCTGGGTGAGAGACACCACTTGAATGGCCTTCCTATGGCCTTCTGGCAGCTCCACTGCCACAGCAGGGACAGATAGCGTTTTGCTGTAAAGTTACTGATTTCACTACAAAAACCTTATCGAAAGACCAAACAGTCCTTTTAAGGACTACAGTGTGTGTGTGTGACAGCAGTGCTGCACCATTTTTTTTTTTAACAAGGGGTTTAATTCAGCACTATCAGGGACAGGCGTTTTTAGGAAGGGACAGATAGTGCAGGGCTTTAAAATCGCTTTTTTGAGTACCCAAACTTTTAAAAGACAGAAAGATTTCAGATTAGTCTACAGTACGCCATCAGACAGCAGTGTGTTGAGTAGACATTATAAAAAGGGGCTTATTCACTACAGTGTGCCTGCTAGTGAGATATACACTGCACCATCAGAGGTTTTTTTTTTCTGGGGAAATTAACCTACTTTGTGCCACATCTGTGTGTGCGTTCAATCCGCAACCGTTATATTCAATCCTCCAGCAGAGAGTGATTGATATTTTAGCCCAATTTAACTAGTTTTGGGCACATCTGTGTGCGTTTAGGCTGCAACCTTATATACAGTATTCCAGTAGAGAATTCATTTTATTTGGGACAAATATGTATTCAATACTGAACTGCATCGGAATATAGTGTGTATATTACAAATTCCATTATCCTGGGCCTAGTATAGTGCCCAAAATCATTTTTTTTTGTATCCAGTATTGAACTGCATCTGAATACAGTGTATTTATTACAAATTCGATCAATTTGGGCCTAGTGTAGTGTTCAAAATCTGTTGGATTTTCTATCGAATACTGAACTGCATCTGAATATAATGTGTAAAAAAAAAATTCCGTTATCTTGGTCCTAGTATAGTGGCCAAAATCAGTTTTTTTTAAATCCAATACTGAACTGCATCTGAATACAATGTGTAAAAAAAAATTCCGTTATCTTGGTCCTAGTATAGTGGCCAAAATCAGTTTTTTTTAAATCCAATACTGAACTGCATCTGAATACAGTGTGTCTATTACAAATCCCATTATCTTGGGCCTAGTAAAGTACTGGGCCTAGTGTAGTGTTTAAAATCTGTTGGATTTTCTATCCAATACTGAACTGCATCTGAATACAGTGTGTCTATTAAAAATTCCATTATCTTGGGCCTAGTATAGTGGCCAAAATCTGTTGTTTTTTGTATCCAATACTGAACTGCATCTGAATACAGTGTGTATATTACAAATTCCATTATCTTGTGCCTAGTATAGTGGCCAAAATCAGTTTTTTTTTGTATCCAATACTGAACTGCATTTGAATACAGTGTGTATATAAAATAATTCAATTTTCTTGGGCCTAGTATAGTGGCCAAAATCTGTTGTTTTTTGTATCCAATAATGAACTGCATCTGAATACAGTGTGAATATTACAAATTCGATTAATCTGGGCATAGTAAAGTGTCCACAATCTTTAGGTTTTGTATCCAATACTGTCCTGCATCAGAAAACTGTGTCTTTAGTGGACAGTAAAACAATCTGCGCCACATCTACAGATAAAACCATTAATATGAAGAAGACGAGCACCAATTCATGGAGAAGTGGGCATGATGCTAATGGTTCACGCAGAGGCTGTGGCCCTGGGCTCAATAAAACAGAGTAAAATAATGTAGCTGAGGGCCTCCAGGTGCGCTTACCCTTTTAAAACAGTGAAGGCGATGGCGAACCTTTTAGAGACTGATTGCCCAAACTGCAACCACAAACACACTTATTTATCGCAAAGTGTCCACACGATCATTTTCCCTGAATACTACAGTCCAATATAGTATATCTTACATGTTCCTTATTATTTAGCTATAGTAGCCTGTCTACAGTCAATTTGCTGCCTGTGCCATTCATGGAGTACCTGACGCTGATGAATGGCAGTAAAAGTGTAAGGCATATTGATGCACCACAGACTTTTACAAGGGTAAAGGTGTCCACAGAGAGGGCTCTGAGTGTTGCCTCTGGCACCTGTGCAAGTGTGTCGCTGACCCTATAAAACATTATGAGCGAGGGCAGCATAAAAAGTATGTTGATATGATGGAGGAGGAGGAGGACAAGAAAAGGAAGATTGAACCATATAAGTTCATAACCTTTTTAGGGGTGGCAGAGGTGCGTGTGAATACTGTGTATTCAGTACATTACAAACAACACATTTAACCCCTTAAGGACTCAGCCCTATTTCACCCTAAGGACTCGGCATTTTTTGCAAATCTGACCAGTGTCACTTTATGTGGTGATAATTTTAAAACGCTTTTTCTTATCCAGGCCATTCTGAGATTGTTTTTTCGTCACATATTGTACTTCATGACAGTGGTAAAATGAAGTCGAAAAATTTCATTTTTATTTATTAATAAAAATTAAAAATTTACCAAAAATTTTGAAAAATTTGCAATTTTCCAAGTTTCAATTTCTCTACTTCTATAATACATAGTAATACCCCCCTCCCCAAAAAAAAAATTATTGATTTACATTCCCAATATGTCTACTTCATGTATCAATCATTTTGGGAATGCCATTTCATTTTTTGGGGACATTACAAGGCTTAGAAGTTTAGAAGCAAATCTTGAAATTTTTCAGAAATTTTCAAAAACCCACTTTTTAGGGACCAGTTCAGGTCCGAAGTCACTTTGTGAGGCTTACATAATAGAAACCACCCAAAAATTACCCCATTCTGGAAACTACACCCCTTAAGGTATTCAAAACTGATTTTACAAACGTAATTAACCCTTTAGGTTTTCCTCAAGAGTTAATGGCAAATGGAGATAAAATTTCAGAATTTCGATTTTGGGAACATTTTCCATTTTAATCCATTTTTTCCAGTAACAAAGCAAGGGTTAACAGCCAAACAAAACTTTATATTTATTCCCCCGATTCTGTAGTTTGCACGAACACCCAATATGTGGTCGTAAGCTGCTGTATGGCCAAACTGCAGGGCGCAGAAGGAAAGGAACGCCATATGGTTTTTGGAGGGTGGATTTTGCTGGACTGTTTTTTTGACACCATGTCCCATTTGAAGCCCCCCCCGATGCACCCCTAGAATAGAAACTCCATAAAAGTGACTTCATCTAAGAAACTACACCCCTCAAGGAATTCAAAACCAGTTTTATAAACTTTGTTAACCCTTTAGGTGTTCCTCAAGAGTTATTGGCAAATGGAGATGAAATTTCAGAATTTCTATTTTTGTTACCTTGTCTCAAAAAAAGTGTAATATAGAGCAACCAAAAATCATATTTACCCTAAAATAGTACCAACAAAACTGACACCTTATCCCGTAGTTTCCAAAATGGGGTCACTTTTTTGGAGTTTCTACTGTAGGGGTGCATCAGGGGGGCTTCAAATGGGACATAGTGTCAAAAAACTAGTCCAGCAATATCTGCCTTCCAAAAACCATATGGCGTTCCCTTCCTTCTGTGCCCTGCCGTTTGGCAATACAGCAGTTTTGAGTTTTGTTTGGCTGTTAACCCTTGCTTTGTTACTGGAAAAATGGATTAAAATAGACAATTTGCAAAAAAATTGCTGTTTTGGGACCGGTTTTATTTTTTGTATTTACATCGTTGAACTGATAGGTTAGATTGTGTGCTATTTCTATAGAGCAGGTTGTTACGGATGCGACAATATCTAATATGAATACTTTTTGGGGGTTTTTGTTTCAGTTTTACATAATAAAGCATTTTTGAAAAAAATTATTTTTTAGCGTCTCCACATTCTGAAAGCCATATTTTTTTTTTTGGGCGACTGTCTTATGTAGGGGTTCATTTTTTGAGGGATGAGATGGCCGTTTGATTGGCACTACCTTGGGGTGCATATGACATTTTAGTCGCTTGCTATTACACATTTTTGTGATGTAAGGTGACAAAAATGGCTTTTGACACCGTATTTTTTTTTTTTTTTTTGCTGTGTTCAGCTGAGGGGTTAGGTCATGTGTTATTTTTATAGAGCAGGTTGTGACAGACTCGGCAATACCTAATATTTATACTTTTTATTTATTTATATAAGTTTTACACAATAATATTATTTTTTAAAACAAAAAAAATCATGTTTTAGTGTCTCCATAGTTTGAGAGCCATATTTTTTTTTTTTTTTTGAGCAATTGTCCTATGTAGGGGCTCATTTTTTGCGGGATGAGGTGACGGTTAGATTGGCACTATTTGGGGGGTCATATGACTTTTTGATCGCTTGCTATTACACTTTTTGTGATGTAAGGTGACAAAAAAATGGCTTTTTGACAAAGTTTTTTTTTTTTTTTTTTTACAGTTTTTACTTGAGGGGTTAGGTCAGGTGATATTTTTATAGAGCAGATTCTTACGGATGTGGAGATACCCAATATGTCTACTTTTTAGTTTTTTTTACATTTAACACTAAAAAACATTTTTGAAACAAAAAAAATCATGTTTTAGTCTGAGAGGCATAGTTTTTTTATTTTTTGGCCAGTTGTTTTAGGTAGGGGCTCATTTTTTGCGGGATTAGATGGCGGTTTGATTGGTACTATTTTGGGAGGCATACGCTTTTTTGATCGCTTTGTATTACACTTTTAGTGATGTAAGCTGCCAAAAAATGGCTTATTTACACCATTTTTTATTTTTTTATGGCGTTCACCTTAGGAGTTCAGTCATGTTGACATTTTTATAGAGCATATTTTTACGGACACGGCGATACCTAATATGTGTATTGTATTTTATTATTTTTAATTTTATTCAGTGATATGTTTTTTTTTTTCTTTTTTTTTTCAGTGTTTTTCTTGTAGATCCAGTGGATCTGGTGTCTGTATAATACAGCACAGTACACTATATAGTGCACTGTGCTGTATTTTTTACTTTACAAGGTCTGAACAGACCTTTAGCAGGTCTATTCAGACTTTCAGCACCATGGAGAGCAGGACGCTTTTGAAAGCATCCTGCTCCCATGGCAACTATCACCCGCTGCCATAAGAGAGCAGTGGGTGATGGATGGGGAGGGAGTGGGGCTCCCTCCCTCTGCGATCCCATCCTGTTGGGGGGCTGCAAAGGCACAGCAGCCCCCCGATGGGAGAGGGAGGGAGCTCCCTCCCTGTAAACCTTTCCATACCGCGGTCCGTACGGATCGCGATCCCGCCTGCCGCACCGCCCGCCTCCCAAACGCCTCCTGCCACCCGCAACCACCCCCCCTGCACCCCTGCAGCCAAAATATGATTGGGGGCTGCAGCGGGGGGGGGGGGGTGTTCCAAATGAACACTTTGGAGGCATTAACTCTCTGATCCCCGGGGATCAGAGATCGCACAAAGCGCTGCAAACCGCAGGTCTAAATTGACCTGCGGTTTTCAGCGATCGCCGATATGGGGGGTCACAGGACCCCCCTGGGCATTGTAACAAGGTACCTGCTGAATGATTTCAGCAAGTACCTTGTTCCGATCACTGCCGGCTGAGCAGCAGTGATCGGAACTACTCATGACGTACCTGTACGTCATGGGTCCTTAAGGACTCGGAAACCTGATGTACAGCTACGTCATGCGTCCTTAAGGGGTTAAAATGCATTTATGTTCAGGTGATTTTATGTGGTGGAGTAGAAAGTCAGGGACAATCCAGGCCCGGTTCATTTTTATAATAGTCAACCTGTCAGCATTTTCAGTTGTTATAGCCCCAGTAACACTAAATACCTGCTGTGCCAAAACACTGGCAGCAGGGCAGGCCTGCTACTCTGAGGCGTAAAGAAGACAAACTGAGGGTGGTCTGGCTATCACCCTCTGTACTGTGTTTTACTTTTTGTTGGTTATGTTTTGATTTACAGTTTATGACTAGTCTGTAAGATATGTTATTATTGTTTTTTGTTTGTTTTTTCATATTTAGGAGTTATTCAACAGGTCATGCCATTGTTTTACCACCAGTGTTGTATGTCATGTTTTTGTATTTTATAGTAATGTGTAAGTTTTGCATGAGGTTTTAGTGAATACAGTGTACAAGCCAGCCCCTCAAAGGCATAGAGTGCAAGTTTGAGCCACGTGTCCAGCTTGGACATCCAATAGTTGTAAGGCACAGAGGGATCACTGAGGACACTGACACAGTCTTCTATGTACTCCTTTACCATCTTCCAAAATGTTTCCCTCCTTGTGACACTAGGCTGCTCATAAGGGTGAGGGTGTTGGTGGGGTGTCATGAAACAGTCCCAGGCCTTGTAGAGTGTTGTCCTGCCTCTGTTGGAACTGCGGTGTGTCCCCCTCATCTGCCCTCCTGGGTTGCCCAAGGAACTAAGTACTTTGCCTCCAGTGTTTTCATATGGAAATTTTCTAAGCAATTTTTAAACAAGGACATTCTGTTATTGCATCATTTTGCTCGTCCTCGTAGCTTCTTGCCGCACTAACCTCAGACTCCCTACAACCACGTTGAATCGGGTTTTGGATGATGATACAGTTGTTATATAAAGCCCCTGTAGCCAGCCTGAGGATTAATGATACGTTGACGGGGAGCTTTCCACTGGAAAGAGAAACCCGTCAGGGATGTCATCTTTCTCCGCTCCTCTTCAACATCTACATTGAACCTCTGGCGGCTAAAGTTAGACAAGATTCAAGGATGTCAGGATTTGGAGTTATGAGAATGGAGGACCGAAGTTCTCTATATGCTGATGATGTTATGTTTTTTATACAACAGTCAGAAAACACATTACCTCGGGTCATGGAGATTGTTAATGCTTATAGCGAGGTTTCAGGCCTGGAAGTTAATTGGGCTAAGACTTGCCTTTTACCGTTGGATGAATTATCTACTGAAACTAGAGTTTATGGTTTGACTGTTTCTGCTTCATTGAAGTACTTGGGGATTATGGTGACCGCCAAAGTTCAAGATTATCTACAGTTTAACTTGATACCAGTATTGACTAAAATTAGATCTAAAATTAAGATATGGCAGAAAATTCCGCTCACTAGAGCAGATAGGATTTCTCTGGTCAAAATGGTGGTACTTCCCCAACTACTTTATGTTCTCTGAAACTCCCCCATTTGGATTGAGGATACATTTTTCAAGATTATAGAAAGAATGATTAACGATCTATTATGGGGGAGAAAACGTGTGAGACTGAAGGTGGACTATTTTTCCATGCTGTATGAGCAGGGGGGCCTAAATCTCCCGCACCTTAAGGGATATTTAGTTGCCTCACAGTTTTACTTTTTTAATGATTGGGAAAATAGCCCCCTATGTATTAAATTAGTAAGAAAAGCAGGTTTTTCAGATGTTTTTACATTATTGGAATCTAGTTATCTCTCTAAGAATGCACGAGAATATACTTCCTTTTCTAGTATGGCTATAAGAGTTTGGAAGATGATTAGGAAATGGTGTAAAGTTACAGCTTCACTGATCTGTACTTTACTATGGCATAATAAAAGGTTTTATACTCTTTTGAATCTTGAGGCTAGCCATTACTGGAAGACAAAAAATATCCAGTATCTTAGTCAAGTGGTAAGAAATGGGCAAACCTTGGCTCTTCTGGAGCTCACACAAAAGGAAAATCTGGGTGAGGTAGCATGGTATCCATATTTTCAGTTATGCTTTGCACTTTCTTCTATTCCAAATAAGCACTTTTTAATATAGAAGCTCCGCCTTTTCTTCATAGGTTATTACAAAAAAAAAACACATATAAACATTAAAATTTCACAGTGTTATAAACACTTAATTAAATCTTATTTCTTTGAGCGTCACTCTCCAGGACAAAAAGCCTGGGCACTACACTTGAAAATTTTGCTCCATTGGTATGGAAAAATATTTTGAAGAATATAACTTATCTTTCACATAATTTTAATTACACTGTAGTACAGTTTAATATTATTCACAAGATACACATACGTGGTGATTTTGTATTTGATATAAAGAAAAAAGCAAAAAAAGATTTATAAATAAATAAAAAAGAATCAGGTTTTGGACAAGGTCCAGTATTTCCTCATGGTAGAAGATTCAGATAGTAGGTCGGTCTTCACCGTCTCAGACGTTAAAACAATTCTCAGGGGTCCACAGAAGAACACTGCGCGGACCACGGCTAGCAGATAGCTGTTGTCTGGGGAACTATTCAAGGATTCTCTTCCTATCTACATGGTTCTTTTTGGCCCTCATTTCTGCATAGTCTAGGCAGTCAGGTTTTGGTTCCACGATCTCCTGAGGCTAGGGCATTGCCAGGACTCGCACTAGAACCAAAACTTTACATGGTTCAGTTGGTTTTTCATGATCCCATTTCACAACGTATTCCCGGTCCTCCATTCCGCTTTGGGGCATTATCCGCAATATTGAGCATCATGTCTCCGGCCTTGTCATCCACAAGATGGGTTGTAGGTCTCCTTCTGGTCTTGCCTCATACACCCCGAATTTTCGCTCAAGATCCCTGACGCCTTGCGGTTGGCTTGGGGATTAGTTTGCACATACCATTCGAGTTCCTTTTCTACCCTACTTGGCTTGGTTTTTGCCCACTTAGAGGCCTACCCACGATCATGGCTTAGGGCACACAACAAGCCATTTAGTCAGGTTAGCTAGGACACGCCTAGCTGGGTTAGATTGTTCCTGTTGTTTCTCTCCCTAGGGTTCTTGTGATATCTCTTGGCCGTAGCCATGACCACAAGTTGGTAAGGCTGATTAGTCAGCCTGTATTTGTGGGAGGGGCGGAGGCTCTTCATATACGAGCCACAGCCTCACTCACGGGTGTGTGTTCTCAGGTGCCCCACCCTCCCTCCCTTATCTTCTCTTTTCCACAGAGTATACCCAATGATAGGCTTCCCATGATCATGGCTTAAGGCACACAACAAGTCATTTAGTCAGGTTAGCTAAGACAGGCCAAGCTGGGTTAGGTTGTTCCTGTTGTTTCTCTCCCTAAGGTTCTTCGGATATCTCTTGGCTGTAGCCATGACCACAAATATATATATATATATATATATATACAGTGGGATGCGAAAGTTTGGGCAACCTTGTTAATTGTCATGATTTTCCTGTATAAATCATTGGTTGTTACGATAAAAAATGTCAGTTAAATATATCATATAGGAGACACACACAGTGATATTTGAGAAGTGAAATGAAGTTTATTGGATTTACAGAAAGTGTGCTATAATTGTTTAAACAAAATTAGGCAGGTGCATAAATTTGGGCACCACAAAAAAAAATTAAATCAATATTTAGTAGATCCTCCTTTTGCAGAAATTACAGCCTCTAAATGCTTCCTGTTGGTTCCAATGAGAGTCTGGATTCTGGTTGAAGGTATTTTGGACCATTCCTCTTTACAAAACATCTTTAGTTCATTCAGGTTTGATGGCTTTCAAGCATGGACAGCTCTCTTTAGGTCACACCACAGATCTTCAATTATATTCAGGTCTGGGGACTGAGATGGCCATTCCAGAACATAAATGCCTTAGTGGATTTTGAGCAGTGTTTAGGGTCGTTGTCTTGTTGAAAGATCCAGCCCCGGCAGCTTCAGCTTTGTCACTGATTCCTGGACATTGGTCTCCAGAATCTGCTGATACTGAGTGAAATCCATGCATCCCTTAACTTTGACAAGATTCCCAGTCCCTGCACTGGCCACACAGCCCCACAGCATGATGGAACCACCACCATATTTTACTGTAGGTAGCAGGTGTTTTTCTTGGAATGCTGTGTTCTTTTTACTCCATGCATAATGCCCCTTGTTATGCCCAAATAACTCAATTTTAGTTTCATCAGTCCACAGCACCTTATTCCAAAATGAAGCTGGCTTGTCCACCTAAAGCGGCACTTTTTGTGCTGTGAGCGGAGAAAAGGCTTCCTCTGCATCACTCTCGCATACAGCATCTCCTTGTGTAAAGTGCGCAGAATGGTTGAACGATGCACAGTAACTCCACCTGTATCAAGATGATGTTGTAAGACCAGTTGGTGCTGGTCTGTGGGTTGACTCTGACTATTCTCACCATTCGTCGCTTCTGTCTATCCTAGCTGATATCTCTGAGACAGCTTTCTGTATCCTTCCCTAAACCATGATGGTGAACAATCTTTGTCTTCAGGTCATTTGAGAGTTGATTTGAGACCCCCATGTTGCTACTCTTTAGAGAAAATTAAAAGAGGAGGGAAACTTACAATTTACCCCCTAAATACTCTTTCTCATAATTGGATTCACCTGTGTATGTAGGTCAGGGGTCACTGAGCTTACCAAGCCAATTTGAGTTCCAATAATTAGTTCTAAAGGTTTTGGAATCAATAAAATGACAACTGTGCCCAAATTTATGCACCTGCCTAATTTTGTTTAAACAATTATAGCACACTATCTGTAAATCCAATAAACTTCATTTCATTTCTCAAATATCACTGTGTGTGTCTCCTATATGATATATTTAACTGACATTTTGACAACTTTCGCATCCCACTGTATATGTCTGTTTTGCACCATAGTTCTGTCTCAAAGCAATTTACTACATTGGTCCCTCAAGAAACAATATTAATTAGTTCCAGGACAACCATTGTAACTTGAGTAATCAGTTCCAAAGCTCCAAAATGTCACCAAAGATAAGAGAAAATGAAAATAAAGAAAAATAAGCAGATAACTAAGACAGATAGGACAAGTCCATACATATAACATGCTGTGTTGAGACTCTTAGGTGAGGCTCCGTGGTGTTTTTTGTAGCTGGCCTCCCTGAGATCAGCTATTGTTGTGTTTGAGTAGTCTCCGAGGCATTGCTCCCGGTTAGCCAGAATCCTACTCCGCACTGATGAGGGGCAACACCCCGAAACAGCTGTCTATGGATGGATAACTGGCTTAAGTTTTCCCCGTCACATCCTTAAAGCTTGTAAAAGAGCGGGATCTTGACATAGGGGCCACTTAATATGGTGGATTTGGTGATCTCTGTAATGGAGACACCGCTTTGCTCGGTTTTCCTTCCTTTGAGGGATATCTGGCTTTCATTGTGTTGTAGACCCATTACTGGGGCTCCACATTTATTTTGCAATTCCTGTTTCCCAGGGAGCTTTGCACTTCGGATTGCTGTGTTGAGACTCTTAGGTGAGGCTCCGCGGTGTTTTTTGTAGCTGGTCTCCCTGGGATCAGCTATTGTTGTGTTTGCTTACATATAACAGTCAGGAACAACTGCTAACTAGCAACTAATACAGCTATTTTACCAGAGAAGTGGCCTTGATTGTTTGGATCTGGGTCTGAGACATTGTATGTTGAGTCTAGTTTCAACTTACGATGGGTTAGAAATGACCATTGTATGTTGAAATTATTGTATCCTGAGGGTATTTTATCTTAAGGGATCACTGTAGTTGGTATACAGTTGGACAAAAGTGCCTACATTTAACATCTAGTACAGTGATGGCTAATCTCCGGCACTCAAGCTGTGGTAAAACTACAACTCCCAAAATGCAAACTTGCTTGGCCATACTAAGAACGTCATAGAAATAAATGGAGCATGACTCATGGTATTGTTGTGATGAATGTTCACCGACCCCCTGAGAAAGCAGGTGTAGAGGATAGGAGTGGTAGTGGTCCTGATGAGATGTTATAGTTTTGTGTCCTGATGAACTCCCGCAGGCGGTCACTCACTGGGGTCGGTGCAGTAAAAATGTAATACTGAAGAATGAGGCCAGCGATAAATGTAATAAAATCTTCCTTTACTTAGTGCAAAAACATAACTTATTGCACATACAGTAGCAATGAATACAAAGTGTAGTCTTTGGCACCAAGTGTGGAGGTATGGTGGCTTGTTGGATAGCTGCAATTCTGCATGGCCTTGTGGTGGTTGGGTAGGTGATTGTGCAAGAGCTGTTAACCCTCACCTTGCAGCAGTGTCTGTAGAGCTATATCTCATTGATCAATCTGCTGTCTGGAATCTCAAGCCTTCACTTGAGGCTGTCTTTAGTAGTGATGAGCGAGCATGCTCAGCCGCCCACCTGAGTATTGGTTCGGCTCGAGCATCGCTATGCTCGGCGCTCGGCTTTACTCGGCCGAGCACCAGATGTATTCATCGCATTGCTCGAGTCTCCTCAACATAAGGTTGGCGCCTGTTTTTCTCTGTATCCAGTACCTTACTGGAAGCCAATACAGCGTGTAATGTAAAAATTACATTATTTCTGGGCTAGTGTAGTGCTGAAAATCTTTGTTTTTCTGTATCCAGTACCTTACTGGAAGCCAATACAGTGTGTATTGTAAAAGTTACATTATCTCTCGGCTAGTGTAAGGCTGAAAATCTTTATTTTTCTGTATCCAGTACATTACAGCAAGCATTACAGTGTGTATCGTACAAATTACATCATCTGTGACCTAGTGTGGTGCTGAAAATTTGTAATTTTCTGTATCCAGTACATTACTTCAATTTTCTAAATACAGAAAAATAAAGATTTTCAGCAGTATACTAGTCCAGAGATAATGTAATTTTTACAATACACACTTTATTGGCTTGCTGTAATGTACTGGATACAGAAAAATAAAGATTTTCAGCAGTACCCTAGCCCAGAGATAATGTAATTTTTACAATACACACTGTATTGACTTGCTGTAATGTACTGGATACAGAGAAATAAAAATTTTCGGCACTATACTAGCCCAGAGATAATGTAATTTATACGATACACACTGTATTGGCTTGCTGTAATGTACTGGATACAGAAAAATAAATATTTTCAAAACTACACTAGCCCAGAGATAATGTAATCTTTACAATACACACTGTATTGGCTTGCTTTAATGTACTGGATACAGAAAAATAAACATTTTCGGCACTAAGCTAGCCCAGAGATAATGTAATTTTTACAATACACACTCTATTGGCTTCCAGTAAGGTACTGGATACATAAACATACAGATTTTCAGCAGTACACTACCCCACAGATAATGTCATTTTTACAATACACACTGTATTGGCTTGCTGTAATGTACTGGATACAGAGAAATAAAGATTTTTGGCACCACACTAGCCCAGAGATAATGTAATTTTTACGATACACACTGTATTAGCTTGCTGTAATGTACTGGATACAGAAAAAAAAAGATTTTCAGCAATACACTAGCCCAGAGATAATGTAATTTTTACGATACACACTGTATTAGCTTGCTGTAATGTACTGGATACAGAAAAACAAAGATTTTAAGCACTACACTAGCCCAGAGATAATGTAATTTTTACAGTACACACTGTATTGGCTTGCAGTAAGGTACTAGATACAGAGAAATACAGGATTTTAAGCACTAGACTAGCCCAGAGATAATGTAATTTTGACAATACACACTGTATTTGGATGTAGTTCTATATTGGATGCAAATTTGTCCCAAAGAAAATGTATTTTCTGCTGGAATACTGTATATGCAGTTGAGACCTAAACGCATTCACAGATGTGCCCAAAACTAGTTAACTATGGCCCAAATATAAATCACTCTCTGCTGGAGTAATTAAAATAACGGTTGCAGATTACAGCAAGCCAATACAGTGTGTATTGTAAAAATTACATTATCTCTGGGCTAGTATACTGCTGAAAATCTTTATTTTTCTGTATCCAGTACATTATATATAGTATTGTTTTGTGCTCTGATATGTAGTCAGCAATTTTGTTACATCAGTCATCTGTTTCATACACAGCTCATTTTGACACTTAGCTGCTGGAGATTTGTTATCAGAGTGAGGGCTTTTATCTACTGTGGGAGTCCTGTGGGAGGGAGGGGTTCTGCTTGTCACAGTATTGTCCAGCACTGCTACCACTACATGATTTGTGTTCTGTGTATTTGCTATAAAATGTTTTAAACAAAAAAGAATGATGTGGCATTATATGTGTGAAATTGTATATTTGGTGTGCTATTGTGTAGAAACATACATATTCAACTATTGGTATTTTTCTGATTGGTTGTTCCAGTATATTATAGCAAGCCAATACAGTGTGTACTGTAAAAATTTCATTATCTATGGCCTAGTGTAGTGCCGAAAATTAGTATTTTTCTGTATCCAGTACATTACAGCAAGCCAATACAGTGTGTATTGTTAAAATTTCATTATCTGTGGCCTAGTGTAGTGCCGAAAATTTGAATTTCTCTGTATCTAGTACATTACAGCAAGCCAATACAGTGTGTGGTGTAAAAAGTTCATTATCTGTGGCCTAGTGTAAAAATTAGTATTTCTCTGTATCCAGTACATTACAGCAAGCCAATACAGTGTATAGTGTAAAAATTTCATTATCTGTGGCCTAGTGTAGTGCCGAAAATATTTATTTTTCTGTATCCAGTACATTACAGCAAGCCAATACAGTGTGTATTGTAAAAATTACATTATCTCTGGGCTACTGTAGTGACGAAAATCTGTATTTTTCTGTATCCAGTACTGTCGTCCTGCATCAGAAAACTGTGTCTTTAGCGGACAGTAAAACAATCTGCGTCACATCTACAGACAAAACCATTAATATGAAGAAGGCGAGCACAAGAGGAGGGGGAAGTGGGCCTGATGCTGATGGTGCAAGCAGAGGCCGTGGCCCTGGGCGTGATGCTGATGGTGCAAGCAGAGGCCGTGGCCCTGGGCGCAATGACACTGTGCCTGCTGCCAGTGCACCAGAAAAAACGAAAAAATACACCTTACCCAGCTTCATGTCCACTGGGTGGCGCAGGATAACACTGTCCAAGTCAGACCAGTCCGAACAGGTGGTCGGTTGGATTGCAGAAGATAATGCTTCCAGTCGGTTAAGCACCAACCTCTCCTCCACGAAGTCCAGTCTCTGTAACCAAGAGTCTGGTCAACCAAATCCTTACTCTGATCCTCCTTCCTCCCACCATGTCGTGTCTGGCCAAACAAGTGATCCCACAATCGGATATTCACATGACCTCTTTTCATCGCCAGTACTTGGTTTGGCTCTCTCGCCAAGCACACTTGAATAGTTACCTGAGATGTTGTGCCCTGATTCCCAACCTCTTCAGCCTTCACAGTCTCAAGAAGATGACGGTGGTGAACGGCAATCATTCATTCACGAGCTGGATGATGATGAGACACAGTTGCCTAAGGCTGAGGTGGTGGTTAGATCAAGTCAGGAGGATGAGCAGAGGGAGGAATTGGAAGAAGAGGTGGTGGATGATGAGGTCACTGACCCAACATGGGAAGGTGAAAAGACGAGCGAGGACAGCAGTACAGTGGGGGAAGGATCCGTACAGTGGCGTAACTAGAGTGCTATGGGCCGCATGTCAAACTTTGGATCGGGGACCCTCCCGGTCGCACCCTCTGTGTCTGCAATTGTCACACCCCTGGTCCCTTATTGCCCAGTAATGTCCCCAGTAATGTCTCTCACTGACCCCCACTGCCCTCTGTAATGTCCCCAGTAGTGCCCCCACAGCACCTAGTAGTGTTTACCACTGCCCCCAATAATGTCCTCAGTAGTGCCCCGCACAGCCCCTATTAGTGTCCCCCACTGCCTCCAGTCATGGCCCCAGTAGTACCCCTCACAGCCCCTAGTAGTGCCCCCCACTTCCCCAGTAGTGGCCACCACTGCCCCAGTAATGTCCCCAGTAGTGGCCCCCACTGCCCTCTGTAGTGTCCTTCACTGCCCCAGTAATGTCCCCTGTAGTGTCCCCCACTGCCTTAATTAATTCCCCCCAGTAGTGTCCTACACTGCCACAGTAATGTCCCCTGTAGTGCCACCCACAGCCCCTTGTAATGTCCCCAACTGCCCACAGTCTTCGAGTAAGGGGCCCAACATTTTCTCTGTACGTGCCGGGACCCGTCAGAGCGCTCATTTTAACCGCTTACCGACCGCCTCACGCAGGATTGCGTCCTGCGGGCGGTCGGTCTGTTCCTCCTTGACGCGCCCGCGCGTCATCTCGCGAGAGGCGAGATTTCCTGTGAACGCGCACGCACGCGCGCGCTCACAGGATCACGTCGGGGACAAGGTAGCACAGCCTGCCAGCGCTGATCGTGCGCTGGCAGGCTGTAGAAGTTAAGATGGCATATCAGACGCTGTTTTGTTAACAGCGCCTGATATGCTTGCTGATCGTTCCTTTGGTGGTCCCATTTGCTTGGGACCACCAAAGAAACTTTTATAAGTGCACCAAAACACCACACAGACCCCCCACCCATCCACCCCACCCCCCACTGATTAACCCCTGATTAACCCCCGATCACCCCATGTCACCCCCTGTCACCCCCTGACACTAATTACCCCACTGTAAGGTTCATTCAGACGTCCGTATGTGTTTTGCGGATCCATGGATCCACGGATCCGCAAAACACGGACACCAGCAATGTGCTTTCCGCATTTTGCGGATCCGCACATTGCCAGAACTATATAGAAAATGCTCTTTTCTTGTCCGCAATTGCGGACAAGAATAGGACATGCTCTATCTTTTGCGGAGCTGCGGTCGGATGCTTGGGGGCCGAAACCCGGAAGTTTGCGGCCGCAGCTCCAGCAAATGCTGATGCGGCGAGCGCATAGTGTGCTCTCCGCATCACCGCCAGCCCCATTCACACTGAATGAGTCCGCATCTATTCCGCAGAATTGCGGAATAGATGCGGACATTTTTACGGACGTGTGAATGGGGCCTTACTACTTTTTTTTTTGCACATTTTTTGGCAGAGATTTATTCATCCACATTGATCGATGTGAATGAGGAAATCTGTGCCGTTTTGTTTTTTTTTGCACATTTTTAAGCAGAGATTTTTTCATCCACATTGATTGATGCGAATGAAGAAATCTGTGCCGCTTCATTTTTTTTTTCTTTTCAGTGCAGAGGCTGAACGGGAAAAAATCTCATTACCCGTCTGCTCAATATAAGGAGAATCGCAGAAACTCCTAATGCTGGCCATACGTGTAATGATTGCGGAGACCCTCAAATGCCAGGGCAGTACAAACACCTCACATGTGACCCCATTTTAGAGAGAAGACACCCCAAGGTATTCCGTGAGGGGTATGGCGAGTTCATGCAAAATTTTATTTTTGTCACAAGTTAGTGAAATATGAGACTGTAAAAAAAAAAAAAATCAATTTCCGCTAACTTCTATCAACTTTGAATAAAAAATGTAAAAAGTTGTCGTTTACAGCAATATTTCTCACACGCAGCATGGGTATATGTAAAAATACACCCCAAAACACATTGCCCTACTTCTCCTGAGTTCGGCGATACCACATGAGTGACACTTTTTTGCAGCCAAGGTGCACAAAGGGGCCCTAAAACCAATGAGTACCTTTAGGATTTCACAGGCCATTTTTACGCATTTGGATTCTCACGGTTTAGGGGCCCCTAAAATGCCAGGGCAGTATAAATACCCCACATGTGACCCCATTTTGGAAAGAAGACACCCCAAGGTATTCCGTGAGGAGCATGGCGAGTTCACAGAATTTTTATTTTTTGGCACAAGTTAGCGGAAATTGATATATATATTTTTTTATTTTGTTTTTTTACAAAGTCTCATATTCCACTAACTTGTGACAAAAATAAAATTTTACATGAACTCGCCATGCCCCTCACGGAATACCTTGGGGTGTCTTCTTTCCAAAATGGGGTCACATGTGGGGTATTTATACTGTCCTGGCATTTTAGGGGCCCCTAAAGCGTGAGAAGAAGTCTGGAATCCAAATGCGTAAAAATGCCCTGTGAAATCCTAAAGGTACTCATTGGTTTTAGGGCCCTTTGCGCATCCAGCCTGCAAAAGTGTCACACATGTGGTATCCCCGTACTCAGGAGAAGTAGGGCAATGTGTTTGGGGTGTATTTTTATATATACCCATACTGTGTGTGAAAATATCTCTGTAAACGACAACTTTTAAAAATTTTATACAAAGTTGTCAGTTTACAGAGATATTTCTCTCACCCAACATGGGTATATGTAAAAATACACCCCAAAACACATTGCCCTACTTCTCCTGAGTACGGCGATACCACATAAGTGACACTTTTTGCAGCCTGGGTGCGCAAAGGGGCCCAAATTCCAACGAGTACCTTTAGGTTTTACATGGCGGCTCACAATTTAGCCCCGCCCAAAATGCCAGAACAGTACAAACACCCCACAAATGACCCCATTTTGGAAAGTAGACACCCCAAGGTATTCACTGAGGGGCATAGTGAGTCCGTCTGAGATTTCTTTTTTTTAGCCAGAAATTGAAACTTTTTTTTTTTTTTTTCTCAGAAAGTGTCATTTTCCGCTAACTTGTGAAAAAATGAAATGATACATGAACTCACCATGCCCCTCCGCGAATACTTTGGGGTGTCTTCTTTCTAAAATGGTGTGATTTGGGGGTATTTATACTATCCTGACATTCTAGCACCTGAAGAAACATGACAGGGGCTCAGAAAGTCAGAGCTGCTTCAAAATGCAGAAATTCACTTTTTTGCACCATAGTTTGTAAACGCTATAACTTTTACCCAAACCAATAAATATACACTTATTGGACTTTTTTTATCAAAGACATGTAGAACAATAAATTTAGAGAAAAATTTATATAGAAATGTAGTTTTTTTTGAAAAATTTTACAACAGAAAGTGAAAAATGTCATTTTTTTGCAAAAATTTCGTTAAATTTGTATTAATGGCAAAAAAAGTAAAAATGTCAGCAACAATGAAATACCACCAAATGAAAGCTCTATTAGTGAGAAGAAAAGGAGGTAAAATTCATTTGGGTGGTAAGTTGCATGACGGAGCAATAAACGGTGAAAGTAGTGTAGTGCGGAATTGTAAAAAGTGGCCTAGTCATTAAGGGTGTTTAAGCTAGGGGGGCTGAAGTGGTTAAAGTCACACATTAAAAGCAGGTAGGCGGAGCCTAACCTACGTTAGTCAGGCTCCGCCCACCTGATTAATGTGTGAATTGTTTTAGAGTGGCAGCGCTGGGACCTGATGCTGGAGGCATAGAGACTGCAGAAGATCATATCATGAAGGTGAAATGAGCGCTCTGACGGGGCCCGGCATTAAGTACAGAGTAAATGCCGAGCCGCGTTACATGTAAACGCAGCGGGCCCCCTCCCCCTGCCGGGCCTGATCGCGGTCGCACATTCTGCGACCGCGATCGTTACGCCCCAGTATCCGTAGCACCGCAACAGTCTGGAAGAGGAAGTGGGGTTGCAAAAGGAGACGTCGGCCCACACCAAACAGGCCCGCAACTGTTACACCGAGCATCCCCATGCGTAAATCTACCTTGCCAAGGGGTAGTGTTCTGCAGTATGGTGCTTTTTTGAGTAAAGTGCAGACAACAAAAGAGTGGTAGTTTGCAAACTGTGCCGTACCAAAATGAGCCGGGGTGTGAACACTAGCAACCTCACCACCACCAGCATGATCCGCCACATGGCATCCAAGCACCCTAATAAGTGGTCCGAACGCCTGGGTCCAAACTCTGCGTCTGCGGGTCCCACCACTGCCTCCACTTCCCCTGTGTCACGCACTGCTGGCCAATCCCTTGCAACTGGACCTTCGCATGAACCGTCACCAACAACATCCACTTCCCTGTCCCAGCGCAAATTTCAAATTTCGATAACAAAGGCATTTGAACGCAAACACAAATATGTGAGGTTTTAAAAAACTTTGATGAATCCACACAGATGGTTAGAGGCGATAACGCTATTATCAGTGTAACCATCCCACTGCTGTGTCTACTCAAACGATCGCTGCTCACAATTATTGGATGCTTTAAATGTGGCAGACGAGGTAATGGGGAAGGAGATGACACAGAGTGATAGCCAGATCTCCCCCAGTTCGTCTTCTAAGCGTGAATTGGGCCATGAAGAGGAGGAGGAGCTGGATACACTTGCCTATGCTACAGAGGCTAGTACCCATGGAACTTTAATTCGATCTGTTTAGCGTGGATGGCCAGAAGAGGAGGAGGAGGAGGATGAGGGTATGGAGAGTCATCCTGAAGTTGATATCGACGTCTTGCCCGTTGGTACTCTGGCACACATGGCTAACTTCATGTTAGGCTTTTTAGGTAATAGAGATTACTGGGTGTTCACCCTTCTCAACCCACGCTACAAAGAGAACTTCTCATCTATCATTCCTGTGGTTGAGAGGACAAGTAAAACCGTGCAATCCCAAAGGGTACTTGTCAGATTGCTCCAAAGTTTTCCATCTGACAATGCGGCCACCAGAGTCCATACTCCCTTAGGCAACCGAGTAAGGGAGACAAGGGGAACACACAGTAGTTCCAACAGAGACAGGGCAACACTTTCCAAGGCATGGGACACTTTCATGACACCCCGCCAGCAACCTCACCCTGAATAGCGGCCTAGTACTACAAGGAGGGAAAAGTTTTGGAAGATGGTGAAGGAATATATTGCAGACCGTGTCAGCATCCTAAATGATCCCTCAGTGCCTTACAACTACTGGGTGTCCAAGCTAGACACGTGGCACGAACTTGCGCTATACACCTTGGAGGTGCTGGCCTGCCCTGCCGCCGGCGTATTGTCTGAGCGTGAATTTAGTTCTGCTAGTGGCAATATAACAGATAAGCGTATACGCTTGTCCACTGACAATGCTGATACTCAGATAAAAATGAACAAGGCCTGGATTGCCTCTGACTTCTCCACTCCACCAGAGGAAAGCTAAGCTAATGAGGAATAAATATGCAATTTAAATGTATGCTTTATAATGTACTCAATCCACAAGATTGAGATTTTTTAACCCTTTTCACCGCAAAAAAAAAAGGGTATATGTTTGAATCTTGTTTTGTCATTCGCCTCCTCCTCCCCCTCCTCTTCCTTCCAGAATATATATGCCCTCACTACAATGTTTTGTAGGGTTCGCTCGGCTTCAGGACTTCACCTCCAATGCTTTATACGGTCTGCTCACCTATAGGCCATCACTGCAATGTTTTGTAGGGTTCGCTCACCTTCAGTCCCTCACCTCCAATGCTTTATACGGCATGCTCACCTGTAGGCCATCACTGCAATGTTTTATGGGGTTCGCTCACCTTCAGTCCCTCACCTACAATGCTTTATACGGTATGCTCACCTGTAGGCCATCACTGCAATGTTTTATGGGGTTGGCTCACCTTCAGTTCCTCACCTCCAATGCTCTATACAGTCTGCTTACCTGTAGGCCATCACTGCAATGTTTTATGGGGTTTGCTCGGCTTCAGGCCCTCACCTCTAATGTTTTATATGGCCTACTCACCTGTAGGCCATCACTGCAATGTTTTATGGTGTTCGCTAGGCTTCAGACCCTCACTACAATTTTTTATAGGGTCCGCTCACCTTCAGGCCCTCAACTATAATGTTTTATATGGTATGCTCACCTGTAGGCCATCACTGCAATGTTTTATGGGGTTCGCTCACCTTCAGTCCCTCACCTCCAATGCTTTATACAGTCTGTTCACCTGTAGGCTATCACTGCAATGTTTTATGAGGTTCGCTCACCTTCAGTCCCTCACCTCCAATGCTTTATGCGGTCTGCTCACCTGTAGGACATCACTGCAATGTTTTATGGGGTTCGCTCACCTTCAGGCCCTCACTACAATTTTTTATAGGGTCCGCTCATCTTCAGGCCCTCAACTATAATGTTTTAGAGAGTAACCAGCACGCCCTTGCTCCAAATGTTTTTAAGGGTCACCAGTAGGCCATCAATGATAATTTTTCAAGGATGTGTATGATGCCCTCCTTTATGTGTAATAAAGGGTGTATTGGAGTGCTGATTCCTTGTAATTTTTGCCAGCCCTTTCACTTAGTGCATAGGCTTTATGAGTGGACCAGTGTACCTGAACAATTGTAGCACCATATGAATGAGGCCCTCCTTTATGTGATATACAGGCTGTATCGGAGTGCTTCTTCCTTGTAATTTTTGGCAGCATTTGTACTGTATATACAATTGAATATACAGGAAAGAATGTTTCCTAACAATTTTACCTCTAAAAATGTCTTTTTTTTTTTTTTGAGGGGGTAGGATTTTGGGCATGTTTTTGTCGCTATGTAAAAGTGGCGAACAACTGGGACAATATGGTTCCCAGCAGCGACATTGGAGTCCAAGATGCACCCAGACATGGTCCCCATGCTGTTCCAGATCCATTTCGGTGGTGTTTCTGTCACTTTATGACCTTTTCCAATGGACCAGGCACCCTCCCCTCATCCGAGCAGGGGGTGCCTGGTTGTCTCCCATTGACTTCCATTATACTCGGGTGCTCGGCCGAGTCCATGCATATCGCTATGTGTTCGTAACACCCGAACACTTTGGTGCTCGCTCATCACTAGTCTTTAGCAGTTATTGTTGCAGTAGAAGTTTATCTGGTTACTGAACATCCCTCACAGTGGAAAAGATATAGTTCATGGGAGTCTGTACTCTACAAGCTGCTTCCTAACTCACGCACCAGAACAGGACCTCTCCTCCTAGTTCTGACCCACTCTGTCTAACCACCTGGAACCCCCCCTCCTGGCAGGAAACAGGACCAGCTCAATCCTTCCAAGAGGGGAGGAACAGGGTGGTTGTATTACTTCCCATGCTGAAATAAGTGGCATAGCATGTAAAATACAAAACATTACATATAAAACATAGCAATTGCAGATAACCTCAGTTCTTAGTTACAGTAAATTTATTTGTGTAGATATGAGATAGGTAGATGATATATTTCTATTCTGGCCTAAAACCACAGATTTTTTACATATTTAAACTAATGGTTACTATAGCTTTTTTTTCTTTTTAATAAGAGTAGTGTTGCAAGCATGAAGGCAAGTCAACTACACACAAGAGGACATTGCCCTCTGTTTTAAATTGGTTTACGTGGCAGAGACAATAGTTTTGGCATCAATTAGCAGAAAGTCATTTGGATGTCTTTTTGCCACGTATGTGCTTTTTAGTAACTTTCAGAGAAAGATATTGGGACTCATTTACTAAAAGCTGATGTTTCACAAGCCTGTTTTAGTAAAAAGCACCTTTGAGAAAGATTCAACTGATTTATTAAGAGGCATGGGCCTCAATAAAATCTGTGCACCAGAATCTTAAATCTACTCCAGCTAGAAGGTGAAGTACATTTCAGTTATAATTTAGGTCACCCCTCCCCCCTTAGCTAAGCTCCAACCACTTTTTAGTGGCAAGAGTGGTGTAAAAATTTAGAACGTGACAAAATTACCTTTTTGAGACTTTTTTTTACCCCAAAAAACTGACGTAAAGCTTTTGTAAATCACATTCACTGTCTTTTGATGAGATGTTGATTGTTGAATCCTTTTGTAACATTATACAGTACTGGATCAAAGTTTTAGACAGGTGTAAAAAAAATGCTGCAAAGTAAGAATGCTTTAAAAATAGAAGTGTTAATAGTTTCTTTTTATCAATTACCTAACAAAATGCAAAATGAATGGACAAAAGGGAACTCTAAATCAAATCAATATTTAGTGTGACCTTTTGCATCACTTCTTCTAGGTACACTTGCACACAGTTTTTTAAAGAACTCCACAGGGTTGTTCCAAACATTTTGAAGAAGTACCATATTTCCCGCACCATAAGACACACCTGACAATAAGATGCACCTATGTTTTAGAGGCAGAAAATAAGATAAAAAATATTTCTCATCAGACCTCAGATCAGATCCCCATCAGAGCTTAGATTACTGCTCCCTTGTCCTCTTCTGCTGGTACCACATGCTATGACCTGATGTCGCACAGCATCAGGTTATGGTGTGCGCTTATGCTGTTTTATGTCAGATCACAGAACAGCCCGCAGCACCAGCAGAAGAAGGCCAGAGAACGGTGAGTATGGCCAGCGCAAGTTGCACTGCATTTACTGCTTCCCCAATTCCACTGTGTACTATTGAGCGTTTCCATAATGGAAACACTGTCTAGTATTTGCTTTATAAAATGTACTGACATTTTCCCCCCACTTTTGAGATAAAAAAGTGTGGAGCCGGAAATATAGTAACTCCATATCTTCTGTGGATATAGGCTTGCTCAAATCCTTTTGTCTCTTTGTACAATCCCAGACAAACTCAATGGTGTTGAGCTCTGTGGTGGCCACATCATCACTTCCAGGACTCCTTGTTCTTCTTTATTCCTCAGGTAGTTCTTAATGACATTGGCAGCATGTTTGGGGTCACGTCCTGCGGCAGAATAAATTAGGAGACAAATTCAGACGTCCCCCTGATGGTATTGCATGATGGATAATTATCTGATTTGATTCTGACTTATCTTTAGTTGATTCACTTTGCATTTGGTTAATGCACTACTTTTAGTAAAATAGCACTTAAAGAGGACCTTTCATCTGGAAAAAAATTCTGAACTAAGTATCATGATATGTAGAGTGGCGCCCAGGGATCTCCCTGCACTTACTATTATCCCTGGGCGCCGCTCCGTTGTCCTGCTATGTCCTCCGGTATGTTTGGGGACTTGGTTATATTGGGCGGAGACTGCCTGACTTGGTTATACTAGGCGGAGACTGCCCTTGCTCTCCTGAGCGTCTCCTTCTCCCAGGCTGTAGCTCTGGCCAATCGCAGCGCAGAGCTCATAGCCCAGGAGAACAAGGGCAGTCTCCTCCCAGTATAACCAAGTCATGGAACATACCGGGGAACATAGCAGGAGAACGGAGCAGCGCTCAGGGATAATAGTAAGTGCAGTGAGATCCCTGGGCGCAGCTCTACATATCATGATACTTTTTTTCCCAGATGAAAGGTTCTCTTTAAGTAGCACTCTCTTAAAACAGCACTACAATTTTTTAAAGCATTCTTACTTTGCATCATTTTCCAACACCTGCACAAAACTTTTGAACAGTATTGTATGCATAAAGATGAATGTCGATCAAGCACCAAAGTGCACGGGCCGAAAACATTGGGATGCTCTGGTGCTCTACAGAGCACCCGAGTATAATGGAAGTCAATGGGAAAACCCGAGCATTAAACCAGGCTCTGAAGAGGGGAGGGTGCCTGGTTCATAGGAAAATTTCAGAAATTGATGGAAACACGACCGGAATGGTTCCGGTACAGCATGGGGAGGATGTCTGGATGCATCTTTGACTACCAGGTCGCTGCTGAGAACAATGTTGTCTGAGTAGTACGCCACCTTTACAGACTGACAATAATACGCACAAAACCAAAGATAAAATCGATTTTAGGGGAAAAATTGTTAGGAAACATTCTTTCCTGTGTATTTACTTGTATATAAAGTGCAAGTGCTGCCAAAAATTACAAGGAAGAGGCACTCCGATACAACCTGTATATCACATAAAGGAGGGCCTCATTCTCATTGTGGTATAATTGATCAGGTAGTGGGACTCCTACACTCATAAAGCCTATGCACAAAGTAAAAGGCCTGCCAAAAATTACAAGGAATCGGCACTCCAATACACCCTTTATTACACATAAAGCAGGGCATCATACATACCCTTGACAAATTATGATTGATGGCCTGCTGGTGACCCTCAAAAACATTTGGAGCAAGGGCTTGCTGATCTGACCATCTAAAACATTCGGTGCAAGGGCTCGCTGCTGAGCTGACCCTCTAAAACATTAGGGGTATGGGTCTGCTACTGAGCTGACCATCGAAAAAATTATGATTGAGGGCCTGATGCTGAGCTGACCCTCTAAAACATTATATGTGAGGGCCTGCAGGTGAGTTGACCCTGTAAAACATTATATCCGAGGGTCTGCAGGTGAGCTGAGCCTCTAAAACATTATATGCGAGGGCCTACAGGTGAGCTGACCCTGTAAAACATTATATTCGAGGGCCTGCAGGTGAGCTGACCCAGTAAAAGATTGTAGGTGAGGGCCTGCTGGCGAGCTGACCCTCTAAAACATTATATGTGAGGGCCTGTAGGTGAGCTGACCCTCTAAAACATTATATGCGAGGGCCTGCAGGTGAGCTGACCCTGTAAACAGGGCCGGCGCTTCCATATAGGCAAGGGGGGAAAAGTCCTTAGGGGCCCCCAAGCCCACCACCTGCCTGACACCGCCGCCGAGCTGGCCCACAAGTAACTACAAAGTCTACAATACTTGGGGGCCCGGGGCTGCTTTGAGCCCCTCTCTGCCTCTTTAAGAGAGCAGCAGGGGTGGACTGAGTGGTCGGGCACTTTGGACGTGGTCCGAGGGCCCGGCCGGAAAGGGGGCCCGCGGCGGCGGCAGGGCACAGGGAGATGAGCGTTTCCATTGTGGAAGCGTTCATCTCCATAGCCATCTGTATCGCCGTCCTCAGGACAGCGATACAGATGGATGTGCTGTGGGGTAGGGGAGGGAGAGGAATCTCCCTTCCCTGTTCCTCTGATAGGCTGCCGACACAAGGCCCGCAGCCTATCAGAGGACAGTGCAGGCTGCTCAATTACATCATTGAGCCGCCTGAGCTGTACAGCGTGGGACACAGGCCGGAAGAAGCCTGCATCGCATCGCTGCCATGGAGGTAAGTAAATTATTTTTTTTTTAATATACCAGACTGTTACTGGCACATGGGGGTGGGGGGTTATAGAGGCACTTGTTACTGGCACATGGGGTAGGGGGTTAAAGAGGCACTTGTTACTGGCACATGGGGTGGGGGGTTAAAGAGGCACTTGTTACTGGCACATGGGGTGGGGGTTAAAGAGGCACTTGTTACTGGAACATGAGGTGGGGGGTTTAAAGGGGCACTTATTACTGGCACATGGGGTGAGGGGGTTAAAGAGGCACTTGTGACTGGCTCATGGGGTGAGGGGGTTAAAGAGGCACTTGTAACTGGCACATGGAGTGGTCGGGTTAAAGAGGCACTTGTTACTGGCATATGGGGGGAGAGAAGCATGTGTTACTGGCACACAGGGGGAAGAGAGGCACTTGTTACTGGCACATGGGGGGAGAGGTACTTGTTACTGGCACATGATTGGGGGGCATCTATGGGGGCACTTGTTACTGGCACATTATTATTGGGCACTATGAGGTCTCCTACTGAGACCACAAAGAAGGGGTATTTTATATGGGGGGGCTCTGTGTGGTACTAGTTTTATCAGAGGTATTATCTGTTTCTGCAGTAAAGTATTGGGGAGCACAGCGGCACAGTATTGGGGGTAGTAGGATGATTTGTCCAGAAGATGGGAGGATGATGGAAAAGTAGTAAACTAAGATTTTTTTTGTCAAACTGCAGAGACAGAAAATGGCGACAAAAGGGTCATCTGGTCTGAAAGTCTGAAAGGAGAAGACGAGGACAGAGAACATCTACATTAAAGGTGACGTCACTGAATGTAAGAGGTATGGGGCGCTGTATTTCTGTGTGCTGCCATGGAGGGGGGGGGGAGAAATAATGTGACACAAAGGGGTGATGTATAAAGGAGGGGGTGATCACGTGAAATGGAGGGGGGGGGACCCTTATTGTTTTTCGCCCCAGGGCCCCATTTCACTTAGAACTGGCATTGCATGTAAAACATTATATTTGAGGGCCTGCAGGTGAGCTGACCCCGTAAAAGATTGTAGATGAGGGCCTGCTGGTGAGCTGACCCTCTAAAAAATTATATGCGAGGGCCTGCAGGTGAGCTGGGAATACAGTGTATTCAGTACATTATAAACAACACATTTAAAGTGCCTTTACAATATTTTCATTAGCTTTCCTCTGGTGGAGTCGAGAAGTCAGGAGAAATCCAGGCGTTGTTCATTTTTATAAGAGTCAACTTGTCACCATTTTCAGTTGACAGGTGGATACGCTTATCAGTTATAATGCCACCAGCAGCACTAAGTACCCGCTCAGCCAAAACGCTGGTGGCAGGGCAGGCCAGCGCCTCCAAGGCGTAGAGCGCCAGTTCGTGCCACATGTCCAGCTTGGACACCCAGTAGTTGTAAGGCACTGAGGGATCATTGAGGACGCTGAGACGGTCTGCAATGTACTCCTTCACCATCTTCCAAAAATGTTCCCTTCTAGTGACAGTAGGCCGCATCAGGGTGAGGATGCTGGCAGGGTGCCATTAAACTGTCAGAGGCTTTGGAGAGTGTTGCCCTGCCTCTGTTGGAACTGCTGTGTGTTCCCCTTGTCTTCCCTCCTCAGTTGCCCAAGGAACTACGGACTATGCCACCAGCGTTGTCAGATGGAAATTTTTGGAGCAATTTTTCAATAAGGACCTTCTGGTTTGATGAGAAGTTCTCTTTGTAGCGGGGATCGAGATGGGTGAACAACCAGTAATCCGTGTTGTCTAAAATGCGTATAATGCGCGGGTCGCTGGAAAGGCAGCCTAACATGAAGTCAGCTATGTGTGCCAGAGTCCCAACAGGCAAGAGTTCGCTGTCGTCATCAGGAGAATGACTCTCAATCTCCACATCCTCTTTCTTTCCTTCTGTCCACCCACGCTGAACAGCTGGAATTAAACTTCCATGGGCACTATCCTCTGTAGCGGTGGTCCAATTCGCACTGAGAAGAAGAACTGAGGGTGGTCTGGCTATCACCCTGTGTAATGTCTTCCCCCATTTACACCTCTTCCACATGCAAAGCGTTGTCTTTAATGGTGAGCAACGAGCGTTTGAGTAGACACAGAAGTGGGATGGTTACGCTGATAATAGTGTTATTGATGCTCACTATATGTGTTGATTCTTCAAAGTTTCTTAAAACCTCAAAGAGGTCAGATATCTATGCTCACTTCTCGCTTATGAATAGCGGTAGCTGACTGGAAAGGCAACAACCATGTTGCGGCTCCGTTCAGGGATCTCACAAGCGTTCCAAAACGGATCAGTTTTGCCCTTAATACATTCTGAATGGATAAGGATCCGCTCAGGATGCATCAGTTTAGCTCAGTTTGGCTCCGTTCCGCCTCCATTCCGCTTTGGAGGCGGACACCAAAACACTGCTTGCAGCGGATCTTTATGCCGGAAAACAAAAACGCTAGTGTGAAAGAGCCCTTAATGTCCCCCACCAATGGAACAGGCAATTTTCAGTCAGTTAGGCCCCTGGCACCCAGACAAAAGAGAGGTTCATTCACGGCAACACAGAATTCATGTCACCCACCAATGAAGTAAAAGTGTACCCGAACTTTTGGGCACAAATATGGCTGTAACAAAGTCCTGGTAAGGACTATAGAGCTGCAAAAGGCAGCAAAATGTGGGTAAGTGCCCTGCAAACAAATGTAGATAGGAAAATAAATTAAAATAAAATAAAACTAATACAAATTAAACATTATTAACCAGCAACTCGGAGGATGAGGTGGTGTATCGCCTGTGTCCTCCGTATCCCCCAGCCACGCTCCAGTGATGGCCATGAGCTGCGTTGGGTGCCACCCTGCAGTGAACCCGGTTCCTCCTCCTCCTCTACCTCATCCTCCTTCTCCTGGTCCTCCAGAACTGTCTCCTGGCTGGCCACATTTGTACCTGGCATCTGCTGGTGCAGGAACCCACCCTCTGAGCCACTTCTGAATGGCGGGCCTTAAACCCTGTGAAATGCCCCCTCTTCCTCCTCCTCCTGTGCCACATCCTCTTCCATCATCGCGGTAATTGATTTTTCAAGGAGACATAGAAGTGGTATTGTAATGCTAACAACGGCGTCATCAGCACTGGCCATGTTGGTTGAGTACTCAAAAGGATCGCAACAAGGTAGACAGGTCTCGCATGGAGGCCCAGTCACTGATGGTGAAGTGGTGCTGTTCCGCAGAGCAACTGACCCGTGCGTGCTGCAGCTGGGCATATGCGGAAAGGATGGAACAAAACCTGCGATCAAACGACCTGCGTGCAGTTTGGAGGGGCTTTCACGCCGCTACAAACTACAAACCTCCCCCCTAGCTTACTACACTGAGCTCAACGCTAGTCGAGGACCTCAGCGGATTCTTCTGTAGATTCGAGCACAGCGCATCCTCGAAGGTGGGGACATCATCCCCCTCCACTTTTCGATCTGTCCTGGATGGTGCTGACCCATACTTGAATAAGTGACCTCTGGTCGTGACAGAGGCTGAAGTCCTGGGTCTCCTGTCTACCCTGAATGAGAGGAAGGCCTCGGGTCCTGTTGGTGTGTCACCAGCATGCCTCAGATCCTGCTCGCATCAGTTGGCCCCAGTTCTGACCCCCATCTTCTCAAACTCAATTAGTGCAGGGCACGTGCCCGCCTGCTTCAAGCGATCGATCATTATTCCGGTACCAAAGAAGCCTGGTGCCTCAGACCTAAATGACTTCAGACCGTCCGTGATCATGAAGACCTTCGAAAGAGTGGTCCTCTCCCACCTCAGGAGCTCCACTCAGGACCGATTGGACCCACTTCAGTTTGCGTATAGGGCAAATAGGTCCACCTATAACGCCATTAATACTGTACCTGCATGGAGTACATCACAGAACACCTGGACAGGCCAGACTCCTATGCCAGAATTCTTCTCCTTGATTTCAGCCCAGCCTTCAACACCATCTGCCCCCGCATTATTCAAGCCAGACTCACAGACCTGGATGTCCACCCAACTATATGTCTCTGGATCATGAGCTTCCTCACAAATAGTCCAAACCGAGGAAGACCAACACAGGAGCACCACAAGGCTGAGAACTGTCGCCGTTCCTGTTCTCCCTTTATACAAACAACTGCTCATCCACTGTGGACTCTGTCAAGATAATCAAGTTTGCGGACTACACCACCATTGTCGGCATCATGAGCAACGACGACGAGCATGAATATCGCCAAGAGGTTAGCAGAGTCAATGGCTGGCGTAGCGGGAATAAGTTGGTCCTGAACACAACAAAAACCGTAGAGATGATCATAGATTTCAGAAGAAATGCCACTACACCTCCTCCTATACATATAGACAGACGGCCCGCAGTCATGAGGGTCCCTTACGTCCGTCTCCTGGGTACGATTATCTCAGAGGACCTAACCTGGGGGATAAATATCACTGCTACCCAAAGTAAGGCGCAACAACGCCTCTATTTCCTTCGCCAACTAAGAAAATTCGGCACAGCCAAAGTGCTCCTAAGGTCATTCTATTCTGCAACCGTAGAATTGGTCCTAAGCTCATCCATCCTAGTTTGGTATGCTGGCTCCTCCACCAGTGACCAGAAAAAAATCCAGCGGGTCATTCGCTCTGCGGAACATATCATCGGCAAATCCCTCCCACCTCTGCATCTCATCCATGACAATAGAATGCGATCAGTCTCACCCAGGGCATCGCCTTCTCAGAGGACTTAAATCAGGTCGTAGGTTTTGGGCCATCGCCGCCAGGACCACCAGGCGGAGGAACACCTTCTTCCCTGCGGCGGTCAGACTTCTGAACTCTACCAACACTTTACCCCCCAAATGCGCCCCCCACTTAACTGTGGAATCCTACCGGACTATCTTATCGACACCCCTACACCACCACCCCCTCTCCCAGACTACTAACCCCCACCAATTGTGAACTTGATCATTGTAAGTGTAAACATGATCCGTGTAAACACTGTTCTTGTATGTCATTATGCCAAAACAAATTCCAGACACGACCCTGTCGTGTTTGGCGAAATAAACCTGATTCTTAATTCTGAAACTCCACTATCGCATGCTGCTGCTCGCACAGTCTCTCCAGCATATGAGGTGGTGAGCAGGAAGGCCAAAGTTACGCTGCAGCGCAGACAGGAGAGCAGTAGCAGTGCGCACAGACGGACCGCACTTTCTGCAGCAGCTCTGACAGGTCTGGGTAGTTTTTAAGGAATTTCTGCACCACCAAATTCAGCACATGCACCAGGCAAGGGATGTGCGTCAAACCGGCTAGTCCCAGAGCCGCTACGAGATTTCGCCCATTATTGCACACCACCAGGCTGGGCATGAGGCTCACTGGCAGCAACCACTCATCGGTCTGTTCTTCTGTGCCCCTCCAGAGCTCCTGTGCGGTGTGGGGTTTGTCCCCCAAACACATGAGTTTTAAAACCGCCTGCTGACATTTACCCCTGGCTGTGCTGAAGTGGGTTGTGAAGGTCTTTCGCTGACTGGATGAGGAGGTGGAGGAAGCGGAGTAGGAGAAGGAGGCAACAGGAGGCAAAGAATAATGCCCTGTGATCCTCGGTGGTGGAAGGACATTCGCCAAACCGCTATCCACCTCGGGCCCAGCTGCCACTACATTTACCCAGTGTGCAGTTAGGGAGATGTAGCGTCCCTGCCCGTGCTTACTGGTCCATGTATCTGTGGTTATGTGGACCTTGTCACAGATGGCATTGTGCAGTGCACACTTGATTTTATCCTCCACTTGGTTGTGCAGGGAAGGGACGGCTCATCTGGAAAAGTAGTGCCGGCTGGGAACGACGTACTGTGGGACAGCCACCTCCATCAGCTGTTTAAAACAGTCCGTCTCCAACAGACCGAATGTGAACATTTCAAAGGCCAGTAATTTTGAAATGCTGGCATTTAGGACCAGGGATCGAGGATGGGTAGGTGGGTATTTTCTCTTTGTCTCCAGTGTTTGGGAGATGGACAGCTGAACGCTTGCGTGTGACATGGTGGAGATGCTTGGTGATGATGACGGAGGTGCTGGTGTTGGTGGCATATCCGATTTGCTGGGTGGCAGGTGCCACTGTGACTCCAGAGGTGGAGGAAAAGGCAGAGACAACAGAAAAAGAGGAAGCAGGAGGAGCCTGAGACCTTTCTTGGTCTTTAAGGTGTTTACTCCACTGCAGTTCGTGCTTTGCATGTAGATGCCTGGTCATGCAGGTTGTGCTCAGGTTTAGAACATTTATGCATCGCTTCAGGCTCTGATGGCACAACAAGCAAACGACTTGTGTCTTGTCGTCAGGACATTGTCTGAAGAACTGCAACGCCAATGAACTCTTTGGAGCTGGCTTTGGTGTGTTAGGTCCCTGGGTTCGGTGGGCAGTAGCAGGCGTACTGTCTCGGGGACGGCAGCTCCGCTTTTGCAGCCTGCTCCGTCTTTTGCTGTGCAGTTCCTCTGTGTGACCACCACCTCTTCCTCAGAACTGCACACATCACTAGCATGAACTTGAGTCCAGTCGGGGTCTAGGACTTCATCGTCCTCAACATCATCTTCCACCCATTCTTGACCCCTGCCCTCCTCGTCGGTCTGTACACTGCAGAAAGCCGCAGCAGTTGGCACCTGTGTTTCATCATCATCAGAGACGTCCTGCGGTGGTCCTCCCATGTCCTCATCCTGCAACATAAGTGGTTGGGCATCAGTGCATTTAATGTCTTACACTTCTGGGGTAGGCCTATGTGGATGGCCTGGGGAAACCCTGCCAGCAGAGCCATCAAAAAGCATAAGCGTCTGCTGCATGACTTGGAGCTAAGGCTGCTTGGCTGCTTTGCTGGGGGGTGAGGTTAAATACTGATGGGCATGGGCTGCAGGTGCCAACTCTGAGCTTTCTGCAGAGGACTGGGTGGAAGATACTGTGAAGGAACTGGCGCCACTGTCAGCCACCCAATCTACTATGCCTGTACTTGTTCTGGCCTCAACATCCGT
Source organism: Bufotes viridis (assembly GCA_033119425.1). Lineage (NCBI taxonomy): Eukaryota > Metazoa > Chordata > Amphibia > Anura > Bufonidae > Bufotes > Bufotes viridis. The sequence goes on along the minus strand of CM065589.1, from coordinate 372,743,927 downwards.
AGAGCGGCATTCAGGCCTACCAAATAACGCTGCAGGTTCTGTCGCCTACTCCCAACCGGAGGAAGGTGTTTCACTTGGACCTGCAGTTGGCGCTGAACGGCCAAGTCCTCTCCCAGCCACAGGTGCTCCACCAACACCACCACAACCATGTCCACATCCCTTATTTGATGTTCTCCTCATTATTTGCATTTACCCACCAAACTTACAGATGGTTTATCTCAGGTGTCAATTTAAATGCCAAAAGTCAACAAGTAAGTTCACTAACACTAAGGCAGTGCCCGTGTCATAAAAATGCTCTGTGGACCAAGAATATTGCTTTTTCCCCAAAAATACACTAATACACTTTTCACAGCAGAAATGTAAATTAGATATTTTTACACTGTATGCACAACTGATTTTTGAAGCGAGAATACGGCTTTTTTTCACAAAAATACACTAATGCACTATTTCACAGCAGAAATGTAAAATAGGTATTTGGGCGGTTTACTTTAAACTGCTTTGTGAACCAGGAATAAAGCTTTTTCCCAAAAATTTACAAATGCATTATTTAACGGCTGAAAATTAAACGTAGGTATTTGCACGCTGTATGCACAACTGCTTTGTGAACCAAGAACATGGCTTTTTTCTCCAAAATTCACAAATGCGCTATTTAATGGCTGAAAATTAAACGTAGGTATTTGTACGCTGTATGCACAGCTGCTTTGTGAACCAAGAGCACGGCTTTTTCTTTTCCATAAAACACACTAATGCACTATTTCAGTGTTGAAATTTAAAATGGGTATTTGTACGCTGTATGCACAACTGCTTTGTGGACTAAGAACACGGCTTTATTTTTTCCTTAAAACACAGTAATGCACTATTTCAGTGCTGCAATTTAAAATAGGTATTTGTATGCTGTATGAACAACTGCTTTGTGGACCAAGAACACGACTTTTTTCCCCAAAATTCACAGATGCACTATTTAACGGCTGAAAATTAAACATAGATATTTGTACACTGTATGCACAACTGCTTTGTGAACCAAGAACACTGCTTTTTTCTCAAAAATTCACAGATGCACTATTTAACGGCTGAAAATCAAAATAGGTATTTGTACGCTGTATGCACAACTGCTTTGTGAACCAAGACCACGGCTTTTTTCCCTAAAACACACTAATGCACTATTTCAGTACTGTAATTTAAAATAGGTATTTGTACGCTGTATTCATTGCACAACTGCTTTGTGGACCAAGAACATGGCTTTTTTCCTCTAAAACACAGCAATGCACTATTTCAGTGCTGAAATTTAAAAAAGGGATTTGTACGCTGTATGCACAACTGCTTTGTGGACCAAGAACACAGCTTTTTTTCCCTAAAACACAGTAATGCACTATTTCAGTGCTGAAATTTAAAATAGGTATTTGTACGCTGTATGCACAACTGCTTTCTGGACCAAGTACACAGCTTTTTTCCCTAAAACACACTAATGCACTATTTCAGTACTGTAATTTAAAATAGGTATTTGTACGCTGTATGCACAACTGCTTTGTGGACCAAGAACACAGCTTTTTTTCCCTAAAACACAGTAATGCACTATTTCAGTGCTGAAATTTAAAATAGGTATTTGTACACTGTATGCACAACTGCTTTGTGGACCAAGAACACAGCTTTTTTCCCCCTAAAACACAGTAATGCAATATTTCAGTGCTGCAATTTAAAATAGGTATTTGTATGCTGTATGAGCAATTGCTTTGTGGACCAAGAACACAGCTTTTCTCCCCAAAATTCACAAATGCACTATTTAACGGCTGAAAATGAAATGTAGGTATTTGTACCCTGTTTGCACAACTGCTTTGTGAACCAAGAACACGGCTTTTTCCCCCAAAATTCACGAATGCACTATTAAACGGCTGAAAATCAAAATAGGTATTTGTACACTGTATGCACAACTGCTTTGTGGACCAAGAACACAGCTTTTTTTCTTAAAACACAGTAATGCATTATTTCAGTGCTGAAATTTAAAATAGGTATTTGCACACTGTATGCACAACTGCTTTGTGGTCCAAAAAATACACTGATGCACTATTTTACTGCTAAAATTGAAAATACGTATTGGTGTGTTGTATGCACAAGTGCTCTATAGGACCACAATACAGGTTTTTGCCCCAGACTACAGAAATGGACTATGTCACCCCTAAATTATACAAAAGGTAATGTAGGGGACTTGACCTGCCAGAAAAAATTATTTTATCCTTCACTGAGCTACCAAAAAGGATTAGACTGATGTCCCTGGCAGGCTGGCACACATGCAGGTCACATGCAGTTCCAAGGACACTGCAATGGCTAAAATGGCCGCCGACCCCCACCTCAGTAACAGATGGATAAAAAAAACACTTTGCAGTATCACTGGGCTCAGGGCTGGGTACAAAAATGTAGGATTGCAGTATCACCCTCCCTCAATAATTGCTTTAGCTTGAAGATTTCACACCACCAGGTTCAACAGATTTCTTTCCTAATGTCTCCCTAGGTGCACTGGCAGCAACCTTTCCCTATACTAACAGGAGCAGAGTGAAGTGTGGCACTACATGACTTCTGCTTATAAAGAGGCTGGGTCACATGCTGCACTCAGCCAATCACAGCCATGCCAATAGTAGGCATGGCTGTGATGGCTTCTTAGGGCAAAGATGTAAAAAGCTTGCTGATTGGCTGTACATCCTAAAATTCGGTACGAACCCGAACTATACAGTTTGGGTTTGCTCAACTCTACTAGTGACTATTCCGGTCCAGGTCTTCTGGGAAATATGTGACTGTGGCTATTTAAATCATGAATTGGGATTATGGGGGTTTGACCACTGAGGAAGGGACCAGCTTAGAGTCTTGGTGCCGAGAGACCCCCTCCGCAATACCGATTTTATACAGAAGAATCGTTAGAGACCATCACAAGGACGGAGCGCTCCTCTATCCTTAAGCCAAAAAGTAATCTGAGAACATTCAACTCACCGCTCCCCAGTGCACGGGACTGAACTGCTATCTGAGGTAAGATCCCTGCACACCGTGCGACACGTGGGATGCCACGGCAGGCAGAGGCGTCCGATCCCTCAGCAACTAAATGTAAGTTAACGGGGATAAACCAGAGTGCATTGCATTCCCGTAATATAAGCATATAAAAGACAGTGAGCACGGCACTAATAGAGATAATATACAAGGTCTCACAAGATTAGACTTTTAATGAAGACAGCTACAATAAGCATTACTGAATAATCTTCTATATCGTGTACAGCTAGATATTATATGGTGAATATCATCTGTATCTGTATTTTTATTGCTGAATTGGCAGAGAGTGTAGTTCTGATTTTTATAGATTTTTATTTTTTCTTATTTTTATCATTATCCTTTTATCTGAATTTGGGGTTGGTTTTAGGGACCAACTATATGAAATAAAGGGTACATTTTGTTTTATACACTTATGTCTCAGTGTGACTCCAGAAATAGAGTGGCAATCATTCTATTCCACTAGTTCTAGGATATGTATTTCTTTACTACTACACTAAGATTTAATGGTATTGTAAAAATATTTTTATAATTTAAATATTTTTGCAGTTTGCCACAGTAGTATAAGGCCCCTTTCACATGAGCGTGTCCGGATTAAACGATGCTAAGTGATGCGTCTCAGTGAAAATCCAGCGATTTCACAGGCGTGCCATTCAGTTTTGCCTATGACAGTTTCTCAGTTGTTCAGTTTTTCCGCGCGGGTGTCAAGTGCTTGACGCGCTTTTCACGCTGATAAAAAAAACTGAAGGCTTACAAACAACATCTCCTAGCAACTATCAGTGAAAACGCAACGCACCCGCCGCGACGCTATGTGATTGGCCGCGTTTTTCACGCAGCCCCATTCACTTCTATAGGGCTAGGGATGCGTGAAAACGCAGAATAGAACATGCTGCGATTTTCACGCAACGCACAAGTACGCGTGAAAAACGCCATGTACACAGACCCATTGAAATGAATGGGTCAGATCTGCGCCTATGCTCATGTCAATGCAGATTGCACCAAGGCACTGTGAAAGGGGCCTAAGGCCTTTTTCACACGAGCGTGTCCGGATTAGGTCCGGGATGCGCTGCGGATGCTCAGAAAACTGTGTTAGATTTCACAGGCAGTTCAATCAGTTTTGCCTGCATTGCGCTCCCAGTTGTTCCGCTCCGCGCGGTGCACGCGCTTGATGCCACGCTGATAAAAAAACTGAAGGCTTACAAACAACATCTCCTAGCAACCATCAGTGAAAAACGCAACGCACCCGCACTGTTTGCGGACGCTACGCGTGCCCATTCACTTCTGGGACTAGGCTGCGCAAAAACGCAGAATATAGAACATGCTGCGATTTTCACGCAACGCACGCGATGCGGAAAAACGCTATGTACAGACCCATTGAAATGAATGGGTCAGACTAGTACCGATGCAATGCGTTCACATCACGCATTGCACCCGCGCGGAAAACTCGCTCGTGTGAAAGGGGCCTAAGAGCTTTGTGGGTGTTGGTCCCAGATCTTTGATTTCATTGGACAGAAAGTATCACACAATGAGAACAATATTCATCAAACATAGCAGTTAAATTAGCATCTAGATTGCAAATGTCTTCTTAGTGCCAATTACATTCCTCAAAGGTCATACGCAGAGAAATTCCTTTCTCCAATCATATGACAGTCACAAGAGTCACTGCCAAATGAGCAACATGACATTGAGGTGTACACTATGTAAGTATTCTCACAAAATAGCTTGAGGCCATTTTCGCATAGTAGTGCTTCACATCCAGGAACTATTTATTACTAATTTATCATGGAAAGATTTGTACTTCTTCCCTGTTCTGGAACCTTTCTTAGTTTTGACTACAAGATAATGACCAAAATGCTATCATGTGAAAGTCACCTTATATAAGGTAAAAACATTTTGTAGTCTTTTCACTTTCTGTAATAAAGCTGCCCATACACATTCAATACATGTCAGCCAAAAGCACATTCAACTATCTATCAAGACCCACATACAAAGTCTGCTCAGCTGAGACTGTATGTGTTGTTGATGGGGACAGAGGAAAAATACACATACAATGTGACATCAAAAATTTACCTATTGGTTAAGTCAAGTTTTTATGTTAGGCTACATGCACACGACAGTGAAAAACGGACATGTGATGTACCCTTTTTGTAAAGGCCATCACACGTCCGTTTTAAGACCATTGGTAGTCTATGGGGTTATTTACATGGTAGTGTTTTGACTGTCAGTGAAAAACGGACATAAAAAAATAGATCATGTTTTATCTTGTCCGTTTTTCACTGACCGACTGCCCCGATACAATTTAATGGGTCAATTTTTCACGTCCGTTTTTCATAATTGAAAAAAATGTCAGTTAAAAATGTCAGTTTTTAATGGACTTTTTTTTCACTGTCGTGTGATTGTAGCCTTAATCCCTTCCCAACCAGCGGCGTAATAGTACAGCGCAGCGGAAAATTACTTGCCGCCCAGCGCCTTAGTATTACGGTGCGCTAATCGGGCGGGTGCAGGAGCTGCATCCACCCGAACAGCTGCAGGGGACCGGCTTTTCCCGTTAGCCAGACCCCTGCTGTATGCGCCGGGATCGGTGAAAACACTGATGCCGACACATTAACCCCTTCTATGCCGCGGTCAGCGTTGAACGCGGCATAGAAGGGGTTTGCTAGGGTTAGGGAGCCCATCGGGTCCCCGCGCTGCTGCGGCAGGGACCTGATGGGTGAGAAGGCAGTCTGATGCCGTGCAGAAGAACAACAAATCCCAGCAGCTGTGTCTATTGCGAGTAGTTTTTTATTTCATTCCAGAAAATGTCCTATACCAGGACGCGTTTCGGCATACAAGCCTTTCTCAACAGTACCTGTTGAGAAAGACTCGTATGCCAAAACGTGTCCTGGTATAAGACATTTTCTGGAATGAAATAAAAGAAACCTACTTGCAATAGACACAGCTGCTGGGATTTGTTGTTCTATTGTTTATTGGAGATTGCTCCTTTCCCGTGCAGGTGCAGATTGGAGCAAGTGCTGGCCGGCTTCTTCTTTGATGCCGTGCAGAGGCTGCCCAATGCCTTGCATGGAATCGGGACCTGCCTTCTATGGGTGCTCAGGAGATCCAGCCCCAGGCTGGGTCTCCTAGGCAACCTGTCAGTGTATTAGTCTGTGTCTGTGTACACTAACAGGCAATGCATTACAATACACATGTATAACGTGCAGGTGCACGCTGCCATGGCTAAAAACACGAAGAAAAAAAGAACAATGCAACAGCACTCTGCTGACACAAATAAAGTACAATAAGTCCATAATCATAGAAAACATTTTGGTGCTTATGCTACGCTTATAAATTCGAGATACTTGGCAAATACATTTTGTACAAAATTATTTGGGCCCGATTGCCAAACGTCAAGGCGATCTCTATTAAACAAGAACCTAACACTACAGTAAATACTACCTGTAATGTGCCATAATGGCCACCATAAAATTCAGTGAGAGCAGATTCCACATGCATGCTGGGTCCACTCTGCTTTTTACAATTTTTGGTGCCATAACGGTCTCCATTAAATCCAGGGTTCAGGTACCAACATGCTTGCTAAGCCCACTCTATACTTCTCCTGGTGCCAGATGGCTTCCAATGAATACAATGAGAGCAGGCTACAGCTTTAAACTTACTCTGATTAAACTCAGCCTATGGGGCAGACAGGCTAGTCAGGGGTGCAATACCAACTGGAGTCAGCCACACCTCCAGCTCTAGTACAACTACAAAAAAGGGGGTCAGTCAGCACATCCCAATGTGCAGGTGCACGCTACCATGGCTAAAAACACTAATAAAAAAAGAACAATGCAACAGCACTCTGCAGACACAAATAAAGTGCAATAATGCCATAATCATAGAAAACATATACAGATGTATTGTAATGCATTGCACCATTGATCAGACCCCCAAAAGTTAAAATGAGAAATAAAAAGTTAAAAATAAGTGTTTTTAATAAAAAAATAAAGTTTCAAGTAAAAAAAGAATCCCCTGATTTTCTAAGAAAAAAAGAAAAGAAAAAACACACATATTAGGTTTGGCCGCATCAGTAGGCCAAATACATATATGACCTATACATATATGACATGATCCACCCCATCCAATTTACACCATAAAAAGAAATTTAATAAAAACTGTGTCAAAAAAAGCCATTTTTGTCACCTTACATCACAAAAAGCGCAACAGCAAGCGATCAAAATAGAGTATGTCCCACAACATGATACCAGATCAAACCATCACCTCATCCCGCAAACAATGAGCCCTTACATAAGAAAATCGCTCAAAATTTACAAAAGCTATAGCTCTCAGAACATGGAGACACTAAAACATCATTTTTTTTGTTTCAAATATGCTATTATTGTGTTAAAGTGAAAAAAATAAAAAAGCTATACATAATAGGTATCGCCACGTCCATAACAACCAGCACTATAAAAATGTCACATGACCTAACCCATTGGGTGAACACCGTAAAAAAATAAAAATAAAAACTGTATCAAAAAAGCCATTTTTGTCACCTTACATCATAAAAATTGCAACACCAAGCAATCAAGAATGCTTATGCCCCTAAAATAGTACCATTCAAACCATCACGTAATCCCGCAAAAAATAAGACCCTACCTAAGACAATCGGTCAAAAAATAAAAAAGCTATCACTCTCAGACAATGGAGATACTAAAATATGTTTTTTTTTGCTTCAAAACTGCTATTATTGTGCTAAAGTGAAATAAATAGAAAAAGTAGACATATTATGTATTGCCACTCCTGTAAAAACCTGCTCTATAAAAATACCACATGACCTAACTCCTCAGTTGAACACCGTAAAAAAAAAAGCAGGGCCAAAAAAGCCATTTTTGTCACCTTACTACACAAAAATTGCAACACCAAGCGATCAAAAAGGTGTATGCCATTCAAACCGTCACGTCATCCTGCAAAAAATAAGACCCTACCTAAGACAATCATTAAAAAAATGAAAAAGCTATGGCTCTCAGACTATGGAGACACTAAAACATCATTTTTTTGGTTTAAAAAATGCTATTATTGTGTAAAACTTAAAAAAATAAGGAAAAAGTATACATATTAGGTTTTGCCACTTCGGTAACAATCTGCTCTGTAAAATCATCACATGACCTAACCCCTTAGGTAAACTCTAGAAAAATAAATAAATAAAAACTGTGCCAAAATTACATATTTTTGGTCACCTTGCCCCATAAAGTGTAATAATGAATGATCAAAAATGGTGCCAATAAAAAAACATCAACTCTTCCTGCAAAAAATTAGCCCCTGCACAAGACGATCAGCAGAAAAAAAAAATCAGAAAATAGACACACAATAACATACCGTATTTTTGCCCTATAAGACGCACTGGCCCATAAGACGCACCTAGGATTCGAAGAGGAAAATAAGAAAAAAATATTTTTTAACCAAAAGGTGTACTTTTGGTGTTTTTTTTTACTAATGGTGTTCTTTGCATGACACTATTATGATGCACTGTTATGAGGAATCTTTGGATGACGCACTGTTATAGGGGCATCTGTGGATGATGCACTCTTATGGGGGAGCTGGGGATGGCACTGTATGGGGGCATCTGTGGATGGCACTGTATGGGGGCATCTGGGGATGGCACTGTATGGGGGCATCTGGGGATGGCACTGTATGGGGGCATCTGGGGATGGCACTGTATGGGGGCATCTGGGGATGGCACTGTATGGGGGCATCTGGGGATGACACTGTATGGGGGCATCTGTGGATGGCACTGTATGGGGGCATCTGGGGGTGGCACTGCTATGGGGGGGGGATCTGTGTGTCATCCACAGATGCTATGTGTCATCCACAGATCCCCCCATAGCAGTGCCATCCCCAGATGCCCCCATACATTGCCATCCACATATGCCCCCATACAGTGCCATCCAGAGGTGCCCCCATACAGTGCCATCCAGAGGTGCCCCCATACAGGGGGTGGGGGTGTGCATCTTGTTTGCTAATGACATCGGGCCCGGTGCAGTATTCTACTAAACCAGGCCCGCTGTAGTAATGTTATAGGCAGTGATTAAAACTATAATCTTCATTGCACTAAATCCATGCTGTATAACCCTACCTACTATAATGTACGATCGCAGGTAGGTGAAGGTGTGGGGAACGGAAGAGATGCCAAAGGGTAGAACAGCAAACTGATAGTGCTTTACTACACCCTTTATGAAGACCGCAACTCTTAAGAACTTTTGATGAGCTGGATGAATAGGGACATGGAGATAAGCGTCCTTTAAATCTATGGTGACCATAAGGTCCCCGGGATTTAAGATGCTGAGTAAAGAACGAATGGTCTCCATACGAAAATGCTTCTTTCTTATGAAGCGATTTAGATAACGCAGATCTATTATCATGCGCCAATCCCCAGAAGGCTACGGGACCAGAAAAATGGGGGAGTAGACGCCCTGCCCTAGCTCGTGGGAGGGAACTTCCTCGAGAGCTTGCTTCTGCAGATACAGGAGAACCGCGTTGTCTGGGATCTTTTACTTGGGTTGGGCCAGGAGATGGGTCAACACAAATTTCTCCTGTGGGGGAGACATGAAGTCTATTTTGTAACCGAAAAAAATGATATTGAGGACCCACTGGTCCAGAATTTCCTGAAGCCTGGTCGGATGAAAAAACCAAAGACGACCTCCGACCGGAGGGGAAATTACAGTCTGTGCATCGCACGACGGGCCTGGAGGGAGAGTCATAGGTCCACTCTGCCCTCCTTCCCATGACCGCGACCTCTTCCTCACCTGGAGGATTCCTGGCGCCTCTGGGATCTGGAGGGACTCGGTGTTCTGGAACTCCTGGCCCGGGAACGGCCACGAAATGACTGTTGGGGGAGATTCTTCCCCTTCTTGTCAGCCAAGCACTCCTTCATTTTATCCAGTTTGGAGCCAAAGAGCCTCCCAGGCTCATAGGGGAGGCCACACAGATTAAATTTGAAAGTACTGTCCGCTACCCAGGGATGCAGCCATAGGGGGCGACGGCTCGCTGAGGAAAGAGCCATCCCTTTCGCTGCGAGCTTCAAATTCTGTGTAGAGGCATCGCAGAGAAAATCTGACCCTAGGAGTAGAGTCTTAAACTGGTCCAGAACATCGGATTCCAGATCGGACTGAATGCACAAAATGTTGCGCGAACGGACAAATTCAGCTACCTCCGAAGAGGCGACATATACGGAGGCGGAAGCGGCCGCCGCAGTGTATCACCTCCTTAGGGTACATTAAGCCTTGTGATCGAGGGGGTCCTGAAGATTACTACCGTCATCTGACGGAACCAAGGTCCTTTTGAACATCTTAGCAATCGCCATGTCGACCTTTGGTGGCAGAAACCAGATATCAGCCTCCGACTCCTGGATCGGGAACATCAGCTTGAATCTTTTGTTGAGGACCGGAGCCTTCTCAGGGTGCTTCCATTCCATTTGCATTAACCTTTTCAGGTTCTCGTCCACTTTGAAGGCCCTTTGCCCTCTAGAGGTGGACGTTGGAGCTTCCCCCTGCTCAACATCATGGTCTCTTGCCCGGATGGAGCACAAAAGCCGTGCTCCGTGCATGAAGATGAGGATTGGCTCCTCCAGCATTGGGACGGGCCAAGGGGAGGCCACTCTCGGTCACTTTGAAGAAGATAGGGCCGTCTTGATCTCCGAGATGGAGTTGCCCATGAACTCCTTCATCCACCCAAACATGTCCGACATAGTAGACTGGACTTGGGGTGGACGGCATAACGGACACCTGTTGTACTCGTAAGAGTCAGGCATTGGCATCTCACAAGAGGCACAAAGCAGATGCCTTTGTTTGTGGGTAGACTTTCCACGTTCGCCATTGGGAGACGCCATACTGCAAAATCTGCGCAAAACAAGTTTGGCAAGGTCAGGCTAGACACCCGCAGCTCTCTGTAAACAAAGAGGTGCTCTGAGTGTTAGCAGGGTGTTTAAATAGGTGGAGCTCCACCCCACTATCCGTCCACCTACTTCCTACTTTGCCCCTTTATTTATTTACTTATTAAAATAAATCCCTACAAAGCTTTAAAATTAAGCCTATTAGAGGGGAACATAAGGGGTTCCTTTTAAAATATTTTTAAAAGTTTTATATTACAAGCCTTGCTCCGCCAGGCAGGGAGTCACTCACTTCCTAGCCTGGGGAGCGTGTGCCGACAGTAGCTGAAGTGGTGAGAAGCCACGCCCCCCGCTGAGTGCCGCAGCACCAGGAGATTCAGCTGCCTTGGACCGATGAGCACACCGGACATAGGAAGGAGGTAAGCAGGGAGGAAGGCGCCCGCAAGAGCGCCGCAAGAGCGCCGCAAGGCGTCGCTGAAAGAATGGGGGAGACACTGCCAAAACGGCAGGATGCCGCTAACAAGCGGAAAAAGGCACTACCGAAGTAGCAGAGCCAAGCTCCATCATTTGGCTAGCAAGCTAAAGGGATGGGGGGGGGGGGGGTACAAGAAAAACCCCCCCTCCCCACACACACACTGTTCTGCCCTAGGGAAAAATAAGGTCAGCAACATAAAATGGGGACAAGAATGCTATTGTCCCACTGTCCACAGGGACAGAGAGAAAAAAGCACTATCTGTGTTGGGCGGGTTGCCTTTTATAGAGGTGGGTTTTTTAGTAATTAATCAATTATTACTTGCTAGGGAATTTATTCTCAGCAAAAATTCCGCTGTCCTATTTGTTCACAGGGGAGAAATCCCCACTTGTGCTGCTGTATGACGTAAGGGACAATACAATTCTTAAAAGGCTTTTCAGGCTTTTATGCTATGCACTAAAAATGACATGAGTCAGTATTATGAAAATACCAAATTTGTATAGTTTTTTTTATTTTGTTTTACAACTTAAAAAAATTAAAAACCTTTGAAAAAAAAATTGCATTTTCTTTACATTACCTTATTCTGACACCCATAACTTTTTATTTTTCCATCTACAAAGAGTATGTTGGCTTCTATGGTGATCTATAGTTTTTATTGGTACCACATTGTAGTGTACGGGAGCTGTGATGCCCGTCACTACAGAAGGGTCACTTGTGTGCTGTCGTTCCCCTCATTTATGGGGAGGTTGGTTTAAGTCATATTCATAAAATGCAATGTAATGTAATGCTATGTACTTCCCTGTTGCTGTTATATTGATATGTGCAGGCCTACTAGGGATGTCATTCCAGCTCTAGGTCAGTAGAGGGAGCTAGGGAGCCCTAGTTTTATATTCAGGCTCAGTCAGGGAAAGGCAGTCTAGTCCAGGCCTTGAGCCTGTCCAGTGGAGTCCAGGCCTTGAGCCTGTCGAGTCTAGTCCAGGCCATGAGCCTGTGAAGCTAAGTCTAGGCCTTGAGCCTGTCCAGTGGAGTCCAGGCCATGAGCCTGTGAAGGCAGTGCAGGCTTGGAGCCTACAGACTAGGAGAGGGCATTGCAGTCCCTGTAACCGGGTTCCAGATCCAAGGAAAAGGTTCCCCTCCTGAGTCCGTACCTACAAAGTGATAAATAAAGCAGGATCATTACTAACCAGCCTAAGGAAGCTGAGGAAAGGCAGGGTCAAGTCCAGGAAAGCAAGAGGTACTACAGATACCAGAGGAGGTACTTATTATCGTGTTCCCAAGGATATACGCCAGATATAGGGCATTGGGGCCTTGGAGGAAAGTGTCCATGTTCCAGGATCAGTCAGGTAGAGAGTGCAAGCCGCCTGTACTGCAGGAGTCCTGTGTTTTACCCTCTGTGAGTCACCTTGCTATGTAAGAGACTGCCATATATGAACCGTAACCTGTAACCTGCTAAACCAACCGTCTTCTAAGGAACTGCGCTTCTATCTATGTCCATGTATGATTACCAAAACTTCAGTAAAGTTCAAGTTCTGTTTTATTACAACGTGGTTCCTCAATTATTCCTACTATCAACAAACGGTGTGCCACCGTTAATTGGCACTGGCGTCACGAACTCTACCTATAACTACCTGTCCTTGCAGAAGTACCAGAGAGTCAGCCTGTCTCAGGTTAGTGGTCATAACTGCACTACAACACCCAGGAACACTACCGAACCCTAACTTGAGTACGCTGCAACATTTTGGGGATATATGACTTTTTAATCACTTTTATTCAATTTCAAAAATGGCGAATTGCATGTTTTATTTTTTCATTTTCTCCCGCTGCAATGTTGACTATGCAGGAAAAATATTTTTATATTTTGATAGTTTGTGCATTTTAGGACATGGTGATACCTGTTATATTTATTTTTTATAGTTTATTTTTATACTAGCAGAAGGGCCCAGCTTTGCATATGAATTTTTCATCTATTTCATTTAATGTTTGTGTGGGTCGTTAAAAGATATTGACAGTATCCACTATAACAGTGACATCTCCATACCCCTCCTCTTTAACAGTAGCCTCCACAGTGGCCGCCCCTTTATTAGTGACCTCCACAGTACCCTGTCTCATTAACAGTGATTTCCACGATAGCCTGCCCCTTAAGAGTGATCTCAACAGAGCTCTCTTCCCTTAAAATGGGACCTCTCCAACACTCCACCCCCTTAACAGTGACCTCTACAGCACCCCACCCCTTAACACTGAACTCTATAGCGGACCGTCCCCTTAACTGTGACCTCTCCCGTTCCCTTTAACAGCGCTCCTCCCTTTAACAGTGATGTCCACAGTATCCTGTCCCCCTAACAGAGAGCTCCACAGCGCCCATCCCTTTAACAGTGACCTCTACAGCATCCTGTCTCCTTAACAGAGAGCTCCACAGCGCCCGTCCCATTAACATTGACCTCCACAGCATCCTGTCCGCTTAACAGAGAGCTCCACAGCGCCCATCCCTTTAACAGTGACCTCCACAGCATCCTGCCCCCTTAACAGAGAGCTCCATAGCACCCCCCCTTAACAGTGACCTCTACAGCAGCCATCCCCTTTAACAGTTACCTCCACAGCGGCCGCCCCTTTATTACTGACCTCGACCGTACCCCATGTCCTTAACAGTGATTTAAACAACACCCGGTCCCCTTAACAGTGGCCTCTACAGCAATCTGCCCCTTAACACTGACCTCCATAGCGGACTGTCCGCATAACTGTGACCTCCACAGCAGCCTGCCCCTAGGGTAGCCAGAGGTCCGGTTTTAGGCCAGACAGTCCGGCTTTCAGACTCCCTGTCCTCCGTCCGGTGCAGAGCCTGGACGGACACAGGGATGTCCTTTGATCATCTCACTCTCAGACAGCAGCACTGTGCTGTGTGAGCGTGAGCTGCAGGGAGAAAGTCACCCTCCCTCCTACCCCTGCAGCTGACAGAAGTTGATTTTTACCTTCATTTTTTTAATCCCTGTTGGCTGTGCAGTGGGAGGGGCATGGCCTAACCAGGTCAGGGTTTTGGCTTAGCGGGATCTGGGGGCGGTGTTTTTACGTTTGTCTTTTGAGGATGGCCTGAATGGCCACCCTCCCTGCCCCTGAACTGCGACCTCCACAGCACTCCGCTCTTTTAATAGTGTTATCCACAGCGCCCACCTCTTTAAAGCTGACCTACAGCAGTGAATAAAAATGGCTGGGTTGTTAAAGAAACCTGGTGTAAAACTTTGTGTATGAGGAGACTAAGGGTCTGCGAGCTTCTATTGGCTGATAAGGGTCATGTGACCAGTATTCTATTGGCTAATGCATTTTTTTGGAATATCTCAGGAACAGTACGTACTAAAGAGCTAAGACCCAGTCTAAAACCTTCCCGGCACCTGATGTACCTGAGTGCCAAATTTCGTGATTGTGAATGTGACGGTGCAGATTCCTTTAGCGGATATACACAAATACATACGCACAGCTTCAGTATGAGACTGGGGTGTCTAGGGCCCACCATTAAAATTTATTTTGGGGGCCAACCGTACGGATACATTCAAATATTACCTGCTCACACAGCAACCAGAGGCTACCAGATGATTGAATATGGGGGTCCCTGCAGCAACTTTGAGAAGGTAGGTCCTGGGGAAAAGAGTATACTGGCAGATTTCCTGTATACCTAGAAGTCATCTCAGCTCTGATCGTGTCTATAATAATAAACTGGGGAGTTTCTTCAATAATCTATTAAGTTTTTATATGAACATAGGCTGGTTGAGGTGCTGTACATTGAATATATGTATGTAGTGCAGTAAGTCTACTGTGTTATGTGCCACTTGTGCACAGTGTGGGAGACAAAGGGCCCACCTTGCTCAGGGGCCACCGGGGGATTCACCTGTACCCCTGTGAGCCAGTCCGAGCCTGCTCAGCTTTATATATTAGATGTACGCTAGAGAAAGGAGGTGATTTATATTAAAATATTTGTTTAAAAAGACAATCCTCTGATTGCTTATTTCATAGACTGCAATGAGTTACCATTACAGTCTATGGGAGATTCCTTATGTATCAGACAGGGTTCCAAATTAATGTATTACTGTGGTAGCCTCATGCTTTCCTAATGCTCGAGGCTACCACAGAGAATGATCAGCTTCCCAGATCTCGGCATAGTAAAGCCATTTGGGCCCCAAGGAGCACAGTACTTTGGGAAAAGCTCAGATGGTGTAGTCCCAATTGACCACGGCATCTGAGGGGTTAAAGGACCATCATCACCAATCTCAGTCATTCAGGTCAAGTGCAACTGTATTACACAGCTGGCCCCTGAAGCTTATGGATTAGGCTTAGCTGTATGTCATGGTGTGCTTAATGGTTAAACAATAGGTCATGCCACATTCAAACTGTAAAACCACAGGAGGATTTCTGCCATGCAATTGTCAAAATCCACTATGTCAACACAGCCTTAGAGCCCACTGCAAAACCATTAAAGGAATAAACAAATGAAAACTCAGATCAAGTCTGCAATGTGTTAGTATAAAACTTTAATTCTCATTTACCCACCACAGCCATTTTTATTCTTTTAATGTTAATTATTTGCCTTGCCTTCCAAGAGACTTTATTTTTTTTTTTTTGACACAGCTTTATTTTTTTGTGTGATGAATTGTACTTTTTAATAGCACCTTTTAATGTTCCATATACTGTATCATTAAAATGTAAAAACATTCAAAATTCAGCCAAGTATCCTATTATAAAGCCAACCCAACAAAATCAAACATTTATGGCATTAATATATCTAAGGAAACTGAAAATTACTTAAAACAAAATGTCCCATACTCATGGAGCTCACACTACATTACTTATCTGTGGGTGGAATTGGCAAGGGACACCAAAACAATCATCAATGAAAATTTCCCAAAATTGTATTAACCCTTTAAGGACCGGGCTCATTTTCACCTTAGGACCAGGCCATTTTTTGCAAATCTGACCAGTGTCACTTTATGTGGTGATAACTTTAAAACGCTTTTTCTTATCCAGGCCATTCTGAGATTGTTTTTTTGTCACATATTGTACTTCATGACACTGGTAAAATTAAGTCGAAAAATTTCATTTTTATTTATAAAAAATATCAAATTTACCAAAAATTTGGAAAAATTAGCAATTTTCCAAGTTTCAATTTCTCTACTTCTATAATACATAGTAATACCGCCCAAAAAAGTTATTGATTTACATTCCCCATATGTCTACTTCATGTATCGATCATTTTGGGAATGCCATTTTATTTTTTGGGGACGTTACAAGGCTTAGAAGTTTAGAAGCAAATCTTGAAATTTTTCAGAAATTTTCAAAAACCCACTTTTTAGGGACCAGTTCAGGTCTGAAGTCACTTTGTGAGGCTTACATAATAGAAAACATCCAAAAATGACCCCATTATAGAAACTACACCCCTAAAGGTATTCAAAACTGATTTTACAAACATTATTAACCCTTTAGGTTTTCCACAAGAGTTAATGGCAAATGGAGATAAAATTTCAGAATTTCGATTTTGTGGAAAATTTTCCGTTTGAATCCATTTTTTCCAGTAACAAAGCAAGGGTTAACAGCCAAACAAAACTCAATTTTTATTGCCCCGATTCTGTAGTTTTCAGAAACACCCCATATGTGGGCGTAAACTGCTGTATGGCCAAACGGCAGGGCACAGAAGGAAGGGAACGCCATATGGTTTTTGGAAGGCGGATTTTGCTGGACTGGATTTTTGACACCATGTCCCATTTGAAGCCCCCCGATGCACCCCTAGAGTAGAATCTCCAAAAAAGTGACTCCATCTAAGAAACTACACCCCTGAAGGTATTCAAAACTGATTTTACAAACTTTGTTAACCCTTTAGGTGTTCCACAAGAGTTATTGGCAAATGGAGATGAAATTTCGGAATTTCTATTTTTTGTTACCTTGCCTCAAAAAAAGTGTAATATAGAGCAACCAAAAATGATATTTACCCTAAAATAATACAAACAAAACTGCCACCTTATCCCATACTTTCCAAAATGGGGTCACTTTTTTGGAGTTTCTACTGTAGGGGTGCATCAGGGGGGCTTCAAATGGGACATGGTGTCAAATAACCAGTCCAGCAAAATCTGCCTTCCAAAAACCATATGGTGTTCCCTTCCTTCTACGCCCTGCCGTTTGGCCATACAGCAGTTTACAAGTTACAACCACATATGGGGTGTTTCTGCAAACTAGAGAATTGGGGCAATATATATTGAGTTTTGTTTGGCTGTTAACCCTTGCTTTGTTACTGGAAAAATTGATTAAAATGGAAAATTTGTTAAAAAATAGCTATTTTCGGACCGTTTTTATTTTTGCTATTTACATCGTTGAACTGACAGGTTAGATTGTGTGCTATTTCTATAGAGCAGGTTGCTACGGACGCGGCAATACCAAATATGGCTACTTTTTGGGGGGTTTTGTTTCAGTTTTACATAATACAGCATTTTTGAGAAAAATGATTTTTTAGTGTCTTCACATTCTGAAAGCCATATATTTTTTTTATTTTTTGGGCGACTGTCTTATGTAGGGGCTCATTTTTTGCGGGATGAGATGGGGGTTTGATTGGAACTATCTTGGGGTGCATATGACATTTTGGTCGCTTGCTATTACACTTTTTGTGATGTAAGGTGACAAAAATGGCTCTTGACACCGTATCTTTTTTTTTTTTTTTTGTTGTGTTCACCTGAGGGTTGTGGTCATGTGTTTTTTTATAGAGCAGGTTGCGACGGACTCGCCGATACCAAATATGTATACTTTTCATTTATTTAAGTTTTACACAATATTATCATTTTTTAAAACAAAACAAATCATGTTTTAGTGTCTCCATAGTCTGAGAGCCCTATTTTTTTTTTTTTTTGGGGGTGATTGTCCTATGTGGGGTATAATTTTTTGCGGGATGAGATGACGGTTTGATTGGCACTATTTTTGGGTGCATATAACTTTTTGATCGCTTGCTATTACAGTTTTTGAGATGTGAGGTGACAAAAATGTTTTTTTTTTACATTGTTTTTATTTTATTTTTTTAACAGTGTTTACCTGAGGGGTTAGATAATGTGATATTTTTATAGAGCAGGTTTTTACGGACGCGGCAATACATAATATGTATACTTTTTATTTATTTATTTTACTTTAACACAATAATAGCCTTTTAGAAAAATAAAATTATGTTTTAGAGTCTCCATAGTCTGAGAGCCATATTTTTTTATTTTTTTGGGCGATTGTCCTATATAAGGACTCATTTTTTGCGGGATGAGATGGCGGTTTTATTGGTACTATTTTGGGAGGCATACGCCTTTTTGATCATTTGGTATTACACTTTTTGTGATGTAAGGTGACAAAAATGGCTTTTTTACACCATTTTTTGTGTTTTTTTTACGGTATTTGCGTGAGGGGTTAGGTCACGTGATATTTTTATAGAGGAGATTTTTACGGATGCGGAGATACCTAATATGTGTAGTGTATTTGTTTTTTTTTATTTTTATTCAGTGATATGTATTTTTTTTATTTTGTAGATCCAGTGGATCTGGTGTCTATATAATACAATATAGTGTACTTACTGTATTTTTTTACTTTACAAAGTCTGAATAGGCTTTTGCCTTCAGCAAAAGCCCATTCAGAGTTTCAGTACCATGGCAAGCAGGACGCTTCTGAAAGCGTCCTGCTGCCATGGTAACCATCACCCGCTGCCACAATAGAGCAGCGGGTGATGGGAAGAGAGGTGAGCTCCCTCCCTCTACTATCCTATTCCGTCGGGGGGGCTGCAAAGGTACAGCAGCCCCCCGATGGGAGAGGAAGGGAGCTCCCTCCATGTTAACACCTTCTATACCGCGGTCCGTACGGACCGCGGTATAGAAGGGGTTAAACTGCTGACATCTGCAGCACAGATGTCAGCAGTTTATAGCAGGGGGTCAGCACATTGCTGACCCCCTGCTATACCCACTAGACACCAGGGAAAGCGTTTGGAAAGGAGGCGGGCGCCTCCCGCGCCGCCCACCCGCAGCACCGCCCGGTTTTTGGCATATTTGAGTCTCTGATCCCCGCGGTCACAGACCGCGGAGATCAGAGACTACAGATAGCGCAGCAAACCGCAGGTCTGAATTGACCTGCGGTTTGCTGCGATCGCTGAAATGAAGGGGTCACAGGACCCCCCTGGGCATTGTGCCAAGATGCCTGCTGATTGATTTCAGCAGGCATCTTGTTCCGATCACCGCCACGTGCGCAGCGGTGATCGGAAATTCACAGGGCGTACATGTACGCCCTTGGTCCTTAAGTACCAGGACGCAAGGGCGTACATGTACGCCCTTTGTCCTTAATGGGTTAAGATACATATACATAGAGGACATAATGGACGACAAAGTAATAAAAAACTTTCATAATCTGAAGTCCCATTCTGGTTTAACTGAAGCAGACGGAAAAGTCTACTCTATAATCACTAAGATTCTCTCCCATAATAACACACAGGAAATGAGCTGGCCAACAAAACTTTCAGATATAATATCTTCTCCCAACACAGATAAGAAAATCACAACAAAAGAAATCTACGAAATGTATAATAATGATATACAATTTAACAACCTAAACTCACATTCAAAATGGAAAAAATATATATATGCACTTCACTCTTATTTTTTTTCTGGTCAAAGCGTATAGTAGCCAATTTCAGTCCAACAAAAAATATATATTCTCAGGTAACTTCTGCAGTTATTGCTGGTGAAAGCGTATAGTGGCATATTTTAGTAAATAAATGCAGATATATACGCCTTGCACTGTTGCAGTTATTTCTGGTGAAAGCATATAGGGGCATATTTCAGTACTACCAGAAAAATAAATACGCCCTTCAGTCTTTAATTTTTTTCTGGTCAAAGCGTATAGTGGCCTAATTCAGTGTAACAAGAAATATATTCTCAGTTTACTGCTGCAGTTATTTCTGCTGAAAGTGGATAGGGGCGTATTTCAGTACTTCAAGAAATATATATACGCACTTCACTCTTTAATTTTTATCTGGTCAAAGCGTATAGTGGCCTAATTCAGTGCAACAAGAAATATATATTCTCAGTTCACTGCTGCAGTTATTTCTGCTGAAAGTGGATAGGGGCGTATTTCAGTACTTCAATAAATATACATACGCACTTCACTCTTACATTTTTTTTCTGGTCAAAGAAGATAGGGTCGCATTTTAGTACAACAAGAAAAATATATTCTCAGTTTAGTGGCCTATTTCAGTACAAAAAGAAAAATATATTTGTTGCTTTTAGGGGTGTTTTAATTTCTGTATAGTTGTTTTTCCGTTTTCCATTTTTAATTTTGTTTAGTTCAGCTACAAGTATGTCAAGCAGAGAAGTGCCAGGCTATGGACAGAGAAGTGGCAGAGGCCTGAATGTTTCTAGCACAAGCAAAGGTCGCAGCAGAGTAAGGGGTCGTGGCAGCAGTAGTCGCAGTGAGAGGCCTGAGCTTCCCGTGTCATCTAGTGGTTATGTCTTGACCAGCAACCCAGCAGTTCAAGATTGGTTAACTCAGTCATCCACGTCATCTAAAGTGACATCAGACACCCCAGCCAACAGTCAGTGGGTTCATCAGACACAACCATTAGTTTGCATGGCCTGGGAGCAGGCCATGTGCCCTCACCTGTCCTCAATCTGCCTCTGGCCTTTTCGGTTCTATTAATGCAAGAGGTACTAGATGCAGTGGTCTCAGCTTCACATTTCAGCAAAGATGAGCTACTAGAGGACAGTCAGCAGCTACTGCCCAGCTAAGATGAGGAGGAGACATCCGTCGCTTCCTCCGATAGGCGGGCAAGTAGTGATGAGGAGAGTGGCACGGGAGCTTGTATTGCAAGCAGTCAGGCTCCTGACCCAGAGACCGTTGAGGAGGACATCAGTGATGTGCAGACATTACTCAATGATGATGAAGCCGATCGCAATTGGGAGCCAGGTGAAGAAGGGGCTTCGTCCTCATCAGGAGAAGAGGGTGGCAGCTTGCCCGTCAGGCAGCGGCTGAGCCAGCAAGTCGCTAGCGTGGCCAGGAGTCAGCAGAGTGGCAGCAGTGGGAGGTTGGGAGCCAAACGGGCATGGGGTAGACCACCCGCTTTGCAGCAGCCTACATGCCTGGAAAGGAGTGGTGCACTGGTTCACGGAAGCAGCGGCGGTAGCAGTCAGCCAGTGAGTAGTGTTGGGGGGGAAAATCAGGTACTCAGCGGTGTGGCAGTTTTTTGTGAAGCCGCCGGAGAAGGTCAGCATGTCCATATTTAGAATATGTAAGCAGAAGGTGAAGGGTGGGCAGGGTGCCAATGTTGGCACCATGGCCCTGCGTCAACATACGCAGCGTCACCATAAAGTGGCTTGGGAGAATCGTGGCTCCGATGTGGTGGTCCAGCCTGCTGCAGCTACCACTACATCACCCAGTGGCACGCACTCAGTTTCAGCCAGTCAAAGCTCCTTCACCTCAGCCGAAGAGAGCTGTCTGTCAATGCCATCTTCTGCTGGTTCAGATGATCCTGCTTCTACTCCTCGTCAGTCATTCTGTCAGCAATTGATCACCAAAGCGATTGCCAAGAGACAACAGTATGTGTGCACGCATCCAACAGCGCAGAAGCTGAACGTGCTACTGTCCACGTTGCTGGTGCTTCAGTCCCTCCCTTTCCAAGTGGTGGACTCTGCACCTTTCAGATGGCTTGTGCCGAGCCGAGGTGGAGAGTCTCAAGCCGTCCTTTATTTGCGAAAAAGGCAGTACAAGCCCTGCACGCACATGTAGAACAGAAGGTGGGCCAGTTTTTGAGCCTGTCGGTGTCTGCCAAAGTGCACGGCAGCGTCGACATATGGAGCTGTAACTACGGTCAGGGACAATACATGTCCTTTATGGCCCACTGGGTGAATGTAGTTCTTGCCCAGCCACACCAGCAACTTGGACAGGTCACTCTGCTTCCGCCTCCACGTTGTCATACCATTGGTCCCGCGACAATGTCCGCCTCTGCCTCCCCATTCTCCACCATGTCCTCAACCTCCACTGCAGGGACAAGTCACAGTGCAGCATACCACATGTGCAGAGCTCGGCGTTATGCACCTGGTTTGCCTTGGCGAACGGAGTCACACGGGGAGGAACTGCGCCGTGTGATGCATCATGAAATCGAATCCTGGCTTTCTCTGCGACAACTGAAAATCTGAACCATGCTGACCGACAACAGGAAGAACATGTGGTGTCGGCACTGCGTCAAGGATGGCTGAGCCATGCACCCTGCATGGCAAACATGTTCAATCTGGTTGTCAAGCGATTCCTGAAGTTTTCCACCCATCTGCAAGACATCCTAAAAATGGCCAGAAAACTTTGCATGCACTTCAGCCACTCGTATACCACAAAGCACACCCTCCTTGAGTTGCAGCAGCAGAACGGCATCCCCTAACATAGGCTGATATGCGACGTTTCAACCTGTTGGAATTCCACCCTCCATATGTTGGACCAACTATATGAACAGAGAAAGGCCATCAACGATTTCTTGATGATGCAAGCGGATAGGAGTACTCCCCTGTGTAACTTCAATATCAGCCAGTGGCAGCTCATGCGTGACACCTGCCGTTTACTCAGGTCTTGAGGACGCCACTTGTCAGTCGGCAGGACTACGGGATGAACGACGTCATTCCACTGCTTCATGTCCTGGAACAGATGCTGATAACAATGGCTGGTCAGGGGACAGGAGACGTGGCGCCTCGATCTAAAGGCCACATGAGCCCTGTGGGGGCTGAACTGGAAGAAGAGGAGGTGGAGGACATTGGAGCACAGCCAATGTGTAACCAAATGGGTGTTTTTTCTACTGGGTTGACAGAACAGAAGGAGCAGGAGCAGCCAGAGGAGCTACAGGGCGATGAGGAAGTTGAGACAGAGGACCCGGACACCCCGTGGTAGTATTCAGTGAAGATGGAGGCAGGGAGTCCTTCCAAGTCACTTACACAAATGGCCCAATGCATGCTCACTTGCTTGCGTAGTGACAGCCAAATTGTCACCATTCGGCAGAGGGATGACTTCTGGCTCTCCACCTTGTTGGACCCTTGCTACCGGTCTAGAATGGGGGCCTTTTTTACACCCTCTGAAAGGGAGGACGAACTGATCTACTTCAGAGACATCCTATGTAGTCAGGGAAGGGACGGGTGGCAGGAGCAGTACTAGATCAATCAGCAGCTACAGTCGCTGATAAGCAGCTTTTTTCATCCGCATAGTGAAGAAACTACTCACCAGCAGCAGCAGGTAAACTTGAAGCAAGACCTGAACCAGCAGGTGGTGGCATACTGGACAGCACCCTGCCACCCCAAATCGAAGATCCGCTGGACTACTGGGTAGCCAAACTGGATTTCTGGACTCAACTAGCAGAGTTTGCCTTGGAAAAGCTGTCCTGCCCGGCCAGTGGTGTGGCATCAGAGCTAGTGTTTAGTGAGACGGAGGCCATAGTTACCCCAAGGAGAACTCGTCTGTCTACCCAAAATGTGAAGAGACTGACCTTTGTCAAGATAAATCAGCCAGGATTTCCACCCACCAATGCCTGATGCATCAGACTAGATCATCCATGGTGCCACACCAATACTTTAATACAAGAGACCGGTTGCATCTGACTACCTACCTCAGCTGTAACCCGCCTGATGCCACACATCTGATGCCAAGTGCTCCTTATTTCACCTACCTTCATCAGCGGGTACTGGTATTACCACTAACTTCCCCACTCTGTTACCGTGTCACTTTATGGTCTCCTGATGCAGCTGCTGCTGCTACTGCCATCTCCACATTATATCACCTTGCCACTCTGTGGTGTCCTCATGCTGCTGCCATATCCTCACTATGTCACCTTACCACTCTGTGGTCTCCTCCTGCTGTTGCCATCTCAACACTATGTCACCTTGCCACTCTGTGGTGTCCTCCTGCTGCTGCCATCTCCACACTATGTCACCTTGCCACTCTGTGGTCTCCTCATGCTGCTGCCATCTCCACACTATGTCACCTTGCCACTCTGTGGGGTCCTTCTGCTGCTGCCATCTCCACACTATGCCACCTTGCCACTCTGTGGTCTCCTCATGCTGCTGCCATCTCCACACTATGTCACCTTGCCACTCTGTGGGGTCCTCCTGCTGCTGCCATCTCCACACTATGTCACCTTGCCACTCTGTGGTGTCGTCATGCTGCTGCCATCCCCACACTATGTCACCTTCCCACTCTGTGATCTACGGATGCTGCTGCCGCTTCTTAACTATGTCACCTTGCCACTCGGTTACCTGATCATACTGCTGCCATCTACCGACTTTGTCATTGTGCCACTCAGTGACCTTCTTATGATGCTGCTGCTGCATCCGCCACCTCCAGACTCTGTCATTTTGCCACTCGGTGGCTTTCTCCTGATGCTTCCACCTCCAGACCCAGTCATTTTGCCACTCGGTGGCCTCCTCATACTGCCGCCACCTCCTGACTCTGTCATTGTGACACTCGGTGGCCTCCTCATACTGCCGTGTATTTTCAAATTCTGTAGCCACCTGCTTGTTTTCAGCTGTGGATAGGGTTCCCAGCCCCGTTATTATGTATAAGATAAATCACAGCCAGAAGATAAATATGTTGATTGTGGTTTTTATTCACAAAACATGGAAATAGAGGCTTTCCTTTGTGCGTGCAAAGGTATTTGGCCAACAATTCGGCCTTCGTCAGGCACTATAATTATACAATTGAATACAGGATAAGTGTAACAAAAAAAATGTCATGTACATAAGGTTGTGTACAAAAATAGGAAAAATATATATATTAAAGAATTGCCGTCAATAAATAGTACTCATAGTGCTTTTCTATGGAAATAGAAAATGAAAAATAACCCAAATGATAAAACAACTGCATATAGTCTGGATACGGATGTTAAGGTGGAATAGAACTTCTTCAGTAACCCAAAATTATCTAAATCAGTGTTGTTAGATAAGTTTAGAAGGTATTATAAGTCTCTCCAAATGATTAATGCTCTCAATGGTCTATACTTATTCATATACAATTTAAACAAACTGACTTACCTGTGCCGCTGGAGGGTAGTAGGTACAGGAGAAATACACCAAAGTAGGGGGGGCATAGGAGCCGCCTGTGGTGAGTGGTGTGCAAAGGTTGTTCTACTCCCGCTTTTTAAAAAGAGAACCGCAAGACCAGCAGGTCAGAACGGGTGGTGGAATGCACGCCATGGGGTAAGCGTTTCAAAGACCACCACCTCCAGACTCTGTCATTGAACCACTCAGTGGCCTCCTCCTACTGCTACCAACTCCACACTATGTCACCTTGCCACTCTGTGGTGTCCTCATGCTGGTGCCATCTCCACACTATGTCATCTTGTCACTTTGTGGTCTCTGGATGCTGCCGCCATCTCCACACTATGTCCCATTGCCACTCTGTGGTCTCCTCATGCTCCTGCCATCTCCACACTATGTCTCCTTGCCAGTCTGTGGTGTCCATCTGCTGCTGCCATCTCCACAGTATGTCACCTTGCCACTCTGTGGTCTCCTCATGCTGCTGCGATATATACACTATGTCACCTTGCCACTCTATGGTGTCTTCCTGCAGATGCCATCTCCAAACTATGTCACCTTGTCACTCTGTGGTCTCCTCATGCTCCTGCCATCTCCACACTATGTCTCCTTGCCAGTCTGTGGTGTCCTTCTGCTGCTGCCATCTCCACAGTATGTCACCTTGCCACTCTGTGGTCTCCTCATGCTGCTGTGATATATACACTATGTCACCTTGCCACTCTATGGTGTCTTCCTGCAGATGCCATCTCCAAACTATGTCACCTTGTCACTCTGTGGTATCCTCCTGCATCTGCTGCTACTGTCATCTCCACATGATGTGACCTTGCCACTCTGTGGTCTCCTCAAGCTGCTGCCATCTCCACCATATGTCACCTTGCTACTCTGTGGTTTTCGGATGCTGCCGCCACCTTTAAACTTTGTCACCTTGCCATTCTGTGGTCTCCTCATGCTGCTGCCATCTCCACACTATGTCACCTTGCTACTTTTTAGTCTCCTCATGCTGCTGCCATATCCTCACTATGTCACTTTTCCACTCTGTGATCTACGGATGCTGCTGCCACTTCTTAACTATGTCACCTTGCCACTCGGTTACCTGATCATACTGCTGCCATCTACAGACATTGTCATTGTGCCACTTAATGACCTTCTCATGATGCTGCTCCTGCATCCGCCACCTCCAGAC
This sequence comes from Bufotes viridis, assembly GCA_033119425.1. Lineage (NCBI taxonomy): Eukaryota > Metazoa > Chordata > Amphibia > Anura > Bufonidae > Bufotes > Bufotes viridis. The sequence goes on along the minus strand of CM065589.1, from coordinate 372,717,333 downwards.
TCGGTCATTGTGCCACTCGGTGGCCTCCTCATACTGCCGCCACCTCTAGACTCTGTCATTGAGCCACTCGGTGGCCTCCTCCAACTGCTACCAACTCCACACTATGTCACCTTGCCACTCTGTGGTGTCCTCATGCTGCTGCCATCTCCACACTATGTCATCTTGTCACTCTGTGGTCTCCGGATGCTGCCGCTATCTCCACACTATGTCCTATTGCCACTCTGTGGTCTCCTCATGCTTCTGCCATATCCACACTATGTCACCTTGCCACTCTGTGGTCTCCTCATGCCGCTGCCATCTCCACACTATGTCACCTTGCCACTCTGTTTTTTCCTCATGCTGCTGCCATATCCACACTATGTCTCCTTGCCAGTCTGTGCTGTCCTCCTGCTGCTGCCATCTCCACAGTTTGTCACCTTGCCACTCTGTGGTCTCCTCATGCTGCTGCCATATCTACACTATGTCACCTTGCCACTCTGTGGTGTTTTCCTGCAGATGCAATCTCCAAACTATGTTACCTTGTCACTCTGTGGTATCCTCCTGATGCTGCTGCTACTGCCATCTCCACATGATGTCACCTTGCCACTCTGTGGTCTCCTCATGCTGCTGCCATCTCCATCTTATGTCACCTTGCTACTCTGTTTTCTCCTCATGCTGCTGCCATATCCACACTATGTCTCCTTGCCAGTTTGTGGTGTCCTCCTGCTGTTGCCATGAGGAAAAGGAGTGTTTTAAATATTTAACATTTTTAAAAACTTTAATAGATTTTTTCTTTTTTTAGTCCCCTAAGAGGGCTATGATCATTTGATTGCTTATAATATACAATACAATGCTTCTGTATAGCGATTTTACCAATTTCCTTTTACAACCTGCTTCAGGCATGGTTTAATAGAGCAGTAACATGGCGGGCCTCGGGAATCAGGACCTTCACAAGGCTTCCAGCTGCCATGTCAACTGCTCAACACCTCATGATTGCATCATAGAGGGGTCAAGTGGACAACAGAGAGAGACCCCTCCCTTTTTCTAACCACTTAGATGCTGCGGTCACTATTGACTATTAACCATCTAATGGGTTATAAATTGGGATCAGAGTTACCGTATGTCCCATTCTGTTCACTGTAAGTGGGTGTATGCTATATAACACTGCTGTGTATGGAGATAGCTCAGCTAAATGAAACTGATTTTAGTCACCAAAATTTCAACATAATCTGCTATGTGTGAAAAAAGCACACTGAGGCCATGTTCGCAGTGCACAATACACTGTTTCACTGTGTAATATGTTTCTTAAATTCTTGAAAACAGCTTCCCATTATTTTCAAAGGGAAATAAGCACCTGTTAGAAAGGTGCATGATGTAATCTGTAGTGAATATAATCTTACTAGTAACTGTATTTGTGAGTTATAACCTCCCTTCGGATCCTAAGCTGTGTCATGCGACCAACTCTTGGATCTCCAACTCACACAGGACAGGAAGTCAGTTACTTCTCTATTCATTCCTATGAGACTGACATTGAGGCTCCCATAGGAATACATAGAGAAACTGACTTCCTGTCCACACATAAGATGCTGACTATTTGGAAAGTCTGATTGCTGGTCACATGACACAGCCGAGAAGCAGAAAGGAGGGGATAGCTCACAAATACAGCCACTGGTAAGAAGATTATATTTACTACAGATTATATCCTGTGTCTTTTTTATGGAAGTTTTTCTTTAATACAGTATAACCAGAATACCCCTTTAAGCAACAGTTATCATAATTTCAAAAGGACAAATAATAAATGAAGATTCATCTTTGAAGCGGTATTTGCACATTTGCAACTGTTATAAGTCCAAAGGAAAAAATAAAAGTATATCACAATTTTGTGTCAACAGCTACAGTACAGATTTATATGTCTCCATGGTAACAGACAAAAGACTGTTTAGTCTCTTCTTGCAAGCATACTCCATTTGAATTTCTGGCTTTAGCTATCCTATTAAATGTAAAGTAATTTAGGATATAGTAGTTGAATTCAAATGGACTCTTACCATGGTGATATACCGATCTGCAAGCAAGCTGTAGACACAAAACAATAGAAGATTATTAATACAACATTGCTTCATTTTATATTTTAAAAGCATTGGAGAAATTAAAGTAAAAATAATAGTAGCAATGCAGAGATAACCTTCGCCTAATACAATCCTGTTTTACAATACGTTTCAAATTTTATGAGCTCGTTGCCTATAGCTTTTCAGCTTCTACTGCTTCTCTGCTATGGTTGCTATTAACATAGTGATAGTCTCAGGTTTATGTAGTGAGTACAGTATCAAAAATATGTTAAAAGGGTCATAAAAGAAAATTAACAGTGAGGCAGTCATGCTTTTACTTTTTATTTACACAAAGACATTATCAAGTATTTGGATTTACTGTAGGAGTCAGTGCTTAATCAATCTAATGACACTGGATAAGAAAGTACAGTACATACTGTAACCACATACTGTCCTTGCTACAGGAAAAACATAACAAATTTATTGTCCTTTGCAGACATTTAATGGGATTTCATACTGTGTACAAATCAACCCTCTAAAATGAATTTGTTGAAAGGCCAGAATGCGGCATTTACTAGAAATGAGTCCAATTCGCACAAATCAGTCATCAGATTAAATATGAGTCTGAATAAATTCAACCCAAATCAAAAGTGCCCCATTTGCCCTGAAAAGTCACATTTTACAGTCTGAAGTCACTTAAGAATGTATCCAACCCATTTCAAGATCTTTAATGCCAAGATAGTATTAGTAATGTCAAAATGACAGTGCTATACTGTATGAATTTTTTTTTAAACACTCCAAAAACAAGACTGTTGTCATGGCAGATGTCTTCATCTTTGTATTTTAGCCTGTTCTTAGCCTGGGATGTTCTTAACTTCGATTCGTGTAGAATCAATTTGCTCATCTTTAGCATTTACATCAGTGTAACGTCAGAATATGCTGATTATACTTGTATTGTCCAGCAATTAATATAAATTGTATTGCCGTTAGCACTATCTTGGCTTTGTACTGTAATCTTTCTGGACTTTGTTAAGAGAGAGAAACTAGCCTCTATATACAACTGTTGGGAATTACTTATGTCAACTGTAAAGACTGCATTTCATGTCAATAGTGCTCGTGTGAATTACATGTTGAACGGCTTCAGTAAAGTACTGTGGATCTGTGACACAAAAGCCTGGTTTAGTCATTGTACTCCACCACACTACAGTTTATTCCATCATTTCCACTGCAAAGCCTTTGGAAGCGCCAGGGAGGACAACCACCATGATTACTACAAGTTCGATCTGTAGTGCTACTCCTATCCTCTCCATCTCCATACCAGGCTTGTTGCACTCCTCTGAATGCAGTTGCACGGCTGCTTCTAATTGTTTATCAGCTTCTGCTATAAATGCTGGACTGTTCTTTCACTCTTTGCCTGAGCTTAGACTCCCAGTTTACCAGTTTAACCAGTGAATGGGTGTTATTCTGATTGTCTGCCCGTTTACCAAACTTCTGCCTGTTAACCGACTCTGTTATTTTGCTGCCTGCCCTGACCTTGGCCAGTCTACTGTAATGACTCTGCTGCCTGCTCTGACCACGGATTAGTTTCATGGAAACACACAAAATCTTTCTGCTGTGACCTCTGTCTGTTTACCGACTACAAGTATTGCTTGACTCCTTGATGCTTTGTACTGGTGTCTTTAATCCCTGTGGGTCAGCTCCTAACTACACCAGGATTATTCTAAGCGGTAGCAGCCGGGTGGGCCCCTGCAGTGAAGGCCAGATCCCTGTATAGATGTTAAAGGGTGCACACCAGGGAAATGCCAAAATAACGCCCTTAGTACTAGCCAAGTTAGCTGGTACAGTGACTCCACACCTAATGCCCATAACAAAAGACTTTAGAAACGTTTATGTATAGCCTTGAGGAAAAATCAGGGAACAAAACATTAAATCTGAATATATTTTAAGTTAGGCAGTGATAGGTACTATCAAAAGGAGGTGAACTCAAGAATATGGGCACAAGCTAAGAGTACAATGAAGACCAGGAAAAACATTAGAATTCATAATTAAACACCAGAATATTATTATTAATAATAATAATAATAATAATAATAATAATAATAATAATATTAATTTATATAGCGCCAGCATATTCTGCAGCGCTTTAGTTCAGGGGTTCATGCACAAAAAGTCATAAATAGGGATGAGCGAATTACCCAGAAAAAATGGATCCTGTCTGTGGAGCATCCGCCTTCACTTGGTCAGCATTTGCTCAATAATCCATCAGTATTGCTAAAGGAAAAAAACAAAACTGGAGTGGAGTGGATCTAAAACAGAGATGATACATGAATGGAATATTTCCATGTCTTCTGTGTTTTCTACCCACTCCTGCTTTTGGTTACCAAATCATAATCCAGTTCTGATGGGACCATACAGGCCTTAAAGCTGCTACACAGACAGGATCCGTGGTGCATCTCATTTTTCCTTCCTTCTGACAGATCAGAAGAAATAAGAGATAAATGGAAAACCAGCTCTCATGCTGTGTTTGTGGTAACTTCATCCGCTGAAGTGCACGGACCATCAAGCAAAGACTTGTGCATATAATAATAAGAAAAGATCCAGCACTGACGTCATCAATTGAAAAAGCCAATTTTACCTTTATTCCGTTGCATAAAATACAAGCGACAGCTCTGCCTTGACACATGGAAACACACTACGGTCTACGCTAGACCGGAGTGTGTTTCCATGTGTCAAGGCAGAGCTGTCGCTTGTATTTTATGCAACAGAATAAAGGTAAAATTGGCTTTTTCAATTGATGATGTCAGTGCTGGATCTTTTCTTCTTATTAGATCAGAAGAAATGTCAAATAAATAATGATGTTAGACAGGCCAAAAGGGAAAATAGTGGCCCAGTCATGAAGTGGGGAAGGTGGGAACAGCATGAGAAGTCCACAGAGTGGACCTATCACATAGTGGTGAGGTGAAAGCAGCATGGGGAGACCACAGAGAGGCACAATGACAGGGCCTGGAGGTGAAAGCAGTATGAGGAGGCCATCGAGTGGCACAATGACAGAGTCTGGAGGTGGCAGCAGCATGAGTAGGCCACAGAGTAGCACAATGGTAGAGGGTGGAGGTGGCACAATGAGTCTGTAGGTGACGGTACCATGAGAAAACCACAGAGCGGTACAATGAAAGTCTGCACGTGGCAGCAGAATAGGTATGCCACAGAGTGGCACAATGACAGAGAGTAGAGGTGGCAGCAGCATGATGAGACCATAGAGTGGCACAATGACATAGTCTGGAAGTGGTAGCAGAATGAGTAGGCCATAGAGTGGCACAATGACAGAGTCTGGAGGTGGCAGCAGCATGAGTAGGCCACAGAGTAGCACAATGGTAGAGGGTGGAGGTGGCAGCAGCATGATGAGACCACAAAGCGGCACAATTACAGAGTCTGGAGGTGGCAGCAGCATGAGTAGGCCACATAGTGGCACAATGACAGAGTGTGGAGGTGGCAGTAACATGAGTAAGCCAGAGAGTGGCACAATGACAGAGGGTGGAGGTGGCAGCAGCATGAAGAGACCACAGAGCGGCACAATGACAGAATCTGGAGGTGGCGGCAGCATGAGGAGACCACAGAGTGGCAAGGAGACATAGTGATGGAATATGGCAGCAGCAGGAGGAGAGCACAGAGTGGAAAGGTGACCAGGGCCGTCTTTAATATTGATTGGACCCTGGGCAAAAATTTACTTGGGCCCCCTGGATCCCGCCTTCCCACACCTTAGCAGGCAATCACGCCCTCCACCACAACACACACACAAAAAATCCACACATCTGGTAGAGTACAGTGAATGACTGTAAATACTTCCAGTTCTGAAGACTCCAGCGGCTCAGGATCAGTGCTCTGGGCAGCTGGGCCCAGGCTGGAAGTGGGCACCGCTCTGCAGGAAGGAGACCAGGGCTCGGCTCACCCTAGCGTTACAGTGCACCCCAGCACCCCACAGTATGCAGTATAGCACCCTATAGTATACAGCAACCCACAGTATGCAGTAGAGCACCCTATAGTATACAGCACCACACAGTATGTAGTATAGCACCCCACACTATACAGTACCCCACAGTATATAGTAGAGCAGTATAGCAGCGCACAGTATACAACACCTCACAATATACAGTGGAGCAGTATAGCACCTCACCGTATACAGCACCCCAAACTATACACGATACAGCCCCCACACTATACAGTACAGCAGTATAGCACTCCACAATTTACAGCACGCATAGTATACAGTATACAGCCCCCCACAGTATACAGCCCCCCACAGTATACAGTACAGCAGTATAGCACTCCACAATATACAGCACCCACAGTATACAGTATACAGCCCCCACACTATACAGTACAGCAGTATAGCACTTCACAATATACAGCACCCACAGTTTACAGTATACAGCCCCCCACAGTATACAGGCCCCCACAGTATACAGCCCCCCACACTATAAAGCACTCCACTATACAGTAGTTTACAGTATATTAGCATAACAGCCCCTGTCACCTTTTTCTGATGTAATCTTCACTAAAAAAGCTCCACAGTTAAGGCAAACTTCTACAGCAACACTCCTGGTAGAAAGGACCTTGATGACCTCATAGTCATGTGACCAGTAATATTGCTAGGTTACTGGTCACATGGTGATGATGTCATCTAAGGTCCTAGAGAATCACAGCTCTCACAGTACGCTGCCTGGAGTGCAGGCATGGCATGGCAGCACCTCCTGTGTAGCTGACAGCCTGACACCGCCCAGGAGCAACTGGGCCCAGGGCAGCTGCCCCATTTGCCCCTTGTTAAAGATGGCCCTGAAGGTGACATAGTTTGAAGGTGGCAGCAGCAGCTGCATCAGGAGACCACAAAGTGACCCTGTAACAAAATGGGGTGGTGGGTGGCAATACCAGTACCTGCTGACGACGTTGGGTGAAATAAGGAGCACTTGGCATCAGATGTATGGCATCAGGTGGGTTGCAGCATCGAAGTTGTAGCTGAGACAGGTAGTCAGAAGAAACCAAGTCTCTTGCATCAAAGTGTTGGTAAGGCACCATGGATGATCTAGTCTGGTGCATCAGGAATTTGTGGTTGGAAATCCTGGCTGATCCATGCCTGATTCATCTTGAGAAAGGTCAGTCTCCCCGCATTTTGGGCGGACAGGCAAGTTTTTCTTGGGGTAACTATGGCCCCTGCCACACAAAAACACCCGCTCTGATGCTACACTAATGGCGGGGCAGGACAGCTTTTTCAGGGCAAACTCTGCTAGTTGCGGCCACAAATCCAGTTTGGCTACCCAGTAGTCCAGCGGATCTTCAATGTGGGGTGGCAGTGTGCAGTCCAAGTATGCCACCACCTGCTGGTTCAGGTCCTGCTCCAGGTCTACCTGCTGCTGACTGCTGCTGGTGAGTAGTTTATTCACTATGCGGGTGAGAAAGCTATTCATTAGCGACTGGAGACTCAGGCTGCTGCTGACGGATCTGGTAATGTTCCTGCTACCCCCCCCCCAGCAGCCATGGCAGTGGAACGTGAGCGCAGAGGCCCCCCGCCAGTCAGACCTGCGAGAGGATGGACGATGGCGCAGATAGGCAGTGGCTATATAGGAAGTCTCTGTAGTAGTTCAGTTTGTTCTCCCCATCGGTGGGTGTAAAAAAGGCCCCTATTCTGGACCGGAAGCAAGGGTCCAACAAGGTGGAGAGCCGATGGTGCAGATAGGCAGCGGCCAACTGACTACATAGGATGTCTCTGAAGTAGATCCGTTTGTCCTCCCTTTCAGCGGGTGTAAAAAAGGCCCCTATTCTGGACCAGAGGCAAGGGTCCAACAAGGTGGAGAGCCAGAAGTCATTCCTCTGCTTAATGGTTACAGTTCGGCTGTCACTATGCAAGCAAGTGAGCATGCATCGGGACATTTGTGCAAGTGACTCGGAGGGATTCCCTGCCTCCATCTCCACTGTACACTGCCACGGTGTATCCGGGTCCTCTGTCTCATCTTCCTTATCACCCTGTAGCTCCTCTGGCTGCTCCTGCTCCTCCTGTCCTGTCAGCTCAGTAGAAAAACACCTATTTGACTACACTTTGCCTGTGCTCCAATATCCTCCTCCAGTTCAGCCCCCCAAGGGCTCATGTTGGCGTGTTATTGAGGCGCCAGGTCTCCAGTCCCCTGACCAGCCATTGTTACCACCATCTGTTCCAGGACATGAAGCAGTGGAATGACGTCGTTCATACTGTAGTCCTGGCGACTGACAAATAACATGGCATCCTCAAAGGGCCTGAGCAAACGGCAGGTGTCACACATGAGCTGCCACTGGCTGACATCGAAGTTGCACAGGGGAGTACTCCTATCCGCTTGCATCATCAAGAAATCATTGATGGCCTTTCTCTGTTCGTATAGTTGGTCCAACATATGGAGGGTGGAATTCCAACAGTTGAAGCGTTGCATTTCAGCCTATGTTGGGGGATGCTGTTCTGCCGCTGCAGTTCAAGAAGTTTGTTATTTGCGGTGTTCTAGATTTGCTGAAGTCTTGCAGATGGGTGGAAGACTTCAGGAACCACTTGACAACCAGATTGAACCACGTGCAGGGCCGGTTCTAGGTTAAATGGTGCTCTGGGGTGAAAAACACCCCCCCCCCTCCATTCCACATCATCACCCCCTCCTTTTTAACATCACCCCTTCACGTCACATTACTCCCCCCCCCCCCCCATGGCAGCACACTTCGGCTGAGGTGGCGGAGCCTTGACTGGCTGAAACTGGGTGCGTGCCACTGGGTGATGTAGCATTAGCTTCGGCAGGCTAGATCACCACATATGAGCCACAGTTCTCCCAGGCCACTTTATGGTGATGTTGCATATGTTGATGCAGGGCCGTGGTGCCAACATTGGCACCCTTGCCAAGCTTCACCTTCTGCCCAGTTATTCTACATATAGCCATGTTGACCTCCTCTTACGGCTTCACAAAAAATTGCCACACCGTTGAGTACCTGACTTTCCCCCAACACTACTCACTGGCTGACTGCTACCACAACTGCTTCCTTGAACCCGTGCACTACTCCTTTGTGCTGTAAATCAGGTGGTGTACCGCATGCCCATTTGGCTCCCGACCTCCGACTGCTGCCACCCTGCTGACTCCCGGCCATGCTAGCGACTTGCTGCTTGACGGGCAAGCTGCCACCCTTTTCTCCTGATGATGACAAAGCCCCTTCTTCACCCGGCTCCCAAGTGCTATCGGCTTCATCATCATCGAGTAGTGTCTGCACATCACTGATGTCCTCCTCAACGGCCTCTTGGTCAGGAGCCTGATCACTCGCAACACTCGCCACTCTCCTCATCACTACTTGACCGCCTAGCGGAGGAAGCGGAGGATATCTCCTCCACATCTTGGCTGGGCAGTAGCTGCTGACTGTCCTTTAGTAGCTGTTTCTCATTGAAAAGACACAACCTTAGTTGGCATGGCCCGGGAGCTAGCCCTGTGTCCTCACTTGTCTAACTGTTGGCTGGGGGTGTCTGATGTCACTCAGTATTACGTAGATGTCCAAGTTAACCAATCAAGAACCGCTGGGTTGCTGATCAAGACACGACAGCTAGATGACATCGGGAGCTCAGGCCTCTCGCTGCGACTACTGCTGCCATGACCCGTTACTCTGCTTCGACCTCTGCTTGTGCCAGAAACATTCAGGCCTCTGCCACTCCTCTGTGAATGACCTGGCACTTCTCTGCCTGACATACTTGTAGCTGAACTAAACAAATTAAACGGAAATTAAAACATCCCTAAAAGCAACAAATATATTTTTCTTTTTGTACTCAAATAGGCCACTAAACGCTTTCACCACAATTAAATGCGAAAATGCACTAAGAATATATTTTTCTTGTTGTACTAAAATACAACCCTATACGCTTTGACCAGAAAAAAATTAATGATTGAAGTGTGTATATATATTTCTTGAAGAACTGAAATACAACCCTTTAAGCTTTAAACACAAACCACTGCAGTAGTGCACTAAGAATATATATTTCTTGTTGCACTGAAAGAGGCCACTAAACGCTTTCACCACAATTAACTGTGGAAATGCACTGAGAATATATTTTTCTTGTTGTACTAAAATACGTCCCGATACGCTTTGACCAGAAAAAAATTAAAGAGTGAACTGCGGATATATTTTTCTTGTAGTCCTGAATTACGCCCCTATACGCTTTCAACAGAAATAACTGAAACAGTGCAGTGAGTATATATTTTTCTTGTTGTAACTGAAATACGCCCCTATATGCTTTAAACAGAAATAACTGCAGAAGTGAACTGAGAATATATTTTTCTTGTAGTACTGTATAAAATACTAAGATATAAGACGCTAAAGGCTTTTCTACATAACACTTGCAGCTCAATAGCAAAAAGCTGGAATGACAGAGCTGTCTAATGACTATTTGGATCCCCAAATAATCGTTCCTTGCACTTGGATCAATGTCCCTAGCACCTTCTAACGTCTCTCCCTGCACTAAGATGCTGTGAAATGATTTCTCCCTATCCTTTCCCTGCACTTATAAATCAATTTTTTCTGTCTTTTTTTTCCACAATTGTTTTTCTATTTTCTGTCCCTAGCACCTTCACATGTCTTTCCCTGCACTCTGAACGCTGTAAAATGTCTGACTGTAAGATGGCCGCCGTAGTTATAGGGCTGTGACATCACAGGGCTGGCTGGTTGCTGATTGGCTGCATGCAGCCATATCAATCTGGGTGATCCCATCTTCCCAGATTTCCTTACCCCATGTCCTCAGTCGTCACACATGTAGCCGCCATTTTAGGAAAATTGTGATTCGTTACCAAAAGCGCGAGGAAATTCGCATTTGTTGCGAATCAAATTTTTCCTGAAATTGTAAACGAATTCCACTTCGTCACTTCGATTCGCTCATCTCTAGTCATAAAAAGATAGCAACAGACAAGTCAATAATTACAACAAGAGGAAAGAGGACCCTGCTCGCAAAACCTTACAATTAGAGTTGAGCGAACACCTGGATGTTCGGGTTCGAGAAGTTCGGCCGAACTTCCCGAAAATGTTCGAGTTCGGGATCCGAACTCGACCCGAACTTCACCCCGAAACCGAACCCCATTGAAGTCAATGGGGACCCGAAATTTTGGGCACTAAAAAGGCTGTAAAATAGCCCAGGAAAGGACTAAAGGGCTGCAAAAGGCAGCAAAATGTAGGTAAATCCACTGAAAACAAATGTGGATAGGGTAATGAATTAAAATAAAATAAAATAAATAAAAATTAACCAATATCAATTGGAGAGAGGTCCCATAGCAGAGAATCAGGCTTCATGTCACCCACCAATGGAGAAGGCAACTTTTACTTGTTTAGGCCCCAGCACCCAGACAGAGGAGAGAGGTGGCATAGCAGAGAATCAAGCTTCATGTCACCCACCAATGGAAATGCCACTTTTACTTATTCAGGCCCCAGCAACCAGACAGAGGAGAAAGGTCCCATAGTAGAGAATCAGGCTTTATGTCACCCCCCAATGTAAAAGGCCACTTTCAGTTATTTAGGCCCCAGCACCCAGACAGAGGAGAGAGGTCACATAGCAGAGAATCAGGCTTAATGTCACCCACCACTGGAACAAGCCACTTTCAGATATTTAGGCCCGACACCAAGACAGAGGAGAGAGGTCGCATAACAGAGAATCAGGCTTCATGTCACCCACCAATGGAACAGGCCACTTTCAGATATTTAGGCCCCGGCACCAAGAAAGAGGAGAGAGGTCGCATAGCAGAGAATCAGGCTTCATGTCACCCACCATTGGAACAGGCCACTTTACGATATTTAGGCCCCTGGCACCCAGACGGAGGAGAGGTTCATTCAACTTTGGGTTGCCCGCAATATAATGGTAAAATTAAAAAAATAGGATTGAATGAAGAAGTGCCCTGGAGTCCAAGAATATATGGTTAAGGGGAGGTAGTTATAAATGTTTAATCTGCACAAGCGATGGACAGATCCTGTGAGATCCATGCCTGGTTCATTTTTATGAACGTCAGCTTGTCCACATTGGCTTTGGACAGGCGGCTGCGTTTGTCTGTAATGATGCCCCCTGCCGTGCTGAATACACGTTCAGACAAAATGCTGGCCGCTGGGCAGGCCAGCACCTCCAAAGCATAAAAGGCTAGCTCTGGCCACGTGGACAATTTGGAAACCCAGAAGTTGAATGGGGCCGAACCATCAGTCAGTACGTGGAGGGGTGTGCACACGTATTGTTCCACCATGTTAGTGAAATGCTGCCTCCTGCTAACACGTTCCATATCAGGTGGTGGTGCAGTTAGCTGTGGCGTGGTGACAAAACTTTTCCACATCTTTGCCATGCTAACCCTGCCCTCAGAGGAGCTGGCCGTGACACAGCTGCATTGGCGACCTCTCGCTTCTCCTCTGCCTTCGCCTTGGGCTTCCACTTGTTCCCCTGTGACATTTGGGAATGCTCTCAGTAGCGTGTCTACCAACGTGCGCTTGTACTCGTACATCTTCCTATCACGATCCAGTGCAGGAAGTAAGGTGGGCACATTGTCTTTATACCGGGGATCCAGCAGGGTGGCAATACAGTAGTTCGCACACATTAAAATGTGGGCAACTCTGCTGTTGTTGTGCAGGCACTGCAGTATGTAGTCACTCATGTGTGCCAGGCTGCCCAGAAGTAAGGACAAGCTGTCCTCTGTGGTAGGCATATAATCATCGTCCTTTGTTTCCCCCCAGCCACACACCAGTGATGGGCCCGTACTAGATGTTATCCTCATTGTTACCGTACACCACAATAAGAAAAAAATTATTTGGCCCAAAATATATCCTTTGACGATTGCTATTAAACTACTTGTCCGGCCACAGCTAGAACGATGATCAATCGCTGGCAGGCTGTAGATGTTAAATAAATCGCATCAAACAGGTATATCAGACACTGTTTTGTTAACAGCGTCTGATATACCTGCTACCTGGTCCTCTGGTGGTCCCATTTGCTGGGATCGACCACCAGAGGACCAGGTAGCTATGTAAAGTAGCACCAGGCACCACACTACACCCCCCACCTCCCTGTCACTTATTAACCCCTTATTAACCCCTGATCACCCCATATAGACTCCCTGATCACCCCCCTGTCATTGATCACCCCCCTGTATGGCTCCATTCAGACGTCCATATGTGTTTTGCGGATCCACGGAAATTTTTTTTTTTTTGGCACAAGTTAGCGTAAATAGATTTTTTTTTTACAAAGTCTCATATTCCACTAACTTGTGACAAAAAATAAAATTTTACATGAACTCACCATGCACCTCACGGAATACCTTGGGGTGTCTTCTTTCTAAAATGGGGTCACTTGTGGGGTATTTATACTGCCATGGCATTTTAGGGGTCTCTTAAGCGTGAGAAGAAGCCTGGAATCCAAATGCGTAAAAATGCCCTGTGAAATCCTAAAGGTACTCATTGGAATTTGGGCCCCTTTGCGCACCCAGGCTGCAAAAAAGTGTCACACATGTGGTATCGCCGTACTCAGGAGAAGTAGGGCAATGTGTTTTGGGGTGTATTGTTATATATACCCATACTTTGTGTGAGAAATATCTCTGTAAATGACAACTTTTAAAAAAATGTATACAAAGTTGTCAATTTACAGAGATATTTCTCTCACCCAGCATGGGTATATGTAAAAATACACCCCAAAACACATTTCCCTACTACTCCTGAGTACGGCGATACCACATGAGTGACACTTTTTTGCAGCCTGGATGCGCAAAGGGGCGCAAATTCCAATGAGTACCTTTAGGTTTTGCAGGGCTGCTCACAATTTAGCCCCGCTTAAAATGCCAGAACAGTAAACACACCACACAAATGACCCCATTTCGGAAAGTAGACACCTCAAGGTATTTACTGAGGGGCAGAATGAGTACGTGGGAGATTTTTATTTTTTATTTTTTTGCTAGAAGTTAGCAAAAATGGAAACTTTATTATTATTTTTTTTTCCTCAGAAAGTGTCATTTTCCGCTAACTTGTGAAAAAAAATTAAATGATACATAAACTAACCATGCCCCTCCGTGAATACTTTGGGGTGTCTTCTTTCTAAAATGGTGTCATTTGGGAGGTATTTATACTATCCTGGCATTCTAGCACCTGAAGAAACATGAAACGGTGCTCAGAAAGTCAGAGCTGCTTCAAAATGCGGAAATTGACTTTTTTGCATCATAGTTTGTAAACGCTATAAGATTTACCCAAACCAATAAATATACACTTATTGGATTTTTTTTATCAAAGACATGTAGAATAATAAATTTAAAGAAAAAATCATATAGAAATGTAGTTTTTAAAAAACAAAATTTACAACAGAAAGTGAAAAATGTCATTTTTTTTTCAAAAAATTTGATCGTTTTTGATTAATAGCAGAAAAAGTAAAAATGTCAGCAGCAATGAAATACCACCAAATGAAAGCTCTATTAGTGAGAAGAACAGGAGGCAAAATTCATTTGGGTGGTAAGTTGTATGACAGAGCAATAAATGGTGAAAGTAGTGTAGTGCAGAATTGTAAAAAGTGGCCTGGTCATTAAGGGTGTTTAAGCTAGGGGGGCTGATGTGGTTAATGAACTTGGTGGCTGCTTGTGCTGCCGCACCACAAGACACAAAATGGCCGCCGATCACTCCAGAAAAAAGTTACATAAAAACGCTCTGGGCAGCCTGAAAACAGTGAGCAATTAACTAGCAGAAGTTGAATGATTCACAGCTGTAGATCGATCACTTCATTAAGGTTTTTTTTTGCTGAGTTAATCCCTGCCTAATCTCCCATCCAATAGTAGGCATGGCTGTGATGGCCTCTTGGGGCAAATAGTATGACGCTTGTTGATTGGCTGCTTTGCAGGCTTTCAAAATGCGCCATAGAAATCGCCGAACAACGAACCCGAACCCTTACGTAAATGTTCAGGTTCGGGTCCGTGTCACGAACACCCCAAAATTCAGGTCGAACCCGAACTATACAGTTCGCGCTCGCGTCAATCAGCCAGACGACAAGGCTTACTGCATACCATCAAAGTGATAGACACCATTGACACTCTGAATGAACTGCAATGAACCCCATTAACTAATGCCAGTTCTCTCCCATTGTCATTCTCGTCTGCAATCCTCATTGTGTAATTGTCTACCCTGGCAATACTTATCATGGTCTCTCCCTTGTCATATCTTGGCACGTGTCAACACACTCCTCAACATTGTGTACATCCGGCTTATCATTCATCACTCCCTACTATGTAGTTCTTGCACCAGCAACATTAGTGTGCATTGCTTCGTCCCCTTGTCAGTTACTTCATCCCCGATGCTTATCACTCCATGTCATCTCCCGCTTGTAATTCTGCGACAACCCTCTTATGTCATTCTGCCACCAACACCAATGTGATCATATACATACTTTCAGTGTAAGAGACGCATATGGTCATTCAATCAGACTCTATGTGAATCATTAGGTTATTGGAGGATGCTGCGACTATAGTCATTCGTCCTCCTCAAGTGGTATGAAAGGTCAATCTATTGCAGTATGTACATATGTCCTTTACTTTAATTGGTACAGAAAGTGCATGAAAATGTACTAAATGTAACTGTTGTACAGGACTATTTGTTATGTACATGGTGCAGTTTCCTTGTTTAGCATGGAGTACTGTGTGATTGCTGGTAGCAACCAGTTAAAGAGATCTGTTCTAGCCAAAACATTGCAGTGGCTGCCCTGGCATGAATACATACTGTAGGAAGCAATACAACACTGGTATTATGCATAAATATAATTGGTACTGTATATGACTGCACTGTATATATGGGGCAATAAACTGCACTGTCTATGAGAGGTATGGCAAGAGACCACTGTATATAGGGGAAGGTAGCTATCAATTTAAAAACAAAGACCTGACGTGTCCCTTTATGTGTTAACAGCTTTGGAATGCCTTTACAAAAGGATTCCAAAATGTAATGAAAATGTAACAAAATTAGCAACTTTTTTACATTTTAATTTCTCTACTTTTAAGACAAAACATAGGTAATAATTAATAATTGCCATTAGAGATGAGCGAATTTCTCAAAACTTCGATTCTGCCAGTTCGCCGAATTTTTTGAAAAGACTCGATCCGAATTTATTTGCGGCGAATCGCGTTACAAACCAGTGTTGTAGAACACTGTGCCTTGCAGTAAGACACATAGGGAGTCTGCTGTGGTAGTGAAATAATACCGTGAGTCAGTAAAGACATGCAGATGACAGGCATCGCTCTTAGAATCACTGCACACTTCACTTCTTTTGGCAGTAATGGGACCAAATAACTGAAGTGTGAACTCAGCCTTACAGGTCGATGTTACCGCAAGATATAAAGAACTGTGCAGAATCCCAAGATCCTACTAGCGTTAAAGAGCGTACTCCTTTTACACCGTCGTCAGCTGATTCCACATAGATGTCTACAGAACCTGTTCTATTAAATGCTTATACAAGTAGAGCCCCCCCTGACAGAGTGGAGAGGGTGTCAGCAGTAAGTTTGTGTTGACGTCACTGATTATTTTGCCCTTCCTCTGATTCGTCAGAACAATAACCACCCAAAAAAATGGATCCTGTTTGTTGAGCATCTGCCTTCACTCGGTCAGCATTTGGTCAGTAATCCATCAGTATTGCTAAAGCTAAAAAAAACAGTGGATGCAAAAAAGAGATGACACGTGAATTGAATATTTGCATGTCTTCTGTATTTTGTAGCCACTCCTGATTTTGGCTACCAAATCATAAGCAAACTCTGATGGGACCATACAGGCCTTACAGCTGCTACACAGACAGGATCCGTTGTGCGTCTCATTTCTCCTTCCTTCTGACAGATCAGAAGAAGGCTCAAATTAATGATCATGTCAACCAGGCCAAAAAGACAAAATAGTGGCCCAGTCATATCATGGGGAGGGTGGGAGAACAGCTTGAGAAGTCCATAGAGTGGCCCAATGACATAGTGTTGAGGTAGCAGCAGCATGAGGAGACCACAGAGTGATCCATTTACATAGTGTTGAGTTAGCAGCAGCATAAGGAGGCCACAGACTGGCAAGGTGACATGGTGTGGAGGTGGCAGCAGCACCAGCATGAGGAGGCCACAGAGGGGCCTAGTGACAGTGTTGATTTAGCAGCAGCATGAGGAGACCACAGAGTGGCAAGGTAGCAGTGTGGAGGTGGCAGCAGCAGCATGAGGAGACCACAGAGTGACCTGTTGACAGAGTGGGGAGGTAGGTGGCAATAACAGTACCCACAAACTATGGTGGATGTAAGAAGGAGCACTTGGCATCAGATGTGTGGCATCAGGCGGGTGGCAGCATCAGAATAGTAGCTGAGGTGGGTAGAAATCCTGGCTCATCCATGTCTGATTCATCCTGACAAAAGTCAGTCTCTCCAAATTTTGGGTGGACAGGCGAGTTCTCCTTTGGGTAACTATGGCTCCCGCTGCACTAAACACCCACTCTGATGCCACAATACTGGCTGGGCAGGACAGTTTTTTCAGGACAAACTCAGGCAGTTGCCGCCACCAACCCAGATTCGCTGCCCAGTAGTCCAGCGGATCTTCAATGTGGGGTGGCAGGATGCTGTCCAAGTATGCCACCACCTGCTGGTTCAGGTTCTGCCCCAGGTCTAGCTGCTGCTGCATCGACTCTAGACTCAAGCTGCTGCTGATAGAGCATGGTACTGAATCCACAGCCATGGCAGTGGAACGAGAATGCAGAGGCCCCCCCCCCCCCCCCCGTCAGACCTGCGAGAGGATGGAAAAGGCGCAGATAGACAGTGGCCAACTGACTACATAGGATGTCTCTATAGTAGTTTAGTTTGTCCTCCCTCTCAGTGGGTGTAAAAATGGCCCCCATATTGGAACAGTAGCGAGCGTCCAAAAAGGTGGATAGCCAGAAGTCATCCAATTTTGAGTTGTCGAGGAGAAAGCCAGGATTCGATTTCTTGATGAAGGACACGGAGTAGTTCCTCACCTGTGTGACTCTGTTCACCCAGGCAAACGAGATAAAGAACAGCGCCGAGGCGCCGTGCCCTGCAAATGTGGTATGCTGGAGAAGCACTGTGAGTATGTCCCTGCAGTGGAGGCTGAGGACATGGTGGTGGATGAAGCAGACATTGTCGCAGGGACCAACGCCATGGGTATGTAGAGGCGGAAGCGGCGTCACCTGGCCAAGTTGCTGGTTTGGCTGGGCAGGAACCACATTTACCCAGTGCGCTGTAAAGGACATATATTGTCCTTGATCGTAGTTATAGCTCCACGCGTTGTCGCTGCCATGCACTTTGGCAGACACCAACAAGCTCAAGTACTGACCCAGCTTCTGTTATACATATTTATTCAGGGTAGGTACTGCCCTTTTGGCAAAGAAATGATGGCTTGGGACTCTCCACCTCGGCTCAGCACAAGCCATCAGTTCTATGAAAGGTGCAGAGTCCACCGCTTGGAAAGGGAGTGACTGCAGCACCAGCAACTTGACCAGGAGCACGTTCAGCTTCTGTGCCGTTGGATGAGTGCACGCATACTGTTGTCTCTTGGAAATCACTTCAGTGATCGATTGCTGAGAGAATGACTGACAAGGAGTAGGAGGGCAAGCAGCAGGAGCATCAGGACCGGTAGATGATGGGAAGCACAGACAGCTCCCTTCGGCTGAGGTGGTGGTGACTGCCTGAAATCGGGTGCATGCCACTGGGTGATGCAGCCGTTGCTGCGGCAGGCTGGACCACCACATTGGAGCCACGGTTCTCCCAGGCCACTTTATGGTGACACTGCATATGTTGACGCAGGGCTGGGCTGCCCACAGATTCGTCAGATGACCATATTCACCTCCTCCAATGGTTTAACAAAAAACTGCAACAAGACTGAGTAGGTGATTTTACCCCCCCAACACTCCGCACTGACTGACTGCTACTGCCACTGCCTCCGTGAACCCATGCACCAGTACTTTCCAGGCAGGTAGGGTCCTGTGAAGCGGGTGGTCTACCCCGAGAACTTTTGGCTCCTTACCTCCCACTGCTGTCATCCTGCTGATTCCCGGCCACAATACAGGCTTGCTGGCTCTGCTGCTACCTCACGCGCAAGCTGCCACTCTCTTCTCCAGATGATGATGAAGCCCCTTCATCACCGGGCTCCCAATTGTGATCGGCTACATCATCTTTGAGTACTGTCTGCACGTCACTAATGTCCTCCTCAAAGGTCTCTGAGCCAGAAGCCTGACTGCTTGCAACACCAACTCCGACGCCACTCTCCTCATCACTACTTGCCCGTCTACCGGAGGACAAGGCGAATGTCTCCTCCACATCTTGGTTTGCCAGTAACTGGTGACAGTCCTCTAGTAGCTCGTCCTCTCTGTATAATGGAGCTGAGCCCACAGCAGATAATACTTCTCTGGCTGAGGGAACAGAAAAGGACAGAGGCAGGTTGAGGACAAGTGAGGGCACAGGGCCTGCTCCCGAGCCATGCCAACTAAGGGTTGTGTCTGACGAACCCACCGACTTTTGTCTTGGAGTGTCTGAGGTCACTTGCAACAAAGTGGATGATTGAGTCAACCATTCAAGAACCGCTGGGTTGCTGGTCAAGACACGACCGCTAGATGACACCGGGAGCTCAGGCCTCTCGAAGTGACCTCTGCTGCCATGACCCCTTACTCTGCTGCGACCTGTGCCTGCGCCAGAAACATTTAGGCCTCTGCCCCTCCCCTGTGCAGGGCCTGGTACTTCTCTGTCTGACATGCTGTTAGATCAGATAAATAAATAAAAGGAAATTAATACACCCCAAAAAAGGCTGTCATTTTCTTACTTCACCACACAATGGCTAATAAGCTCTTTTTTCCTCACTTATACATGCCAAAAAAGGCTTTAGAACATATAACTGCACCGCTGAACAGCAAATAATACTTTTTTTCCTACTAATACACACCAAAAAAGCTTTAGAACATATAGCTGCACCGCTGAACAGCAAATAATACTTTTTTTGCCACTAATACACGAAAAAAAGGCTTTAGAACATATAACTGCACCGCTGAATGGCAAATAATACTTTCGTTTGCCACTAATACACTCCTAAAAAGGCTGTAATTTTCTCACTTCACCGCACAACGGCTAATAAGACCTTTCTTTTCCCACTAATACACTCTAACAAAAGCTTTAGAGCATATAACTGCACCACTGAATGGCTAATAAGACGTATAAATATTTCCCAGTAATACACCCTGGTAATGGTTGTATCACACAGCACTTGCACCCTAATAAAGAGAACGGTTTGTTGGAATTACAGAGATATCATCTATTGCTAACCTGAAAGCAGCAATATAATGGCAATTTGGATCCGCAGTCCATGCAGCAAGGTGTAATAGGATTGCTCCTATTACACAGGCTGTACACTCCCTATTGAACCCTGTTCTCCTTTTATAGTGTGGAATAATTCCTCCCTATCCTTTCCTTACACTTCTAATGATCTTTCCCTGAACTTCTAGTCAGCAAAATAAAAGTTTTCAAGTCTTTCCTAGCACTTTCCCTGGTGCCTACTAATGTCTCTCCCTGCACTAAGTACACTGGAAATTGGCTGAATCCAAGATGACTGAAGCTATTTATAGGGCTGTGACATCAGAGGGCTGGCTGGCTGCTGATTGGCTGCATGCCTGGCATTGTGGGTGATGCCTCATTCCCAGAGTCCTTTGCTCCATGTCCTAACATGTGCAGCAGCCATTTTAAGAAAAAACACGATTCGTTACCACAAAGCGTGAGGAAATTCCGATTCAGCGTAAATTTAATTTTTCCTGAAATTCGGATCGAATTCCACTTCGTCAACTTTGATTTGCTGATCTCTAGTTACCATATGTCTTATTACCATAAGGCTACATGCACACGAATGTTGTTTGTTTCGTGTATGTTCCATTTTTTTTTGCGGATAGGATGCGGACCCATTCATTTCAATGGGTCCACAAAAAATGTGGACAGCACACCGTGTACTATCCGCATCCGTATGTCTGTTCCATAGCCCCACAAAAAAAATAGAGCATGTCCTAATCTTGTCTGTTTTGCGGACAAGGATAGGCATTATTACAATGTATCCTCAAAAAAAATGGATCTGGAAAAAAAAACGGATGCCATACAGATGTCATCCATTTTTTTTGCGAATCGGCAATTTGCGGACTGCAAACACATACAGTCGTGTGCATGTAGCCTAATATATAGTTACCATATTTTATGTTGGCATCATTGTTCAGTCGTACTTTTATTTTTATTTTTTATGGAGTTCACCATGCAATACATATGATGATGTTATAATATTGGCCAATACAAATATGGCAATATCATATTTATATACCATATATTTCAAACTATAGGACAAACTTTTTCCTCCAAAAATGAGGGAAAAGTGGCAGTGTGACCAGGAGTGAATGGCATCGCTGTCTGGAGCAAGCAAGGTAAGTTTTTTTCTGATCCGGCTCCGATCTTAGGCTGATCGGGTCTGATATGAAGCTAATGGGGTCTGATCTGAGGCTGATGGGGTCTGATCTGAGGCTGATGAAAAATATTTTTTTTCTTATTTTCCTCCTCCAAATCTTAGTTGCGTCTTATAGTTTGTTGCTATAGTCCAGTTCTCACTAGAGCGCTGTGGTCTCTTCAAACAGCTGATCGGAGGAGGAGTTGGACATACTACAAACTAAGGACCTATTCTGAGGATAAACCATCACTGTTGAACTACCTGAAAAGCCATTTAAGTTTCTTGTGCTCAAGGAGCAGATATAAGGTATGCAAAGTGGATTTATTTGTTGTACACTCCAAAGTTGTAAAAATAGTGCAAAATTCAATAAAGAGAGATTGGAAATAGATTGCCTGTAGTCACAGGCAGGTATTGTCTGGTGACAGACATATATATTACAGCTCTGTATTCTTGTATTTGCCTTATGTTGGATCGTTAATCTTGTCCAATGAGGCTCCGATATATGAAACGTTTCGGTCGTTGTTGACCTATCAGTCTATTGCTGCAACATAAAAGGAGAACTTGAATATCTAAAGGTTATCTATAATTACTGCACGTCTAGAAGGTATAATATTGCTCCATGTCCAATATTAAGTAAACATGATCTGTAACCAGTGTAAGTAAATAAGTATACTGTGGGGAGTCGCTCTGGTAGACAGCGGTGCGGGTGCAGTATAGAGGCACAAGGGAGTCCAGAAGGTGCGGAAAACAGTGTTTTATTCACACTTGCATCAAATTAACAGCAGACAGTCACTTGGTGTTAAATCACACACACATCAGAAAACGAGTGGAAAACAAAAAGTCCAAACACAGGTTCCAATCACCTGGGAGGTTTGAGGTGCGGGGTCGCACCTGGCTGTCAGCCCAGCCGCAGGACAATCCACCGTCAGGCTTCCAGGAATAACCCCACTTGGCTGAGCTCCTTCCTCCAGGTCAGAGAGCTCCACAGCACTGCTGATCAGCTCCAGGACAAACACTCTCACAGCTGCTGGTGCTGGCTGAGTTTTTAAACCCAGCCCAAAACCAGGACTGGGTCGTGAGGAGCAGCCACCCACCCTACACTTTAGCTGCTCCCGGTAAGAGCCGGCCCGGATCGGCTTTGCAGCCATGCTATTTAGCAAATGTGTCAGTAGCACTACCTGCTACTGACATCAACAACGGCTCTTACCTCACCGAGGCTATGAACCTCGGTGACACGTACCTGCCATCTAGGACGGCACCCTGCACCTTACCACATACCCCCCTTTGTTCAACCCTGAGGGGGTGGACACCACGACAAACAGTGTACCCGGGAGAGTGCGTCTGCATTTTTAACAACCGGCCCGCTCTGTGCTCCACCGTGAATTTAAAATTCTGTAGGGACAGAAACCACCTGGTGACCCGGGCATTCCTCTCTTTGGCTTGGCACATCCACTTGAGTGGGGAGTGGTCGGTCACCAGGCGGAAGCTTCTGCCCAACAGGTAATAACGGAGGGCCTCGAGTGCCCACTTGATGGCCAGGCACTCTCTCTCGACTATGCTGTACCTGGTCTCGGCTGGGGTGAGCTTGCGGCTGAGGAAGACAACGGGATGCTCCTCCCCGTTGACTTCCTGCGATAGTACCGCACCAAGGCCAACCTCAGAGGCGTCGGTCTGGACAACGAACTCTTTCCTGAAATCGGGTGTCACCAAAACCGGGGACCCACACAGGGCCGATTTCAGGGCGGAGAAAGCCTTTTCCGCCTGCTCATTCCAGCGGACCATCCCTGTCTTACGCCCTTTAATAACTCTGTCAATGGCGAAGCGATAGTGGCAAAGTGGGGCACAAACCTCATGTAATACCCCACAATCCCCAGGAACGACTTTATCTGCCTGGTGGTGACCGGTCGGGGCCAACTCCGTATTGCCTCTACCTTATTTACCTGAGGCTTGATGACTCCCCGCCCAATGACATACCCCAGGTATTTGGTCTCTTCCAACCCAATCGCACACTTCTTTGGATTGGCGGTTAGACCAGCTTTCCTCAGGGCATCCACTACCGCCTGCACTTTGGGCAAATGGCTTTCCCAGTCGGGTGCTGTGGATGATTACATCATCTAAGTAGGCCGAGGCGCACCGACGATGTGGTCGCAGCACTATGTCCATTAACCTTTGGAAGGTGGCGGGGCGCCATGCAGGCCAAAGGGTAACACCTTGTAGTGATACAGGCCCTGCGGGTAACAAAGCGTTTTTCCTTGGCCGACTCCGTTAAGGGTACCTGCCAGTACCCTTTAGTGAGGTCCAGCACAGAAAATAACGGGCTTGTCCTAAATTCTCAACAAGCTCGTCTACCCGGGCATGGGATACGCGCCAAACTTGGACACTTCATTTAACTTGCGAAAGTCGTTGCAGAACCGCAACGTCCCATCCGGCTTGGGTATTAGGACTATGGGACTGGCCCACTCACTTTTTGACTCCTCAATGACATCGAGCTTCAACATTAATTGCACTTCCTCCGCGATGGCCCGCCGCCGAGCCTCGGGTACCCGGTATGGTTTTAACCGGATCTTGGCCTGAGGCTCAGTGACGATGTCATGTCGGATGAGAGACGTGCGGCCAGGAGGTCCGAGAACACATCCGTGTTCCGACTGATGAACTCCCTGACTTCCTGAACTTGTTTGGAAGACAGGCTGTCTGCAATTTTTACCGTGGTTACGGCTTCACAGGCCTCGAACTGTGGGGCTGGACCCTTTTCACCTAGAAGCCCTGGCCGGGGCTGTGGTCGTCGGCCGTGTCCCTATCTTTCCACGGCTTTAGTAAATTCACGTGGTACACCTGCTCCGGCTTGCGCCGCCTGGCTGGTGTACTTTGTAATTTACTTCCCTACCTTCTCGATCACCTCATAGGGGCCCTGCCACCTAGCTAAGAATTTGCTGTCAAGGGTGGGTACCAGAACCAAAACCCGATCTCCCGGATTGAAGCCCCGCACTCCGAGCCTGACGATTGTACACCCTACTCTGGGCTTGTTGCGCTGCCTCCATATGCTCCTCGGACCAGCGGCAACACCCTTTCCATCCGGTTCTGCATCTGGGTGACATACTCAATGACACTTTTGTGGGGGACAGGCTGTTGTTCCCATGCTTCCTTGGCGATATCCAACAGGCCCCGAGGGTGTCTGCCATAAAGCAGTTCGAAGGGCGAGAACCCAGTAGAGGCCTGGGGTACCTCTCGCACTGCGAACATGAGATAGGGCAGAAGCAGGTCCCAGTCCTTCCCATCTCTAGACACCACCCTTTTTAACATATTTTTTAAAGTTTGGTTAAACCTTCTCGACAAGACCGTCCGCTTATGGATGGTAAACGGACGTCCGCAATTGCTTTATACGCAATAATTTACACAGTTCCTCATAACTTTGGACATAAAAGGGGTCCCTTGGTCTGTCAGAACCTCTTTTGGCAGGCCCACACGGGAAAACATTTCCATTAACTCTTTGGCAATGAGCTTAGCTGAGGTATGTCGCAGAGGCACCGCCTCCGGATACCGAGTGGCATAGTCGAGAACTACCAGAATGTGTTGGTGGCCCCTGGCAGACTTTGGTACAGGCCCAATTAGATCCATAGCGATTCGCTCAAACGGGACCTCAATAATTGGAAGAGGTACCAGAGGACTACGGAAATGTGGCTGGGGGCTATTTATCTGACAGGTGGGACAGGACTTACAATAATTCTCTACCTCCTTGAACACACTGGGCCAATAAAACCGCTGCAGTATGCGGTCCTGGGTTTTCTGCCACCCCAAGTGTCCCCTAAGAACATGTTGGTGGGCAAGCTCCATGACAAGCTTATGGTACGCTGTGGGCACCACCAACTGTTCAACAGGTTCACCTCGGATTTGGTCTCACCCGATATAACATTTCTTGGTGAACAACAAAGCGGGAAATATTATCTCAGCCCCTGGTCTCTGGGGTTTACCATCAATTTCCAGCACATTCTCCCAGGCCCTGGTTAGGTTTGGTCCCGGTGTTGGGCAGTCCCAAAATTATCTCCGGAGACGTGGAGGTCTGCCAACTCAGGTCCTGGTGGCAAGTCCTCCATGTCTCCCACCATTACACTCAGTGGGGTGCCTCCCTCTATCACAGAAGTGGTGGTCACCCCTACCGCAGGCCCTTCGGACTCGGGCTCCCAGGGCTCTGGCCTCCCACTGGAACCAGGCCACTCAGCTAGGGTTACCCCTGTCTCAGGGCTATTAGTCACTTTCACCTCAGGCCATAGTGACGGAAAACCAGGAAGTCTCTCCCAATTATTAGTTCATAGGGTAGCTTTGAGGAGATCGCCACTTCACAAGTCCATGTGCCGGCCGCCGTGGACAGAGACATTACAGCAGTGGGATAGTCCTTTAAGTCTCCGTGTATGCACACCACCCCAACTTTCCGGCCCGTATACTGGGTGGGCTGTACCAGGGCAGCACTTACCAGGGTTACTAGGCTCCCTGAGTCCAACAGCGCCACTGCCAGGTTATCCCCGACTTGCACCTGGCACAGATGACGATTGTCTATTGTCTCGGGTGCCGGTCGCACACAGTCTCCGGGCATACATGGAAGCCCGGTACCCATAATTAACCTCCATGGGTTCTCCCCACTGTGGACAGTCGGCCCTTACGTGGCCAGGCTCGTGACACCGCCAGCAGACTATCGGGCTGGGTCTACAGGGGGTACACGCCGAGCCGGTTTCTCGGGTACCAGTCGCTGGACTGGATGGGAGTCCTCCGGGTTTGACCGGCCCCTCCCAACAACACCCCTTTCAAGTTTTGGGTGGCCTCATAGCGCTCCACCAGGTCGACCATTTCTAGGGCATTGGTGGGTGATACCTGGCCGATCCAGTGCTGAAGGGGGTAAGGCAAGGCCCTCCAGAACATGTCAGCCAGCAGACGGTCCAGCATAGCAGTCGGACTTAGAATGTCAGGTTGCAGCCATTTTTGCAACCTGTGCAGCAACTCATAGTACTGCGGCCTGGCGGGTTCAGCCGCTTAAAGTCCCACTGGTGGACCCGCTGAGCCCGGACCAACACATTTACCCCCAGTCTGGCCAGGATCTCCCCTTCACCGTGGGATAATCAGCAGCCTGGTCATCTGCTAAATCAAAAACTTGCTGGGGTCCGGATGCCAGGAACGGAGCAACCACCTCGGCCCACTGGTCACGGGTAACTTTTCCTCACGGCGACCTTCTCAAAGACCGCCAGGTATGTCTCAACGCCGCCTGAGGGGGTCATTTTTGGGACCGCCGCACGGACCGCTTCCGGGCATCATGGACGTGGTGGGACGCTCCTGCGGCTTGTAACGCCATCACATGCTGTAGCAGTAGCTGGTTGGTCTCCCGCTGCTGCACGTTAGCCTCTATGAGAGCTTTCACCGCCGCCTCCATTTTGTCAGGGAACACAGGCTGCAACTTTGCCGGCCGAATATAGGACATCCAGTCGCTCCCAGAAAAACAAACTCGGCGCTCACGCCAGCCTCACTGCGCATGCCCGCATCCGACACCAAATGTGGGAGTCGCTCTGGTAGACAGCGGTGCGGGTGCAGTATAGAGGCAACAAGGGAGTCCAGAAGGTGCGGAAAACAGTGTTTTTATTCACACTTGCATCAAATTAACAGCAGACAGTCACTTGGTGTTAAATCACACACACATCAGAAAACGAGTGGAAAACAAAAAGTCCAAACACAGGTTCCAATCACCTGGGAGGTTTGAGGTGCGGGTCGCACCTGGCTGTCAGCCCAGCCGCAGGACAATCCACCGTCAGGCTTCCAGGAATAACCCCACTTGGCTGAGCTCCTTCCTCCAGGTCAGAGAGCTCCACAGCACTGTGATCAGCTCCAGGACAAACACTCTCACAGCTGCTGGTGCTGGCTGAGTTTTTAAACCCAGCCCAAAATCAGGACTGGGTCGTGGGGAGCAGCCACCCACCCTACACTTTAGCTGCTCCCGGTAAGAGCCGGCCCGGATCGGCTTTGCAGCCATGCTATTTAGCAAATGTGTCAGTAGCACTACCTGCTACTGACATCAACAAACGGCTCTTACCTCACCGAGGCTATGAACCTCGGTGACACGTACCTGCCATCTAGGACGGCACCCTGCACCTTACCACAATACATTTGAGCTATTCAGAATAACGCCAATATATGTTAGCTAGCAGATATAATGAAAATGCTAATATATCTCAAGGTACGAGGTGGAGAGGGGTGAGCATAGAACAATGTATCTCAAAGTACGAGGTGGAGAAGGGTGAGCATAGAATAATGTAGGTAGTCCATGGGATAGGTACCAGGTTGGAGGAAAGGGAGAGCGAGGTATTGAGGGAAAATAAGCTTACTGAAAGGTTTTATGTTGGATGGCTGGCTGTCCGGATGTGGACAATAGCATAGCTGCAATGTGGAGCCGTGGTATTGGCATCCATAAATGGGGCTGTGGTCCCTCCCTTCCTGTACGCACGCTGAGACGCCGGCGCATGTGTAGCAGGGACGAGTCGAGCTGATAAGGCCCATGTCCATTCGTGTATATGAAGTAGCTGCGGCCATATTGAGATAGGGAGTGCATGCGCTGTGCAGTCTCGAATGTAGGAGCATGCTGCACGTGCGTGTTTAGTAGCATGAATGTAGTGGTGGCCATACTACATACTACTGGATCCACACCTTAGAGACATTGGCCCTTAGGGGCCTCAATTGTGAATATGACATCCTTCCATCATATGCTTACCCCCTCTCCACCTTGTACTTTGAGATACATTGTTCTATGCTCACCCCTCTCCATCTTGTACCTTGAGATATATGAGCATTATATCTGCTAGCTAACATATTGTAAAGGGAGCTGGCGATGCGCTTCCCCTCTGCAGCGCCGCTGACATCCCGCTAGTGAAGAGGAGCGAGGACGCGGCCGGTGTCCTCATCTCCATAGCAACCAAAGGGCGGGGAGGATCCAGCCGCGCATGCTTCCTCGGCATAGCTGGCGTCCTCCATCCCCTAGGCAATGAGCACATGGGGAACTGAGCGCTGATATTGATGAGTCGGTGCTCAGCTTTTCTGAGTTGCGGGGGAAGGGTCATGTGATGCTGGCCACGTTACATGACCCTCAGGAGGAGCAATTTAAACAGGTAACCTGCTGGCCAAAGGTTGCCTGTGATTGGTCTTGCTACCCTCACCAGCAGTTTCTTATTGTGCATTTCTGTGTGTTTGGACCTCAGCTCTGTTTTTTTACCTCAACCTTGTGGCTAGAGTTGAGAGTCGTACCGAATTTTAGGATTTTTGGCATCCGGACCCGAACACGAACATTTTCGTAATAGTTCGGGTTCGGTGTTCGGCAGATTTTATGGTGCTTGTTGAAAAGCTGCTGGGCAGCCAATCAACAAGCGTCTAACTACTTTGCCCTTAGAAGCCATCACAGCCATGCCTACTATATAAGCTGGAGTCACGTAGCGCAGCACATCACTCTGCTGTTATTACTGTAGGGACAGGTTGCTGCTGGTGCTCTCAGGGAGAGAATTGGAAACAAGCTTTGCTGAATAATATCTGATATCAGAATTGTGTTCACTCAGCGATCTACAACCCAGGGACAGACTGGCCTACCGGGATACGGGGAAAATTCCCCTTAGGCCGTTAGCCCTGACTGACGCACGGCCGACCGCGTCCATTTTGTAAGTGCTCATTAGTACTGGAGGATCAGGAAGCGGTGAACGCTCTGTATTTACCGCTTCCTGGTCCTCGGCTGTCGGCTGTGCAGGGCTGCGGACAGCGTGACGGCGCTTTGTGATGTCACGCTGTGCGTGCCAGTTCAGAGAGCACAGCCGAGGAGGAAGAAAATCTTGGGCGGCAAGGAGCGGCGGCGGGTCAAGGAGCAGGAGAGGTAAGTCGTTTTTTATTTTATAAAAAATTTGGCTGTTGGTGGGATAATATGAGAGGCATATATTGGGGGCTAATGAGAGGCATATATTGGGTGGGCTAATGAGAGGAATAATGGGTGCTAATGAAGCATATGGGTGCTAATGAGGCATATGGGGGCTAATGAGAGGCATATGGGGGCTAATGAGGGGCATTATGGGGGCTAATGAAGCATAGGGGCTGATAATGGGGGCTAATGAGGCATTAGGGCTGATAATGGGGGTAATGAGGCATAGGAATTGATAACGGGGGAGAATGAGGCATAAGGGCTGATAATGGGGCTAATGAGAGGAAAGGGGGCTGATATGGGGGTGATGAGAGGTGATGATGGGATAATGGTCTACGGTAGTGTTTCCCTACCAGGATGCCTCCAGCTGTTGCAAAAATACATCTCCCAGCATGCCCTGAAAACCAAATGCTGTCTGGGCATGCTGAGAGTTGTAGTTTGCAACAGCTGGAGGCATTCTGGTTGAGAAAAGCTGGTTTACTGTGATAATATGAACAATGGGGGTTCTACAAAAGAGCTATTGTGGGGCAAAGTTCATATTTGTGTTTACACACTTGTTTTAAAATGAATGCTTTCCTCTTTTATAAACAAGTAAATAATGATGCTATGCTGTGGGCCTGGTATGCAACTTTTTCCAAGGCTGGTTTCTATCCACAATCCGGCCTTGCTACAACCGTTTTTTTCTTGTGGGTGCAATGGCAGTTTTTTTCAATGAGGCTAGTGACAAAGACTTTTATATTTCTGTGAGTGGTTGGTGTCGGCGGCCATTTTGTGCAAGAGACGTGCATTTGCAGCTGCATATGTGCCAGGGACAGTAATAGAATCCAGTCTTTTTCCTTCATTTGGCAAAATTTACCCATTTTTTATGTGCACCTGCACTGCATATCTGCCAGGGGAAGGGAAAAATAATACTCTTACTCCGTTTGTGATGTTAGGGACCTAGGGGGTTATATTTTCACATTTTGTTCTGTAAAGAACCCCTGTGCTGCATATATTCTTGTCATTAATTCTCTAAATACATCAGATTCTGGGCTTCTTTTTTTTTGTGCTAAAAAGTACATTTGCTCTGTGCACTACATTTGTGATTGTGAAAAATATAATCAGTAAATCCATCTGTTTCACTTTGGGTGAATTTTTATTTATTTATTTTTTTTACCATGAAGTGCCTTTTCTGCCTGCTCAGCAAATCTGATAGTGAAAAATAATCAGTAAATCCATCTGTTTCGATGGGGTAGAAAAAAATCCTCTTTTTTTCCCTATAAAGTACCTTATTGCCTTGTACTGCGAATAAAATAAAATCAGTAAATTCCACTGAGACATTGTGGGTGGAAAAAACACATAATTTTTGGAAAAAAGTAAATTTGTGGCCTGCTGTGTACTACTGCTAGTGAAAGAATTTCACTTGCATCCCTCAGTTTCACTGGGGTTGAAGAAATCATATATTTGGTTGAAACGAATTCCATCCTCTGCCTGCCCAGGCAATCTGATAGTGAACAATTCATCTGTTTCACTGGTGTAGGAAAAAAACTATTTTTTTCCTATAAAGGACCTTTTTGCTTTGTACTGCAAATCAAATAAAATCAGTAAATTCCACTGGGACATTGTGGGTGAAAAAAAAAAACGTAATTTTTGGCACAAAGTAAATTTGTGGACTGCTTTGTACTACTGCTAGTGTAGTGAAATAATTTCACTTGCATCCGTCAGTTTCATTGGTGGGTGAAGAAATCATATATTTTGTTGAAATAAATTACGTCCTCTGCCTGCACAGGCAATCTGATACTGAAAAATAATCAGTAAATCCATCTGTTTCGCTGGCGTTGAAAAAATCCTCTTTTTTTCCTATAAAGTACCTTTTTGCCTTGTACTGCAAATCAAATAACATCAGTAAATTCCACTAGGACATTGTGGTTGGAAAAAAAAACATAACTTTGGCCCATAAAGTACCCCTGAGGCCTGCATAGGTGTTCCTGCTGCACTGCATACCTGACTTGCCAAAATCTATTCAGTAAATTAGGTGGCGTACTACCGATTGTTGGGGGATCTGTGCCCCTCATATTTTTCAAAGTAACTTGTGACCTTAACCAATCTTTTATCTTTAACACACTGCCAGGGCCTATTGGGCAAGCCACACAGTGTAATAAATTTGTTTCTCGTATTGTGGTGTGACCTAGAAATATCTTTTATCTTTATCACACTGCCAGGGCATATTAGGCAGGGCATAAAGTGTAAAAAATTAATCTGTCACATAGAGGTATGACCAAAACCAATCATTTCTGTTTATGACACGTGCAAGACATACCTGACAGGCAACATGTTTTAATAAATCTGTCCCTATTTTATTCGGTTACCGAAAAGAATGAAGAGAGCGTCAAATAAGGAACGTGGCCATGGTCGTGGTGCTGCTGGTGTTGCTGGGGATCCTGTTACAAGGAGAGGACGTGGTGGGTCTGTGCCAGCT
This sequence comes from Bufotes viridis, assembly GCA_033119425.1. NCBI lineage: Eukaryota > Metazoa > Chordata > Amphibia > Anura > Bufonidae > Bufotes > Bufotes viridis. The sequence continues at coordinate 372,685,458 of CM065589.1, read as the reverse complement.
ACACGCCCAAATGAAACACCTTCCTCAGGTTCGCATAGACGACAGGGTCTTTCACGTTATTTAGTAGACCCGAATGCCGCTCTACGAATAGTAAGGCCAGAGCAGATAGTAGATTGGGTGGCTGATAGTGCCTCCAGTACCTTCACAATGTCTCCCACCTGATCCACTGCTGAAAGCACAGAGTTGGCACCTGCAGGCCATTGGCAGCAATCTAGCACCTCACCCCCTTGCAAATCAGCCAAGCAGTCTGTGCACCAAGTCATGCAGCAGACTCTCATGCTTTTTGATGACTCTCCTGGCAGGGTTTCCCTGGCCGATCCACCTAGCCCTGCTCTAGAAGTGGAAGAGATTGAGTGCACCAATGTCCAACCACTTATGTTTGAGGATGAGGACATGGGAAGACCACCGCAGCACGTCTCTGATGAGGACGAAACACAGGTGCCAACTGCTGCGGCTTTCTGCAGTGTGCAAACCAACAAGGAGGGCAGGGGTGCAGAAGACTTGGTGGAAGATGATGTGGAGGACGATGAGGTCCTAGATGGGATGAAGGTCATGCTAGTGACCTGTGTAGTTTGGAGGAAGAGGCGGTGGTCGCACAGAGACACCAACACAGCAAAAGAGGCAGCAGGGTGCAGAAGTAAAGCGCCCGTCCCCTAGACACTATGCCTGCTACTGTCCGCCGCACCCAGGGACCGAGCACACCAAAGACAGCTCCAAGGAGTTCCCCGGCGTGGCAGTTCCTCACACAATGTGCAGACGATGAGACACGAGTGGTTTGCATGCTGTGTAATCAGAGCCTAAAGCAAGGCATAAACGTTCTAAACCTGAGCACAACCTGCATGATCAGGCATCTAAGTGCAAGACATGAGCTGCAGTGGAGTAACACCTCTAAAACCAAGAAAAGTCTCTGGCTCCTCCTGCTCCCTCTTCTGCTGCAATCTCGGCCTCTTGGTCCACCTCTGGAGTGACAGTGGCAACGGCCATGAGCAAACGGACGATGTGACACCAACGCCACCACGTCCGTCACCTTCAACAAGCACCACCACAGTCTCCCATAAAAGCGTTCAGCTGTCCATCTCCCAAACACTGGATCGAAAGAGGAAGTACCCCCCTACCCACCCGCAATCCCTGGTCCTAAATGCCAGCATTTTAAAATTGCTGGCCTTTGAAATGCTGTCATTCCATCTGGTGGAGACAGAGAGTTTTAAAAATGTCATGGCGTTGGCTGTCCCACAGTACATCGTTCCAAGCCGCCACTACTTTTCCAGACGAGCCATCTCTTACCTGCAAAAGCAAGTGACGGACAAAATATGGTGTGCACTGCGCAAAGCCATCTGTGGCACGGCCAGGGCCGTTATATCTACCTAACAGCACAGTGGTTAAATGCAGTGCAGTCTGGGCCTGAGGCGGATAGCTGTTTAGCGCATGTCCTTCCGTCCCCGAGGATTGCAGGGCATTTCTCTCTGCCTCCTGTTGCCTCCTCCAACTACTCCCCTTCCTCCTCTACCACCTCCTCATCCTCTTAGCATAACACCTTCACCACCAACTTCAGCACAGCCAGGGGGAAACGACAGCAGGCAGTTTTTAAACTCATCAATTTGAGGGACAAACCCCACACCGTGCAGGAGCTTTGGACAGGTCTGGAACAACAGACCGATGTGTGGTTGGTGCCAATGAGCCTGGTGGTGTGCGATAATGGGCAAAATCTCATAGCAGCTCTGGGCCTAGCCGGTTTCATGCACATCCCTTGCCTGGCGCATGTGCTGAATGTGGTGGTGCATAGATTACTGAAAAACTACCCCGATATGTCAGAGCTGCTGCAGAAAGTGCGGGCCGTCTGTGCACGCTTTTGGTGTTCTTACCCTGCTGCTGTTTGCTTGTCTGCGCTGCAGCGTAACTTTGGCCTTCCCGCTCACCGCCTCATATGAAACTCCACCTTGCACATGCTGGAGAGACTGTGCAAGCAGCAGCAGGTGATAGTGGAGGTTCAGCTGCAGCACGCGGGGCAGTCGCTCTGAAGATCAGCAACACTTCGCCACTGAGTGGGCCTTCATGCGAGATCTGTGTGCCTTGTTGCGCTGTTTCGACTACTCCACCAACATGGCCAGTGCGGATGACGCCATTCTCAGAGTTACTATCCCACTTCTATGTCTCCTTGAAAAAACGCTTTGGGCGATGATGGAGGAAGATGTGTCACTGCAGGAAGAGCAGGAAGAAGAGGGATCATTTCAATGGTTATCAGGCCAGTCATTCACAGGTGGCTCGGAGGGTGGGTTCCTGCACCAACATTGTCCAGGTACACAATTGTCCAGCCAGGGCACAGTTCTGGAGGATGAGGAGGAGGAGAGGATGAGGAGGAGGAGAAGGAACCGTGTTCATAGCAGGGTGATACCCAAAGCAGCTCATGGGCATCACTTGTGCGTGGCTGGAGGAATTGTCACGACTGTGACTGATCCAGATAGGTCTGGGAAGAGAAGGTCGCAGCGACCTGCTACTCAAGATAGCTTGTGAGTTTGCTTCATGGTTCAGGGTATGTCATCCGGGTTTTGCCTTGTGAACCTTTTTGTCCTGACTGGGAGTTTGTAGGCATTCTTCTCAGGTGAGTGCTGTCTGCCACTCCCAGCTACTATATTAGTTTCAGTTTCACTTGCAGTCATTGCCAGATATAGTCCTTACTTCCAGTGCTATTCTGACCCTTGAAGAAGATCGTTTGATGGTATTGCTGTGGAGCTCTTGTCTGGCGTGGACTGTCGTTGTTGGGATCATCTTCTCTGCTCGTGACTGGATAAGTCTATCTCTGCTGGAGATTGTTTGTTTGTTTGTTTGTTTGTTTGTTACTGTCTTCCCCTGTTGTTCTCCTAGACATGAGTGATGGTGACTAGTGCTCCCATCTGCCTTTCCCCAGTCTAGTCTTCTTAGGGTCACTCAGGGTTTAGGCATCCTGCTCGCCGCACGGGTTCACACCCCGTCTAGGGTATCAGGGCAGACAGATGCCAGCGTAGGGTTTGTCAGGGGTGGCCGTTCTATTTCCCATCCGTAGATAAGGGTCACCCTTCCCTCCGTCTGGTGCGACACGACTGCTGCTGGGATAGCGGTCGTGACAGTATATCTGGCCTTTTAAAAAATAAAAAAGTGACATTTCCTTTTTTTTTTTTTGCCTGCTGTTTTGCTTTGTATTCTTCTGTTCCACTATGGATCCGGTTACGGTTTTGGCGAAACAATTACAGGGGTTATCCCTTGAAGTGGCAGGATTAAAAGCAACAGTACTGCAGCAGCAGCAGCAATCCTTGGGTTTCACCGTTGCTACGGGAAACCAAGGTACTCCTGAGCCAAAAGTGGCTTTTCCTGATAGGTTCTCAGGAGGGAGAGACCAATTTGTAACCTTCAGAGAAGCTTGTAAATTGTTCTTCAGGTTACGCCCTAGATCCTCCGGCGGTGAGGAACAACGGGTGGGCATTGTAATTTCTCTCCTGCAAGGAGATCCGCAGGCTTGGGCTTTCTCTTTACCATCTGACTCTCCGGCCTTACGATCAGTGGAGGAGTTTTGAAGCCTTGGGTCTCGTGTATGATGACCCGGACAGGGTCTCACTGGCTGAGTCTCAGCTACGTAGACTTCGGCAGGAGAACCGGTCAGCTGAACTATATTGTTCTGAATTCCGTAGGTGGGCTACGGATACATTATGGAACGACTCGGCCCTTAGGAGTCAGTTCTGCCAGGGGTTGTCTGAAAAATTAAAAGACGCACTGGCTGTATACGAGGTCCCTGGGTCTCTTGAGGCTGCTATGTCTCTGTCCATAAGAATCGACAGACGACTCAGGGAGAGACTATTAAATTCTACAGAGGCCTCTATAGGGCAGGGATCGGTTTGTTGTGATCCAGTCGAACCAATGCAAATAGGGGCGCCACTAGACGGGTGAATCCTCCTAAGGTCCGCCATAGGTCAGAGGTTTGTTTTCGTTGTGGGGAGGGGTCATTTTGTAAAGGTATGTCCCTCAGAACCCAAGAGATCACAAACTAAGGAGCCGCCGGAAAACTAGAGTCCCCAGACTGTGCGGAGGATAACAGTCTGGGCGTATCGTTTCCTCCATACGCATGTCTCAGTTTTTGTTGTCCGCTACCGTTGTGGCGGGCAATAAGACTGAGATCTGTTCCGTCTTTTTGGACAGTGGGCGGGGGTCAACTTGGTGGATTCACGGTTTGCTCAGGCTCTGGGTTTTACTCCGGAACCGGTACGCAGAACTATTCCTGTTTTTGCCATCGACTCCTCCCCTCTTACTCAGAGAGAGTTAACTCAGATCGTCCATAATATCCATCTGCAGGTAGGGGACCTCCATAAAGAGCATATCTCTTGTTATGTCCTGGACGGTCTTCCGGCTCCTATGGTTTTGGGGCTTCCCTGGCTGGTGACTCACAATCCCGTGGTGGATTGGCAGGCCGGGAGATTGTGGAGTGGAGTGAACATTGTAAGGACAACTGCTTGAGTAGTAGGTGCTCAACACTCTCTGTAACATCTCTACCTTCCTTTCTGTCAGATTTTATGGATGTGTTCTCTGAGAAGGGTTGTCAGGGGTTACCACCTCATCGTCCATATGATTGCCCAATTAATCTGTTACCTGGGGCAAAACTACCTAAAACCCGGTTATACAATCTTTCTGGCCCGGAGAGGAAGGCTATGAAAGATTATATTTCGGAGAGTTTGGCTAAGGGACACATCAGACCCTCTTCTTCACCCGTGGCTGCAGGGTTCTTTTTCGTTAAAAAGAAAGATGGGGGCCTGCGTCCTTGCCTGGATTTCCGGGAATTAAACCGGATAACTATCCGAGATCCCTATCCTCTTCCTCTCATTCCCGACCTCTTTAATCAGGTTGCTGGTGCTAAATGGTTCTCCAAAATGGATCTCAGAGGAGCCTATAACCTGGTTCGCATCAAAGAGGGGATGAGTGGAAGACGGCTTTAATACTCCGGAAGGGCATTATGAAAATCTGGTCATGCCATTTGGTCTTACTAATGCGCCTGCGGTGTTCCAACATTTTGTCAACGATATTTTTAGTCACCTTATCGGGAGATTTGTTGTGATATATCTTGATGACATCCTGGTCTATTCTCCGGATCTGGATACACATAAGATCCATGTGAGACAAGTGCTGCAGATATTAAGGGCCAACAAATTGTTTGCTAAATTAGAGAAATGTGTGTTCGCCGTAAAAGAACTGCCATTTCTGGGGTATGTGTTGTCAGATTCAGGTTTCCGCATGGATCCAGAGAAAGTCCGGGCAATTATGGACTGGGATCTGCCTGAGAACCTGAAGGCATTGCAACGCTTCCTGGGGTTTGCCAATTTTTATAGAAAGTTTATAAAGAACTATTCCTTGGTGGTCAAACCACTGGCGGACATGACCCGAAAGGGATCCGATTTTCCAAATGGTCACATGCAGCCAAAACTGCCTTTACATCTCTGAAGGAAAGATTCACCTCGGCTCCTATTCTCGTACAGCCAGATGTCTCGCTTCCTTTTATTGTAGAGGTTGACGCATCAGAGGTGGGGGTGGGAGCGGTACTATCTCAGGGCCCGTCCCTGGTGAATGGCGTCCGTGTGCTTTCTTTTCGAAGAAATTGTCTACTGCAGAAAGGAACTATGACATTGGCAACAGGGAACTTTTGGCTATTAAGTTGGCCTTAGAGGAGTGGCGTCATTTTTGGAGGGGCGGTTCATCCCGTCACAGTGATTACCGATCACAAAAGCTTAGTATCTGGAGTCTGCTAAACGTCTCACCCCTAGACAGGCTCGGTGGTCGTTATTTTTACTAGGTTTAATTTTGTAATAACCTATCGCCCGGGGCAAAAAATACTAAGGCGGATGCATTGTCTCGAAGTTTTCCTGGAGGGGTGATGATGATGTTCCAGAACCTATTTTGCAAAAGGGGGTGGTGGTCTCTGCATTACACTCAGGTTTAGAGGGGAGGGTGTTGGAAGACTCCGCACTGGCAGGACACCCAGGTAGTAAGGCAACCTCTGAATTAGTGTCTCGTCGGTTCTGGTGGCCTAAGTGGCGCCAGGAGGTGTTGAATTTTGTGTCTGCATGTCCTACCTGTGCTCGTTCTAAGGTGGATCATACTCGTCCGGCAGGGCGTCTTTTACCTCTGGCCATCCCCAACAGGCCTTGGACGCACCTATCAATGGATTTCATTACTGATCTACCAGTATCAGCGGGAAGACTGTTATTCTTGTTGTTGTTGACAGATTCAGTAAAATGGTGCACTTTATTGCTCTGACCGCATTGCCTAATGCTAACACACTGGCTCAGGTTTTTATTGACCACATCGTGAAGCTTCACGGGGTCCCTTCCGATATTGTTTCGGATCGTGGTACCTAATTTGTTTCTAAATTTTGGAAAGCTTTTGTTCTCGTTTAGGGGTTCATCTGTCGTTTTCTTCATCTTTCCATCCACAGTCCAACGGTCAGACTGAGCGTACCAATCAAAACCTAGAGACATATTTGAGATGCTTTGTTTCCGAAAATCAGGAGGAATGGTCATCTTATTTACCGTTAGCCGAGTTTGCCATTAATAATCGTCGTCAAGAATCCACCGATAAGTCACCATTTTTGGTGCGTATGGTTTCCATCCTCAGTTTTGTACGTTTAGTGAGGGGGCCGTCTGGGATTCCCGAGGAGGAACGATTTGCGTCTTCACTTTCATCAGTGTGGCAGAGTGTGCAAGAAAGTTTGAAGAGAATTGGTGGCAGATACAAACGTGTGGCTGATAAGAAGCGCTCTGAAGGTCCGGACCTTGGGGTGAATGACTTGGTGTGGTTGTCTACCAGAAATATCAAGTTGAAGGTTCCCTCATGGAAATTAGGTCCGAGATTTATTGGTCCTTATAGGGTAATTAAGATCATTAACCCGGTGGCTTTTCGTCTGGAGCTACCTCAGACTCTAAGGATCCATAATGTCTTCCACAGATCTCTGCTTAAGAGATATGTAGAACCTCCTGAACCATTGCCACTACCGCCTCCACCGGTGGTTGTTGATGGCAGTCTTGAGTTTCAGGTAGAAAAGATTGTTGATTCACGATATGTTCGCGCTCTCTTCAGTACCTGGTGCACTGGAAAGGTTATGGTTCGAAGAGAGAATGTAGGTGCCAGCATCAGAGATAAAGGCGGACAGACTCATTCGGGCTTTTCATAGGTCCCACCCGGAGAGGCCTGGTCTTGAGGGTCCGGTGGCCCTCGTAGAAAGGGGGTACTGTCACGACTGTGACTGATCCAGATAGGTCTGGGAAGAGAAGGTCGCAGCGACTTGCTACTCGCGATAGCTTGTGAGTTTGCTTCATGGTTCAGGGTATGTCATCCGGGTTTTGCCTTGTGAACCTTTTTGTCCTGACTGGGAGTTTGTAGGCATTCTTCTCAGGTGAGTGCTGTCTGCCACTCCCAGCTACTATATTAGTTTCAGTTTCACTTGCAGTCATTGCCAGATATAGTCCTTACTTCCAGTGCTATTCTGACCTTTGAAGGAGATCGTTTGACGGTATTGCTGTGGAGCTCTTGTCTGGCGTGGACTGTCGTTGTTGGGATCATCTTCTCTGCTCGTGACTGGATAAGTCTATCTCTGCTGGAGATTGTTTGTTTGTTTGTTACTGTCTTCCCCTGTTGTTCTCCTAGACATGAGTGATGGTGACTAGTGCTCCCATCTGCCTTTCCCCAGTCTAGTCTTCTTAGGGTCACTCAGGGTTTAGGCATCCTGCTCGCCGCACGGGTTCACACCCCGTCTAGGGTATCAGGGCAGACAGATGCCAGCGTAGGGTTTGTCAGGGGTGGCCGTTCTATTTCCCATCCGTAGATAAGGGTCCCCCTTCCCCTCCGTCTGGTGTGACACGACTGCTGCTGGGATAGCGGTCGTGACAGGAATACAGAGGACAGCTTGTCCTTGCCTCTGGGAAGCCTGGCACACATGAACGACAGTCGAGTTGCCCACATTCTAACTTGTGCTGATTACTGGGTGGCCACCCTGCTGGATTCCTGTTACAAGGACAATGTGGTGTCCTTAATTCCCTCACTGGAGCGTGATCGGAAGATGCGCGAGTACAAGCGCACTCTGGTAGACGCGTTGCTGATGGCATTCCCAACTGACACCGGGGGCTCAGTGGAAGCGCAAGGTGAAGGCAGAGGAGGAGTAAGAGGCCCGACAACGCAGCTAGGGCACCGCCAGCACATCAGAAGGCAGGGTTAGCATGGCCGAAATGTGGAAAAGCTTTGTCACCACGCCACAACAACCAGCACCACCAGCTGATACGCAACGTCTTAGCAGGAGGCAGCATTTCAGCAACATGGTGGAGCAGTATGTGTGCACACGCCTACAAGTACAGACTGATGGGTCTGCCCCATTCAACTTCTGGGTCTCCAAATTGGGCACATGGCCTGAGCTTGCCCTTTATGCCTTGGAGGTGATGGCCTGCCCTGCAGCCAGTGTATTGTCTGAACGTGTGTTTAGCACGGCAGGGGTTGTTATCACAGACAAGCGCAGCCGCCTTTCCACAGCCAATGTGGACAAGCTCACGTTCATTAAAATGAACCAGGCATGGATCCCACAAGACTTGTCCGTACCTTGTGCAGAATAGACAAGTATACCGACTTCACACAGCCATTGTTATACTCCAGTGCACTTTCTCTTTGTGTTATTTTATATATTCCACAATGTTTTGTGGTGTACCCAAATTAAATTTAAAAAAAAATGTGTTAGCTGCCTCAACCGCCTCCACCACCGCTTCCACCTATATCAACAAATCCACCTACACCACCACGTCCACCTTCAACGCCACGTTCACCACCCCTCAACCTCCTAGTCCATATGGACCTCCTGCTCTTAGTTCAGAATAAAAATTTGTAATTTTTATTTATTTTATTTTAAAACGTTTCCTATCCACATTTGTTTGCAGGGCACTTACCCCCATTTTGCTGCCTTTTTCAGCCCTCTAGCGCTTTCCTAGACTTTTTTAGAGCCATTTTAGTGCCCCAAAGTTCGGATCCCCATTGACTTCGGATCCCGAACCCGAACTTTTTTTATGAAGTTCGCCCAAACTCGGCGAACCTGAACTTCCAGGTGTTCGCTCAACTCTACTTGTGACCTCCCTTGAATTGACTTGACCTCTTGGCTGCTGACTCCGGATTGTGTTTTGACCTCATTATATTGTTCCCTGTATACCTGCGTTACCTCCTAGCTTTGACTTTGGCTTCTCTTATCTTCTTAGGCCCCTGCATGTATCTAAGTGAGGGACTGCCGCTTAGTTGTACTCCGTCGGTTAGGACGGGCCATGCAAGTAGGCAGGGACAGAGGTGGGGTGGAGTTTAGGGCTGCTCTTATCCCTATCCTCTGTCGTGACACATATATTGGCATTATTCTGAATAGATCAAATATATTCCTATGTACTTATACTGGTTACAGATCATGGTTACTTAATATTGGACACGGAGCAATATTATACCTCCTAGACGTACAGTAATTATAGATAACCTCTAGATATTCATGTTCTCTTCTTTTATGTTACAGCGACAGATTGATAATGGTCAACAACGACCGAAACGTTTCATATATCGCAGCCTCAAGATTAACGATCCAACATACAGCAAAACCAAGAATACAGAGCTATAATACATATGTTTGTTACCAGACAATACCTGCCTGTGACTACAGGCAATCAACTGTGAATCTACTTCCAATCTCTCTTTATTGAATTTTGCACTACACAAATAAATCCACTACATACTTCATATAGCGAGTGCGTGGTTTTCTCTATACAAGTATCTATGGGCACAGACCCTTATAGCACAGCACCTCACAGAAAAATAGTGCATATTCCTTCTTTTTTTTCCAAGGAGCAGATATGACATTACATTTTGTATTGTTTCACTTATATTGGAAGGTTTTTTTCAGTGTCCAGTTTACAGTACATTGCAATAAGGTATTGTTTAAAACATATTACCTATACACTAATGCCAGTAGTAATGAGTTATAGTGATGAGCAAGCATCAAAGTGCTCGTGTGCTCATGGGCTCTGGCCGAACACGTCGCGATGCTCGTGTGTTCTACTGAGCACCCGAGCACAATGTAAGTCAATGGGAGAACCCCAGGCACCCCCTGCTTAGAAGAGGAGAGGGTGTCTGGTTCCCAAAAAAACAGCCAGGCTCCGATCGGTTACCATGGCAGCCAGGACGCTACTGAAGTCCTGGCTGCCATGGTCAGTTAGTCACTCAGCAGCATTATATTTACCTGTGCTGTCGCTGCCAACTCAGCTTCTTCTGAAAACTGACAGGTCTATGCGGCGCATTGCTGAAGGCATGCCATGGTAACCGATCGGCGATTACACTGGGACTCCGATCGGAACTGCTACTGCCACCAATGATGGGGGGGAGGGGGACCCTGTGGCCACTGCCAGAAATGATTTTTATACTGGGGTGGGGGTTAAGGCGCACTGGCCACCAGTGATTTTAATACTGGGGGGAATGGCGCATGCCAGTTTGTATATTCTTACTTCAAGCGTCCCCATCACCATGGGAATGCCTCGGTGTTATAATATACCAACGAATCAGAATTTTCACGATAGTAAAAACTCAGATCCGAAAAAGCTGTTTTTTTGGAAACCAGACACCCTCTCCTCTTACAAGCAGAGGGTGCCTGGGGTTTTCCCATTGACTTACATTGTGCTCAATGGCATACAAGCACATGCAGTGTTCGGCCGAATACTCGGTTGAACACGAGCATGGCAATGCTAGAGCCAAACACCAATTCGGCCGAGCATGCTTGCTCATCACTAATGAGCTACTGTATATAAAGGCAGGAGACAACATTGCATTCCTATAGTATTTTACTGGCTAACTACGTTTCTATTAACATTTCCTAAGCATATTCATATTGCTTATTTTTATAGAGCAACATTTTTATAAACTTTGCTATACTTTTCTGAAGGAAAATGTTTTGTTATCATGGGGACATGACAATGTTTAATGGCCATTTATCCTGATTTGAAAGCCTTGGGTTCTGAAACACTGCTGGGAATGACAGTGCAATACTGTCCTTGGCATTTACTAATCATTGCTGTTGGTTATTTTGAAATACAGACTCCTTACTTGGCCTGGATAACACATTCCAATTTCTCTATGGAGCATTTAATGCAATAATGGAAGATAATGTAATTGCTTCAAAAAAAATATATATATATATATATATATATATATATATATATATATTCTATTTAGCAAAAATATGATGATAAATTATGTATCAGATCAATCTGCTTATCCAGAATCTTATGAGACTAGAACTAGAAGTAGGCTCTGGTCACATGAACATTTAGACTTTTGTTTGCTGTGCCTTATCTGTGGAAAACAGACCCTGGAATTTTTTTTTTTTACTATAAGATACACTGGACTTTGAAACGCATCTAGGATTTGCAGGAAAATAAGAAAAAAATATATTTTTAATCAGTTCTCAGATCAGATCAGACCCCCAATCCTTATCAGACCCCCACATCAGAAGCTTCATACACCTCAGATCAGACCCTCAATCCTTATTAGACCCCCACATCAGACCCCAATTCTTCATCCGACCTCAAATCAACCCCCAAGCTCCATCAGCCTCAATTCAGACCCTTAGATCCCTAAGCTCCATACACCTCAGATCAGACCCTCAGGCTCCCAAGCTCCATCAGCTTGAGATCATACCCTACAAATGCCATCAGCCCCCTATCAACACCCCCCCAGCCCCCATTAGCCTCAGATAAGCCCCCATCAGACCCTCCAACTTCCTTCAGACTCAGATCAGACCCCCGTCAGAACTCAATTAAGATGTTAAAAAAAATAAAAATAAACATAACTCACTTGTTCTGGATGGCGCTTCCACTCACTCACTGCTCCTTGGTCTTCTTCCGGCCTGCGCTGTACTGTGACCAGGTGTCGCACAGTGCACGTGCACTACATCCTGACACTATAAGCAGTCAGGACATAGTGCAGAGTGGGGCCCGGTGAGTAGAGTCAGTATAGCACCTCCCTTACTGTACCCTGTTCCTGCATGCTGATGAACACTTCCATAGTGGGAACGGTCATTAGCATTTGGACTATAAAATGCACTACTATTTTTCCCTCACTTTTGGGTGGAAAAGTGCATTTTATAGTACAAAAAATAGTAGTTATCTTCCTATTTATAGTTATCTTCCTATTTTCTTTGTTTATACAATGTGATGGACTTCAAGTACTCAGGAAGAGTATGTCCGCCTCTGCATTCTTCCTTACTCAGAAGATATTGCAAACCGCTGATCTGTAGCTCTCAGTTTTCCCAGTCACTGGTCAAGACTCAGTGTAGGTGAAACAAAAATCAAGAACTCTCTTTATTGAAGACCAACTCAGTATATAAACAGTTCAAGAAGTCTAACAACATAACTCAATCAACATGAACAGCAGGCAAACAGACATCCCCTTCCCAGTGTCTTAATGAAAGAATAGGGATAGAGGAGACACATGTGATGGGATTATCTCCTGAGTGTATCATGGGGTGATCTACTCCTCTACACCAGAGTCAGCTATTCCTAGAGTAAGCTATCTCAATCCCATCACTAATACAATAGAACAAAGGGACAAATACACTAACACATACATTGGGAGTCTCAGTGCAGAATTAACCCTTTTTGTGTGGCGGGATTCACACCCTGCACTTTTAATGGGCAATAGGGCAGATGTGGCCTATAACTCCACAAATAAATCAGGGTTAATAGTTCCTTGTAACCCCAAGGTCTGAGGTGGTCTCCATAGTTCTGGGTACATAGTCCGTAGGAAGTCTTCTCCAGCAGCCTCAGTGATGGTTCAGTCCGTCTCATACAACATCTACTGTATAGTGATGAGCGGGAGGTGCCATATTCGAATTCGCGATATATCGCGAATATTCGAATGAATATTCGTAATATATTGGCTGAAATTGAATATTCGACATTATTTTAATTATCGCGAATAATATGCAAATACATTATTCGCATAATGCGAATTGAACTTCGAATTGAATATAAAGGCATATTTCCTACTGGCTTGCAAGCATGAGCAGAATGCTCTAAGTTGGATGCTCAATGCGAAAAAAATTACTATTATTTTTTCAATAATTAGAATACTTACTTAGTCGTCACTTGTCATCATATTCTGTTCATTGCGTAAAAAAAAAAAAAAAGATAGTAATATTTTCGCATTGCGCATCCAACTTAGAGCTGTCTATAGGCAACTTTCCTATTGCAAATGCATTTTTTGAATTAGCGAATAAAGCAATATATTCGCATTCACTATATTCACTAATTCGAACAAGCCAATCGTATTTGTAGTTCTGTATCCGTACAAAGCGACTATAATGCGAATAACTTTCATAGAAATATTCATGTGCGTACAGATGTTATTCAAGTTCGGCAGTCGGCAATAACTTATTCGTATGTGCGCGTGCTTATGCGCATGCGCACGTGCACATATGGGCGTGGCTTCTTCCTGGGAGCAGTTACAACAAGTTTTGTTGGTTCATGCGATCCATGCGAATAAAGATGGTCGGAAACAATTTCACCAGTTTCACCAGAGAGGAGGAAGATATACTGATCAAAGTAAGTTATTGAACATTACATTACAGCTATAAGTGCATGCCACACGCTTGTAACATTCAAATGTATGTTTATGGAGATAAAACATTCTCAAATTTTCGCAATACATATAAAATTTCATTTCACATAGTTTGCCTACTGCAGTGCTTACATCTAAATGATTTGTGGAAAGTATTGTTGGCATTCAAAAACAATACTTATTGCCCCAAATCATTAATATCTACTAATCTCTTATATATATAAAATTGAGTTTCTGTCTGTCTGTTATTTATGGGCGACAAAACGACTGGACCGATCTTCACTAAATTTGGCAGACGGGTACATCAGGTGTCTGGGAAGGTTTTAGACCGGGGCTCAGCTCTATAGGACGTATTATTCCTGAGATATTCCCCCAAAAATGACCTGCATTAGCCAAAACAAGCCCCCAACTGCCATACACACGGCCACATGTCCCTTATCAGCCAATAGATGCTGGCATGTCCCCAGGTTGCCATAGCAAGTGATCACAGGTTTCAATAGTTTTCAGGTCTGAAAATATTCAGTCATATGATGTATGACGACAAAACTACACTGCTACATGCATGGGGGGCAGGGGCCACTATTAAAGGAACGGGCATTGTGGAGTTCACTGTCATTAACCACTTAACGCAAAACGCTGTGCATGTACGCCGGGGTAACTTGTGCCTGAACACATTCCGCCGTACATGCACGGCAAGATGATCGGGCAGGTGCAGGAGCTGCGCCTGAGCAATCACTGCAGGGGTACGGCAGTCCCTGATAGCCAGGCCCCTGTTGTATCTGCCGGCATTGCTGTTTACAGCGATGCTGGCAGATTAACCCCTTCTATGTCACGGTCAGCGCTGACCGCGACATAGATGTGGTTTGCGGTTAGTGAAGAGCACATCGGGTCCCCGTGTTGCTGCGACGGTGGACGCGATGTGTGAGAAGGCAGACTGATGCCGTGCAGAGGCTGCCCAATGCCTTGCACGGCATCGGGACCTGCCTTCTACGAGTGCCCAGGGGATCCTGATGCCGGAAATCCATTGCTGGTGGCAATCAACAGCAAAAAAATGCATACAATGGAAGATGCCAGCCAGTCTTTGTTATTGTTAAGGTTTTGATTGTTCTCCACATCCACATAATTGTTACCTTATGTAGGATGGTTATTGTGGTACTTGTAGTCCGTTGCTGGCATCTTCCATTTGATTCATTTTTTTGCTGTTGATTGCCATCAGCAAAGGACTACAAGTGCAGGATATGCTCCCCTATATATATGCACAACCACATGTGGGTTCGAGCATATCCTGCCTGTTTACCACCACACTACATTTTCTAATGGTTAAAAAAAAATGGATAGCAGACAAATCTATATATGATTCACATTGCAAATCTAATCTTCCGCCTCACACAATATACCCACCACTACATACCACCAGACCCCCCTCAAATCCACACCACCTCTGACCACCCCCACCCCACACACACACACACATACACAGTCTATAGCAGGCATTCTCAAACTGCGGCCCTCCAGCTGTTGTAAAACTACAACTCCCATGATGCCCCTCTATAGGATGATAGCTGTAGGCTGTCATGGAATGATGTGATTTTTAGTTTAGAAACAGCTGGAGGGCCGCAGTTTGCTGGAGGGCCGTAGTTTGAGGATGCCTAGTATTTAGATTCTAATAAGTGTCCCGTTGGTCAGGAGAAGTAATGTTTGACATTTAGTATTCGCTGGTTCTTTTAGCGTTACTCAGGGTGCACCACGGGGAGGTGAACCAGCCTTACACCCCATACCGTACCGTCACTTCAATAGACAGGTACATCTCTCCTCAGATGGCTAATATCCAATATCTCATACTACACATACACATACAATTTCAACACAATCCCAAATAAAATAAAAAAATAATAAGATTAGGCGACTTTAACATTAGCGGCAGGGGAGTACGTGGTGGCGGGGGCAGCGGTACGGCAGCAGCAAGGCAGCGCACGGTGAGAGACAGTCTAACTGAAAGCTCTGCATGTCGTAGTTTAAGCCCGGGGAACCTCCCGCCGTGCGTTGCCTTAGCCATAGTCACCAACATTTATTCATCATCTTAACCACCAAACCAAAAATATTGGTGTTTGAAAGTGAAATATTAGATTTAAAGTTGACGTTAAAAAAATCTGATTATATGCTTTTTTTATACTGCAGCGCATGTTGGAGCAAGGATACGACCAGACCCGCTCCCATGCAGAAAAAAATAAAATAGTGAGCAGGATCGGCTATGAGCTGTGGCGGGACTATGACGGGAAACATAAAAGTCTGGCCATTTAAAAAATGGTCGGACCTGAAGGAGCATGGAAAGAATCCACGAGATCCTGGACGAAAAATGTCCAGGTATAATGATTACTGAGTGTTGGAATAAAGATACAAAAGTGATGTAAAGCATATGTACATTTTTGTTTTTAGATTTTTTTCTAAAAGTAGTAAAATTTGTTATTATAGGTGTTCCTTTGCCTGCTGTCAAGTGCAGGCCTCCCAGACAGCAGGTGTGGGAGGTCTCGGCATCAGAGGAGAAGGAGGAGGAGGCCGGACCCTCAGGGCAACAACATGCCCCTAGCCCCCCAGAGGAGTCAGTGGCAGGAGTGGAGGGAGGACCTTCACCCCAACCCGCCTCACCCCCTCAAGTGGCTGATGACGGGGATGAGGGGGAAGAGGAGGAAGAACTGATCACTCACCACCCCCCACAAGGATTATAGGTATGTGCTGTGGCTGTTTTCACTTACTCACTATTCACACACACACACGTGGCAGTTTAGTCTTCACCATAGACATACTTTTTTGGAGCAAACAATAGGCATGTTAAAGCTTTACTAATAATCTTTTTTCAGCCCACACATATCGGAGAACCTTTAGTCCCACACTTACAGTTCCGTACAAGCGGCATATCAAAAAAGTACTATCTTAACACTCTTTACAGTCTTCCAGGGGTCTGGTTCCCCTCTATGATTGTTCTGCGTTCTGATCGCCTATCCACACTGTATTTTAACAGCCTTTTTAACCACAATGTTATGTAAACCCCAAGATGTAGTACGGGTGTGACCTGTCCCACCCAATGTCTCTGACTATTAAAATCCAGGCCCAAGATAATTTCCAAACAAAACCTCCCTGAAACCTATAGTTACAGGAATACTGATTCACCAAGGCATACATTCCCACATTCCTATTGAGACATAACGAGCAGGCATGATTATTCCCCAAACTCGGACCAGATATTGTTGGTGTTAACCCGAATAAACGGGTATATGGAGGGGGCACCCCAAAGTGGGCGGAGATACCATTGGCCAATGAAAATATAGCAATTTTCTATAAGCTAATCCTCCAGTTTTAGGAGTACGATTACCAAACTTTGCTTGTGCTTTGTTAACCGATCCTACCCTCTGGGCCCCTGGAACCGCCCCCCGGGGGCCCCATTTTGTCCCATAGGCTTTCATAGGAAAACTATTAAGTTTTGTCACTCGTACAGTTTTCAAGTTAAAGTCACCAAACTTGGGTCACTGAGTCATGGGGTCACCCTGAAAATTTGTGTAAAATTTGGGGGACGTTAAAAAGTGGGCAGAGCCACAAACAACCAATCAGATTTTCACTGTTGACTTGTGAAAACTTGAAAAAACTGTAATTCTCACAGTATTTAAGTCAGGGTCCCCAAACTTGGCACTATGGGTTAGTAGGTAACTGGGATTAAAATTTATAAAAAAAAGTGGGCAGAGTCTACCACGCACAATCAAATTTCAGGCATTTGTTTAAATGGGAAAAATTCTAACTGCCGCTGCTCTTAGACTTATTTGGCACAGTCTTCAAACTTTGCAAAGTTGGTCACTGGAGGACTGGGATTAAAATTCAAAAAAGTAGGTGGAGCCACCAACAGCCAATCAGATTTCAAGCCAACATCCTGTGGTTTCTTCTGAAAGGACATGGTCTGTTTTATTTATTTATTGTTTTTATTTTTTACAGTATTGAAAGAAATGCAACTAAGCATTCAGGAGCTAGAGCGGGAGCACCAAAAAGCGGTGAAGGCCTTCCGGGAACAGCATCTCCGGAAGCTGCGGGAGCTCAAGCTCCAGTTTTCCAACGGCCTGAGAGAAATGGAGGAGAGGCACGCCAAGGCCGTGGTGCGTTTAAAAAAAAAATAACCAAGCAAATTGCCCTATTGAGATTTGTTGTATTATATTTTTTTAAATTTTTTTTTTTGTAATTATATTGTTTACAGTTTTATTTTTTTAAATTACAAAAATTTGAATTTTTCGGTATAATTGTTAAACATTTTTTTCAAGTAAAGGCCCCTGGAGTCCGTTCCCAAACTCATCAGTATCCTGACATACAGCATCTGCAGGTATATAGAAATTGGGTAGTATGAGGCCTACACATAACTCAAATGAATCACGATAGTAGTAGTCATTGGTAACGGTTGTGTATTAAATATAAAGTACAAAGCAAAGCATTCTAATAGTCCAGAGTTACATTTAAAATAAACTTTTTAGTTAATTTTCCTAGTAACTAAATTATTTTATGTACTAACATAAATTTCAAATTATCAGTAAATAATAAATGTATTTTTTCATCAAACAATTAACTATTAAAATACAAAACTTGAACAGAGTAATAATAACTACAAAAAACCTTGTTTGATTTATCAAATTAGCAAAATTATAAACTTTTACAAATTCCAAAAATGTATTTACAATCAAATCTTATTATCACAAATATAAAACAAAAAAAAGGAACAGTGTTGGAACAATATAATGGTAGGGGTAAGAACTAACCAGCATGGATCTTCGATAGCATCCAATTTTTTTATATTTTGCATGTTGTAGCATTGCTTCTGCCGTACAGATAGAAACATGTGATTGATTACATGACTATGATTATATGAATTCTCTAACCGTCGACATGTCTCCAAGAACATCATATAGTACACAGTTTATACTTAAAATCTTAAAGCAGTGGTTATATATAATTAGCATGTGCAAATCCTCATCACATAATTGCCAAAAAGTAACATAAACAAGAAAAGCACCTATACATATTTACATGTTGCTACACGGCTCCATTTACAAAACCGGATTTCCACACGGATGAGTATAACGCCAGTCACACCCAACCATGTAGAGAGGTCAACACGGAAGTCAGCTATCCCTCCCAGAACGACAGACAACACCGTGTTGGATCCTAAATCCGTGTGACAACAAAATAAATAAAAATAAATAAAATATATAACTTTTAGTAGGTTTATCAATCAGTCCTGTACAATGCCAACTGCACAAGACCTTTTGACAAGGAAAGGGGAAGGCCACATGCGGTCCACACCGTGCTACAGCGTGAACCACAACATAGCCGCCTCAAACCACACTTAATTTAAAATTAAAATAAAAAATAATTAAATAAAGTCAAATCATTTCATTTTGTGAATGAAGCCGAACAACGCTAGATAAAATGTCTTTTTAAAAAGATTATTTAAATAAATATTTGCATGTCTAAATATTGACAATACATAAATAAGCTGAGCACATGCGAGAATACGAAACATGCAAACCAGGTTAAGAGAATTCATAATTCTATACTTGTTAAAAGTGCAAAAGATAAAATAAGGTCCATGAAGGTTGTCTACGTACGATCAGGACATACAGCAGCTAGAGTTAACATAGTACTAGAATGCTGACTCATAAGTTTCCATTTGTAACTAGGCAGAATAACGGCAGGCACTTGCAGGTAAGTACACTTAGGCCCCTTTCACACAGGCGAGTTTTCCGCGCGGGTGCAATGCGTGAGGAGGACGCATTGCACCCGCACTGAATCCTGACCCATTCATTTCAATGGGTCTGTGTACATGAGCGTTTATTTTCACGCATCACTTGTGCGCTACGTGAAAATCGCAGCATGTTCTATATTCTGCGCTTTTCACGCAGCCCTAGCCCCATAGAAGTGAATGAGGCTGCGTGAAAACGCATTGCATCCGCAAGCAGGTGCGGATGCGTTGCGTTTTCACTGATGGTTGCTAGGAGATGTTGTTTGTAAACCTTCAGTTTTTATCACGCGCGTGAAAACGCATCAAAACGCATTGCACCCGCGCGGAAAAAACTGAGCAACTGAACGCAATCGCAGGCAAAACTGAATGGCTTTGCCTGTGAAATCGCACAGTTTTCCCTAAACGCATCCGCAACGCATCCGGACCTAATCCGGACACGCTCGTGTGAAAGAGGCCTTACAGTTTGTAATAAAAAATAAAATAGCCCAATCGAAATTTTACTTAAAAAAAAGTGTGAAGGTCTGGACTCTATGATTGTTTCCTGTGCGAACAAATGTAACTCAACATGTTCATGACATGCAGCAGCATCAACAGCAGGATTTTAGGAGTGGTGTATTATCAGGGCAACATGTAGCTTGGCCCAATTCGGCAGCACAGGCAGCAGCAGACGTTATGTTAAATGGCCCAAATGTAACTCAACATCTTCATGACATGCAGCAGCATCAACAGCATGATTTAAGGAGTGGTGTATTATCAGGGCAACATGTAGCTTGGCCCAATTCGGCAGCACAGGCGGCAGCAGACGTTATGTTAAAAGGCCCAAATGTAACTCCTCATGCTGATGCTGCTGCTGCTGGTACTGGGTCGCGCAGACTGGTAGAAGAGCCTCATCTCACCCAGAAGGTCACCTGCTCGGCTGGTGCTGCTGGTGCCAGCCGCCTACTGGGTGAGTGGGCGGGGAGAACTGGAGCTTGAGGCCAAGGGTTTGCCTCTTCCAGCCGGTGAATCAGACAGGCCCGCAATTTTTCAAGACGGGCCTGCCTCTGGCTTGCTGGGGTGAACTGCTCCAGTTTCCCCTTGCAGTGAGGGTCTAAAAGGGTGGCCAACCAAATGTCATCCGTCTCCTTAAATTTCTTGATCCAGGGGTCCTTCCTGAGGCATCGCAGTATATGGGCAGCCATGGGGAAGAGCACAGCCCGCTGTGACTCTTCAAGACTGTCCAGGACCATGACCTCTTGGTCCTCTTGCTGCTGATACTGCTGCTCCCGGTCGGAGATGCCCCACCCCCGGACTAACGGTGCCCCCAGCACCGGCTCTCCTTCCTGACCAGGCCCAGACTCCTGGACGTGCACTGATTCCTCATCCTCCTCCTCCTTGTCCTGGGCCTGGTCCTGGTGGAGCATGGTTGACTCTCCCCAGCTTTGAGCAGGCGATCTAGTGTCTTGTCCAGCAGGAACACTAGGGGGAGCACATCATTCAGACCGACATGCTCCCCACTGACCATCTTTGTTGCCTGCTCGAATAGGGCCAACACGTGGCAGACCTGCTGTATCTGCCCCCACTCCGCATTGGTGATGTGGGGGAGTGGGTGTGATGGCCCTGAAGTGCCTAGGTCCAGCAGGTATTCCCTCACCGCCCGTCGCTGCTCCCACAACCTCTCCAGCATGTGGAGGGTGGAGTTCCACCGCGTCACACTGTCCACAATCAGCCTGTGGGGGGGCAGGCTGTTGTCCCTCTGTAGTTTGGACAGGGACGCGGTGGCAGTTGGGAAGCATCTGAAGTGGCTGGCAATTCCACGTACCCTTTGCACAATGTCACTCAACCCTGGGAATGTTCGTAGGAATTTCTGTACGACAAGGTTGAGGACATGTGCCATGCAGGGTACATGTGTGAGACTGCCAGCATGAAGGGCGGCGAGTAGGTTGCTGCCGTTGTCACAGACAACCATACCTGCCTGGAGCCTTCGGGGTGTCAGCCACTTCTGAACCTGAGCCTGTAGTGCGGACAGAACATCAGGTCCAGTGTGTCTCCGGTCCCCTAAGCTCACAAGCTGGAGCACGGCCTGGCAGCAGACGTGCCCCACACTTGCGTAGCAACGATGATGCTTGCTGGAGGGCTCAGCAGCTGTGGAGACAGTGGCTTGCGGGAGAACAGCAGTTCTCCCCTGGACACCCCGGGGCGGCACCACAAAATCAGATGCCGCCAATCCCAATGGGCTGTGAAGCTTATATAGTGGCTCTGCCCATGCCTGCTGGTCCAGGCATCCATTGTGAGATGCACCCTGTCGCTGACAGCATGATCCAGCGACAGGGATACATTCTGCACAATGTGCTGGTGTAGGGCAGGGACTCCGGTCCTGGCAAAGTAATGGCGGCTGGGGACACGCCATTTGGGTTGGACCTGCTCAGATGTTAGGCGATAACCCTTGCCAGGAGCCCATTGAGTGAACGCACGCGACGGTACCCGGGGGCGTAGGGCGAGGTGCGTTCAAATGCATCTGCAATAGATGGCTGGCGCCGGATGGCAGAGGAGGGTGCAGTTGTCACGACCGCTATCCCAGCAGCAGTCGTGTCGCACCAGACGGAGGGAAAGGGGGACCCTTATCTACGGATGGGAAATAGAATGGCCACCCCTGAGTAACCCTAAGCTGGCACCTGTCTGCCCTGATACCCTAGACGGGGTGTGAACCTGTACGGCGAGCAGTATGCCTAAACCCTCAGTCACCCTAAAAAGACTAGACTGGGGAAAGGCAGATGGGAGCACTAGTCACCATCACTCATGTCTAGGAAAACAACAGGGGAAGACAGCAACAAACAATCAATCTCCAGCAGAGATAGACTTATCCAGTCACGAGCAGAGAAGATGATCCCAATAACGACAGTCCACGCCAGACAAGAGCTCCACAGCAATACCGTCAAACGATCTCCTTCAAAGGTCAGAATAGCACTGGAAGTAAGGACTATATCTGGCAATGACTGCAAGTGAAACTGAAACTAATATAGTAGCTGGGAGTGGCAGACAGGACTCACCTGAGAAGGATGCCTACAAACTCCCAGTCAGGACAAAAAGGTTCACAAGGCAAAACCCGGATGACATACCCTGAACCACGGAGCAAACTCACAAGCTATCGCGAGTAGCAAGTCGCTGCGACCTTTTCCTCCCAGACCTGTCTGGATCAGTCACACACGTGACAGCAGTGGAGGCAGAGGTATGGCTGCTGGTACCAGTACCTCTATTAGAGGGAGTGGGGGAGTGGGAATGAGTTGGTGGAAGGGGTTGTGGTGGCTGCAGTACAGTGGCAGGAGCTGCTGTCTCCAGCACACTGCTGGTGGCGCTGCTGCTTTGACCACCCCGCATCTGTTCCCACTCCCACCAGTGGTTGATTCGCATGTGCTGGTTGAGGGCCGTGGTACCTAGCGAGATAGATCTCCCTCTCCTGACCCTGGCATGGCACAGCTTACAAATGCCAACTGTGACATCATCTGCTGCCAGGGTGAAGTAAGCCCAAACAGGTGACTTCCGCACTGACCTCCTGTCAGATGGGGTGGTGCTGGCTTGCACCTGTTCGGGCTCGGTGCACACAGGTGGAGCTGGCTGCTGCTGCCTACTCCTGCTGCCATTACCAGTGGAGCCCCTGACACTGGGCTCCCTGGTGACCTGGCGCACCATTTGCCTCGGGTGCCTACCTTCATCGGTGCTGCCGTCACCTGACAAAGGAGGTGGCACCCATTCTGGGTCACCCTCCTCTTCGTCCCCTGATATGTCAGACCCAGGGCCAACCTGTGGTGGACTTACAGGAACAGCTGACATGGTGCCCCTGACCATGCTCCGCTGTACCCTCGCTGACGCCTGGGTCTGAATAGGTGCAGGGGTTGTGTGGCTAACACCACCCGCACCAGTTGGAAGGGATTTCACAGGGGGATTTATAGGCCCCTGCTCCTACCCATCCCCCATCCCTTTCAACAGGTCGTGCTCATCCTCAGGGGTGAACAGTATTTCTGCCTCCTGCATTGCCTACTCCAATATGTCACTCTCAGTCTCAAAGTCTCCGAACATGAGAGGGGACAATTCTTGGGAGCTGGGGGTTGGTTCTACAGGAGGCGGAGTGCTGCAGTTGCTGTCAGCCGGGGCAGAGGAGTCCGTGGCACTAGAATCGGCCACGAGAGCAAAGACAGCCTCTGCATCCTGGGAAGTAATGGGCCGGCTGCCACTTGTGAAAAAGCCTGTCCGTCGTTTGAGGAGCGGCCCCGTGCTGGGAGTGGTCCAGCGCGGGAACCAACTCCCCTGTTACCCCGACCACGTACACGGCTGCCTGCTCGGCCCGGTACAATCATGCTGCTGGGGATTAGGGGAAAACTTTATTGGGGTGGGGACGATGGGTGAAAAATAAAAGGACTTAAACTGTAACACACGACACTAAACACTAAACACGTAAAGCTATCAAACTTTTTTTTTAACCTAAGACTAAACTAACAGACAGAAAGAGACTAAAAACACTTTTTTTTTTTTTAACGGAGGACTGACAAAACTACACTAAACACAAAACACGTAAAACTTTAAAACTTTTTTTTTTTTTAACCTGAAACAGACACTAACTAACACACAGAGACTAAAAGACGTTTTTTTTTTTATGTAGGACAGGAAAAACTACACTAAACACGTAAACCTATAAAAAAAATTTTTTTTTAACCTGAAACAGACACTAACTAACACACAGAGACTAAAAAAACTTTTTTTTTTTTTAACGGAGGACTAACAAAACTACACTAAATGCCAAACACTTAAAACGTAAACTCTTTATTTAACCTAACAGTAACTGACACACAGAGACTACAAGATGGGTTTTTTTTTTAATGTAGGACAGAAAAAACTACACTAAACACGTAAACCTATAAACTTTTTTTTGTATTTTTTTATTTTTTTTTTTTTAAACCTAAGACAGACACTAACTGACACACAGAGACAAAAAAAAGGTTTTTTTTTAACGGAGGACAGACAGAACTACACTAAACAAAAAACATATAAAACTTCAAAACTTTTTTTTTTTTTTTAAACCTGACAAATAATGGAAAAAAATAAAACTAGTACAATAACTGGACGGACACTAACTGACAGACAAAACAGACAGATAGACCCTACACTATACTATATCACTAACTAAACTAAACTACACCCTGCCCTGAAAAATCTAAACTTTACTATTCACTAACTGTAGCCCTAATACCTAACCTAAACTATCAAGCACTATTTTTCTATCTATATTATATATTACAGCTACCTAATTAACTCGATGCCCTACACTAAACCCTGCACTAAACCCTATCTGCCCTAACACTAACTATATTTTTCTGCTAACTTTACTAAACTACTAAACTATCTCAAATTATTTCGACCCTATCAGCTATAAAACTACACTATTCCCTAATCACTACCTGAAACTAACTAACTAGATTATTATAAATTAAATTCAGATTTTAGAAAACGCACAGCATAAAAAATAGCACAGCTCCAATCTCCAACAAATCCAACACCACAAAATGGCTGCTGGGTGATGTCGTCACTTATATAGTGAAGGGGTAGTCTAATTTCCTATTGGTTGCTAGGGATGTTGCTAAGTTGTGACACAGCTTTTTCATTGGCTATTCAAGCTAGAAGAAGGGAGGGATAATGATAATGATGAGTCACCTCATGCGCTGTAGGAAAAAAAATAATAATAATTTCCATGGATAATATATCACTATTTTCTACATATTCAAAAATAGCTTGATGCCCCTACGCGATTACAAAAATGCAAATATTGTATTCTAAATTATTCTAATTACTGAATACTGATGTATAATTTTCCTCTTTACTGTATTTTATGTCATGCGGAAAAAAATTGGCAATTACATATGCGCGTGAATCGGGTCGCATAAGGGCAGTATACTATTGGGTTGGCTTGCTTGGTCGAATAGACGAAGATAGAGAAAATAGCGAATATAGTGCTATATTCGCAATATTAGTCTAATCGAGTAGACCAAGACAACCCATTGAATTAACACGATATCATACTGCCCTTATGCGACCCGATTCACGCGTATATGTAATTGCCGATTTTTCGGATGACATAAAATACAGTATCCTACATAAAGAGGGAAATTATACATCACAGTAACAATTCTCATTACTGATTTATAATTCTCCTCTGTATGTAAGATAGGTTGTGTCATGCGAAAAATCGGCAATTACATATGCGCGTGAATCACACCGCATAAGGGCAGTATACTATTTGGTTCATTCAATGGGTTGTCTTGGTTGACTCGGATAAGATAGAGATTGGAATATAGCACTATATTCGCTATATTCGAGATTCGACATGTCTAGATTATGTTATCTACCAAGCCAACTGTTATTTACGGTTGGATTGGTAGAATTGTTGAATAAAGGGAATATCACGAATATCACTATTATTTTCAATCTTCGTTATATTCTAGCAAGCCAACCATTAGGAACTCACCTCTAAGTTGAATTCGCATTGCGAATAATATAACCTGTAATACTCGCATTTTGAATTCAACTTAGAGCTGGGTTCCTAAAGGTTGGCTTGCTGGAATATTGAGAATATCACGAATTCACGAATATAGCACTATATTCGCAATCTTCGTTAAATTCCAGCAAGTAGCAAGTTCAACCAACCAACCATTAGGAGCTCAGCTCAAAGTTTAATACGTGATGCGAACATATACGCATCGCAAATTGAACTTTGAGCTGGGTGCCTAACGGTTGCATTGCTATAATTGACGAAGATTGAGGATATAGCACTATATTCTCAATCTTCTTTATATTCTAGCAAAAAACATTAGGAACCCAGCTCTATGTTTAATTCGCGATGCGAACATATACTCGCATTGAGAATTAAAGTTAGAGTTGGGTTGATGGATTCCCATTGAGAATGAAAACATGATTCCTTCCTGCTTAAGTTGCTTGTGGGCCAATGACTCATTGACCCACAAGAAAGAAGCAGGGACAAATCATGTTTTCGCCTTTCAGATATTGAAAAAATGGCGAATATTCGAAATAGCGAATATATCATTATATTCTAAATATTCGTGAATTATTGAAGTTGCGATATTTGCAATAAAAATTCGCAATTCTAATATTCGCGTTCAACACTACTACTGTAGAATGTTTGATAATCTACAATATGTAATTATGGGAAACACTGGACAATTTTGGTTTCATAAGGTTCTTATGGTTTCATGATATAAAGTGACCACCAGCCAGATTGCAGAGACAGTGACCGGGAATCAGCTGCAGTTTCACTGTATCTGTATTCACTGTTTCTGTAACATGATAACTTCTTGATATGAATAAGAAAGGAGGGGTCTCCAACACAAATGGCTAAGCTTTGAAGAGAAAGTACTTACAATGTGTAATGCAAGGCACCAATAAACAGACCACTGAAGTTCAAATCAAAGATGTTTATTCACAAAAACGAATCGAAAGTCCAGGTAACTTGCTGGAGCTAAATAACATAGTAACATAGTAACATAGTATATAAGACCGAAAAAAGTACATTTGTCCATCCAGTTCGGCCTGTTTCCTACAAGTTGATCCAGAGGAAGGCAAAAAACCCCTGTGAGGCAGAAGCCAATTTTTCTCACTTAAGGGGAAAAAAATTCCTTCCCGACTCCAATCAGGCAATCAGAATAACTCCCTGGATCAACGACCCTCTCTAGTAGCTGTAGCCTGTAATATTATTACACTCCAGAAATAAATCCAGTCCCCTCTTGAATTCCTTTATTGTACTCACCATCACCACCTCCTCAGGCAGAGAGTTCCATAGTCTCACTGCTTTTACAGTGAAGAATCCTTTTCTATGTTTGTGTACAAACTTTCTTTCCTCCAGACGCAGAGGATGTCCCCTCGTCACAGTCACAGTCCTGGGGATAAATAGATGATAGGAGAGATCTCTGTACTGACCCCTGATATATTTATACATAGTTATTAGATCTCCCCTCAGTCGTCTTTTTTCTAAAGTGAATAACCCTAATTTTGATAACCTTTCAGGGTACTGTAGATCCCTCATTCCAGTTATTACTTTAGTTGCCCTCCTCTGAACCCTCTCCAGCTCTGCTATGTCTGTCTTGTTCACAGGAGCCCAGAACTGTACACTGTACTCCATGTGTGGAGGTACACAACAGGTACACAAAACTGTGGGAAAGCCAGGAGAAGTCCCAAACCTTGCAATAGTCCCTGAGCTGGTTGCCTGGTGAAGGAATGCTTCACGGAAAATCCCGGGTACTGGGTCCCACTGGAGCGGAGGAAGTCCAAACAATCTTCTCTCAGATGTAAGCAGTACTGACCTGCACCTAGGTAGGAAGAATAACAGTGGGCACTGACCAACCTGGGAGGCCACCTTTTATGTGCCTGCTAACAAATCCCAGGGCGCCAAGTGTCAACTCCCCATAGGTCATGATCCTGCTTACACCTGGGAACAAGGCTTGGTCAATTACAGTTGTGGCCAAAAGTAGTGTTGCGCGAACAGTTTGAGCATAGTTCGGGTTCGTACCGAATTTTGGGGTGTTCGTGACATGGACCTGAACCCGAACATTTTCATAAAAGTTTGGGTTCGGGTTCATTGTTCGGAGATTTCTATGGTGCATTTTGAAAGCCTGCAAAGCAGCCAATCAACATGAGTCATACTACTTGCCCTAAGAGGCCGTCACAGCCATGCCTACTATTGGCATGGCTGTGATTGGCCAAGTGCAGCATGTGACCCAGGCTCTATTTAAGCTGGAGTCACGGAGCGCCGCACGTCACTCTGCTCTGATTAGTGTAGGGATAGGATGCAGCTGCTGCGTTAGGGCGAGATAATCAGGGATAAACTCATCAAAAACACTTAATGAAGTGAAAGATTTACAGCTGTAAATCATTCAACTACTGCTAGTGAATTGCTCACTGTTCTTAGGCTGGGCAGACTATTTTTTCTGTCACTTTTTTCTGGGGTGATCGGCGGCGGCCATTTTGTGTCTTGTGGTGTGCCGCCAGCACAAGCTGCCACAAAGTCCATTAATCCCTCAATAGTATTATTTTTTATTTATTTGTTTGCTATATCCTACATCAGGGGCTTGGCTGTGCTTATTGTGTCACCCCTAGTAACTCAGGAAATATTTTTCTATATATTATTGAGTGGTTAAACTGAAATTCACTTAAATAGCAATCCCCTGAATCTGGTGTTCCAGCTAGGCTAGCCAGCCGTGCAAAACTGTCAGCCATAATAAAAAAAAAAATTCTGGGGTTGAAATTTAATTTCCAAAAAGCAATCCCCTGAATCTGGTGTTCCAGCTGTGGCTAGCCAAGTGTAAAACTGTCAGCCAAAATATATATATTTTTTTTCTGGGGTTGAAATTTAATTGCCAAAAAGCAATCCCCTGAATCTGGTG
Organism: Bufotes viridis; assembly: GCA_033119425.1. Taxonomy (NCBI): domain Eukaryota; kingdom Metazoa; phylum Chordata; class Amphibia; order Anura; family Bufonidae; genus Bufotes; species Bufotes viridis. The sequence continues at coordinate 372,656,625 of CM065589.1, read as the reverse complement.
TTCCAGCTGTGGCTAGCCAAGTGTAAAACTGTGAGCCAAAATATATATATTTTTTTTCTGGGGATGAAATTTAATTTCCAAAATACCAATCCCCTGAATCTGGTGTTCCAGCTGTGGCTAGTCAAGTGTAATACTGTCTGCTGTCTGGCAAAGAATATATTTTTTTTTCTGGGGAGAAATTTAATTGCACAAATAGCAATTCCCAGATTCTGGTGTTCCAGCAGTGACTGGATAATTTCCCTAGTGTCAGTCAAAGGATATATTTTGTTCTGTGGTGAAATACAGTTCCAAAAATAAAAATACAGTAAATCTGGTGTTCCAGTTGTTGCAGGTCTAGTTTAAATCTGTCCTTAAAAGGGTATATTTCCTTCTGTGGTGAAATTTAATTGCTAAAATAGCAATTCCATAAATCTAGTGTTCCAGTTGTTGAAGGCCTAGTTTAAATCTGTCCGTAAAAGGGTATATTTCCTTCTGTGGTAAAATTTAATTGCTAAAATAGCAATTCCATAAATCTAGTGTTCCAGTTGTTGCAGGCCTATTTTAAATCTGTCCGTAAAAGGTTATATTTCCTTCTGTGGTGAAATTGAATTGCTAAAATAGCAATTCCATAAATCTAGTGTTCTAGTTGTTGCAGGCCTAGTTTAAATCTGTCAGTAAAAGGGTATATTTCTGTCTGTGGTGAAATACAATTGCTAAAATAGCAATTCCATAAATCTAGTGTTCCAGCAGTTGCAGGCCTATTTGAAATCTGTCCGTAAAAGGATACCTTTCATCCAGGGCCTAAATACTAGGCCTACAATTGATTTTCCCCTAAATCAGTGGTTACTGCTGTGCCTGGATTAGTGTAATATGGTACATAAATAATTAGGCAGATAGTGTTAGGTGCCTTTAAAAAAAGGGCCTGAATTTGACATCTTCACATTGGGCCAAATATAATTTTTCTTATTGTGGTGCTTGGTGAACCGCAAAATTGAAGAAAACATCTAGTAAGGGACGCGGTCGTGGTGGTGTCAGTGGACCCTCTGGTGCTGGGAGAGAACGTGGCCATTCTGCCACAGCCACACATCCTAGTGAACCAACTACCTCAGGTTCCAGTACCCGCCAGAATTTACAGCGATATTTGGTGGGGCCCAATGCCGTTCTAAGGATGGTAAGGCCTGAGCAGGTACAGGCGCTAGTCAATTGGGTGGCCGACAGTGGATCCAGCACGTTCACAACATTATCTCCCACCCAGTCTTCTGCAGAAAGCGCACAGGTGGCGCCTGAAAACCAAGCCCATCAGTCTGTCACATCACCCCCATGCATATCAGGGAAACTGTCTGAGCCTCAAGTTACGCAGCAGTCTCTTATGCTGTTTGAAGAGTCTGCTGGCAGGGTTTCCCAAGGGCATCCACCTAGCCCTTCCCCAGCAGTGGAAGAAATAGCATGCACTGACGCACAACCACTCATGTTTTATGATAATGAGGACATGGGAATACCACCTCATCAAAGTCAGCAAGTCTCTGATGATGACGAAAAACAGGTGCCAACTGCCACGTCTTACTGCAGTGTGCAGACTGAACAGGAGGAGCTCAGGGAGGAAGATTGGGTGGAAGACGATGCAGAGGACGATGAGGTCATAGACCCCACAAGGAATGAAGGTTGTGCCGCTGACTTTCATAGTTCAGGGGAAGAGGCAGTGATGAGACCGAGCCAACAGCGAAGCAAAAGAGGGAGCAGGGGGCAAAAGCAGAACAGCCGCCGCCAAGAGAGTTTGCCTGCTACTGGCCAGCGCCACCAGGGACCCGGCACCCCAAAGGCAGCTTCAAGGAGTTCCCTGGCATTGGCACATTTTCAAACAATGTGCTGACGACAAGATCCGAGTGGTTTGCACGCTGTGCCATCAGAGCCTGAAGTGAGGCATTAACGTTCTGAACCTCAGCACAACCTGCATGACCAGGCATCTACATGCAAAGCATGAACTGCAATGGAGTAAACACCTTAAAATCAAGGAACTCACACAGGCTCCCCCTGCTTCCTCTTCTGCTGCTGCCTCGGCCTCTTCCTCCACCTCGGGAGGAATGTTGCCACTTGCCGTCCACCAAACATAGGATGTGCCATCGAAACCACCACCTGCTTGACCAAGCATCACCACTATGTCACACGTCAGCGTTCAGCTCTCCATCTCACAAACATTGGAGAGAAAGCGTAAATTCCCACCTAGCCACCCTCGAGCCCTGGGCCTGAATGCCAGCATTTCTAAACTACTGGCCTTTGAAATGCTGTCATTCAGGCTGGTGTACACAGACAGCTTCAAACAGCTGATGGCCATGGCTGTCCCACAGTATGTTGTTCCCAGCAGCCACTACTTCTCCATGACAGCCGTGCCTTCCCTGCACAACCAAGTATCCGATAAAATCAAGTGTGCACTGCGCAACGCCATCTGTGGCAAGGTCCACCTAACCACAGATACGTAGACCAGTAAGCACGGCCAGGGACGCTATATCTCCCTAACTGCACACTGGGTAAATGTAGTGGCGGCTGGGCCCCAGGCGGAGAGTTCCTTGGCGCACGTCCTTCCGCCGCCAAGGATCGCAGGGCATCATTCTTTGCCTCCTGCTGTAGCCTCCTCCTCCTACTCGGCTTCCTCTTCCTCTGCTTCCACCAGCTCATCCAGTCAGCCACACACCTTCACCACCAACTTCAGCACAGCCCGGGGTAAACATCAGCAGGCCATTCTGAAACTCATATGTTTGGGGGACAGGCCCCACACTGCGTGGGAGTTGTGGCGGATTATTGAACAACAGACCAATGAGTGGTTTCTGCCGGTGGGCCTCAAGCCTGTCCTGGTGGTGTGCGTTAATGGGCGAAATCTCGTCGTTGCTCTGGGACTAGACGGCTTGACACACATCCCTTGCCTGGCGCATGTGCTGAATTTGGTGATGCAGAAGTTCATTCACAACTACCCCGACATGTCAGAGCTGCTGCATAAAGTGCGGGCCGTCTGTGTGGGCTTCCGGCGTTCACATCCTGCCGTTGCTCGCCGGTCTGCGCTACAGCGGAACTTCGGCTTTCCCGCTCACCGCCTCATATGCGACGTGTCCACCAGGTGGAACTCCACCTTGCACATGCTGGAGAGACTGTGCGAGCAGCAGCAGGCCATAGTGGAGTTTCAGCTGCAGCACGCACGCGTCAGTCGCACTGCGGAACAGCACCACTTCACCACCAATGATTGGTCCTCCATGCGAGACCTGTGTGCCCTGTTGCACTGTTTTGAGTACTCCACCAACATGGCCAGTGGCGATGACACTGTTATCAGCGTTACAATATTACTTCTATGTCTCCTTAAGAAAACGCTTAGGGCGATGATGGAATAGGAGTAGGCCCAGGAGGAGGAGGAGGAGGATGAGGGGTTATTTTAAGCACTTTCAGGCCAGTCTGTTAGAAGTGGCTCAGAGGGAGGTTTTTTGCAACAGCAGAGGCCAGGTACAAATGTGGCCAGCCAGTACTGGAAGACAAGGAAGATGAGGAGGAGGATGAGGATGAAGCAGGTTGACAGCAGGGTGGCACCCGACACAGCTGGGGCCCATCACTGGTGCATGGCTGGGGGGATACGGAGGACGATGACGATACGCCTCCCACAGAGGACAGCTTGTCCTTACCTCTGGGGAGCCTGGCACACATGAGCGACTACATGCTGCAGTGCCTGCGCAACGACAGCAGAGTTGCCCAAATTTTAACATGTGCGGACTACTGGGTTGCCAACCTGCTGGATCCCATATAGAAAGACAATGTGCCCACCTTACTTCCTGCACTGGAGTGTGATAGCAAGCGCACGCTGGTAGACGCGCTCCTGAGAGCATTCCCAAATGTCACAGGGGAACAGGTGGAAGCCCAAAGCGAAGGCAGAGGAGGAGCAAAATGTCGCCAACGCAGCTGTGTCACGGCCAGCTCCTCTGAGGGCAGGGTTAGCATGGCAGAAATGTGGAAAATTATTGTCTCCACGCCACAGCTAACTTCACAGCTAACTTTTGTCTCCACGCCACAGCTTATTGAATGTGCCTTCACCTGGAATTTAACATTCTTTTGCACCTGGTAGCCTCCATCACAGGTCTGATATGGGTGTAGCTTACAGTCTTGCTTTATTCACATTGCATTAGTTGTCCTGCTATGCGGTTGTGTGGAAGCTTGGCTGTGAGCAGTATTCCATCACCTTCAGACCGTGTTCACACCATAGTTAGCGTAGTGGTAGGACCCCATGCCATGCTGAGCGACCGTGAGGGTCTCCGATGTTTTCCTGACAGGAATATATTGGCAAAAGTCTCAGCTTTTAATATCTGCTTGTTTGACTAGCTAGTATAGTCAGTGGCATATCCATTTGTTGCATTTTTTTTTTCAGTCCGATAAACACCATAAAAAAATAAAGATAAAAACGGTGTAAAAAAAGCCATTTTTGTAACCTTACATCACAAAAATTCCAACATTAAACGTTCAAAAAGGCTTATTTCCCACAAAATGGTATCAATAAAACCGTCACCTCATCCCGCAAAAAATGAGCCCCTACCTAAGACAATCACCTCAAAAATGAAAAAGCTATGGCTCTTAGACTATGGAGACACTAAAACATCATTATTTCGTTTTAAAAAATGCGATTATTGTGTAAAACGTAAATAAATAAGAAAAAATGTACATATTATTTATTGCCACGTCCATAATGATCTGCTCTTTAAAGATGTCACATGACCTAACCCCTTAGGTGAACGCTGGAAAAATAAATAAATAAAAACTGCACCAAAACAACCAATTTTTTGGTCACTTTGCCTCATAAAGTGTAATAATAAATGATCAAAAAATCATACGTACCCAAAAATGGTACCAATAAAAATGTCAACTCTTCCTGCAAAAAACGAGCTCATGTCCAAGTCGATCGGAAGAAAAATAAAAAAAAGGATGTTCAGAAAATGGAGACACAAAAACATAATTTGTTTTTCAAAAATGCTTTATGATGTAAAACTGAAACAAATAAACATAGAAAGTAGACATACTTGATATTATTATGTCCGTAACAACCTGCTCTATAAAAATAGTACACCATCTACCCTGTCAGATGAATGTTGTAAAAAATAAAAACAGTGCCAAAACATAATTTTTTTGGTTACCTTGCCTCACAAAAAACATAATATAGAGCAATTAAAAATCATATGTACCCCAAAATAGTACCAATACAACTGGCACCTTTTCCCCTAGTTTCCAAAATGTTGTCACTTTTTAAATGGGACATGGCATATAAAAACACGTTCAGCTAAATCTGCCTTCCTAAAACCATATGTTGTTCCTTTCCTTCTGCGCCCTGCTATGTGCCATACAGCGGTTTACAACCACATATGGAGTGTTTCTGTAAACCGCAAAATCAGGGTAATAAATATTGAGTTTTTTTTGGCTGTTAACCCTTGCTTTGTTACTGGAAAAATTGGATTAAAATGTAAAATCTCATCTCCATTTTCCATTAATTCTTGTGGAACACCTAAAGGGTTAACAAAGTTTGTAAATTCAGTTTTGATTACCTTGAGGGGTCTAGTTTCTAAAATGGAGTAATTTTTGGGTAGTTTCTATTATGTAAGCCCCACAAAGTGACTACAGACCTGAACTGGTCCTTAAAAAGTGGGTTTTGTAAATGTTCTGAAAAATTTCAAGATTTGCTTTTTAACTTCTAAGCCTTCTAACGTCCCCAAAAATAAAATGTCATTTTCAAAATGATCCAAACATGAAGTAGATATATGGGAAATGTAAAGTAATAACTATTATATGAGGTCTCACTATCTATTATAAAAGTAGAGAAATTGAAATTTAAAAATGTGGGACTTTTAAAACATTTTTGGTAATTTTAGATTTTTTCTACAACACCAGCATCTATCACAGGAGAATGGGGTGAGTCAAACCACCATGCAAGGGATACTGATTACGCATAAATTGCTTATGTACAAGATCCAGTTGCTACATCATCTCAATAAGGATGGTCCCAATCTCCATGTTAAAATGAATGTCACCGCAATTTTCACAGAGATGGCACTGTTCGGTGATGTAGAAAACTTCTACTTGAATGGGGAAGTGAACAAACAAAACCATTGATTTTGGTCCAACATAAATCCGCATTGGGCAGATCTCTCTAAGATGGTTGGTCACAGAAAATTGTGTGTGTGTGCGATTGGCCCAGTCTTGACAATAACCTTACTGCTGCCAAGTATCTGCAATTTTTACGTGATGAGTTATTTCCATCACTGTGTAACAAAGATGACACATTCCCAGTGTTCTTTCAGCAGGATGATGCCCCCTACTTTATGAAAGTGATGTCCACAAGTGTTTGGATAAGCAGTTTCCAGTGAAGTGGATTGGGAGTTGTAGTCTGGTGGAGTGGCCCCCACGCTCACTGGATCTCACACCCTTAGGTCTCTTCCACACGAGTGTGACGGATTGGCTCCGGATGCGTTCAGGGTGCATTCAGTGAAACTCGCACCATTTTGCAAGCAAGTTCAGTCAGTTTTGTCTGCGATTGCGTTCAGTTGTTCAGTTTTTTCCGCGCGGGTGCAATGCGTTTTGATGCGTTTTTCACGTGCATGATAAAAAACTGAAGGTTTACAATCAACATCTCTTAGCAACCATCAGTGAAAAAGGCATTGCATCCGCACTTGCTTCCGGATGCAATGCGTTTTTCACTAAAGCCCCATTCACTTCTAAGGCCTCTTTCACACGGGCGAGTTTTCCGCGAGGGTGCAACGCGTGATGTGAACGCATTGCACCTGCACTGAATCCTGACCCATTAATTTCAATGGGTCTGTGTACATTAAAGTTTTTTTTCACGCATCACTTGTGCATTGCGTTAAAATCGCAGTATGTTCTATATTCTGCGTTTTTCAAGCAGCCCTAGCCCCATAGGCCCCTTTAACATGGGTGAGTTTTCTGCATTAATTTCCATGGGGCTTTGCACATGAGCGGTGATTTTCACACATCAATTCTGCGTTGCGTGAAAATGGCAGCATGTTCTATATTCTGCGTTTTTCACGTAACCCAGGCCCTATAGAAGTGAATGGGGCTGCGTGAAAATCACAAGCATCCGCAATCAAGTGCGGATGCAGTGCGATTTTCCCGCAAGGTTGCTAAGAGACATGACCCGATCTTTATTATTTTCCCTTATAACATGGTTATAAGGGTAAATAATAGCATTCTCACTACAGAATGCTTAGTAAAATGTGCATTGAGGGGTTAAAAATAAAAAAATAAAATTAACCTTATCCACTTGATCGTGTAGTTGCTAATCTCTTCTCTCTTCTTCAAGCATTAACTGCCAGCTAAAGGACCTGTGCTGACGTCACATCACATGGTGATGGACCATGTGATTGGACCATGTGATGAGCACACTGAAGTCCGGTTACGGGTTGAGTATTCTGTATATTTTATTATTCTCCCTATAACCTAACATGTTTATAAGGGAAAATAATAGCATTCTCATTACAGAATGCTTACTAAAATGTGGATTGAGGGGTTAAAAATAAAAAAAAATATCAAGTGGATAAGGTGTGTTAATTTTTTTTATTTTTAACCCCTCAATATACATTTTAATAAGCATTCTGTATTAAGAATGCTATTATTTTCCCTTATAACCATGTTATAAGGGAAAATAATAAAGATCGGGTCCCCATCCCGATCGTCTCTTAGCAACCATGCAGGAAAATCGCACCACATCCGCACTAGCTTACGGATGCTTGCGATTTTCACGCAGCCCCATTCACTTCTATGGGGCCTGCATTTCGTGAAAAACAGAATGTAGAGCATGCTGCGATTTTCACGGAAACGCACAAGTGTTGCGTGAAAATTACTGCTCATGTACACAGCCCCATTGAAGTTAATTGTTCAGGATTCAGTGCGAGTGCAATGCATTCACCTCATGCATTGCACCTGTGCGGGAAACTCGCCCATGTGAAAGGGGCCTTAGACTTCTACCGTTGGGGTGATGACAAGTCCAGGGTTCACGCAGTGAAAATCCAGAGTGTGGCACACATGCAACAGCAGATCATGGATGCCTGTGCAAGCATTTATGCTCAGGTGTTGCTCTCAGCACATCATTAATGGGAGACGTGGATCTCCTTGACGATTCAGAACAATGGGGAGCACATCAAGCATATTCTGTATTGGACCGTTGTTTTGTTTCATGTCACTGAAAATTGTTGAGGACTTTGGCAGGATCAGAGGTACTGTACAACACATGTAAGCACAGATTTGGATTCCTCCTTAAATTCTCTATCTTGTACATATGTCACATGAACCCCTTACCATTTGAAAATGTCAACTTGGTTCCAAGATGGAGGCTTTCAAAGTGGCCACTGGGTTGGACACTGCCCCTTACAGATCTGTCCCCTTAGCAACATGAATACATAAAGGATGGTATTCCCAATCACCGTTTTGCATTTATTCAGGTGTCCCCATACTTTTGGACCACCCTGTAAAATTTAATATTTTAAAAAAGGTTCTGTCTTTCTGCCCAGTGATTGATATTAACTGCTTTCATTTGGACATAGATGCTGAGATGTTTGAGGTGAATATGAATAAACATGAATAAAGTTTGAGGAGTGACCCCTGGGAAAAAGTAATGTGATCTGCAGTTGAGGTATTTTAGGCTATTTCTTAAGAATAACCATGGTGTTGAGGTCTATACTGACGTACTGACTTTGCATAAATTGAGAGAAGAAAGTAAACAAAGAGGGTTTGGCGTAATATGTCCAATGCTGAACAACAGGCTATTGCTGGCTCGGCTATTGCCAGAAGTCCCGTAGAAGTGATAGGAGAAGTGCCAGTGCTTGCAATTCTATATTTACTTCTGTGGGAGTTCCGGAAATAACCAAGCACACTGGGCTCTTGCTGGAACTCTATAGCAATAACAAATGACAAGACAGGTGCACACTGCGGTCTTACTAAGCCCCCACACTGATGTTAAAATTGAGAGATTAGTCATGATATCCTGCTGTGGAGGACATATCTAAGCCCGAGCACCACGCCAAGGTTTCTCAAGTAGCTCGGGACCTAACACTCACCTACCTGTGCCGTATGGGCAATACCAGGGGCCAGTGGGCAAATTACAGGAATGTAAAGGACGACTCGCAGCAAACTCCCCAGTTATCTCCAGCATGTAGCCATACCTGCAACGGGAGGAGGGAGAAGGCTGTGAGCCCCACCCAAGACTTGCTGGAACTCTCATAGAAGTGAATGGAGAGCACACCACAAATGTGCTGTGCACTCTTCTTAGCTTTTGGGGCCCTGTTCTAGAGATAAAGTACTAGATAGGTCAACCCCTTTAAGGTGATAGTAGATCAGGGATTTTGTAACAAGGTAATTGATGAGTTGAAGTTACGCCTCATACAGAAGGACCCTAATACTATGTTACCTGCCCAAGATCCACAAGGGAGGGGTTCAGTGTTTAGTCTGTTGGCAGTATATGTGAACAAGGATTCACTATCAATTATAGCTCATATGTTAGGTATACTGCAGAATCCAAAACATGGACCATAGGAGGGGTAAGACTGCGCCTTTGGTGTCTGGGGAGAGGAGGTACAGATGGGCTCAGTCTTTCTGGCAGATGTGAATGTGCAATTTCTGTCGCCTGCTCTGTAATCCATGCCAAAATATCTTCCAGCAAGGGCCTGTGTAGATATAAATGTGTGTGTCTGTGTGTGAACCTCCTCACATGTTTTTCACTGCAAACAAAATGGCTCCCTTTCTTGCACTTCTATATACGAATATCCCTTATTCCTTTTTTCTCAACACCTATTACCTCCAACACTGCTCGACACCTATTACCCCATAACACTCCACAGCCTATTCACAAGATGAATCCTGTCTGCCCAGACGTCTACTCACAGACTGTGGCCTAGCTTTGTGCTACCATTATGACTAATTGGGATCTCATGGGAAGAACTACCACATTAGTTGAACCTACAGTGATGGCATATAGGAGGGTAGGATGTTTGAAAGATTATTTGGTAAGATCTGATATTAATAGCAGTGGACATGAAACTCAAACCTATTTTTTTTCACCTAAGGGTACTTTCACACTTGCGTTGAAGGATTCCGTCAGGCTGTTATGTCAACGGAACTGTCCGACGGATCCTTTAAAATGTTTGAAAATGGATTTCATTTGCAAACGGGTCCGTCAGCCAGTTTGAAATAACGGATCCGTCTTTCTGTTGTCATCAATAAAAACGGATCCGTTATTTATTATTTTACCATTTTTAAAGGTCTGCGCATGCGCAGAGTAGAAGAACGGATTCGTTAATGCATCAATTTTCAATGTCTGATCCGCCCTTAACACATAACAATGGAAATTAATCGGATACATCATTCCGTCAAGTGTTTACGCATTTTTGGACGGAGATAAAAATGCAACATGCTGCGCTTTTATCTGCGTCCAAAAAACGTGAAAGGACTGAACTGAAGACAAACTGATGCAAACTGAACTGATTGCTTTCCATTCAGAATGCATTAGGATAAAACTGATCAGTTTTTTTTTCCGTTATTGAGCCTCAATGACGGAAACCTTTGACGCTAGTGTGAAAGTACCCTAAGGTAAGTAATTTTCCATGTTGTGTAGTCATTATAATAGCCTTGATAATTGGGATATTTTTTCATATCCACATATGGGTGATAAATGTTGGATAAGACAGAGATTTAGATGTCTATCAAAGTATGGCATTTACCTCATGTAGTGTCCATGTAGCATGTATAATATTGGTGAGACAACTAATGAGTGTAGTAGCATAAGATAACTAATCATAACTAATCATAAATCTTCTATTTGAAGAAAAAAATTGATCTACCTATCCCTAAAGCCTCATGCACACGACTGCTGTTTGTTTCCGCGTCCGTTCCATTTTTTTTTCACGGATAGGATGCTTCCCCATTCATTTCAATGGGTCCGTCAAAAAATGCGGATAGTGAACCGTTTTTGTTCCGCATCCGTGGTCCGTGTTTACATTCCGTCAAAAAAATAGAGCGTGCCCTATTTTTTTCACGTTTGCGGACAAGGATAGGCATTATTACAATGGATCTGCCAAAAAAACGGTCCATCATCCGTATTTTTTGACGGACGCCAAATTTGCAGACGGAACGGATGCGGAATCAAACAACTGTCGTGTGCATGAGGCCTAAACATGTTTTTCAACAGGGACATAATGTGAGCCTCTTGAGGTTCAGGATAATTGATAAAGTCCCACTCCCTCTGTTCTGTTTCAGAATTTTGCATTTTGTATTGTTATGCGCCTCTCTTCTCCTCCCCCCTCTGTTTCAGCTTCTAGTTGGTTCAGTCTAGCCACTTCCTTTTTTCCCTGTCATGCATTGATGTTTGTGTGTGCTCTGACTCTGAGGAAATCTGAGGACAATCTGTGTAATATCTCATCTTCTTATTAATGAGAATATTAGAGGCATAATTCTTTTACCATCTGTATTCCCTGCATATATTGTAATGCAATCTCCGGATTAAAAACTACTTGATTCACTCCTGGGTGTCTGATGCGTAAACTGTAAATGGAGAATGTCTGATTCAACAAGTCACCTCGCAGATGCGTGATTGTATAAGGCTGACATTTCGAAACGCCACACCATCCACTTTGCAGAGGAGGGGATAGAAAGAAATGTGGTGGGTTAATGAAATTGAAAACTTAATCGTGATTTATCATGCCTTCCCTCCAGAATTCTGGCTTCAAAAAGTTGCAAAATGTTTTTGTTTTTTTTGCGACTTTTTGTATTTTTCACACACTCACTCCAATTTTGAAGTATGGTTGGGAACATGAGTATGGTTAGCTAGGATAATGAGTTTCACTCCAGATTTATCATTCAGACTTTAAAAGTCACAAAAAATTAGCAATCTCACTCCAGCAGGAGGGTGGAGTAGGAAAACTGAGGTGGCTTTTCTAGAGAAAAGTGTTAGGTTTAAGGATAAGACAAATTTATCAAACATGAGATCTGATAAATGTGGTATAAAGTACACCTACACAGAATCCAGGAAACCCTGACTTTGAATGTTCCCCTCATGATAAGTTCACTCCTTTAAGTTTGAAGGGTCTCAATATAGAATGGTTCCTTAAACCATTTTGGCAAATTTAGAACATATATATTTTAGAGCATTTTAGGGATATGAATGTATATTTCCCTCTGAATCCATTATTCGTAGGAATGTAAGACCCTGCGGGTCTGTATGTGATGGCTTTTAATTCATATTTTTAAAGGCTGTTGTTATATTGAATACACATGCTGGATCCCCCTATCCGTGTCTCTAATGCCTCTAAGAAGATAGAAGAATGTATGACTATAAGAGATGAGCGAATTGTTCAAAAATTTGATTAGCTGGTTCGCCGAATTTTTTGGGGAAAGATTTGATTCGATCTGAATATATTTGCGGAGAATTACGTTTTAGTGATGTAGAACACTGTGTCTTGCAGTAACACGCATAGGGAGTCTTCTTTGGTAGTGAAATAATACTGTGAGTCCGTATGACATGCAGATGACAGGCGTCGCTCTTAGAATCACTGCATACTTCACTTATTTGGGCGGTCACAGGGCCAAAACTGACCAAATAACTCAAGTATCAACTTAACCTTACAGGTAGATGTTAGCGTCAAGAAGAAGCACACTCCTTTTACAACCTTGTCTGCTGATTCCACATAGATGTTTATAGAACCTGTTCTATTAAATGCTTATACAAATAGAGCTGGAAAAGGACCTTTGGTGATGTAATCGCATTCACCAGGTGGTAAACGAGGTGACGTCACCGCAGGTCCTGCTGAATGGAGATAGAAGGTTTTTCCATCTTCATTCCGCAGGACCTGAAGCTTTCTGTGACATATACAGTACTTCATCCGAAAACTGTTTCTTTAGCGCACATTTAAATTGTCTGGGCCTAATCTAGTGTCTATAGTGTGTGGCTTTCTGTGACATATACAGTACTCCATCGGAAAACTGGTTCTTTAGCGCAAATTGAAATAATCTGGGCCTAATCTAGTGTCTATAGAGTGAGGTTTTCTGTGACATATACTGTACTACATCCAAAAACAGTGTCTGTAGCAAATTTAAATAATCTGGGCCTAATCTAGTGTCCTTAGTGTGTGGCTTTCTGTGACATATACAGTACTCTATCTGAAAACTGTTTCTTGAGCACAAATTTAAATTATCTGGGCCTAATCTAGTCTCCATAGTGTGTGGCTTTCTGTGAAATATACAGTACTCCATCAGAAAACTGTTTCTTTAGCGCAAATTTAAATGATCAGGGCCTAATCTAGTTTCCATAGTGTGTGGCTTTCTGTGACATACACAGTACCCAATCCAAAAATTGCTTCTTTAACGCAAATTTTAATTATCTGGACCTAATCTAGTGTCCATAGTGTGAGGCTTTCTGTGACATATACAGTACTCCATCCAAAAACTGTTTCTTGAGCGCAAATTTAAATAATCTGGGCCTAATCTAGTGTCCATAGTGTGAGGCTTTCTGTGACATATACAGTACTCCATCCAAAAACAATGTCTGTAGTGCAAATTTAATTTACCTGGGCCTAATCTAGTCTCCATAGTGTGTGTCTTTCTGTGACATATACGGTATTCCATCTGAAAACTGTTTCTTTAGCGCAAATTTTAATTATCTGGGCCTAATCTATTGTCCATAGTGTGTGGCTTTCTGTGACATATACAGTACTCCGACTGAAAACTGTTTATTTAGCGCAAGTTTAAATACTCTTGGCCTAATCTAGTTTCCATAGTGTGTGGCTTTCTGTGACATATACAGTACTCCATCAGAAAACAGTTTCTTTAGGCCAAATCTAAATAATCAGGGCCTAATCTAATGTCCGTAGTGTTTGGCTTTCTGTGAAATATACTGTACTGCATCTGAAAACAGTGTCTGTAGCGCAAATTTAAATTATCTGGGCCTAATCTGGTGTCTATAATCTGTGGTGTTCTGTAAGCAAAACTGTACTACATCTGCAAACAGGGTCTGTATTACAAATTCCAATAATCTGGGCCTACTATAGTGTCCATAATCGGTGGTGTTCTGTAACCAAAACTGTACTACATCTGCAAACAGTGTCTGTATTACAAATTCCAATAATCGGGGCCTAATATAGTGTCCATATTCTGTGGGTTTCTGTGACATATACTGTCCTGCATCCGAAAACAGTGTCTGTAGCGCAAATTTAAATAATCTGGGCCTAATATAATGTCCATACTGTGTGTCTTTCTGTGACAAATTCTGTACGACATCAGAAAACATTTAAATAAATGTTGCAAATTTAAATAATTTGTGCCACATCTCCTGTGTGTGCATTTAATACATATCACTGACATATACTGTACTTTATCGGTAGACGGTGTATGCTAGTCTGTGACATTATCAGGGCTAACTCTCCTGTGTAATGTGTGCGCATCCCAAATACCTTTTTTAATTTATTGGTGCATACACTTACAAATCCTAGGCTACTGTACCTGTGACATACTTTTAAGCATATTTAATATTTAACATTAAGAATGCGGCCAGTAAGGGCTGTGGAAATGGCCATGATGCTGATGGTGCAAGCAGAGACCATGGCCCTGGGTGCGATGAAATTGAGTAAAAGAATGTAGCTGAGTTCCTCAGGTGCACTAACCCATTATTTGGAAGGGCCTTCCGGTTAGCTAACCCTCTAAAACATCATTTACAAGTGCCTTCAGGGCAGCTGACCCTGCAAAACATTACTTGTGAGGGCCTGCAGGTGAGCAGACCCTAAAAAACATATTTTTCCAGTGCCTGCAGGTGAGCTGACCCTCTAAAACATTATATGTAAGGGCCTTCAGGTGAGCTGACCCTCTAAAACATTATATGTGAGGGCCTGCAGATGAGCTGACCCTCTAAAACATTATATGTGAGGGCCTTCAGGTGAGCTGACCTTTTTAAACATTATATGTGAGGGCTTGCAGGTAAGCTGACCCTCTAAAACATTATATGTGAGGGTCTGCAAGTGAGCTGACCCTATAAAACATTATATTTGAGGGTCTGCAGGTGAGCTGACCCTCTAAAACATGAATTGCGAGGGCCTGCAGGTGAGATGATCCTCTTAAACATTATATTTGAGAGCCTGCAGGTGAGCTGACCCTAAAAAACATGATTTGCGAGGACCTGCAGGTGAGCTGACCCTGTTAAACATTATATGTGAGAGGTTGCAGGTGAGCTGACCCTAAAACACATAAATTGCAAGGGCCTGCGTCATCCACCGATCCCCCATAACAGTGTCACCGACAGATCCCCCATAACAGAGCCATCAAGAAATCCCCATAACAGATCCATCAAGAGATCCCAGACAAAGTGAGTGGGGCACCATGTAGTAGAATTTTTAGGGCCCCGCTCACTTAGTCTAATCTTGATGACTTGCCTAATGTGGGGTCCGGGCCCTGCAACTGGACACAGGCCAGTCCAGCGCCAGGGACGTGCGCAGAGATTTTGAAGTGCAGGGGCTTAAGTAAAAAAAAAAGGGCACCCCCCCGCATGGCACATTTCTCCCCCTCCATGGGCCTGGCAGCACAGCAGCCCCAAATAACTCTTACATCCAGTGGTAATGTTTTCTTTGATGTAGATGTTCTCTGTCCTAATTTTTTCCTTTCAGACCAGACCACCATTTTTCCGCCATTTTTCTTCTCCGCAGTTTGACAAAAAAAAAATCTTAGTTTACTACTTTTCCATCATCCTCCCCTCTTCTGGACAAATCATCCTACTACCCCCAGTACTGTGCCACTGTGCTCCCCAATGCTATACTGCAGAAACAGATAAACCCCCTGATAATACTAGTACCACTCAGAGCCCCTCATAGTGCCCCCCAATCATGTGCCAGTAACAAGTGCCCCCCAATCATGTGCCAGTAACGAGTGACTCTCTCCTCTCCCCCCCATGTGCTAGTAGAGTGCCACTCTCCTCTCCCCCCATGTGCCAGTAAAGTGCCACTCTCCTCTCCCCCCCCCCCCCCATGTGCCAGTAAAGTGCCACTCACCTCTTCCCCCATGTTCCAGTAAAGTGCCACTCCCCCCCCATGTGCCAGTAAAGTGCCACTCTCCTCCCCCCCCATATGCCAGTAAAGTGCCTCTCTCCTCTCCCCCCCATGTGCCAGTAAAGTGCCTCTTATAAAAAATAATAAACTCTTATACTTACCTCCTTGGAAGCGATGCGATGCAGGCCTCTTCCTGCCTGTGTCCCATGCTGTATGGCTCAGGTGGTGCGATGACGTCACCGCACCGCTTGCACCGACCTCTGATAGGCTGCCAGCACAAGGCCCGCATCCTATCAGAGAAACAGGGAAGGGAGACGGCTCGCCCTCCCCTGCCACAGCACAACCATCTGTATCGCTGCCCTGAGGACGGCAATACAGATGACTATGGAGATGAATGCTTCCACAGTGGAAGTGCTCATCTCCCTGTGCCCTGCCACCGCCACGTCCGGCGCTCCCCTTCTGACAGCGCCCCGGGCGGCCACCCGGTCCAAGAAACAGCCCTGAACTTGCCAAGCTCCAAAGCTGCCAACAAGTTACTGCCATTATCAGACACAACAACCACAGCTCAGTCTGGTCCTTTATACGCTGCCACAGCTCTGCGGCGGTGTGCTGTTTGTCACCTAAGAAAATGAGTTTCAGCATGGCCTGTTGACGCTTCCCCACTGCCGTGCTACACAGCTTCCAGCTACTAACTGATAGCTGACTGGTGCTGCAAGATGAGAATTCAGAGGTGGAAGTGGAGTAGGAGTAGGAGAAGGTGGGTTTGCTGCAACTGATGTAGGTGGTGGTAAAAATCCTGATGGAATGGGGGCCCGCAATCCTTGGCGTTGGTAGCACCCGTGCCATCCCAGGGTACGACTAGTTACCAGCCTCCACAAGGTTAACCCAGGTCCTTAGAAGGTCTTAAAATCAGGTGAATATGGCCTTAGATGAACAACACACAACAGATTACATTATTTTATTATCTATTTAACAAAAATGAAGCCAAAATGGAAAAAACTATTGTGAAAAACTCAGTGGTTAGCACTGGTGCCTTATAGCGCTGGAGTCCTAGGTTCAAATCAGACAAAGGACAACATCTGCATACAGTTTGTATGTTTTCCCTGTGTTTGTGTGGGTTTCCTCCAGGTACTCCAGTTTCCTTCCACACTCCAAAGAGAGACTGATAGGGAACTTAGATTGTAAGCCCCATTCAGCACAGCTTGATGCTAATGTCTGTAAAGCACTGCGGGAACACAGCGGCGCTATATAAGTGTGTAAAACAAATATAAAATTTTTTAAAACAAAGTACCGTATTTTTCGCCCCATAAAATGCACTTTTTTTCCCCAAAAAATGGGGGCAAAATGCTCCTGCGTCTTATGGGGCGAATGCTGACATTTAACATCGCAGTCTGTGATGCTCCAGCATCGCAGGCTGTGATGCTCCAGCATCGCAGGCTGTGATGCTCCAGCATCGCAGGCTGCGATGTATGAGTGGGGAGGGACTGGGAGGAGGAGCTGGAGGCCAGCAATTGTGGCGGGGCCGGTGCAGTCACTGTACTCTGGCCCCGCCGCTCACAGTGCTGCACTATAGGAATATAAAAGTTCTAATTCAATTCAAGTTGATTAAAGATGCCCCCTCACTTGTAATATTACTCACTAACAGCTGCAGTAGAACGCAGGCAGGACTGGCGGCAACGTAACTCCTTGATGTCACGTGCCTGCACCGCCTACTTTATGAATGAAGCAGGAGGCGCAGGCATGTGACGTCAGTGAGTCACGCTGCTGCCCACCCGGTCTGCCTGCATTCTACAGCAGCTGTTAGTAAGTAATATTATAAGTGAGGGCGCATCTTTAATCAACTTAAATTGAATTAGAACTTTTATATTCCTATAGTGCAGCACTGTGAGCGGTGGGGGGATCTGTGAATGACACTTTTATGAGGGACATCTGTGAAAGGCATTATTATGAGATGGGAGATCTATATATGGCATTGTTATGGGGGACATCTGTGGATGGCTGTCACAGGTATATGTGAACAACAGGAGCATAAACATTGCAGAAGCTACTGACCGGACCCAAACTAGGGAGAATAAAGGGTGACCCCTGTCAGGCCCTAGGAGCTCTCCCTATGCTGCTTTGCACATGCCCAGACCCAGATGGTGGGTCGAGGCATGCCCGCGTACCTAAGGCTGGTGACAGCTGAAACCCCTACAATAGTGGGAGGGGCACGGCCACCGGCGCCCTACTCAGAATACGGACGGAAACGGGGTCGCCTCGGATCCAGTCAGCAAATAAACTAAAACACACAATGTCTACAAACTTATCTGTAGGAGCTGCAGCAGCAGTGAAGACAGATCCAAACTCAGCAGACAATATCTGATGTTACTTGCTTCAGCAGAACACAGGTCCAGTGAAAAGACCACACAAGTGCAGATATTCCGGAGGCTGACAGAACTCAGATGAGAAATATAATCCGCACGATTAAACAGGAAGAGGGGTGATTTATAGGAAGAGGAATCAATCACAGGAGGGACAGCTGGGAGGAGGGAAACTGAAAGTAAAGACCTCATCACAGGGGCAGAGAAACAGAGCTGTGAGAACGCCTCAAAACTCTGGTAGTGACATCATCACAGGGGCGGAGAAACAGAGTTGTGAGAACACCTCAAAACTCTGGTAGTGACAATGGCACTGTTATGGGGGGGGGTCTGTGGATGACACATATATAACAGTGTTATCCACAAATCCTTCATAACAGTGCCATCCACAGATCCCCCATAACAGTGCCATCCACAGATCCCCCATAACAGTGCCATCCACAGATCCCCATAACAGTGCCATCCACAGATCCCCATAACAGTGTCCTTCACAGATCCCCCCCATAACAGTGTGGTTCACAGATTCCCCCCCCCCATAATAGTGTGTCATTCACAGATCCCCCATAAAAGTGCAGACCACCATTAGTTCAAAACCCACCAAAAAGCACACCTTTTGGTTAAAAAAAATTTTTTCTTATTTTTCTCCCCAAAAACCTATAGGGCGAAAAATACGGTACATTCCATGTATCAATAGCTTGCAGAACAACCTTTAACAGGAATAACTTAAAGTGTTGGTTAAGTTCATTGAGTTTTGTGGGCGTTTATGCACAGCTCTCTTAAAGTCCCACCACTTTGCCTCTCCTTCCAGCATTTCAATTGGGTTAAGGTCTGGACTTTAATTGGGCCATCACAAAAGCTTGATTTATTTCTTTTTCAGCCATTCTGTTGTACAATTGCTGGTGTGCTTAGGATCATTGTCCTGTTGCATTAAATTCAACACAAAAAGGTTCCAGCACTCATGTTTGTTGCATTAACTAGTTTTGGCCAGGCTTTGGCCTCATGCACACGACCGTTGTTTGAATCCGTGTCCGTTGCTCCGTTTTTCGTGATTTTCTGCGGACCCATTGGTTTTCAATGGGTCCGTGGAAACCTCGGCAAATGCACCGTTTGTCCTCCGTGTCCGTGGTCCGTGATTCCAGTCCGTCAAAAAAATATAACCTGTCCTATTCTTGTCCGTGAAAAACGGTTCACGGACCCATTCAAGTCAATGGGTCTGTGAAAAATGCGGATGTCCATCCGTGTGTCATCCGCGTTCCGTGTCCGCTTTTTGCGGATCCCTTGGCAGGCACTTGGGAAACATTGTCAGCCTGTCTTTTGGTAAAATCTTTTGGGTCATGTCCGCTAAAAAAAACGGAAGACACACGAAAACACAACAGAAGGAAAAAACGGACACGGATCACTGAACAACGGAACCCCTTTTTGCGGACAGCATAAAAAAACGGTCGTGTGCATGAGGCCTTTAGCTGTTGGACAGACGGTCTAACATTTGATTCTAGAAAATTTTGGATTGGTATACAGAGGAGTTCATGGTCTACTGACTCAATGACTGCAAGATGCCCTGGTGCTGTGGCTGCCAAACGAGGCCAAATTATCACTCATCTACAACCGTTCTTGACAGTTTGTATGAGGATGTTTGTGCTGATATGCTGTGTTCAATTTTCACCAAATGTGGTGCTATACAATATGGCCAAACATCCCCCACTTTGGGGGCAATTTTTTTTTAGTAAAATATTAAACTGTTCTGTTACGATTAGGGTTAACCTGTTTTGTGAATCCTACTGCTGTTTGAATCTTACTTTCTAATATATAAATTTCTAAAAGTCTGTGCAAAGACTGCGGCACTTGAAAGGCATTTGGGAAGTTTCCAACCAGGTAGTGCTTACCCAATTGTTAATTATTTAAATTTCTAAAAAGTCATAAACACTTATTTTAGCCACATTCTTGTCAGTAAGATAAAAATTTAGTTATAATGACTGCTTATAAGTTCAGAGGTCAGAGATAAGGAGCTGTCAACTGAGCTGCCTGACAGAACAGAGTGAAAATTCAGAAAATCAAAATAGGAATATTGATGGGGCACTCTCAAAAATTTACCAAATAGGGATCTTGATTGAAAAGGGTAGATATTTGTTAAAATTTTAGGACAATAAAGACATCAGAATATATTAACCAAAAATACGCCAACTCCTATGCTAACAAATAAAATCGCGATCAGTAGAGATACAATGGCTAGCCACTTGGACAAATATAGGGGAATCTCTTAAACAAGAGTAGTTCACAATATCCTTTGGAAATCACTGTTGGCCGCACCAGAAATGGTTAAACTTGGGATTAGCCGTTAAAAGGGAATATAAAACTCATAATGTGCCATTCAAAAACATAAACTTTTTCATGCGTCTGCAGTCTGAAATTGCATGAATTAAAATGTCCAGTCCTTGAAATAAGATAAACTGTTGCCATTTAGATCTATTGTAGCACGAGCGGCGTCCCGCTCTAAATGATACAGCAGCGGCATCCCACTGCTTCAGTTCATAAAGCGATCGCACATGTAGTTCAATAAGAGTTATGGAAGTCTTACCAGATGTTAGTGGGTTGAAAGACTCCCTGCGAAGTGCTGGAGTGGTGTTTTAGTTGTATTCCATTCACACTCTGGTGTCGGGGGTCCAGATCAGATGGCGCTGACCATGTTCGCGGCTTGTTCTGCACGTGGGTGCATCAATGGATAGACGTCGGGTTCGTGCTCTGCCGTTCTTTTTGCGCAGGTGAAGCCTCTCTTGAATACCTCACATGCAATCCTCTGGTATCTTTCTTAGAAGAATTTCGACTGAAAAAACTCTATAATTTGGGGGGTCAGTCACCAGATGCGTTTCGGGGTTTGCCAGTTCACCCCTTCTTCAGTGGTTAACAGCCCCATACATAACCCCTCCTTTTATAGGGGTCACGGTCATCCGTAAAAACTGGACTGGACAGTTCAGGTTGTTTGGCAACGGTGTATCTATATTAAGGATTTATTTATCATGGCCGTCTAAGTTTGTGTTACAAGCGGCAACATATGTATCTAATATTCACATGAAGTTTCTATAGGTCAAAATTGCCTTAACGCAACTTCTAAATGAAAAGTCCTTTCATACAAATGTCCTCCTTTGATCAATGTGTCCCATGCAAGAAAAACGCATGTGGGTATCATGCGGTTTTGATGCGGTTTAGATGCGTTTTTTTCAGAAAAGCACTATATTGTACAAAATTCGTTCAACCATTATTACCAGCTAATAAAAGTAAATGAAAACATATGGCTAGCATGTATCAGAACCATAAAATTAGATGTATTAAGTAAAATGGACCATTTTTAATATATCTAAGATTATCAATGTAAAATATTAATAAAATAATTTAAAAAAAAATTTATTTTTTTTTTTCCATATAAAGATGTTCTTAAATAACTAAATTCTCATAGGATAATCTTATTCCTCATTGTACTTTATTTTGCTAGAAGTAATTAAAGGATGGGAGCCTCCCTGAGAAGAAAAAAACGGACCTTGTAAACAGACGTACGGTTAATCATCATCAGAAAGGGTCCCACCCAATCTCTATAAAAAACTGAACAACTAAAATTCACCATTCAATCCTGCAGGTAAAGTATTCAATTCAAATATCCTTTTGGTCTCCAATCTTGACATTTTTTCTAAATGATTACCCCCTCTCCAATCTTTCTGTACTCTATCTATCGCTGCAAATCTTATCCCTGTAGGGTCTTGTTTATGTATTTGCTTAAAATGGTTAGATAGAGAGTGGTTCTCATAACCTTTTTTTATATTAGCTATGTGCTCCGAGATCAGTTTTTTTAGGGGTCTTTTTGTTCTTCCCACGTATTGTAGTTTGCATGGGCATTCTATAATATAGAGAACATTTTCTGAGTTGCAGGTAAGAAAATCATTTATAGTATGTTTATGGTTGTTCGTGGTTGATATAATTTCTTGGGTCTTCTTGGGAAAAGCTGTTGTCTTACAATTTTTGCATTTGCATCCAATCCACTCCTGAATAGTAGACCCGTTGGTTTCACATTTCTTCACTGTGGGTGCTACTTTAATACCTAGATTGGGGGCTTTTGCAAACATAATTTTTGGATCTAAAGGTAACAATGGACCCAGTATTTTATCCTGTCTCAATAAATTCCAGTGTTCCTTTAAAATATACCTTACTTTCTTATGGTCGTCACTAAAAGGTAAAGTAATTCTAATATTTTCTTGTTCCTGTTCCATTCTAGGTTTAATCTTCCCCTCAAAATAAGTATTTCTGTCCTGGTTCCTGACTTTAGTTAATGCTGATTCAAGGACATCTTCTGGGTATTCTTTTTCTAAAAATTGTTCTTTCATTTTTTGGGCTTCTCGTTCGAATTGCGCTTCTGACGTACAGTTCCTCTTAACTCTACGAAATTGGCCTTGAGGGAAATTTATCAGCCAATTTGGCAGGTGACAGCTATTAAAAAGAATATAACTGTTCCTGGCCGTAGGCTTGGTAAAAGTACTACATTCCAGACAGTTTCCTTTAACTATAATACGTAGATCCAAAAACTCTAAAAAGTCTTGACTTATATTTCCTGCAAATTTTAGATTCCTATTATTAAAACTAATTTCTTCTAAAGATGCGTCTTATCCATCTCTACCAGTTTTCCATATAAAAAAGACATCATCAATATAGCTTTGCCAGAGCACCAGGTCCATCCCCAGCCTGGGAGCTATAAATTGCTTTTCCCAGTCTGCCATAAATAAATTCATGTAGCTGGGGGCGAACCTGGTGCCCATTGCTGTACCTTGTATTTGCAAGTAAAAGTCTTCCTCATATTTAAAATAATTTTGAGTTAAAATAAAATCTATGCCCTCAATGACATAGTCAATATGTGCAGGGTTAAGCCTTCCTTCCAATGTTAATTGAGACCTAACTGCTTCCTTACCATGTTCATGGTTAATAATGGTATATAAAGATTGCACATCTAAGGATCCCATGATCCAATTATCACTAATTGTCAGACCCTCAACTATTTATATAATCTGTGTAGTGTCTTTAGTGTAGGAACAAACATTTTTTACTCTAGGTTGTAACAACTCATCAATGTATTTGGACAAGTTGGACGTCAATGATCCAATCCCCGATACATTTGTACAATATAGTGCTTTTCTGAAAAAAACGCATGTAAACCATATCAAAACCGCATGATACCCACATGCGTTTTTCTTGCATGGGACACATTGATTAAAGGAGGACATTTGTATGAATGGACTTTTCATTTAGAAGTTGCGTTAAGGCAACTTTGACCTATAGAAACTTCATGTGAATATTAGATACATATGTTGCCGCTTGTAACACAAACTCAGAAACAGGACGGCCATGATAAATTAATCCTTAATATAGATACACCGTTGCCAAACAAACTGAAGTGTCCAGTCCAGTTTTTACGGATGACCGTGACCCCTATAAAAGGAGGGGTGATGTATGGGGGTGTTACCACTGAAGAAGGGGTGAACTGGGAAACCCCGATACGTGTCTGGTGACTGACCCCCCAAATTATAGAGTTTTTTCAGTCAAAATTCTTCTAAGAAAGATACCAGAGGATTGCATGTGAGGTATTCAAGAGAGGCTTCACCTGCGCGAAAAGAACGGCAGAGCATGAACCCGACATCTATCCATTGATGCACCCACGTGCAGAACAAGCCGCGAACCTGGTCAACGCCATCTGATCTGGACCCCCGACACCGGAGTGTGAATGGGATACAACTAAAACACCACTACAGCACTTCGCAGGGAGTCTTTCAACCCACTAACATCTGGTAAGACTGTTCCATAACTGTTATTGAACTACATGTGCGATCGCTTTATGAACTGAAGCAGTAGGACGCCGCTGCTGTATCATTTAGAGCGGGACGCCGCTCGTGCTACAATAGATCTAATTGGCAACAGTTTATCTTATTTCAAGGACTGAACATTTTAATTCATGCGATTTCAGACTGCAGACGCATGAAATAGTTTATACTTTTGAATGGCACATTATGAGTTTTATATTCCCTTTTAACGGCTAATCCCAAGTGAACTACTCTTGTTCAAGAGATTCCTCTATATTTGTCCAAGTGGCTAGCCTTTGTATCTCTACTGATAGCGATTTTATTTGTTAGCATAGGAGTTTGGCGTATTTTTGGTTTATATATTCTGATGTCTTTATTGTCCTAAAATTTTAATAAATATCTACCCTTTTCAATCAAGATCCCTATTTGGTTCCAAATTTTTGAGAGTGCCCCATCAATATTCCTATTTTGATCACCCTTTTTTGGGGTGGAGTGAGTGACTCCATCCGGTGGGTAGCACCCAATTACCTTACATCTAATTTTTTTGTGCGACATTCCTGACCTTTTAGTTCTAAAATTCAGATATTGTTGCTAGAGAAACTTAAAGCTGCACAAAGACAGTGGTTAAAATTTTTTAATAAAGACCAATCGAAATTTTTTTTTTTTAACTCAAAACAAGTACAATGCAATAACGAATAAAAAATGCCCCCCAAAGTGTTACGTAGTAGAGTTGAGCGGACACCTGTAAGTTGGGGTTCGCCGAGTTCAGTCAAACTTCCCCGCAAAGTTCGGGTTCGGGACCCGAACTTGACCCCGATCCCCATTAAAGTCAATGGGGACCCGAACTTTGGGCCACTAAAATGGCTCTAAAAGAGTCATGGAAAGGGCTAGAGGGCTGCAAAAGGCAGCAAAATGAGGGTAAGAGCATGGCAAGTGCCCTGCAAAC
Source organism: Bufotes viridis (assembly GCA_033119425.1). Lineage (NCBI taxonomy): Eukaryota > Metazoa > Chordata > Amphibia > Anura > Bufonidae > Bufotes > Bufotes viridis. The sequence goes on along the minus strand of CM065589.1, from coordinate 372,631,460 downwards.
AAATGTGGATAGGGAAATTATTACTGATTTAGAATATTCGTCATTATTTAATATAGTTTCTGTTATGCAAAAAATCGATAATTAAATATGTGCATTAATCGAAACGCGTAAGGGTGTTAACCAACTTTCCTATTGGGTTGGCTTGGAAGAATTGTCGAATATGTAGAATATAGCGCTATATATTCTACATATTCAACAATTTTACCATGCCAACCCAATAGGAAAGTTGCTTAACGCCCCTACGCCATTCGATTAATGCGCATATTTAAATACTGATTTTTCGCATAACATAAACTATATTAAATAATGAAGAATATTCTAAATCAGTAATGAGTCATTACTGATTTAGAATTTTCTTCATTATTTAATATAGTTTCAGTTATGCGAAAAATCTTTTATTAAATATGCATGTTAATCGAATTGCGTAAGGGCGTTAAGCAACTTTCCTATTGGGTTGGCTTGGCTTGGTAGAATTGTCAAATATGTTGAATATAGCGCTATATTCGCAATATACAAATATAGAGCTATAGTCTACATATTCGACAATTCTACCAAGCCAACCCAATAGGAAAGTTGCTTAACGGCCTTAAGCGATTCGATTAATGCACATATTTAATTACCAATTTTTCGCATAACAAACTATATTAAATAATGAAGAATATTCTAATTCACTAGATATTGCAGCCTTCTCACATTGGTCCACAAGCAAGAAGCAGGCAGGTAATGGGTTCAGATGAAAAAATTTTTTACGAATATATCTTTTTTACGAATATATATCACTATATTTGAAATATTCGCGACTTCTCGAAGTTGCGATATTCACGATTAAAATTCTCTATTCGAATATTCGCGCTCTACACTAGCCATTAGTAGGCATTGCTGTGATGGCTTCTAAGGGTACACTAGTTAAACGCTTGTTGATTGGCTGCCCTGCAGCCTTTCAACAAGTGCCATTAAAGCGCTGAAAACAGCCTTTAAGTTCTTCTGCCATGTGTTTTTTTAGAAAGAAAAGACTTTCTACTGGCAACCCTTTCAAGCAGGTTATACTACACTTGTTCAGTGTTTTTTCTAGTTGAATCCTCAAAAAACTGTATGTTGCTGAGGACGGTAGAATTTTACATGTATCACTAGGGTTTTTTTTTTTTGCAATTTCTCTGAGCATTGCACGGTCTGACCTTGGGGTCAATTTGCTAGGACACTCCAGCTGTCTTGAATGTTTATCACTTGTGAATAATCTTTCTTACTGTAGAATCATCGATTTCAAATTTGGAAACTGTTCTTTCCAGATTGAAGGGCATCAGCAATTGCTTCTCTAATATCATTGCTGATGTCTTTCCTCCTTGGCATTGTGTTAACACATGCCTGAATGCTCCATACTAGCAAGCTGCTAAAACCTTTACAGAGGTGGTCATTAGAGATGAGCGAATTTTTCAAAAATTCGATCTGCCGGTTTGCCGAATTCTTCGGGAAAAACTAAATACAAATATATTCGTGGTGAATTACGTTAAGAAACGGCTATCTCCTGGCTGCTGAGAGCCTTTATAGTAATGTAGAACACTGTGCCTTGCAGTAACACGCGTAGGAAGTCTGCTTTGGTAGAGAAATAATACTTTGAGTCCGTATGACATGCAGATGATAGGCGTCGTTCTTAGAATCACGGCATACTTTACTTATTTGGGCGGTCACGAGGCTAAAACTGACCAAATAACTCAAGTACCAACTCAGCCTTTCAGGTAGATTTTAGTGTGAAAAAGAAGCGCACTCCTTTTACACCCTCGTCAACTGATTCCACACAGACGTCTACAGAACCTGTTCTATTAAACGCTTAAACAAATAGAGCCCCCCGACAGAGTAGAGAGGGTGTCAGCAATAATTTTTTGTTTTGACGTCACTGATTAATTTTCCCTATTCTCTGATCCGTCAGAGCAATTACCCAGAAAAAATGGATCCTGTCTGTGGAGCATATGCCTTCACTCAGTCAGCATTTGCTCAATAATCCATCAGCATATCTAAAGGCAAAAAAAAACGGAGTGGATCTGAAACAGAGATGTCAGGTGAATGGAATATTTGCATGTCTGTATCTTGTGTTTTCAACCCACTCCTGCTTTTGTCTACCAAATCATATGCTAATTCTGAAGGGGCCATACAGGCCTTAAATCTACTACAATGACAGGATCCGTTGTGCACCTCATTTTTCCTTCCTTCTGACAGATCAGAAGAATAGTGTTGAGCGCGAATATTTGAATACCGAATTTTTTTTACGAATATCGGCACTTCGCTAATTCTCGAATTATTCGCGTACTGCAAATGAAACTTTGAATGGCTATAATTTTCCTATTGGTTGGCTTGCTAGAATTATCGAAGATAGAGAACATAGCGCTATATTCGTATTCATTATTTTCGTTAATTCTAGCAAGCCAAGTAAACTTGCCTGTACCCAGCTCTAAGTTGGATGCGCAATTCGAGAATATTAAGTAATATTAGTTGCATTGCGCATCCAACTTAGAGCGGGGTATATGCAACTTACTTTACTATTGTTTGGCTGGGAAAAATTTACGAATATGACAAATACGTATATAGCGCTATATTCTCTATATTTGTTAATTCTAGCAAGACAACCCAATAGGAAAGTTGACTGTACCCAGCTCTAAGTTGGATGCGCAATGCGAAAATATTACTTTACCTATTTTTTGCAATAAATAGAATACTGACTGTTTATTCTATTTATTGTCAAAAATAGTTAAAGTAATATTTTCGACTTGCGCATCCAACTTAGAGCTGGGTACAGTCAACTTTTCTATTTGGTTGCCTTGCTAGAATTAATGAATATAGAGAATATAGCGCTATATTCGTATTCGTTATATTTGTGAATTCTACCCAGCCAAACAATAAGTAAGTTGCATATACCCCGCTCTAAGTTAGATGCGCAATGCGAGTAATATTGCTTAATATTCTCGCATTGCGCATCCAACTTAGAGCTGTGTATAAGCAAGTTTACTTGGCTTGCTAGAATTAAAAAAGACAACAATTAACGAAGATAGAGAATATATAGTTATTTTCGTTACCTTTGTTAATTCTAGGTAGCCAACCCAATAGGGAAGTAGACTTTATACATTCAAAGTTCAATTCGCAATACGCAAATAATTAAATCGCATATTATTCGCGATAAATAGAATAATGATGAATATTCGATTTCGACAAATATTCAATCGAATATTCGCGAAATATCACAAAATCGAATATGGCACCTCCCGCTCATCACTACAGAAGAAGTGTCAAATAAATGATGATGTCCGCCAGGCCGAAAGCCAAAATAGTGGACCAGTCATGAAGTGTGTGTGGGGGGGGGGGGGGGGGGGGGGGGGGGGGGAACAGCATGAGAAGTCCACAAAGTGGCCCTATAAACACAGAAATGAAACAGCACTCTGCAACAAAAGCTGTTTCATTTCTGTGTTTGTATGTATGATTGCCATAGCTACGTGCACCTGCATACAGGGAGTGCTGACTGACCCCCCCTTGTGTTCTTGTTTAGTATGTGTTGGAGGTGTGGTGACCTCCTTCCCAGTCTTGCACACCTGACTAATTCTTCTGCCCTAGATGCCTGGTTTTTAATCAGAGTGAGTATAAAGCTGAATGTGTACTCACATTGCCTGCTAGTAGCCATCTGGCTCCAGGAAGAGTGCATAGTGGGCTCGGCATGCATGTTGGTACCTGCATCCCCGGATCCAATGGAGGCTGTTATAGCACCAGAAGGGGTTAATAAGTGCGGTCTATCCCAGCATGCATTCTGGGCTCACACTCCCTGGATTTTATGTGGCTATTGTGGCCCATGGCAGGTAGGACTTAGCGTTAGGAGGATTTTATGTGGCTGTCATGGCCCTTAGCAGGTCAGATTTAGCGTTAGTACCCACTCTAGGAGACAACCGTGTCGGGGTGAGTGGGCTTACTACCTTTTGATCAAAATGTAAACTAATGTCTCCACTGTTTGCATGTGATATCACTAATGTCCTCTTATAGCTCCCATCTAGGACAGAGCTTTTGTTGCAGAGTGCTGTTTCATTTCTGTGTTTGTATGTATGATTGCCATAGCTACGTGCACCTGCATACAGGGAGTGCTGACTGACCCCCCCTTGTTTTCTCACAAAGTGGCCCTATGACATAGTGGTGAGGTGTAGGGTTGAGCGAACATTAACTGCAAAGTTCAGGTTCGTACTGAACTTTGCGAGTTTGTAGGTACCCAGACCCAAACCCGGACTTTTTTTTACTGAAGTTCGGGTTTGGGTTCGGTGTTCGGGTGATTTTATTATTTTCCATTATAACATGAAGGTTTTTCTATCTTCATTCAGCAGGATCTGCGGTGACATCACCGCGCTCACCACATGGTGAGTGCGATGACGTCACCAAAGGTCCTTTTTCCAGCCAGGTCCTGCAAGAAAAAGAAGAAAGAAGACGATCCCAGCTGCGCGATGAATTGGTTGAGGTGAGTTAAATTATTTTTTTACTTTTAACCCCTCAATGCCCATTTTATTTAGCATTCTGTCTTAAGAATGCTATTATTTTCCATTATAACCATGTTATAACGGAAAATAATGAAGTGAAGATCGGGTCCCCATTGACCTTAATGAGGTTCGGGGTCAAGTTCGGGTCCCGAACCCGAACTTTGTCCTGAAGTTCGGCCGAACCCAGCAAACCCAAACTTCACCGGCTTCGCTCAACACTAGTGAGGTAGAAGCAGCATGAGGAGACCACAGAGTGGCCCAATGGCAGGGTCTGGAGTTGGCAGCAGTATGAGGAGGCCACAAAATGGTACAATGATGGAGCCTGTAGGTGGCGGCAGCATTAGGAGAAGGCCACCGAGTAGCACAATGACAGAGTCTGGAGGTGGCGGCAGTATGAGGAAGCCACAGAGTGGCACACCGACCGAGTCTGCAGGTAGCAGCAGATTGAGGAGACGACAGAGTGGTACAATGACAGAGTCTGAAGGTGGCAGCAGCACAAGGAGACCACAGAGCGGCACAATGACAGAGTCTGGAGGTGGCGGCTGCAGCATCAAGATGAGGCCACAGAGTGGCACAATGGCAAAGTCTGGAGGTGGCGGCAGCATCAGGAGGCCACAGAGTGGCAAGGTGACATACTGTGGAGGTGGGTGGCAATACCAGTACCCGTTGAAGATGGTGGGTGAAAGAAGGAGCACTTGGCATCAGATGTGTGGCATCAGGTGGGTAACAGCATCAGAATAGTAGCTGAGGCAGGTAGCCAGAAGACACCAATCTCTTTTGTCAAATTGTTTGTGTGGCACCATGGATGATTTAATCTAATGCATTAATCATTGATGTGTGGAAATCCTGGCTGATCTACGCCTGATTCATTTTGATGCAGTGTCCCACTATGTGCTATATGTGAGCACTTTAAACTGATGTTAAATGTCATATCAAATGTATTGTGGTATCATGCTTTAATTCCCTTTAAAAGGCTGGCAGTGTCATTTACCTTTATTCGCTCCTAGCTGGGAGGGGGGTGTAAAGTTAGTGCGTCCGATGATAATGAAGAGATGAGGGTTAATACAGCAGGTGGGAATTAGTTTTTTCTCCACCAAAATAATTCAAAAAGATTTTACCGCATATAACTTAAGCGCTGAACGCCGAATATCTTTTTCTACTGATATACACCACTAAAGGCTTTTCAACAGAGGGTTATAGGCTGTCAGTTTCAATAAAACAACGGCGCCTGAGGCGGAATGATTGCAAGTGGAAGGGACATAGCGGAAGAAGTAGGTCCACGGTCCTCGTGCGGTTTCTGTGCTGCAGAAAAGTCCCCGTAGTGTCCAGTAAGCAATACCACAGATAGATGTGGGCTGGTGTGAATTAGTTCGCATTTTGTGCAGGGTTAGTGCATAGTGTATTCAACTGTATTAGTGGGCCGCTCTTATGGACGTCGTCACGTAAGCGAGCAGTGTGTGAAACGTAAATACACAATTTCACCACAATGTAATTCGGTCTATACTGCAAAAAGGACTTTCCCACATATAACTGCAGCGCTGAACGCTGACTATATCTTGATTTTTCAACGCCACTAAAGGCTTTAGCACATACAAACCGGATTCCAAAAAAGTTGGGACATTAAACAAATTGTGAATAAAAACTGAATGCAATGATGTGGAGATGGCAAATGTCAATATTTTATTTGTAATAGAACGTAGATGACAGATCAAACGTTTATTCCGAGTAAATGTATCATTTTAAAGGAAAAATATGTTGATTCAAAATTTCACGGTGTCAACAAATCCCCAAAAAGTTGGGACAAGTAGCAATAAGAGGCTGGAAAAAGTAATTTGAGCATAACGAAGAGCTGGAAGACCAATTAACACTAATTAGGTCAATTGGCAACATGATTGGGTATAAAAAGAGCTTCTCAGAATGGCAGTGTCTCTCAGAAGCCAAGATGGGTAGAGGATCACCAATTCCCACAATGTTGCGCAGAAAGATAGTGGAGAAATATCAGAAAGTTGTTAAACAGCGAAAAATTGCAAAGACTTTGCATCTATTATCATCATCTGTGCATAACATCATCCGAAGATTCAGAGAATCAATACTGGATGCCCGTGATCTCCGGGCCCTTAAACGACACTGCACCACAAACAGGAATGCTACTGTAAAGGAAATCACAGAATGGGCTCAGGAATACTTCCAGAAACCATTGTCAGTGAACACAATCCACCGTGCCATCCGCCTTTGCCAGCTGAAACTCTACAGTGCAAAGAAGAAGCCATTTCTAAGCAAGATCCACAAGCTCAGGAGTTTTCACTGGGCCAGGGATCATTTAAAATGGAGTGTGGCAAAATGGAAGACTGTTCTGTGGTCAGACGAGTCACGATTCAAAGTTCTTTTTGGAAATCTGGGACGCCATGTCATCCGGACCAAAGAAGACAAGGACAACCCAGTTCTGGGGTGAAATTCAATTGCCAAAATAGCAATACCCTGAATCTGGTGTTCGAGCTGTTGCAGGCCAATTGTAAATCTGTCCATAAAAGGATACCTTTCATCCAGGGCCTAAATACTAGCCCTAAAAGAGATATTCCCCTAAATCAGTGGTTACTGCTGTGCCTGGATTAGTGTAATACGCTACATAAATAAATAGGCAGATAGTGTTAGGTGCCTGTAAAAAAGGCCTGAATTTGAAATCAATATATTGGGCCAAATTTTTTTTTTCTTATTGTGGTGCTTGGTGAACGGTAACAATGAGGAAAACATCTAGTAAGGGACGCGGACGCGGTCGTGGTGGTGTTAGTGTACCCTCTTGTGCTGGGAGAGGATGTGGCCATTCTGCCACAGCCACACGTCCTAGTGAACAAATTACCTCAGGTTCCAGTACCCGCCAGAATTTACAGCGATATTTGGTGGGGCCCAATGCCGTTCTAATGATGGTAAGGCCTGAGCAGGTACAGGCGCTAGTCAATTGGGTGGCCGACAGTGGATCCAGCATGTTCACAACATTATCTCCCACCCAGTCTTCTGCAGAAAGCGCACAGGTGGCACCTGAAAACCAAGCCCATCAGTCTGTCACATCACCCCCATGCATATCAGGGAAACTGTCTGAGCCTCAAGTTATGCAGCAGTCTCTTATGCTGTTTGAAGACTCTGCTGGCAGGGTTTCCCAAGGGAATCCACCTAGCCCTTCCCCAGTGGTGGAAGACATAGAGAGCACGGATGCACAACCATTGATGTTTCCTGATGATGAGGACATGGGAATACCACCTCATCGGAGTTACATTGGATACATTTTATGACATAAATCACATTACTGATGTTACAGTTAATATATGATTTTATGTCCTATTCTTTGACCTGTTCCGAATCACCAAATTTTTTAACCGGAGTTGTATAATTACACATTTTACAGGGGTGACTCCCACAGCGACTAAACCCTGTGTATTTAAGCCATGTTTTGGTATATTTGTTTGTATTTATTGGTTGGAAGAAAGAAGGTGACAGAGTAGAGGATAAGGTGGATGACCGCCTGCACGGTGTTCATTTTAGGACATGGTCAGATATCATAGTCAACTATCAAAATAATGCCAGTGTGACACCTGACCCTGACACCTGACCCTGACACCTGACTCTGACAACTGAGTTTGAATTATGCTCTTCATAGGTCAGGGTCAAAGTGAGAATGAGTTATATATATATGATGTATTTGTATGCAAAATCTCATAGCTAAATAAAATCCCAGTCTGTCACTAAGCAAGCTTGTAGTTCAGTGGTACTGTATTTGTCTTGAGTCCAATGGGCCTGGGTTCAAGACCCATTTAAGCATTTTATTAAGCCCTAGATATGAGGCAAATTCAAGTCGTGTGTGACGCTGATGTCTGACTTCTGACCTAAGTCAGGCGTCAGCCTCGCTCCTCATTTTAGGTTAATTCGACCTTTCATATACTGAATGGCATAGATTAATAAATGCCACATTAACACTAACTAAGCTTATAGCTCAGTTGTCCTGAGTCCAGTGGACCTGGTTTCAAGACCATGTTCAGCCTTTAAAAAATTTAACATTTTATTAAGCCCTAGATATGAGGCAAATTCAAGTTATGTGTGACGCTGATGTCTGACTACTGACCTAAGTCAGGCGTCAGCCTCGCTCCTAATTTTAGGTTTATTCGACCTTTCATATACTGAATGGCATAGATGAATAAAATGCCAAGTTAATACTATCTAGGCTTATAGCTTAGTGATAGTGCCCTTCTCCTTAATCCAGTGTGCCTGGTTTCAAGACCCTTTTCAGTCTTTAAAAAATTTAACATTTTATTAAGCCCTAGATATGAGGCAAATTCAAATCATGTGTAACGCTGATGTCTGACTACTAACCCAAGTCAGGCGTCAGCCTCGCTCCTAATTTTAGGTTTATTCTACTTTTCATATACTGAATGGCATAGATTAATAAAATGCCATGTTAACACTATACACTAACTAAGCTTATAGCTCAGTGATAGTACACTTGTCCTGAGTCCAGTGGACCTGGATTCAAGACCATGTTCAGCCTTTAAAAAATTTAACATTTTATTAAGCCCTAGATATGAGGCAAATTCAAGTTATATGTGACGCTGATGTCTGACTACTGACCTAAGTCAGGCGTCAGCCTCGCTCCTAATTTTAGGTTCATTCTACTTTTCATATACTGAAAGGCATTGATGAATAAACTTCCAGGATCACCCTAACCAAGCTTATAGCTCAGTGATAGTCCACTTGTCCTGGGTTCAAGACCATGTTCAGCCTTTAAAAATTTTTACATTTTATTAAGCCCTAAATTTGAGGCAAATTCAAATCATGTGTGACGCTGATTTCTGACTACTGACCCAAGTCAGGCGTCAGCCTCGCTCCTAATTTTAGTTTCATTCTACTTTTCATATACTGAATGGCATAGATGAATAAAATGCCATGTTTTTTTTAGTCAGGTTTGGACAGCAAGTTGAAGGAATTAGTTTTTCTTTGTGATTGAGTATATTAATAGAATGAACCTAAAATTATTTGCGAGGCTGACTTAGGTCAGTAGTCAGATATCAGCATCACACATGACTTGAATCTTACATTTTTTAAAGGTTGTAAGGGGTCTTGAACCCAGGCCCACTGGACTCAAGACAAGTGCTTTAGCACTGAGCTATAAGCTTAGTTAGTGTTAACATGGCATTTTATTCATCTATGCCATTCAGGATATGAAAAGTCGAATGAACCTAAAATTAGGAGTGAGGCTGACTCCTGAATTAGGTCAGAAGTCAGACATCAGCGTCGCACATGACTTGAATTTGCCTCAAATCTAGGGCTTAAAAATTTTTAAATTTTTTAAAGGCTGAAACAGGTCTTGAACCCAGGCCCACTGTAGTCAAGACAAGTGCACTATCATTGAGCTATAAGCTCGGGTAGTGTAAACATGGCATTTTATTCATCTATGCCATTCAGTATATGAACAGTAGAAAGAACCTAAAATTTGGATCGAGGCTGACGCCTGACTTAGGTCAGTAGTCAGATATCAGCGTCATACATGACTTGAATTTGCCTCAAATCTAGGGCTTAATAAAAAGTTACATTTTTTAAAGACTGTAAGGGGTCTTGAACCCAGGCACACTGGACTCAAGGCAAGTGCTTGAGAACTGAGCTATAAGCTTAGTTAGTGTTAACATGGCATTTTATTAATCTATGCAATTCAGTATATGAACAGTAGAAAGAACCTAAAATTTGGAGCGAGGCTGACGCCTGACTTAGATCAGTAGTCAGACATCAGCGTCACACATGATTTGAATTTGCCTCATATCTAGGGCTTAATAAAATGTTAAATTTTTTAAAGGCTGAAAGGGGTCATGAACCCACACCTACTGGACTCAGGACAAGTGCACTATCAGTGAGCTATAAGCTTGGTTGGTGATAACATGGCATTTTATTCATCTATGCAATTTTGAATACAAAGACATAGTACATCTATAACTCATTCTCACTTTGACCCTGACCTATGAAGAGCATTATTCAAACTCAGTTGTCAGGGTCAGGTGTCAGAGTCAGGTGTCAGAGTCAGGTGTCAGAGTCAGGTGTCAGGTGTCAGAGTCAGGTGTCAGGTGTCAGGTGTCAGGGTCAGGTGTCAGAGTCAGGTGTGAGGGTCAGGGTCAGGTGTCCCAATGGCATTATTTTGATACTTGACTATGATATCTGACCATGCCCTAAAATGAACACTGTAGGCCTGGGCACAACCCTGATGCCACCCTTGCAGATTTCATACAGTGTTTCATTTTTAAATAAGATTGGAACACTGTCCTTAATGATGTTCTTGATACTCTCAAATTGTCTACTGTAGGTAAGTACTAATGTAGGGAGAGCTGACTGTGTCTTCTGATTTTTCCTAGTAACACTGCCAAATAACAATTCTCTTCGATTTTTATTGCGGGCTATGTGTTGATACCCCTGGTAATCATCCACCATGCATATCCTCTATCCTGAAACCGTTTGGAGATGATCTTAATCTCTTTCTCATCGGAGTGCGATAATGGGCGAAATCTCGTCGCAGCTCTGGGACTAGCCGGTTTGACGCACATCCCTTGCCTGGCGCATGTGCTGAATTTGGTGGTGCAGAAGTTCATTCACAACTACCCCGACATGTCAGAGCTGCTGCATAAAGTGCGGGCCGTCTGTGCGCGCTTCCGGCGTTCACATCCTGCCGCTGCTCGCCTGTCTGCGCTACAGCGGAACTTCGGCCTTCCCGTTCACCGCCTCATATGCGACGTGCCCACCAGGTGGAACTCCACCTTGCACATGCTGGAGAGACTGTGCGAGCAGCAGCATTCCATAGTGGAGTTTCAGCTGCAGCATGCACGCGTCAGTCGCACTGCGGAACAGCACCACTTCACCACCAATGATTGGGCCTCCATGCGAGACCTGTGTGCCCTGTTGCGCTGTTTCGAGTACTCCACCAACATGGCCAGTGGTGATGACACCGTTATCAGCGTTACAATACCACTTTTATGTCTCCTTGAGAAAACGCTTAGGGCGATGATGGAAGAGGAGGTGGCCCAGGAGGAGGAGGAGGATGAGGGGTCATTTTTAGCACTTTCAGGCCAGTCTGTTAGAAGTGGCTCAGAGGGAGGTTTTTTGCAACAGCATAGGCCAGGTACAAATGGCCCACTACTGGAGGACGAGGAGGATGAGGAGGAGGTGGAGGAGGATGAGGATGAAGCATGTTCACAGCAGGGTGGCACCCGACACAGCTCAGGCCCATCACTGGTGCGTGGCTGGGGGGATACGGAGGACGATGACGATACGCCTCCCACAGAGGACAGCTTGTCCTTACTTCTGGGGAGCCTGGCACACATGAGCGATTACATGCTGCATTGCCTGCGCAACGACAGCAGAGTTGCCCACATTTTAACGTGTGCGGACTACTGGGTTGCCACCCTGCTGGATCCCCGGTACAAAGACAATGTCCCCACCTTACTTCCTGCACTGGAGCGTGATAGGAAGATGCGCGAGTACAAGCACACGCTGGTAGACGCGCTCCTGAGAGCATTCCCAAATGGCACAGGGGAACAGGTGGAAGCCCAAGGCAAAGGCAGAGGAGGAGCAAGAGGTCGCCAATGAAGCTGTGTCACGGCCAGCTCCTCTGAGGGCAGGGTTAGCATGGCAGAAATGTGGAAAAGTTTTGTCTCCACGCCACAGCTAACTGCACCACCACCTGATACGGAACGTGTTAGCAGGAGGCAGCATTTCACTAACATGGTTGAACAGTACGTCTGCACACCCCTCCACGTACTGACGGTTCGGCCCCATTCAACTTCTGGGTCTCCAAATTGTCCACGTGGCCAGAGTTAGCATTTTATGCCTTGGAGGTGCTGGCCTGCCCGGCGGCCAGCGTTTTGTCTGAACGTGTATTCAGCACAGCAGGGGGCGTTATTACTGACAAACGCAGCCGCCTGTCCACAGCCAACATGGACAAGCTGACGTTCATAAAAATGAACCAGGCATGGATCCCACAGGACCTGTGCCTCCCTTGTGCAGAATAGACATTTATAACTGCCTTCCCCTCAAACATGTATTCTTGTACTCCGGGGCACTTCTTTATTAAATTCCTCATTTTTTTAACTTTACCATGATCTTGCGGTGCAACCCAAAGTTGAATTAACCTCTCCTCTGTCTGGGTGCTGGGCCGAAGTAACTGAAAATGGCCTTCTCCAGTGGTGGGTGATATGACGCATGATTCCTTGCAGTGGGACTTGTATCCTCGGTCTGGTGCTGGGCCGAAACAACTGAAAGTGGCCTTCTCCAGTGGTGGGTGATATGACGCATGATTCCTTGCAGTGGGACCTGCATCCTTGGTCTGGGTGCTGGGCCGAAATAACTGAAAATGGCTTTCTCCAGTGGTGGGTGATATGACGCATGATTCCTTGCTGTGGGACCTCTCTCCTCTGTCTGGGTGCTGGGCAAAAAATAACTGAAAGTGGCCTTCTCCAGTGGTGGGTGATATGATGCAAGATTCCTTGCTGTGGGACCTCTCTCCTCTGTCTGGGTGCTGGGGCCGAAATAACTGAAATTGGCCTTCTCCAGTGGTGGGTGATATGACGCATGATTCCTTGCTGTGGGACCTGTATCCTCGGTCTGGGTGCTGGGCCGAAATAACTGAAAGTGGCCTTCTCCAGTGGTGGGTAATATGACGCATGATTCCTTGCAGTGGGACCTGTATCCTCGGTCTGGGTGCTGGGCCGAAATAACTGAAAGTGGCCTTCTCTAGTGGTGGGTGATATGACGCATGATTCCTTGCAGTGGGACCTGTATCCTCGGTCTGGGTGCTGGGCCGAAATAACTGAAAGTGGCCTTCTCCAGTGGTGGGTGATATGACGCATGATTCCTTGCAGTGGGACCTGTATCCTCGGTCTGGGTGCTGGGCCGAAATAACTGAAAGTGGCCTTCTCCAGTGGTGGGTGATATGACGCATGATTCCTTGCAGTGGGACCTGTATCCTCGGTCTGGGTGCTGGGCCGAAATAACTGAAATTGGCCTTCTCCAGTGGTGGGTGATATGACGCATGATTCCTTGCTGTGGGACCTCTCTCCTCTGTCTTGGTGCTGGGGCCGAAATATCTGAAAGTGGCCTTCTCCAGTGGTGGGTGATATGACACATGATTCCTTGCTGTGGGACCTCTCTCCAATTGATATTGGTTAATTTTTATTTATTTTATTTTAATTCATTTCCCCTATCACATTTGTTTGCAGGGGATTTACCTACATTTTGCTGCCTTTTGCAGCCCTCTAGCCCTTTCCTGGACTATTTTACAGTCTTTTTAGTGCCTAAAAGTTCGTGTCCCCATTGACTTCAATGGGGTTCGGGTTTGGGATAAAGTTCGGGTCGAGTTCGGATCCCGAACCCGAACATTTTCGGGAAGTTCGGCCGAACTTCCCGAACCCGAACTTCCAGGTGTTCGCTCATCTCTACTAATGAGGACACCGAGAAGTGTATTATTGAGGGCTGGTCCTGTCAAAAGAACATCATTAAGAGAGACTCCCTCATATTGTTAACTAGAATCAAATACCACTCGGATTTGTCCTGGTTTCTCAGGGTGGTAAATGTCAAAGATTGGTAGATACCAGCATTCTTCTTTTTCTTTTCGGGGTGAAACTACTTCTGCATGACTGTTCTCCTATATGTTGGAGAACAATATCTTGTTCATGAACAAGAAGAAATGTTCCACCATCTCTGGTCTTTTCTGAAAGTTGTGTTGGAGTGATCAAAAGCGTTTAAAGGCTTGATCTCTGTTATTGGGAAGACGTCTCTGTGTCATTAAAGGCAGTGGTACAACCCAGGTGTTCATTTTATCCTTGAATAATCCTTGCTCCATTATGTTTAAGAAGGCCTCATCTTCAATAGAGGGAGTTATCGTGTGGTCTTCCTTTGTCCTCTGGAACACCTTGCACCTCACGTGGTCTTGGTCTCCACCACAAGAATGGTTCTCGATTTGTTTAAAGTTAGAATACAGCACACTTGCCGGCTTCTCTCTTACAAGAAATCTGTTGGGACAAGGCTGAAAGAGGAATGGACGTCCGTTCTACAAGGTACTTTTGTAAAGAGAATTCACTTTGGTAGGCTTCTCTTGCAAGTTATAAGATAGTTTTTGTACTATGGGGTTTACACCAAGTGCAGTATCTAAGAATGCCAGACCTTGTAAATCTCCTTCAGCTTTGACAACTTGGAGCTCTGTCAGCAGATTCTGGAACCCTTTGTTCTGGATCCTGGGGAAATCGTCAATTCTTTTGAAGAGTGTGTTCTCTATCACTTCTGGTGAGCCGTAACAGTCCTCAAGTCTCCCCCATATCATGTTTAACCCAGTGCTTGGGTAGGTAATATTAATGGCTCTAATCCGCTTTGCTTGCTCTGCCGATTCATTTCCTAGCTACTTGACAAGAAGATCAACTTCCTCACATGCAGACAGATCTAGGTCTCTGTATTTCTGAATAATGATCGCCATGACCTATAGCTTTCAGGTCTGTCATCAAACTTGGAGAGCCCCTTGGGCAAGGAATTTTAGAAACTCTGACATACCTGGGTTTTGTTTGGTGGATCGTTGCTGTAGTACTCCCCGTCTACTTGTTCTTTCTTAAAGGATTTGAATGCAGGTTGCATTGAGGGCTGATGTCCTATGAAACTGTTGTCTCGTGCAAAGCATGGTTTTTGGTTAACTGAGGTCACTTGTGTAAAAGGAGTCTGCTGGGGTTTTTCAGCAGGGGTTGACACTGCTCTTGGACTTGAATTTAGGTTGCCATCCGACTCCACATGCTGCATGATGTAATCTGAAGTGCGTTGCGAGTTATCCTGATGATCAGGTTCAGGCCCAACTATGCTGCTGAGCCTATCACTTGCAGAGTTTGCTCCTTCTTCTAACACCTCTGCTACAGCAGCTGCAGCTTCCTTTTCCACGGGTAGCTTTTCCAGAGCTGCTTCCATGCGTGCTTTCTCTATTTCCATACGAGTTTTCATTTCCGATTCCATGCGAGCTTTCTCTATTTTTGATTGTCTTTTTTGTTCTGCGAATGTCAGGCAAATTTTGGCGGCTTCCACTTTTGCACAGGCAATGGCGACCGTGGAGCTGCTCAATGATCTCTTTGAGCATCTGAAGATAGCTGAGATGCGAGACCTTGTCTCATAAAGTTCGGATTCTCTTGACGACATAATGACACTGTGAACAGGTTTACACACTTGCAACTGTCGTGAGTGAAGATGCTGCACCTTGCAGGGTTCAGTATCATGCGGACCAGCCTGTTTGAGATTGTTGACTCGCAGGATTTGAGGAATCGCAGTTCCTCATATCTAGCTTGTCAGCAGTCGCTGTTTTATTGCAGCAAGCGAGTCGCAGTTCCTCATATCTAAGCTTGTAAAAAGCCGCTGTTTTAATGCGGCCAGGGAGTCGCAGTTCCTAGTATCCAAGCTTGTAAGAAGCCGCTGTTTTACTGTTATGTCCTCCTTATGTGTGAAGGTACATAGCTTTACAGACAGCTAAACGTATCCCAGCAATGAATTGACAATGGAGTCCAACTTTATCTTTATTGCAAGGATGTAAATGCGCAGTAAAACTGGGGAACAGAAAGAATAGTACACTAACTAATGGGGTCTGGTATATTACAATGCATATCATAACATTACTGTGCATAGCAATGCACATACAAACAGGATATAGCAGGAGCATGCTATCCTATCTGCATAAGAAGGATAGTCCCTAGCTGCTAACTGAAGCTACTATAGAGGAGCATGAAAAAGACATGCAAATACATATGTAAACAGGCGTAATGTGGCATACAAACGATGCTACCATTGGCTTAGATGTTGAGTGACTCCAGGAACTTCCAGACCATGTGCTACCTCTGGCAGGGATGACTGTGAATGAGGAAAACGGCTGCTGTGTGCAGGGATGATGATGTCACTAAGTTTATGGGTCACAGACTCAAATAATGGGAACTGAAGTAGACCAAACTTCTAATGTGAATGGCTGCAATTCAGTCTTGCACCCATGACTAGCCTGTCTTCCATATAGGCTGATTTTAATTAGAGTAAGTATAAATCTGTAGCCTGCTCTCATTTGTATCTATTATTAGCCATTTTGGCACCAGGAAGAGCATAGAGTGGGCTCAGCATGCATGCTGGTACCTGCATCCCTGGATTCAATGGAGGCTGTTATGGCACTAAAAATGGTAAAAAGCAGAGTGGACCCAGCGCATGCAGATGGAACCTACACTCCCTGGATTTTATGTGGCCATTTGCCAAGCATCTTATTTGCAAAACTAAGGTAGCATTAGCACCAGAATGTTTTCTATGGCATTGTTGTACGTTATTTTTGTTTGCAGAGTGCTGCTGCAAAACACTCTTTTTTCCTGGCTGTAATGCATGTAAACACAGTAACATGTGGCAGAGCTCACCTGATTCACCATCAGTGGAAGACGCCAGGAAGCAGGCGTGGAGGGAAACAACCAAGAAAAAATAATTCAGCTTCCAGGATGGTAGTCAAAATTCATAGTAATCTTTATTGGCTAGGTGCAGAATAAAATCCAGCATGTACATCTACGTCTTTCGGATCATCAAGTCCTCATCCTTACTCATGACAATAGTATATGCCAAGTCCCGTCTTAAATAGGAAGTGAGCCGGACAACTCAGGTAGAGGTAATTAGCTACATGGAAATTAAAATACTAAAATGCTAGTAAAAGACAAAAAGAACATAATGTGCAAGGATCAGTAATGTAAAATAAAATCCTGTCTGCGATTGAGTCCCCTTGGAATACGTGTATCCATAGAGAAAATCCAATCGGATTTTAAAAAGAGCACGTCTGTTGTCGCCACCTCACTTGGGGCGATTAACCCTCTCAACTGCCTGTACTTTTAAGCCTGTGATATCACCGGCATGACATGCCACATAATGTGCACTCAGAGCAGACACATTTCTGGATAAAGCAAAAGGTATATCTGATATGTGTCTCCGTATCCTCACCTTAAGATTGTTAGTAGTACAGCCTATGTATTGTAATTGACATTCAAAACAAATTCCACCTCATTAGCTTCAATTTTCTTATCTCTAGTGGTCATACTTGCTGATGATCAGTTAATCAAGCGCCTAGTTTTTGTTAAATAATGACACAGTGTAATTTGTCATGTGTTGTTCATCTGAGGTTGTATTTACCTAATTTTAAGCAGTGGCGTTGCTAGGGCTGGTGTCACCCGGTGCGGTAGAAAATGGTGTCACCCCAGACCCCCCGAAGCAATAATGTTTTAGTCATATAACCAAAAATAACAGATACTCACTAGTGCTTAGGCCTCTTTCACACTTGCGTTTTTTCTTTCCGTGCTAGAGTTCCATCCTCGGGGCTCTAAGACGGAAAGATACTGATCAGGATTGTCCCAGTGCATCTTGAATGGAGAGCAATCCGTTCAGGATGCATCAGGATGTCTTCAGTTCAGTATTCAAACGTTTTTTTGCCGTTGAAAAATCCACAGCATGCTGCGGATTTTCCTTGGGCCAAAAAAATTGAAGGCATGCCGCAATGACGGATCTGGAATTAATGCCCATTAAAAAGCATTAATCCGGATCCGACTTTAAGCTAAATGTTGTTTTGGCGCATCGCCGGATCTGACGTTTACCTTTCTGAATGGTAACCATGGTAGCTAGGACGCTACTAAAGTCCCGGCTGCCATGGAAAAGTAGTGGGGAGCCAGGGGAGGAGCTACTTACCATCCGTGCGGCTCCCAGGGTGCTCCACAATAACGTCACAGCGCCCCTACATCACATGGATAATCTGATCATGCGACGTAGGGGCGCTGTGACGTCATTGTGGAGCGCCCCAGGAGCCACACGGAAGGTAGGTAGCTTCTCCCTGGCTCCCACTACTTTCATGGCAGCCGGGACTTTAGTAGCGTCCTGGCTGCCATGGTAACACTGAAGCATTTTGAAGACTGATCAGTCTTCAAATGTTTTCAGGTGTGTTGCGTTGTGACGGATCCGGTGGGCATTTCCGGCGACAGAAGTGCACGCCGGATCCTCACAACGGTAGTGTGAAAGGGGCCTTAGTTATTAATTCACTTACAGTCCGGTGTATACGAAGTGTCTTCACATATAACTAAAGAGGAATTGCTGCTGTTATGTTAATGGATGCTATAACATTGCACCATCCTTCTGAACATACACATCTGTCATCCGCCTTACCTCATGATCCTGGAGCTGTGCTGTACAGTGGCCTCCGAGCTCTACAGCACAGCTCCAGGATCATGAGGTAAGGCGGATGACAGATGTGTATGTTCAGAAGGATGGTGCAATGTTATAGCATCCATTAACATCAGCAACAAGTCTCGGCTGGTTCAGGCTGTGCTGTGCCTGTGTGAGTGACGTGACCTGGGCCGGTGCAAGCTCAAGCGAAGCTACATCTTGGCGACCCCCCCGCCCGCAGCTCACCTGATCCTGGTCCTGTGTGCAGCAGCTGGCTTCTCCTCTGTGTGGTCCTGGTATCTTCGCTATGCTTCAATCGCTTGAAGACTATACTTTTCGCCCTATAAGACTATAACACACACATAGGTTTTAGAGGAGTATAATAAGAAACAATATTTTCCACTATACCACAGGTCAGACCACCAATGTTAATCACACCTCAGATCAGCCCCCCGTGTCAGCCGTCAGCCCCCATCCATCATGCCCCCCCATGTCAGCCGTCAGCTCCGATCCTTCATGATCCCCAATGGGTGAAATGTTGGAGTCTGTACCATCGGGGGGGGTGACATGGTGAGGGACAATGTTGAAGTCTGACTGTGCCAGGGGGTACATGATGTCACCCCCATGGCACAGATTCCAACATTGTCCCTCTCTTCATCATTGTCACCTCATCATGTCATCCCCCCCATGGGTGGCACATTTCTTTTCTTCCCCTCCAGGCTCCATGGCACAAACAGATTGTCCCCCATCATTTCTCTTTTCTCACCCCCAGGATTGAGGCACACATAGTGCCCCATAATAATGTGCCAGTAACACGTGCCTCTCCATGCCACCACATGTGCTAGTAATAAGTGCCTCTCTTGTGCCTCCCCCATGTGCCAGTAGCCCCCCTTATTGTGTGCCAGTAGCCCCCCATATGTGCCAGTAGCCGTCTTCCCTTATGTGCCAGTAGCCATCTCCCCTTATGTGCCATTAGGCCCCCTCATGTGCCATTAGTCCCCCCTCATGTGCCAGTAGCCGTCCCTTTATGTGCCAGTAGCCGTCCCTTTATGTGCCAGTAGCCGTCCCTTTATGTGCCAGTAGCCCCCTTTATGTGCCAGTAGCCCCCGTTAGTGCCAGTAGCCCACTTTATGTGCCAGTAGCCCCCTTTAGTGCCAGTAGCACCCTTTAGTGCCAGTAGCCCCCTTTAGTGCCAGTAGCCGTCCCCTTTATGTGCCAGTAGCCCCCTTTATGTGCCAGTAGCCCCCTTTAGTGCCAGTAGCCCCCGTTAGTGCCAGTAGCCCCTTTAGTGCCAGTAGCCGTCCCCTTTATGTGCCAGTAGCCCCCTTTATGTGCCAGTAGCCCCCTTTATGTGCCAGTAGCCCCCTTTAGTGCCAGTAGCCCCCTTTAGTGCCAGTAGCCCCCTTTAGTGCCAGTAGCCCCTTTATGTGCCAGTAGCACCCTTTAGTGCCAGTAGCCCCCTTTAGTGCCAGTAGCACCCTTTGTGTGCCAGTAGCCCCCTTTAGTGCCAGTAGCACCCTTTATGTGCCAGTAGCCCCCTTTATGTGCCAGTAGCACCCTTTAGTGCCAGTAGCACCCTTTATGTGCCAGTAGCCCCCTTTATGTGCCAGTAGCACCCTTTAGTGCCAGTAGCACCCTTTAGTGTCAGTAGCCCCCTTTAGTGCCAGTAGCCCCCTTTAGTGCCAGTAGCACCCTTTGTGTGCCAGTAGCCCCTTTAGTGCCAGTAGCACCCTTTAGTGCCAGTAGCCCCCTTTAGTGCCAGTAGCACCCTTTAGTGCCAGTAGCACCCTTTAGTGCCAGTAGCCCCTTTATGTGCCAGTAGCACCCTTTAGTGCCAGTAGCACCCTTTAGTGCCAGTAGCACCCTTTAGTGCCAGTAGCCCCTTTAGTGCCAGTAGCCCCTTTAGTGCCAGTAGCACCCTTTGTGTGCCAGTAGCCCCTTTAGTGCCAGTAGCACCCTTTATGTGCCAGTAGCCCCTTTAGTGCCAGTAGCACCCTTTATGTGCCAGTAGCACCCTTTAGTGCCAGTAGCACCCTTTAGTGCCAGTAGCCCCTTTATGTGCCAGTAGCACCCTTTAGTGCCAGTAGCCCCTTTAGTGCCAGTAGCCCCTTTAGTGCCAGTAGCCCCTTTATGTGCCAGTAGCCCCGTTAGTGCCAGTAGCCCCTTTAGGTGCCAGTAGCCCCTTTAGTGCCAGTAGCCCCCAAAAAAAAAAAAAAAAAAAGAACACTTGTACTTACCTCCAGCGATGCGATGCAGGCCTCTTCCGGCCTGTGTCTCGAGCTGTACGCCTCCGGCGGCGCGATGACGTCATCGCGCCGCCCGAGCCGGCCTCTGATAGGCTGCCGGCCTAGTGCTGGCAGCCTAACAGAGGAACTGGGAGAGAGAGGACACGCCTCTCCCTCCTCTGCTGCTGCTCCGCACGGAGATGAGCGCAATGCAAGCGCTCATCTCCGTCGCGCGTCTGCCAATAGTCAGTCCGCCCCTGGTGACACCCCATCAGACTGGTGTCACCCGATGCGGACCGCACCCCCCGCACCCCCCTCGCAACGCCACTGATTTTAAGACCTTGTAAGAACCAGATGTTTTTATTGTCTTCTGATACATAAAACATAGAATTCAAAGAGGGTGTACTGTGTTTTTCTCATGACTGTAATGTCATGGCCAAAAGTTTTGAGAATGACACAAATAGTAGTTTTCACAAAGTTTGCTGCTAAATTGCTTTTAGATCTTTGTTTCAGTTGTTTCTGTGATGTAGTGAAATATAATTACATGCACTTCATACAATTCAAAGGCTTTTATAGACAATTACATGACATTTTTGCAAAGAGTCAGTATATGCAGTGTTGGCCCTTCTTTTTCAGGACCTCTGCAATTCAACTGAGCATGCTCTCAATCAACTTCTGGGTCAATTCCTGACTGATAGCAACCCATTCTTTCATAATCACTTCTTGGAGTTTGTCAGAATTAGTGGGTTTTTGTTTGGCCACCCGCCTCTTGAGGATTGACCACAAGTTCTCAATGTCAACGTTTTGGTCCCCGAGCCACTTAGTTATCACTTTTGCCGTATGGCACGGTGCTCCATCATGCTGGAAAATGCATTGGTTTTCACCAAACTGTTGTTGGATTGATGGAAGAAGTTGCTGTTGCAGGGTGTTTTGGTACCATTCTTTATTCATGGCTGTGTTTTTGGGTAAAATTATGAGTGAGCCCACTCCCTTGGATGAGAAGCAACCCCACACATGAATGGTCTCAGGATTCTTTACTGTTGGCATGACACAGGACTGATGGTAGCGCTCACCTTTTCTTCTCCGGACAAGCTTTTTTCCTGATGCCTAGAGATGAGCGAACACCTGGATGTTCGGGTTCGAGAAGTTCGGCCGAACTTCCCGAAAATGTTCGGGTTCGGGATCCGAACTCGACCCGAACTTTATCCCGAACCCGAACCCCATTGAAGTCAATGGGGACCCGAACTTTTAGGCACTAAAAAGACTGTAAAATAGTCCAGGAACGGGCTAGAGGGCTGCCAAAGGCAGCAAAATGTAGGTAAATCCCCTGCAAACAAATGTGGATAGGGAAATTAATTAAAATAAAATAAAATAAATAAAATTTTACATCAATTGGAGACAGGTCCCACTGCAAGGAATCATGCGTCATATCACTCAACACTGGAGAAGGCCACTTTCAGTTATTTCCGCCCCAGCACCCAGACAGAGGAGAGAGGTCCCACAGCAAGGAATCATGCGTCATATCACCCACCACTGGAGAAGGCCACTTTCAGTTATTTCGGCCCAGCACCCAAACCGAGGATACAGGTCCCACAGCAAGGAATCATAAGCGTCATATCACCCACCACTGGAGAAGGCCACTCAGTTATTTCGCCCAGCACCCAGACCGAGGATACAGGCTCCACAGCAAGGGAATCATGCGTCATATCACCCACCACTGAGAAGGCCACTTTCAGTTATTTCGGCCCCAGCACCCAGATATGGAAGAGAAGTCCCACAGCAAGCGAATCATGCGTCATATCACCCACCACTGGAGAAGGGCCATTTTCAGTTACTTAGAGTCTCAGCACCCAGTCAGAGGAGAGAGGTCCCCACAGCAAGATATCATGCGCTCATATCACCCACCACTGGAGAAGGCCATTTTCAGTTATTTCGCCCCAGCACCCAGTCAGAGGAGAGGTCCCACGTCAAGGAATCATGCGTGATATCAACCACCACCGGAGAAGGACACTCAGTTGGCTTGCAGCTCCAGCACCCGACAGAGGAGAGGTCCCACAGCAAGGAACTGCGCGCTATATCAATCACCACCGGGAGAAGGCCACTTTCAGTTATTTCAGACCAGCAACCTAGACAGAGGAGAGAGGTCCCCACAGCAAGGAATCAAGCGTCATATCAACCACCACCGGAGAAGGCCACTCTCAGTTATTTCGCCCAGCACTCCAGACAGAGGAGCAGGGTCCCACAGCAAGGAATCATGCGCCATATCAACCACCACCGAGAAGGCCACTCTCAGTTATTTCTCGCCCAGCACCCAGACAAAGGAGAGGTCCGCAGCAAGGAATCATGCTATTATATCACCCACCACTGAAGGACATTTTTCAGTTATTTAGGCCCCACACCCAGTAAGAGGAGAGAGGTCCCAGCAAGTGAATCATGCGTTATATCACCTCCACTGGAGAAGGCCATTTTCAGTTATTTAGGCCCACCCAGTCAGAGGAGAGGTCCCATGGTAAGAATCATGCGTCATATCAACCACCACCGGAGAAGGCCACTCAGTTATTTCAGCCCAGCACCTAGACAGAGGAGAGAGGTCCTACAAGGAATCATGTATCATAATAACCACCACCAGAGAATGCCACTCTCAGTTATTTCTGCCCAGCACCCAGACAGAGTATAGAGGTCTCACAGCAAGGAATCATGCGCCATATCAACCACCACCGGAGAAGGGGCCATCGTTATTTCTGCCCAGCACCCAGACAGAGAGAGAATCCACAGCAAGGATCATAAGGGCCATATCAACCACCACTGGAGAAGGCCACTTTCAGTTATTTCTGCCCAGCACCCAGACAGAGGAGAGAGGTCCCACAGCATGAATCATGCATCATATCAAAAACCACCCAAGGCTTCACTTGTTATTTCCGCCCAGCAATCTAGACAGAGGAGAGGTCCCACAGCATATGAATCATATTATATCAACCACTCACCAGAGAAGGCCACTCAGTTATTTCGGCCCAGCACACAGTCAGAGGAGAGAGGTCCCACAAAGGGGAATCATGCCATATCAACCACCACCGAGAAGTTGCCACTCAGTTATTTCGGGCCTCTGCCCACCCAGACAGAGAGAGGTTCATTCAACTTAAGGTACCGCATGATCATGGTGTTAAAAATGAGATCAACAAAGAAGGCCCGGAGCAACAGTAATGGCATATTATGGGTGAAACAAATGTCTAGATTCTGCACATGAGACAGGGTCCTGTGGGACCACAATTGTTCATTTTTGAACTGTCATCTATTTGTTGGCTGTGGACAGTATGGCCAAGTGCTGGTCAGCAATGACGTCCCTGCCGTGCTGAATACATCAATGTTTGACAAAACAGCCAATGTGGGCAGGTCAGCACCCAAGGCATAAATGCAACTACCATGGACAATGAGACCAGAAGTTGAATAATGAACTATCGTGCCAAAATGGAGGTGTGCAGACGCATTGTTCAACTGAAGAATATGAGAAAGGTGTCACACACGCTCAGACAGTGGTGTGTGCAGCTAGCTGTGGCGTGAGACAAACTTTTTCCACATTTGCCATGCTAACCCTGTCTGAGGAGCTGGTCGATACAGCTATGCTTGGCGAATTCTCTTGCTCCTCCTGCCTTTGCCTCACTTCACCCACCACCTGCACATTTAAATGCCTCTCAGGAGCGCGCCTACCAGCGCAAGGCCAGATTGCATCTTCCCATCACGCCCCAGAAGTATATGGGACATTGTCTTGCACTGGGATCCAAGAGGTGGGCAAACCCAGTAGTCCACATCGCAAATGTGGGCACCTTGCTGCCACAGGCACTGCAGCATGGGGTCGCCATGTGTGCCAGGCTCTGTGAAGTGGCACATGCTGTCCTCTGGGAGGCGGACTGCCATCGGCCCATGGGATCCCCAGCCACTGACCAGCGATGGGCCTGAGCTGTGTCGGGTGCCACCCTGTTGTGAACATGCTTTCATCCTCATCCTCCTCTCCACCTCTCCTCACCTCGCCCTTCAGCAGTGGGCCCCTGGCTGCTGGAGGCGTGAGCGAATGGGTTCCGGCCAAGTGAGACAGGAGCAGCAGCGCAGATGTAATCAGCGCGGACATCGCCCACTCTTTATAGTGTGCCTTTGATGGTGCCTGGGGTAGCAGAATGAACTTCTGCACAATTGGGTCAAAGACATAAGCAAACAGGGCAAGGGATGGGCACAAACCATAGTCCAGAGCTGGGCGCGACAGAGATTTCTACCCCATTATCGCACACCACTGTGCTGGCTGAGGCCCACCGGTGAAACCACTATCAAGTCTGTTGTTCAATACCCCCGCCACAACTCTTTGCGCTTTGTGTGGGGCCTATCCTCAAAAGATGAGTTTCAGAATGGCCTGCCATCTGCCAGCCTGGAGTTAGTGGTAAGGTGGCTTAATAATGATTGGGAAGCAGAGAGAGAAGGAGGAGGAGGCTACAGGAGGCAAAGAATGATGCCCTGCGATCCTTGGCGGCGGAAGGACGTGCGCCAAGGAACTCTCCGCCTGGGGCCCAGCCGCCACTACATTTACCCAGTGTGCAGTTAGGGAGATATAGGAGTCCTGGCCGTGCTTACTGGTCCACGTATCTGTGGTTAGGTGGACCTTGCCACAGATGGCGTGCGCAGTGCACACTTGATTTTATCGGATACTTGGTTGTGCAGGGAAGGCACGGCTGTCTTGGAGAAGTAGTGGCGGCTGGGAACAACATACTGTGGGACAGCCATGGATATCAGCTGTTTGAAGCTGTCTGTGTCCACCAGCCTGAATGACAGCATTTCAAAGGCCAGTAGTTTAGAAATGCTGGCATTCAGGCCCAAGGGCTCGAGGGTGGCTAGGTGGGAATTTACGCTTTCTCTCCAAGGTTTGTGAGATGGAGAGCTGAAAGCTGCCGTGTGACATGGTGGAGATGCTTGGTGACGCAGGTGGTGTTGTCGGTGGCACATCCTCTGTTTGGTGGGCGGCAGGTGCCAACATTCCTCCCGAGGCGGAGGAAGAGGCCGAGGCAGCAGCAGAAGAGGGAGCAGGGGGAGCCAGAGTGAGTTCCTTGCTTTTAAGGTGTTTACTCCACTGCAGTTCATGCTTTGCATGTAGATGCCTGGTCATGCAGGTTGTGCTAAGGTTCAGAATGTTAATGCCTCGCTTCAGGATCTGATGGCACAGCGTGCAAACCACTCGGGTCTTGTCGTCAGCACATTGTTTAAAGAAGTGCCATGCCAGGGAACTCCTTGAAGCTGCCTTTGGGGTGCTCGGTCCCTGGTGGCGGTGGCCAGTAGCAGGCAAACTCTCTTGGCAGCGGCTGGTCTGCTTTTTGCCCCCTGCTCCTCTTTTTGCTACGCTGTTGGCTCAGTCTCACCACTGCCTCTTCCTCTGAACTCTGAAAGTCAGTGGCACGACCTCCATTCCATGTGGGGTCTAGGACCTCATCATCCCCTGCATCGTCTTCCACACAGTCTTCCTCCCTGACCTCCTGTTCGGTCTGCACACTGCAGAAAGACGCAGCAGTTGGCACCTGTGTTTCGTCATCATCAGAGACGTGCGGACTCCGATGAGGTGGTATTCCCATGTCCTCATCATCAGGAAACATCAGTGGTTGTGCATCAGTGCATTCTATGTCTTCTACCACTGGGAAGGGCTAGGTGGATTCCCTTGGGAAACCCTGCTAGCAGAGTCTTCAAACAGCATAAGAGACTGCTGCATAACTTGAGGCTCTGACAGTTTCCCTGATATGCATGGGGGTGATGTGACAGACTGATGGGCTTGGTTTTCAGGTGCCACCTATGCGCTTTCTGCAGAAGACTGGGTGGGAGATAATGTTGTGAACATGCTGGATCCACTGTCGGCCACCCAATTGACTAGCGCCTGTACCTGCTCAGGCCTTACCATCCTTAGAACGGCATTGGGCCCAACCAAATATCGCTGTAAATTCTGGCGGGTACTGGAACCTGAGGTAGTTGGTTCACTAGGACGTGTGGCTGTGGCAGAATGGCCACTGACCTCTCCCAGCACCAGAGGGTACACTAACACCACAATGACCGCGTCCGCGTCCCTTACTAGATGTTTTCCTCATTGTTACCGCTCACCAAGCACCACAATAAGGAAAAAAATATTTGGCCCAATGTATTGATTTCAAAATTTAGGCCTTTTTACAGGCACCTAACACTATCTGCCTATTTGTTTATGTAGCGTATTACACTAATCCAGGCACAGCAGTAACCACTGATTTAGGGGAATATCTCTTTTAGGGCTAGTATTTAGGCCCTGGGTGAAAGGTATCCTTTATGGACAGATTTACACTTGGCCTGCAACAGCTGGGACAACAGATTCAGGGTATTGCTATTTTGGCAATTGAATGTCACCCCAGAACAAAATATATGTTTTGGTGGACACTATTATATTTTGCCAGCCACAGCTGAAACCACTGATTTATGGTATTGCTATTTTGGCAATTGAATTTCACCCCAGGCCAGAACAAAATATATGTTTTTGCAGACACTATGAATCCTGTTCTGCAACAGCTGGGACACCAGATTCAGGGTATTGCTATTTTGGCAATTGAATTTCACCCCAGAACAAAATATATGTTTTGACGGACACTATGAAACGTGGCCTGCAACAGCTGGGACACCAGATTCAGGGTATTGCTATTTTGGCAATTGAATGTCACCCCAGAACAAAATATATGTTTTGCAAGACACTTTGAATCCTGGCCTGCAACAGCTGGGACACCAGATTCAGGGTATTGCTATTTTGGCAATTGAATGTCACCCCAGAACAAAATAGATGTTTTGACGGACACTATGAAACGTGGCCTGCAACAGCTGGGACACCAGATTCAGGGTATTTCTATTTTGCCAGATTAATTTCACCCCAGAACAAAATATATGTTTTGGCGGACACTATGAAATCTGGCCTGCAACAGCTGGGACACCAGATTCAGGGTATTGCTATTTTGGCAGATTAATTTCACCCCAGAACAAAATATATGTTTTGGCGGACACTATTCTATTTTGCCAGCCACAGCTGAAACCACTGATTTATGGTATTGCTATTTTGGCAATTGAATTTCACCCCAGAACAAAATATATGTTTTGACGGACACTATGAAATCTGGCCTGCAACAGCTGGGACACCAGATTCAGGGTATTGCTATTTTGCCAGATTAATTTCACCCCAGAACAAAATATATGTTTTGGCGGACACTATGAAATCTGGCCTGCAACAGCTGGGACACCAGATTCAGGGTATTGCTATTTTGCCAGATTAATTTCACCCCAGAACAAAATATATGTTTTGGCGACACTATGAAATCTGGCCTGCAACAGCTGGGACACCAGATTCAGGGTATTGCTATTTTGGCAGATTAATTTCACCCCAGAACAAAATATATGTTTTGGCGGACACTATTCTATTTTGCCAGCCACAGCTGAAACCACTGATTTATGGTATTGCTATTTTGGCAATTGAATTTCACCACAGAAAATAATCTATCCTTTGCCAGACAGCAGACAGTATTATACTTGTCTAGCCAAAGCTGGAACACCAGATTTAGGGGATTGGTATTTGGGCAATTGTATTTAACCCCTTAATAAAATATAGAAATTGCTATCCTGAGTTTCTAGGCGTGACAATTAGCACAGCCAAGCCCCTGATGTAGGATATAGCAAAAAAAAAAAACTAGTATTGATGGATTGATGGACTTGGTGGCAGCTTCTTTTGGTGCACCACAAGTCACAAAATGGCCGCCGATCAACCCAGAAAATAAGTGACAGAAAAACGCTCTGTGCAGCCTAAAAACCAGTGAGCAAGTAACTAGCAGAAGTTCAATCATTCACAGCTGTAGATCGATCCGTTCATTAGGTGCTGTTGCTGACTTTTCCCTGCCTAATCTCGCCCTCACAGAAGCTGCGTCCTCTCCCTACACTAATCAGAGCAGTGTGACATGCGGCGCTACGTGACTCCAGCTTAAATAGATGCTGGGTCACATGCTGCACTTGGCCAATCACAGCCATGCCATTAGTAGGCATGTCTGTGATGGGCTCTTAGGGTAAGAAGTAAAACGCTAGCTGATTGGCTGCTGTGCAGCCCTTCAGAAAGCGGGAAGAAATCGCCGACCAACGGACCCAAACCCGAACTTTTTGAAAATGTCCGGGTTCGTCCGTGTCCCTGACACCCCAAAATTCGGTACGAACCCGAACGATGCCTCGAACTGTTCGCTCAACACTACTGATGCCCCAAACAATCGGAAAGAGGCTTCATCGGAGAATATGACTTTGCTCCAGTCCTCAGCAGTCTGTTCACCATACTTTCTGCAGAAGATCAATCTGTCCCTGATGTTTTTTTTTTTGAGAGAAGGGCTTCTTGCTGCCCTTCTTGACACCAGGCCATCTTTTACACTGGTGGCACTCCGATCCCACAGCTGAATCCTCTTTAGTAGACGATCCTGGCACTTGCTGGACTTTCTTGAATGCCCTGAAACCTTCTTAACAAGAATTTAACCTCCTTCCTTGAAGTTCTTGATGATCCTATAAATTGTTGATTGATGTGCAATCTTAGTAGCCACAATATCCTGCTCTGTAAGCCATTTTTATGGAATGCAATGATGGCTGCACGCGCTTTCTTTGCAGGTCACCATGGTTAACAATGGAAGAAAAATGATTTCAAGCATCACCTCTCTTTTAACATGTCAAGTCTGCCATTTTAACCCAATCACCCTTACATAATGATCTCCAGCCTTGTGCTCATCAACATTCTCACCTGAGTTAACAAGACGATCACCGAAATGATCTTAGCAGGTCCTCTAATGACAGCAATGAAATGCAGTGGGGAGGTTGTTTTGGGATTAAGTTAATTTTCATGGCAAAGAAGGACTATGCAATTCATCTGATCACTCTTCATAACATTCTGGAGTATATGCAAATTGCTATTATAAAAACCTAAGCAGCAACTTTTCCAATATCCAATATTTATGTAATTCTCAAAACGCTTGGCTACGACTGTACATGTGTGCAAGATACCAACACTGCATTAGGCAATAGTGATGTCGCAAACATAAAATTTTCCGCTCACGAACGGCGAACGCGAATCTCCGCAAATGTTCGCGAACATGCGAACAGTGCGAACCGCCATAGACTTCACATAGACAGGCGAACTTTAAAACAAAGGGACTCCTTTCTGGCCACAATAGTGATGGAAAAGTTGTTTCAAGGAGACTAACACCTGGACTGTGGCATGCCGAGGGGGATCCATGGCAAAACTCCCATGGAAAAATATCTAGTTGACGCAGGTGGTGTTGTCGGTGGCACATCCTCTGTTTGGTGGGCGGCAGGTGCCAACATTCCTCCCGAGGCGGAGGAAGAGGCCGAGGCAGCAGCAGAAGAGGGAGCAGGGGAGCCAGAGTGAGTTCCTTGCTTTTAAGGTGTTTACTCCACTGCAGTTCATGCTTTGCATGTAGATGCCTGGTCATGCAGGTTGTGCTAAGGTTCAGAATGTTAATGCCTCGCTTCAGGATCTGATGGCACAGCGTGCAAACCACTCGGGTCTTGTCGTCAGCACATTGTTTAAAGAAGTGCCATGCCAGGGAACTCCTTGAAGCTGCCTTTGGGGTGCTCGGTCCCTGGTGGCGGTGGCCAGTAGCAGGCAAACTCTCTTGGCAGCGGCTGGTCTGCTTTTGCCCCCTGCTCCCTCTTTTGCTACGCTGTTGGCTCAGTCTCACCACTGCCTCTTCCTCTGAACTCTGAAAGTCAGTGGCACGACCTCCATTCCATGTGGGGTCTAGGACCTCATCATCCCCTGCATCGTCTTCCACACAGTCTTCCTCCCTGACCTCCTGTTCGGTCTGCACAGTGCAGAAAGACGCAGCAGTTGGCACCTGTGTTTCGTCATCATCAGAGACGTGCGGACTCCGATGAGGTGGTATTCCCATGTCCTCATCATCAGGAAACATCAGTGGTTGTGCATCAGTGCATTCTATGTCTTCTACCACTGGGGAAGGGCTAGGTGGATTCCCTTGGGAAACCCTGCTAGCAGAGTCTTCAAACAGCATAAGAGACTGCTGCATAACTTGAGGCTCTGACAGTTTCCCTGATATGCATGGGGGTGATGTGACAGACTGATGGGCTTGGTTTTCAGGTGCCACCTGTGCGCTTTCTGCAGAAGACTGGGTGGGAGATAATGTTGTGAACATGCTGGATCCACTGTCGGCCACCCAATTGACTAGCGCCTGTACCTGCTCAGGCCTTACCATCCTTAGAACGGCATTGGGCCCAACCAAATATCGCTGTAAATTCTGGCGGGTACTGGAACCTGAGGTAGTTGGTTCACTAGGACGTGTGGCTGTGGCAGAATGGCCACGACCTCTCCCAGCACCAGAGGGTACACTAACACCACAATGACCGCGTCCGCGTCCCTTACTAGATGTTTTCCTCATTGTTACCGTTCACCAAGCACCACAATATGGAAAAAAATATTTGGCCCAATGTATTGATTTAAAATTTAGGCCTTTTTTTACAGGCACCTAACACTATCTGCCTATTTGCTTATGTAGCGTATTACACTAATCCAGGCACAGCAGTAACCACTGATTTAGGGGAATATCTCTTTTAGGGCTAGTATTTAGGCCCTGGGTGAAAGGTATCCTTTTATGGACAGATTTACACTTGGCCTGCAACAGCTGGGACAACAGATTCAGGGTATTGCTATTTTGGCAATTGAATGTCACCCCAGAACAAAATATATGTTTTGGCGGACACTATTATATTTTGCCAGCCACAGCTGAAACCACTGATTTATGGTATTGCTATTTTGGCAATTGAATTTCACCCCAGGCCAGAACAAAATATATGTTTTTGCAGACACTATGAATCCTGTTCTGCAACAGCTGGGACACCAGATTCAGGGTATTGCTATTTTGGCAATTGAATTTCACCCCAGAACAAAATATATGTTTTGACGGACACTATGAAACGTGGCCTGCAACAGCTGGGACACCAGATTCAGGGTATTGCTATTTTGGCAATTGAATGTCACCCCAGAACAAAATATATGTTTTGCAAGACACTTTGAATCCTGGCCTGCAACAGCTGGGACACCAGATTCAGGGTATTGCTATTTTGGCAATTGAATGTCACCCCAGAACAAAATAGATGTTTTGACGGACACTATGAAACGTGGCCTGCAACAGCTGGGACACCAGATTCAGGGTATTTCTATTTTGCCAGATTAATTTCACCCCAGAACAAAATACATGTTTTGGCGGACACTATGAAATCTGGCCTGCAACAGCTGGGACACCAGATTCAGGGTATTGCTATTTTGGCAGATTAATTTCACCCCAGAACAAAATATATGTTTTGGCGGACACTATGAAATCTGGCCTGCAACAGCTGGGACACCAGATTCAGGGTATTTCTATTTTGCCAGATTAATTTCACCCCAGAACAAAATATATGTTTTGGCGGACACTATTCTATTTTGCCAGCCACAGCTGAAACCACTGATTTATGGTATTGCTATTTTGGCAATTGAATTTCACCCCAGAACAAAATATATGTTTTGGCGGACACTATGAAATCTGGCCTGCAACAGCTGGGACACCAGATTCAGGGTATTGCTATTTTTGCAGATTAATTTCACCCCAAAACAAAATATATGTTTTGGCGGACACTATGAAATCTGGCCTGCAACAGCTGGGACACCAGATTCAGGGTATTGCTATTTTGGCAGATTAATTTCACCCCAGAACAAAATATATGTTTTGGCGGACACTATTCTATTTTGCCAGCCACAGCTGAAACCACTGATTTATGGTATTGCTATTTTGGCAATTGAATTTCACCCAGAACAAAATATATGTTTTGGCGGACACTATGAAATCTGGCCTGCAACAGCTGGGACACCAGATTCAGGGTATTGCTATTTTGCCAGATTAATTTCACCCCAGAACAAAATATATGTTTTGGCGGACACTATGAAATCTGGCCTGCAACAGCTGGGACACCAGATTCAGGGTATTGCTATTTTGCCAGATTAATTTCACCCCAGAAC
The DNA here is from genome assembly GCA_033119425.1 of Bufotes viridis. Classification (NCBI taxonomy): domain Eukaryota; kingdom Metazoa; phylum Chordata; class Amphibia; order Anura; family Bufonidae; genus Bufotes; species Bufotes viridis. Next base: position 372,598,440 of record CM065589.1, on the reverse strand, counting down.
AAAATATATGTTTTGGCGGACACTATGAAATCTGGCCTGCAACAGCTGGGACACCAGATTCAGGGTATTGCTATTTTGCCAGATTAATTTCACCCCAGAACAAAATATATGTTTTGGCGGACACTATTCTATTTTGCCAGCCACAGCTGAAACCACTGATTTATGGTATTGCTATTTTGGCAATTGAATTTCACCACAGAAAATAATCTATATCTTTGCCAGACAGCAGACAGTATTATACTTGTCTAGCCAAAGCTGGAACACCAGATTTAGGGGATTGGTATTTGGGCAATTGTATTTAACCCCTTAATAAAATATAGAAATTGCTATCCTGAGTTTCTAGGCGTGACAATTAGCACAGCCAAGCCCCTGATGTAGGATATAGCAAAAAAAAAAAACTAGTATTGATGGATTGATGGACTTGGTGGCAGCTTCTTTTGGTGCACCACAAGTCACAAAATGGCCACCGATCAACCCAGAAAATAAGTGACAGAAAAACGCTCTGTGCAGCCTAAAAACCAGTGAGCAAGTAACTAGCAGAAGTTCAATCATTCACAGCTGTAGATCGATCCGTTCATTAGGTGCTGTTGCTGACTTTTCCCTGCCTAATCTCGCCCTCACAGAAGCTGCGTCCTCTCCCTACACTAATCAGAGCAGTGTGACATGCGGCGCTACGTGACTCCAGCTTAAATAGATGCTGGGTCACATGCTGCACTTGGCCAATCACAGCCATGCCATTAGTAGGCATGTCTGTGATGGGCTCTTAGGGTAAGAAGTAAAACGCTAGCTGATTGGCTGCTGTGCAGCCCTTCAGAAAGCGGGAAGAAATCGCCGAACAACGGACCCAAACCCGAACTTTTTTGAAAATGTCCGGGTTCGGGTCCGTGTCCCGGACACCCCAAAATTCGGTACGAACCCGAACGATGCTCGAACTGTTCGCTCAACACTACTGATGCCCCAAACAATCGGAAAGAGGCTTCATCGGAGAATATGACTTTGCTCCAGTCCTCAGCAGTCTGTTCACCATACTTTCTGCAGAAGATCAATCTGTCCCTGATGTTTTTTTTTTTGAGAGAAGTGGCTTCTTTGCTGCCCTTCTTGACACCAGGCCATCTTTTACACTGGTGGCACTCCGATCCCGCAGCTGAATCCTCTTTAGTAGACGATCATGGCACTTGCTGGACTTTCTTGAATGCCCTGAAACCTTCTTAACAAGAATTTAACCTCCTTCCTTGAAGTTCTTGATGATCCTATAAATTGTTGATTGATGTGCAATCTTAGTAGCCACAATATCCTTGCCTGTGAAGCCATTTTTATGGAATGCAATGATGGCTGCACGCGTTTCTTTGCAGGTCACCATGGTTAACAATGGAAGAAAAATGATTTCAAGCATCACCCTCTTTTTAACATGTCAAGTCTGCCATTTTAACCCAATCACCCTTACATAATGATCTCCAGCCTTGTGCTCATCAACATTCTCACCTGAGTTAACAAGACGATTACCGAAATGATCTCAGCAGGTCCTCTAATGACAGCAATGAAATGCAGTGGGGAGGTTGTTTTTGGGATTAAGTTAATTTTCATGGCAAAGAAGGACTATGCAATTCATCTGATCACTCTTCATAACATTCTGGAGTATATGCAAATTGCTATTATAAAAACCTAAGCAGCAACTTTTCCAATATCCAATATTTATGTAATTCTCAAAACGTTTGGCTACGACTGTACATGTGTGCAAGATACCAACACTGCATTAGGCAATAGTGATGTCGCAAACATAAAATTTTCCGTTCACGAACGGCGAACGCGAACTTCCGCAAATGTTCGCGAACATGCGAACAGTGCGAACCGCCATAGACTTCAATAGACAGGCGAATTTTAAAAAACAAAGGGACTCCTTCTGGCCACAATAGTGATGGAAAAGTTGTTTCAAGGAGACTAACACCTGGACTGTGGCATGCCGGAGGGGGATCCATGGCAAAACTCCCATGGAAAAATATCTAGTTGACGCAGAGTGTGGTAAGTTGTAATCGCAATGCGATTAATACAGGTTATATTAATCGCATTGCAAATTCAACTTAAAGCTGAGTTCCTAATGGTTGTATTGCTAGAATATAACGAAGATTGAGAATAGGAACCCAGCTCTAAGTTGAATTCGAATGCGATTAATATAACCTGTATTAATCGCATTGCGATTACAACTTAGATCTGAGTTCCTAATGGTTGCATTGCTAGAATATAACGAAGATTGAGAATAGGAACCCAGCTCTAAGTTGAATTCGCAATGCGAATAATATAACCTGTATTAATCACATTGCGATTACAACTACTAAGATGGATGCCATCCTTGCTTTTTGATGGGAGGTGGGAGGGTCTGGGAGGGAGACTGATGTACTAGCCCTAAAAAGGGCTTTTTGGGGTGCTGTCAGGACGCAGTCCTTACAGCAGAGATCTGATGAGTCTTTCAGGACTGGAGTGGACACTGAATACACTAGCCTAGCTATCGATTTCCCTATTAAATCTCAGCAGCAGTTACACTGTCCCTCCTCTCACTAAGACTGCAGCTTCCGAATGAATCTAAAATGGGTGCTGTGTCCAGGAGATGGGAGGGTCTGGGAGGGAGGGTATGCTAATTGGCTGGAATGTGTCTGCTGACTGTGAGGTACAGGGTCAAAGTTTACTCAATGATAGGGGGTGGACCTAACATCGCATATGTTCGCCCACCGCTGCGAACGCGCACAAGCTATGTTCGCCGGGAACTACTCGCTGGTGAATAGTTTGGGAGTTGGGACATCATATTTGCGAATTTAACTTAGAGATGGGTTCCTAATGGTTGTATTGCTAGAATATAACTAAGATTTGGAATTTAGCTCTATATTCTCAATCTTCGTTATATAATTCTAGCAATAACTTCATAGATTCAGTATTTTGCAGCGCTCACCTGTGTGGCAATGAAGCCGGCAGCCCGGATCCGGTCCTGGACTTGACCAAAAGGAGCACTATACAAAAGAAAGTAGTTGGATCCAGCTTCCGTTGAAACTTCAATTTTATTGCTATGCGGTAAAATCCAGTACAGACATGGCACAGAGTACAATGGTTCAGTCTACGCGTTTCGGACCCTACTTCTGTTTTAGGTCCTTACTCATGACATGCCATGCCAAGCTATGTTCGCCGGGAACTGTTCGCCGGCGAATAGTTCGGGCCATCTCTATTAGGCAAGATATAAAATATCTGACTAAGAATGCACAAGTGTCCATAAATAAAGGTGGACTAACCTGACTATGGGATCCCCTCAGGGCTAAATAAATAAAAGACATACCATTGTGGTTTAGTAGCATATGGATCCTGCTAAGGAGAGTGTTTTGCACTTTGTACCTTGTCCACGCTTCTTTCTGTTGTTGATCCAATTCCACATAGCAGAAAGGCTCTAGAAAGAAGATCTGCACTCTGGAAAGCTGGGTGCTGGAAAGGCTGGAAAGGCTTCTTTTCGTGTTCGATTTGTCCATTTTTTTAAAGAAATTAGATTTGTGGTTGAATTGATTCTACATGTGTCAAATGTGCCCTAATTGTGCTGAAAAATTGGTATATGACACTCTGAGGTCTCCAAGGATTCAGATTTTTTATATTTTGTGGTTTTGTGGAAAGGATAATTTGTGTAGGTGTAATAACTGGCAGCAATAGTAGTGCCAGCAGAAGCATGGAACAAACAATTCAGTAGATGTGTGTGTGGCTGTTTTAAGATAGTAGTAGTAGTGGTTGTGTAGAGGCAATGGTAGTGACAGTAGTTGTAATGGAAGTGGAAGTAAGGGGATTAGCAGCTTGGAATAGCAGCTGCAGCAGTGGCAGTAGCAGCCATATGCTGTGAAACATGATGGTAGGAAGGCAGGCAGACAGCAGCAGTGGTAGGATGGGGCCAGCCATAAATAGCCACCGTCACCAATGTCAGATATATTGATTGACCTTAACTGGAGAAGTATGAAAATCCTTGCGGATCCATGCCTTGTTCATTTTGACAAAGGTGATTTTTTTTGTACACTAGCGGAAAACACCTTTGTCCTTTTAGGTGTGACAACACCACCTGCCTCACTGAAAACCCTTTTTGAGATGACACTTGAGGCCATAAAGCCCAGATTGGTGGAGTGCTGCAGTGATAAAGGATCTTTGGAGCTCAGCCAGAGTGGCCATTAAGTTCTTGGTCACCTCTCTTACCAAAGTCCTTCTCCCCTGGTTACTTAGTTTAGTGGGGAGGCTAGTTCTAAGAGTAGTACAGGTTGTTAGAAACATCTACCATTTCATAATTTTGGTGGCCGCTGTATTCTTGGGAACTTTCAGGGCAGCAAACATTTTATAGTACTCTTCTCCAGATCTAAGCCTACACATAATCCTGTGTCCGAGCTCTACAGGCAGTTCTTTCCTCCTCATGGCTTGGTTTTTGCTCTGATATCAATTGTCAGCTATGATACCTTATATAGACAGAGGGTGGCTTTCCAAATCATATCTTAATCTCTCAATTTACCATAGGTGGACTCCAATCAATGTATAAAAACATCTCAAAGAAGATTAAGAGTTACTAGATGGTGTCATTTCTAAAGAAACCTAGCACTCTATCAAAAATCAATGAGAGACATTTGATTGGTTGTTGGTGGCTCCACCCACTTTTTCTAACCTTGAAATGGAAACACCCAATTACCACATTTGTGATATCTGAGGTCCTTGACATCAATGATGTGAGAATGGCAGCATTTTTAGTTTATCCCATTTAATACAATAGAAAAAATCTAATTGGCTGTTTTTGGCTCCGCCCACTCTTTAAATTTGAATTTCAGTCACCCAGTGAAGACCCTGCCATTATCATTGAAAGAATGGCAGTAAATTAAATGTTCCCATTGATTAGCAATAGCTAATACTTTATTGGCTGTTTTAAGCTCCGCCCAGTTTTTCAAATTTTAACCCCAGTTACCCAGTCATGGTCTGTGCCAAGCTTGGGGCCTATGCCTTTAAAACTGTGAGAATGGCAGTATGTGAAAATTCTACTGTGTATATACGAATGGCAAAAAGGTGATTGGCTTAGGGGAAATCTGACAGGCTGTTTTTGGCTTGGCCCATTTTTTAAATTTGAATTCCAATCACTCAGTGACCGAATGTACCAAGTTTGAAGACCTTGCCATTAACAGTCTATGAGCAGCGGCAGTTTTAAATTTTCCCATTTAAACAAATTGCTGAAATTTGATTGGCGGTTGTAGATGCCGCCCACGTTTTATCAATTTTAACCCCAATGACCCAGTGACCCATGGTGCCAAGTTTGGGTGCTCTGGCCTAAATAATGTGAGATTGGCAGCAATTAAAATTTTCTCATTGAAGTCAATAGGGAAAATCTGATTGGTTGATTGTGGCTCAGCCCAATTTTAAAATTTGAATTCCAGTCACCCAATGACCAAATGTACCAAGTTTGAGGCCCCTTCCATTAACAGTGTAAGAATGGCTGCAATTTAAATATTCCCATCGAATACAAATAGGTAATATTTGATTGACAGTTTTCCAAAATTTAACCCCAATCACCCAGTCATGGTATGTGCCAAGTTTGGGGCCTCTAGCTTTAAAGCTGTAAGAATGGCAGTATTTGAACGTTTTACATTGAAGTCAATAGTTGAAATCTGATTGGCTCTTTTAGGCTCCATCCACTTTTCCTACATTTTGACCGCAGTCACCCAGTGAGTAATTGTGCTAAGATTGGGACACTTGGCATTTAAACTGTGATAATAGCAACAGTTTATCTGTTTTTCATTAAGGTCAATAACTAAAATCTGATTGGCTGTTGTTGTCCCACCCCTTTTTTTCCTAATTGTGAACCACAATCACTCAGTGACTAACACTTTAAGGTTTGGGAATTATGGCATTTAACAAATCACAGAAAAAACTATATATAGACCATCCTGCACGATATGATATTAAATGTGGGGATGTATATGGCTGCATTTACAAAATAACAGAAAATAATGCACTATAAAATTAGAGGCAAGCATAACATATGGACTAAGCCCTCACTCTTGATAAAAACTGAAACTCTTGGTCAATACATTTTGATCAAAATACATCTAAGCCCACCTACCGGCGACAAGGTGGTCTCAGTTCAGGCAGGTTCTTATGCTAACCTATTCATGCTGTGGTGCATTTTTCAGGAGAACAGTCCCCGCACATATGGTGTGCTGCCCCTTGTAACCTCCATGTGCATCAGCAACTGGTGGGAGTAGAGACACACACACCTATATGTACCACATTAATCAAGGTCACCTATTAGATAGGTGGGGCAAAAGTGCACTTGAATATCACTCCCAGTGTAGGAGCGTATTCACACATGAAGGTGCCACTCCTTCAAGACAAACCTTGTCGCTGGTAGGTGGGCTTAGATGTATTTTGATCAAAATGTATTGACCAAGTGTCTCAGATTTTATCAAGAGTGAGGGCCTAGTCCATATGTTATGCTTGCATCTAATTTTATAGTGCATTATTTTCTGTTATTTTTATTATGGCATCTAACATGTAAAAATGGCAGCAGTTTTATTTTTTTCTATTGAAAATCAATGAGTGAAATTTGATTAGTTGTTGGTGGCTCTGCCCACTTTTTCTAACCTTGAAGTGGAAACTCCCAATGACCACATTTGTGATATTTGAGGTTCATGACATTAATAATGTAAGAATGGCAGCATTTTTAATTTTTCCCTTTTAAATCAATCAAAGAAGTCAGATTGGTTGCTTTTGGCCCTGCCCACTTTTTTAAATGTTACTCCCAGTCCTCCAGTGACCAACGGTGCCAAGTTTGAGGACCATGCCATTAACAGTCTAAGATCAGCGGCAGTTTTAAATTTTCCCATTTAAACAAATAGCTGAAATTTGATTAGCCGTTGTAGACTCCTTGGAGACCCACTTTTTATAAATTTTAACCCCAATCACGCAGTGACCCATGTGGGTGCTCTGGCCTAAATAATGTGAGAATGGCAGAAATTTAAATATTTAGTGTTGAGCGCGAATATTCGAAAAGCGAATTTTTTTAGCGAATATCGGCACTTCGCTAATTCGCGAATATTTCGAATATAGCGCTATAAATTCGCTATTTCGAATATTCGTTTTTTTTTTTTAGTTATATTTTTTCTTTCCTACTTCCCAAAAGTAGTTCTTACCTGTCAGATTTGAGGAATTACGTTGAAATCGCAATGCGATTAATTCAAGTTATATTAATCGCATTGCGATTACAACTTAGCACTGCTATCTTACATAGGCTAGAATTAACGAATATGGGTATAGCTAATAGCTATGCTAGCAGTGCTAAGTTGAAATCGCAATGCTGAATACTTAAGTTAAATTAATCGCATTGCGATTACAACTTAGCACTGCTATCTTACATAGGCTAGAATTAACGAATATGGAGTATAGCTAATGCTATGCACTAGCAGTGCTAAGTTGAAATCGCAATGCGAATACTTTAAGTTAAATTAATCGCATTGCGATTTCAACTTAGCACTGCTGCTATATTCCATATTACGTTAACCGTTAATTCTAGCAAGCTGACCCATTATAAACCCAGCTCTAAGTTGAAATCGCAATGCGATTAATATAACTTGAATTAATCGCATTGCGATTTCAACGTAATTCCTCAAATCCGACAGTACATTTTAGTATATGAAGACGTTCCCATGGTGATGGGGACGCTCCATGAGCACAGAAGTTATGGTTGGCTTGGTAGAATTAGCGAATAGCGAATATGACGAATGTATTCGTCATATTCCTCAAAACGAAGATAACGAAGTATTCTACATCTTCGTTTAGCTACCTATTCGTCTCGTCATCGTCAACTTCGCTATTCGCTAATTCTAGCAGCAATCAAATAGGAAGGTTGACTTACCAGACAGCTGTGTTAAATTCACTATGCGATTTTTATTTTTTTTTTTAATACAATAATTATATTACTTGATAAAATTATTATAAGTATTCTATTTATTAACCGCTTCAGGACCGCCGTACGCAGGATTGCGTCCTGCGGGCGGTCCTGTTCTTCTGATCGGACGCGCCGGGGCGTCATCTCGCGAGACGCGAGACTTCCTGTGAGCAGCGCGGGCGCGCGCGTTCACAGCGTCTGGCGTCTGAAGAGTTGTACTACAGCCTGCCAGCGATGATCAATCGCTGGCAGGCTGTAGATGCGATATAAATCGCATCAAACAGCTATATCAGACGCTGTTTTATGAACAGCGTCTGATATAGCTGCTACCTGGTCCTCTGGTGGTCCCATTTTCTGGGATCGACCACCAGAGGACCAGGTAACTACAATAAAGTTGCACCAAACACTACACTAACCCCCCCACCCCCTCACCTATTAACCCCTTGATCACCCCATCTAGACCCCTGATCACCCCCTGTCATTGATCACACCCTTGTAAGGCTCCATTCAGACGTCCATATGTGTTTGCGGATCCGTGGATTCACAGATCCGTGGATTCACGGATCAGCGGATCCGATCCGCGGATCCGATCCGCAGATCCTCAAAACACGGACACCGGCAATGTGCTTTCCGCATTTTGCAGATCCGCACATTGCCAGAACTATATAGAAAATGCTTTTTCTTGTCCGCAGTGCGGACAAGAATAGGACATGTTCTATATTTTTGCGAACGGAAGTGCAGACCCGGAGCGCGGATCCGTAATTCCGGATCCGAGCGGGACAAAGTCTGTCCCCATAGAAATGAATGGGTCCGCAATTCCGTTCCGCAAACAGAATTGCGGACGTGTGAATGGGGCATAAGGGTCCCCTATCACCACCAGTTAGTTAGCTACTTGTTAGGTAGCTGGCGCCCAGCCCACCGCACCGCAGTCACTGATTTTGGCAGAGATTTATTCATCCACATTGATCGATGCGAATGAAGAAATCTGTGCCGTTCATTTTTTTTTTTCAGCGCAGAGGCTGAGCGGAAAAAAATCTCATTACCCGTATGCTCAATATACGGAGAATCGCAGAAACTCCTAATGCTGGCCATACGTGTAATGATTGCGGAGACCCTCAAATGCCAGAGCAGTACAAAAACCTCACATGTGACCCCATTTTAGAAAGAAGACACCCCAAGGTATTCCGTGAGGGTATGGTGAGTTCATGCAAAATTTTATTTTTGTCACAAGTTAGTGGAATATGAGACTGTAAAAAAAAAAAAAAAAACAATTTCCGCTAACTTGTGCCAAATTTTTTTTCCTGTGAACTCGCCATGCCCCTCACGGAATACTAGGGTGTCTTCTTTCACAATGGGGTCACATGTGGGGTATTATACTGCCCTGGCATTTTAGGAGTGCTAAAGCGTGAGAATCCAAATGCGTAAAAATGGCCTGTAAAATCCTAAAGGTACTCATTGGTTTTAGGGCCCCTTTGCGCATCTTGGCTGCAAAAAGTGTCACTCATGTGGTATCGCCGTACTCAGGAGAAGTAGGGCAATGTGTTTTGGGGTGTATTTTTACATATACCCATACTGGGTGTGAGAAATATCGCTGTAAACGACAACTTTTTACATTTTTATTCAAAGTTGTCAATATACAGAGATATTTCTCTCACTCAGCATGGGTATATGTAAAATACACCCCAACACATTGCCCTACTTCTCCTGAGTACGGCGATACCACATGAGTGACACTTTGCAGCTAAGATGCTAAGGCCCAAATTCAACGAGTACCTTTTAGGAAGAGTATTTTTACGCATTTTTCTTCTCACGCTTTAGGGCCCCTAAAATGCCAGGGCAGTATAAATACCCCACATGTCACCCCATTTTGGAAAGAAGACACCCCAAGGTATTCGCTGAGGGGCATAATGAGTTCATGAAAAATTAAACTTTTTGTCAAAAGTTAGCGGAAAGGGAGACTTTGTGAGAAAAACAATAAAAAATCAATTTCCACTAACTTGTGCCAAAAAAAAAATATTCTATGAACTCGCCATGCCCCTCATGGAATACCTTGGGGTGTCTTCTTTCCAAAATGGGGTCACATGTGGGGTATTTATACTGCCCTGGCATTTTAGGGGCCCTAAAGCGTGAGAAGAAAAATGCGTAAAAATGCCCTCCTAAATGGTACTCATTGGAATTTGGGCCCCTTTGCGCATCTTGGCTGCAAAATAGTGTCACACATGTGGTATCGCCGTACTCAGGAGAAGTAGGGCAATGTGTTTTGGGGTGTATTTTTACATATACCCATGCTGGGTGAGAGAAATATCTCTGTAAACTGACAACTTTGAATAAAAAATGTAAAAGTTGTCGTTTACAGCGATATTTCTCACACGCAGCATGGGTATATGTAAAAATACACCCCAAACACATTGCCCTACTTCTCCTGAGTACAGCGATACCACATGAGTGACACTTTTTGCAGCCTGGATGCACAAAGGGGCCCTAAAACCAATGAGTACCTTTAGGATTTCACAGGGCATTTTTATGCATTTGGATTCTCACACTTTAGGGGCCCCTAAAATGCCAGGTGAGTATAAATACCCCACATGTGACCCCATTTTGGAAATAAGACACCCCAAGGTATTCCGTGAGGGGCATGGTGAGTCCACAGAAGTTTTATTTTTTGCCACAAGTCAGCGGAAATAGTTTTTTTTATTTTTTTTTTATTTTGTTTTTTACAAAGTCTCATATTCCACTAACTTGTGACAAAAAATAAAATTTTACATGAACTCACCATACCCCTCACAGAATACCTTGGGGTGTCTTCTTTCCAAAATGGGGTCACATGTGGGGTATTTATACTGTCCTGGCATTTTAGGGGCCCCTAAAGTGTGAGAATCCAAATGCATAAAAATGCCCTGTGAAATCCTAAAGGTACTAGTGCGGAAGTGCTGTAGTGCGGAATTGTAAAAAGTGGCCTGGTCTTTAAGGGTGTTTAAGCTAGGGGGGCTGAAGTGGTTAAAAAAAAAAAAAAAAAAAAAAAATCGCATAGCGAATTTAACACAGCTGTCTCACTCTCTATAGTCAACCTTCCTATTTGATTGCTAGAATTAGCGAAGTTGACGAATAGGTAGCTAAAACGAAGATGTAGAATACTTCGTTATCTTCGTTTTGAGGAATAGACGAATACATTCGTCATATTCGTCATCCTCGCTAATTCTAGATATGAAACCAATAGGAAAGTAGCCTTAAGTACAAATCGCAATATGCGATTATTTAAATCGCATGTTAATCGCGATAACTAGAAAAAATGACGAATATTCGATTTCGACGAATATGAAACGAATATTCATTCGAATATTCGCGAATTTCGTCGAAATCGAATATAGCACCTGCCGCTCATCACTATAAATATTCTCATTGAAGTTAATAGGGAAAATCTGAAATTGGCTGTTCTTGGCTCTGCCCACTTTTGAAATTAGAATTTCCGTCACCCAGTGACCGAATGTACTAAGTTTGAAAGTGAGTTTAACTTCAAAGCTATACGAGTGGCAAAAGTTTACAATTTTACAATGAAAGTCTATGGCAAAAAGTGGGGTCTTCGGGGGGCTGCCCCACGGGCCTGGAGGGTGGGATCGGTTAAGAATACACAAGCAACCTAATTGGGTATGTGCTGAACAAGTGTGCAAAGTTTGGTAATTGTACTCCTAAAACTATGGGAGGAGTAGCGTATAGAAAATAGCAATATTTTCAATAGGCGTTGCTAGCTCCGCCCACTTTTGGGTGTCCCCCCAAAATTTACCCTTTTATTCAGTTTGACACCAACAATTTGTGGTCCAAATTTGGGGAGTGTAGCTTCAAAACTGTGCAAGTGAGAGCAATTCGAAAATGTTTCCTGTCAAAGTCAACGGCAAAAAAGGGGTCTTCGGTGGTCCGCCGGAGGGTGGGATAGCTTATTAAAGCACAAGCAACTTACCTCATTATAGGTCGAAGAAGTGTGGAAAGTTTGGTTTATGTATCCCCAAAACTGTAGGAGGAGTAATGTATAGAAAAAGGGGCGGGGCCAGGGCTGAACTGGCTTATTGGGATATTGGGCAATTTCCCGGAGGGCCACCGTCCCTGGGGCTGCTTTAAGATGTGCACTGGCCGGCCTGCACTTGCGGCCACAATCACGGGTGGACTGGCTGGGAAGGGGGCCCATGGCGGCAGCAGGTCACAGGGAGATGAACGCTTCCACTGTGGAAGCGTTCATCTCCATAGTCATCTGTGTCGCCGTCCTCAGGACAGCGATACAGATGGCTGTGCTGTGGGGAAGGGGAGAGAGAGGCATCTCCCTTCCCTGTTCCTCTGATAGGCTGCTGGCACAAGGCCCGCAGCCTATCAGAGGCCAATGCAGGTGGTGCAATGACGTCATCGCTCAACCTGAGCCGTACAACGTGGGACACAGTCTGGAAGAGGCCTGCATAGCATCTCTGTCATGGAGGTAAGTATAAGTGTTTGTTTTTTATTTTTTTTTAATACCAGACTTTCTGTTATTGGCGGCTTGAAAAGTGATTGGCTGTTTTTGGCCCCACCCACTTTTTAAAATTTGAACCCAAGTCACCCAATGACTGTGCCAAATTTAATGACCCTGGCATTAACAGTCTAAGAGCAGTGGTAATTTAAATTTTCCTATATAAAACAAATGGCTGAAATGTGATTGGCTGTTGAAGGCACCACCCACTTTTCCTAAATTCTAACCACATTCACCCAGTGACCCACGGTGCCAGTTTGGGGACTCTAGTTTTTATATCGAAGGCATAACATCTTTTTACATTTTCTCATTAAAAGTCAATAGGGGATATCTGATTGTCTGTTTTTCCCAGCCGACTTTTTAAATTTGAATTCCAGTCACCCAGTGACCGATTGTACTAAGTTTGAAGACGCTGCCATTAACAGTGTAAGAATGGCTGCAATTTAAATATTCCTATTGAATAGCAATAGGTAATATTTGATTGGCCTAGTTTTCCGAATGTTAACAGCAGTCACCCAGTCATGGTCTGTGTCAAGTTTGGGGCCTCTGGCTTTAAAACTGTGAGAATGGCAGTATTTGAAAGTTTTACATTGAAGTTAATAGGTGAAATCTGACTGGCTGTTTTAGGCTCCACCCACTTTTCCTAATTTTTTTACCGCAGTCACCCGTTGAGTAATTGTGCTAAGTTTGAGACACTTGGCATTTAAACTGTTATAATAGCAGCAGTTTATCTGTTTTCATTAAGGTCAATGGCTGAAATCTGTTTGGCTGTTGTTGCCCCGCCCTATTTTTTCCTAATTGTGAACCACAGTCACCCAGTGACTAAAACTTTAGAGTTTGGAAATTATGGCATTTAATGTGTAAAAATGGCAGCAGTTTAATTTTTTTCTATTAAAAATCAATGAGTGAAATTTGATTGGTTGTTGGTGGCTCCGCCCACTTTTCTAACCTCGAAGTGGAAGCACCAATGATCTGATTTGTGATATTTGAAGTCCATGACATCAATAATGTGAGAATGGCAGCATTTGTAATTTTTTTCCAATTGAAATCAAAGAAATCTGATTGGTTGTTTTTGGCCCCACACATTTTTCTGAATTTTAATGCCAGTCCTCCAGTGACCAACTGTGCCAAGTTTGAGGACCCTGCCATTAACAGTCTAAGATCAGCGGCAGTTTTAAATTTTCCAATTTAAACAAATAGCTGAAATTTGATTGGCCGTTGTAGACTCCGCCCACTTTTTAAAATAAATTTTAACCTTAGTCACCCAGTGACCCATGGTGCCAAGTATGAGTATTCTGGCTTAAATACTGTGAGAATGACAGCTTTTTAAAGTTTTCTTATTAAAGTCAATAGGGAAAATCTGATTGGTTGTTTGTAGCTCCGCCCACTTTTTAGAGTTCCCAAAATGTGACAGAAATTTTCAGGTTGACCCCATGACTAAGTGACTCAAGTTTGGCGAGTTTAACTTCACCCTCAGTTCACACTTGCGCGTTTTACAGCGCTTTTGAACGCGCTGTAAAAGCTCAACAGGAGAAAACTCATGTTTCCCTATGGGCATGGTTCTCACCTGAGGGTTTTCCAGCGCGTTTGAACGCGATGTAAATCGCCCTACGCTCAAAGAAGTTCTTGAGCTTCTTTGGGGCATTTTGTCGCGCGTTTGCACCCATAGACTTCAATGGGAACGCGCGTAAAACGTGCGTAAACACGCGTTTAACACGCGTTAAAGTGTAGATATGCCTTTTTCAATTGGTCTCCAGAGTCACGAACGCGCGTATGATGCGCGTTTCCTATTTGCAAAAACGCGCTGTAATACGCGTGACAAAAACGCACGTAAAACGCGCGTCTCAGAAACGCTCAGTGAATCCAGGGTCAAAGCTGTGCAAGAGGCAAAAGTTTACAATTTTCCAATGAACCTCTATGACAAAAAATGTGGTCTTCGGTGGGCTGCCCCACGGACACTTTGGGGTGTCCTCTCAAAATTTACCCTTTTATTCGGGTTGACACCAACAATATGTGGTCCGAGTTTGGGGAGTGTAGCTTTAAAACTGCGAGTGGGAGCGATTTGAAAATTTTCCCTGTCAAAGTCAATGGCAAAAATGGGTCTTCGGAAGTCCACCGCAGGGGCCCGGAGGGTGGGATCGCTCATTAAAGCACAAGCAACTTACTTTGCTATAGGTCAAATAAGTGTGGAAAGTTTGGCGTTTGTAACCCCAAAACTGTAGGAGGTGTAGCGTATAGAAACACAAGGGGCGCTAAGAATAACAATAAGCTGAAACGTAAACAAAAAATCGAATAACAGTATGTTGGCCTTTCAAGCCAACATAATGGGAGGCCCTAGAGCTAAATTTCAAGTGTCGTAGCAAAAGGTTTGAATCCCTATTTCACAAAAATACCTAAAATTTTGACCTGAAAGTCTATAAAATTATGTGTAAAATTGCTAACGTGTCTGATTATTGAGTCCCAACAGGGACTCCAGTATTACAGGGTTAACATCAATCTTAAGTGCATTTATGTCCTGTGCAGTATGAGACTAAGGTGCCTATGGCCCACCAGCAGAATTCATTCAGGGGACTCAGTAAACAGCTGCATGCAAATACTATTTGACCCTCATTCACAAATCCATAAAACTGTACCAAAAACATGTTTTTCAGTAGTAACCCAATGCCTAGCCTGTGCTGCAGACTGTTCTGTCCTGTAGCCCTGCCAGTATCCTGTTGGCTAACTTTTCTTGACAAGGTTCCTTTAGTTATGTGAGCCAGGAATACACATAGCTCATATAGCAAAATATCTCAGTAATGTCGAGTTCGGAAACTGGGGAAAGGATGCTGGCTGGTCTGCCTATGAACCTAGAAGTCATCTCAGCCACCTGATGCATCTATAATAATAGACTGAGTAGTTTATTAAATAATTTACCCAATTTTTATATAGAGTATACATGTACAGTATACATGTTAGTATACATATACAGTATACATGTTAGTATACTGTACATTGCCTATCTGTGTGTAATGCAGTCAGTCTATAATGCTCTGTGACACTTGTGGAGTGGATGACCTTGGCTCACACTTGCTCAGGGGCTCCACCAGGGATTCACCTGTTCCGCAGTGGGCCATTCTGAGCTTATTCCCCTGCTTGGCAAAGTGTGTTTGATGCAGTGGGTAAACACTGTCACACTATATGACAGACAATCAGATGCTGTTCAAGTTTAGTTTTTTACTTGTCCTATTAGATTTGTCTGTTTAGACAGCTAACCCTTAGTGCCTGCTAGGTAGTTATATTTATTTCAGATAACTTATATAAATGCTAGGCATGGGTCTGATATTTGATTTCAGATGTCACAACTGCTGGTATCATTCTGTCAACTTTATTCCAGAACAGCACGCTCCCACAAAGACACACATTGCTTCATAAAAAAAAAAAAAAACTGCTGACTATTGTGTGGTCTGGCAAACGTTCTGAAGCTACCAGTGATGACAGTTTAACCCATTCTAGGTAAAAAAAGATCTGGACCATGGATAATAACATTTGAGCATCACCAGATAATTGTTCTAAGAAGATCAAGTGATTACTTAATACTGCTATCAAAATATTAGTCATTGATATCTGATGATTTTCCAAGGTAAATATTAGTCAAATGAATTTGCCAATTGTATAAAAAAGCTAAGCAAAAAACATCAAATGATGTGTTTTGTCATAGAACTGAAGCAACTGTTCTATGTAAGATTCCAATTGAAAAAAGATTATTTATTTATTTAATATGTTTTTATTTTGTTTTTCTCTTCCTCCTGGGTTGGCGAGGGATCGGTAACTGTTTGTTGTGTTGGGTCGTAATTGTATTATTATTATTATTACAATAGGTAAGTTTGCAAAATAAAGTCAATTTATTACAAAAATATTCCAATTAGAAGTGTGTTGACTGGTATTGACGACAACAACAACCACATTGGCAATATTGACAATCACAATACATTAGTAAGCACCTTGTATTTACTTTGTCTATATGATAAATACTATTTGCTGAAGTGAGACAACCCCTTTAATATTATTCAGCATTAAAAATTTGTTACTTTTTGATACAAATTATGTTATAAAAATGTTCCATGTGTCCTCCTGGTGTTCAACCTGTATAGTAATGTGCACTTCCACCTACTGGGCTGGATGAGCATGGTCACATGTGCTCAGTTCCATCCTTCAACTACCGCCAGCCATGGCTTCTGTTAGAAGCTTTGACAGTTAGAGGAGAGAGCTGTAGCAAAAAGGATACACCCCGTGAGAAAGGGCACACACCCCTGAGCTGCAAGCCTTAGGAAAATCTAGCAGAGTGATAGGAACAATGAATGGGGAGATCTCTCCATGTGAGGTACAGGGCTGGTTCTAGCTTTGTTAGAAAGAGATTGTCATTTGCGGTATTATGTCTGATTTTCATTTTTTTACATCAATCATGGGATAACCCCTTGTTTTATTTTTTTACAGGCTGTCGAAAAAATTACACAGGTCAATTGTAGGGGGTAGACACTTATACTTATTCACTGTAAATCTTGAATTACTCCTGTGCTGAGAGCACTGAAAGTATAGCAAATAAATGGAGTCCTGAAAGATGTAACTTTGTAAGTGATAAACTTACCTTGAAAAGGAATTTGAAAAATGGATATCAAACTGGGCAAACTCTTTTAGAAAAGAATGCAAAGTAATAAACGTACGTATTGATGAATCAGGGTGAGCAGAATTAATTTATTATTAAAAGAAGGCCAGAGGCCCAGGACGGATACTTGTATGTTTAATGATAAAGTTATAATAAAGACTGGTAAGACTGCAATATACAATAAGAATATATGAGATACCGCTACTACCCAATCTTGGGTAACAAAGGTAACTAGCGGAATGTCAGTAGACATCAGAGATCATTGATGATGACATTTTACCAAGTGGTTAATAGCATGCAATCAGTTAGAATACTGTGATTTATTCTGGTAAACTATTCTGACATATTGTAAAGGTTTCAATGTCCCTCACAAATTCACTTTTACTGCAGTGACGTCTCTGGCACATTTTAAAAGCATCCCCACATGACATTCAATTATCCTGAATGTACTAATATAGGAAAGACGTCTGTCCGACATCAGTGATGTTGGCAGGAACTCAGGTGTTGCTGAAATGTCTAACCTTTATGTGCTTTACAACAATGAGCACACAATGTGAGAGATAAAAGCAATGAATGGCCTGTAGTGGCTCCCTATATTTACCGATGCCTAAAATGTTGCTCAGTTTCCAACTTTGCATGGTTTGTGAAAAACAATGTGTACAATTCGAAGAGTTTTGGGAAATTTTTGTTATAAAGTTAAAAAGATATACATATTTACTGCTAATAATCAGTATCTATATTTCAGACATGTTTATTAGACTCTTGTGACATTGTATCCTGATTCTTGTAATATCATGTGGTCCAATGATGACTGAGCCTCTATGAACAGTGTCGCTTTACTCTACAGACACTAGATGATGCGTTTGTGTGCTATTAACAAAACTATGGATATATGTGCATTTTTGGACAATATTTTACCTTCTGATATGTCAATGAAGAGTTCAACATCATAGCTAGGATATATGGTAATCTAGAAGCTTTGACTGGACAGAACACTCTCCCGCTTTGTTAAATGCTATTTGTAAGCGTCTTAGGCCTCTTTCACACGAACTTGTGTGCCCCGTGCTGTGGACTGCAAATTGCGGTCCGCAATGCATGGGCACCAACCGTGGGGCAGCCGCAGCGGCTCGCGGACCTATTCACTTCAATGGGTCCGTGATCCGCCCGTTCTGCAAAAATATAGGACATGTTCTATATTTTTGTGGGACAGAAGTACAGAACGTAACCCCACGGAAGCACTCCATAGTGCTTTCTTTGTGTTCCATTTCGTGATTCCGTTCTGCACCGTTCCGCACCTCCGGATTTGCGGACCCATTGAAGTAAATCGGTACTGCATCCATGTATTGCGGATCGGCAGATGCGGTTTGCAATATGGGCACGGGGGGGCACACGTTGGTGTGAAAGAGCTCTTAGGTGGTCATTTATCTGTTAAGGTTGTTTTTAGGTCAGTTTTAAATCTGTCTTTGTTATCTGTGCCTGCACCAAACTTATGAACTGGTCCACCATAATAATTTATGTGGTGTGAGTGTTATGTGGTTGCTGAGTGTGGGTTGCAACTGTTTTGTGACTTTTGCCAAAGTCACATATAGTAAATGAGCCATAATCCGGGCCTAATCTCACTTTTAGCTCTTACACATAGACCACTGTGAAAAGTGGCGAGGGTCACAAATATGTTGCAGTTGCCATGGAAATGTTGCAGTTGCCATTACTTTTTTACGCCACAAAACTGCCATATCTGATTTCATAAATGACAACCTTAGAATCTAGACCCCCCGACCACTGCTACCATTGTTGAAATTTATAAGGCAAATATACACACTGATGTCTAAATTGTGAACATTTTTAGATTTTTTAGAAGCCAAGCAGATACAAGTAGTACCGGAATAGGGCCTACATTTGGCTAGTGGCCTATTGTGCATTATTACAATATGTAAAAAAATAAAATGTGCAGTCAAATACACTTAGAAAATACAGGCGCATGTCTTACTTTAGTCTTTGTCTCACAGAACTAGGACCCATAGACCATTAGAGACAATTGTGATCTCCAGGGCCATGACCTATGCAGACATGCAGACCTTACTGTATAATAAAAATCATTTGTGTGTTGTGGCTCCAACTCGAACAATACTCCAATTTGAACCAAGCCTCAGCATAATCGATTTTCTCCTTTAGAAGACCAGGCAATTTATTTTTCTGCATCTTGGAACTGTGGCAGTCAAAAGTCTATCACCATTTCAGAAAGACATGCTTGAATGCAGGCAAGTTGTTTGTGGAGCTAGTCACTTATACACTTATATACTTATACATTATATACATACAATATACAATTTATATTTTAAAAGAAATGCAAAAAAATTATATTTATATTTGCATTATTTTTAATTATCTTTTATGACTTTTTTTTAAATTCCAGAATGGGAGATGTATTATTTCTGATTTTATATAATAATGTGCTTGTGTATATACATACTGTATATATGCGCCTCTAAGTACCAAGCTGTTATTAGGGCATACCCAAGCCCAGACTGTTAATATGTTTACTCTATGAGTCTTTTCAGACTTAGTCTTAAAACGCGTCCATTAAACAGAACCAGGGGAACACATTAATCAACATACATCAAAAGAGTGTTCTTTTGGTGTTTGTTTGGTGCCATCTGGTGGGGTTTGTGATTTTTTTAGCTACATGAAATAGTGCTATACTCCAAAAGGCAAAATATATCATAAGTCTTGCGTGGAACCACAACACTTACTCCAATACCAATATCAAACACCACACAAAAATAATCAACAATTCATTTTTATTACATGATCCAAAAAGACATATACAAAACACATATATAATAAAATACATACAAATTGGAAGTGACAGGAATGTGGAAGGCTAATCCCCAACCCTGGGACCAATGCTACTCAATCACAAGACACTACAGTCTGCATAGTATAATATACTTCAGTACATAGTCAGCACAGGTTTCCATCATTTGACCTAAGGTAGCCGAAGGCTATCCCTGTATACCCCTGTCGCTATGTACATCAACAAGAGAAATGTTGAATCAATCAATAACAGACTGAGGACACTATATATGCAATACAATATAATGATACTAACCCAAGGTTGGAGGGTGTGGCCCGAAGTCCATGTCGCTTTCGTGCTTCTTCACATGCCCTGTGAAGAAGCGCGAAAGTAATACAGACGTTCTTTTCGCAAAATATAGTAAAACATTTTTTTTATTAAATAGAGAAAAAGAAAAATAGACATATTAGGTATCTCCGCGTCTGTATCGACCGGCTTTATAAAAATATCACATGACCTAACCTCTCAGGTGAACACCGTCAAAAAAATAAAATAAAAACTGTGCTAAAAAAATCATTTTTTGGTCACCTTACATCACTAAAAGTGCAACATCAAGCGATCAAAAAGGCATATTCCCCCCAAAATCATACCAATCTGACTGTCACCTCATCCCACAAAAAATGAGCCCCTACCGAAGACAATCGCCCAAAAAATAAAAATACTATGGCTCTCAGACTATGGAGACACTAAAACTAGTGATGAGCAAGCATGCTCGGCCGAATATCTGTTCGGGTCGAGTATCGCTATGCTCGGCACATGGTGGTACTCGACAGAGTACCGCAAGTGCTCGAGCGCAATGCTCGAGTCTCCACCCTGCATGTTTTGCGGGTTTTAAGCAGCCAATAAAGGTGCAGGTAAGTACTGCCCTCATATTTTACCACACTGATCTTGATGTTATGTAAATGTCAAGGATCTTTCTACAGCAAATTTTCTATCAAGTAATATAACGAAGATCCTTTTAAAACTTAGCTTTTAATGAATAAAGATAAAAAAGGGGTGCCTATTAATATCAAAGTCACCAATATACAAAAATGAACTTATTCAATATGACTCTCTGGAGAAAAAACTGATACATATATCCACAGTCAAAAATGATAGACACAGTAGGGCTAGGGGAGGGGGACTATTGATTGGTAGGCATATATGGGATACTGATTATGTCATGGGGTCAGGTAGGTACCTCTCCCTATCCCGACCCTAACTATCGTCAGCCCAGTGACAGCCCTTAATGGTGGGGTTTCTCTGTCCTCGAACCTCCCCTCACTGGCCCTTAGCTGGCCCTCATACGTAAACAAAACCCAAAAATTGATCAAGCTATAGAGATATCTTGATCAATTTTTGGGTTTTGTTATGTATTTAGTGCTGCTGGTGGCATTATAACAGATAAACGTATCTGCTTGTACACTGGCAATGCTGACAGGTTGACTCAGATAAAAATGAACAAGGCCCCTGACTTCTCAACTTCACCAGAGTAGAGCTGAGCTGAAGATGAACTTAAAGACAATTTCAATCTATCATTTATAATGTACTCAATCTACTGTAGTGTATTCCCATGCACCTTTTCCACCACAAAAAAGAGTATATGGTTGAATCTTGTTTTCTCCTCCTCCTTCTCCCTCCACTCCAATTTTTTTATAGGGTAAGCTCAACTGCAGGCCCTCAGCTCAAATTTTTTTGTAGTGTCAGCTGAACAGCATGCATTCACATATAATGTTTTAGAGTGTCATTTGAACAGCATGCACTCGCATATAATGTTTTAGAGCGTCATTTGAACAGCATGCACTCGCATATAATGTTTTAGAGCGTCAGCTGAACAGCAAGTGCAGTGAGCCAGACCGACAGGGGAATTGTATGTAAGGTTACGGTGTGAGCAATTAGGTAGTCCGAGGGAAAGCACAGTTCTGGTTACTCACGGTTATGTAGTTCCTGGGCCGGTTTGCATAAGTGATGAGGAGAACGGCACAACGATTCTCTGGGGTACGCTCTGATAAGGGACACAGGCCAGATGGTGGTTCGAGGCAGGGCCGGGCCGACAGAGAGGCTGGGGAGGCTCCAGCCTCAGGGCGCTCCAGCCTCAGGGCGCAGGCAGGGGCCGGCGAGAGGGAGAGGGACTGACAGGGGCAGGGCCGGTGCAAGGATTTTGGCCGCCCTAGGCAAAAGAAAAGTTTGCCGCCCCCCCCCCTTATCATTCTTCACCCCCCCCTCCTTTGTCATTCTCCCCCCCCCCGTCATTCTTCACCCCTCCTTCTTTGTCATTCTCCCCCCCCCGTCATTCTTCACCCCTCCTCCTTTGTCATTTCCCCCCCCCCTCTTGTCATTCTTCCTTCCCCCCTCTTGTCATTCTCCCCCCCTCTTGTCATTCTTCTCCCCTCTTGTCATTCTTCCTTCCCCCTCTTGTCATTCTTCCCCCACTCTTGTCATTCTCCTCCCTCCTCCGCCTGTAATGTAGCGTGGCGAGCGCTTTATGGTCCACGGGTACAGGAGCTTTAGATTCCTGTACCCTGACGGACTGACAGGAAGTGCACACTGTGTGCGCACTTCATGTCAGTCCGCCGGGTATAGGAGACACATGCTCCTGTACCCGCGGCCATAAAGAGCTCGGCCGCGCTAATGGACTGACAGGAGGGAGCGCTGAGCGCTTCCTCCTGTCAGCTCCTCTTCATGCTGAGCCCGGGCGGTGCGTCCTCATGGACGCGCCAGCCCGGGCAGTGCTGCAGCCGCCTGAGGCTCAATTCAGAGCGCTCGGGCGGCTGCAACATGAGGCAGGGCCGGCGCTCCTAGCAGCGCCCCTTGCCAAGGGGCGCTCTACGCGGCGGCCTAGTCCGCTTATAGGACGCGCCGGCCCTGGACAGGGGGGAACCGCTCAGCGCTCCCTCCTGTCATTCCCTGAGCCAGGCCCTGTCAGAGCGCTCCTCTCACCTCCATTATGCTGCTTCAGGCCCCCAGCATCAGGCCCCGCTGCCTCAGGCTCTAACTAGATACAGAGTAGCAGGTGGGCGGGAGCCTAACGGACCTCCGTTAGGCTCCGCCCACCTGCTTAATGTGAGGCAGCGCTGGGGTCTGATCCTGGAAGCCTGGAGAAGTGACCATAATGGAGGTGAGAGGAGCAGCTTGATGGGGCCCGGCATTAAGTACAGTGAAATGCCGGGCCCCTTTCATTAAGTCTGTGACAACATGGGGGGCAGAAAGTGCATGACAACATGGGGGGGTAAAAGAGCATGAAAAGATGGGGAGAAGAGTGACAGGGGCAGAAAAACATGACAAGAAGAGGGGATTATGACAAGAGGGGGAGAATGACAAGAGGGGGGCATGACAAATTACTAGGTAGGGGCACTGCTGTGTGGTTGAGGGGGTGTGGGGACATTACTGTGTGGGGGGCAGTGTGGCGGACATTACTGTGTGGGGGCAGTGTGGCGGACATTACTGTGTGGGGGCAGTGTGGCGGACATTACTGTGTGGGGGACAGTGTGGCGGACATTACTGTGTGGGGGCAGTGTGGCGGACATTACTGTGTGGGGGGCAGTGTGGCGGACATTACTGTGTGGGGGGCAGTGTGGCGGACATTACTGTGTGGGGGCAGTGTGGCGGACATTACTGTGTGGGGGCAGTGTGGCGGACATTACTGTGCGGGGGCAGTGTGGCGGACATTACTGTGTGGGGGGCAGTGTGGCGGACATTACTGTGTGGGGGCAGTGTGGCGGACATTACTGTGCGGGGGCAGTGTGGCGGACATTACTGTGTGGGGGCAGTGTGGCGGACATTACTGTGTGGGGGCAGTGTGGCGGACATTACTGTGTGGGGGACTACAGTGTGGCGGACATTACTGTGTGGGGGCAGTGTGGCGGACATTACTGTGTGGGGGACACTACAGTGTGGGGTGGCATTATACAAAAGCTCTGCAGATGCAACTCCCATGTATTGGGTCACCACAATTTGGGTGGTCAATCACTAAATGAACCCTGTTATGGGGAGAATCTGTGGATGACACATATTTGTCCCACAGACACCCCCTCCCCAAAACAGGGTTAATTTACTGAATGACCACCAATAAAAGAGGTGGGGTCACATATGCTATTTCATAATGACAGCAGGGCCCGTGCAGTGACTGTATTCTACTACACCCCCATCCCCCGCTCACTGGATATAATCTTATTAACTATATAACTGTAGTAAATCACTACAGTTATATAGTTAAGATTATATACAGTGTGTGTGTGTGTGTGGGGGTGTAGTAGAATACAGTCACTGCACGGCTCGCTGGCGCTGTCATCAAAAGCAGATACAACCCCACAGCCTCACCCCTTGTATTGGGGGTCATTCCTACATGGACCCTGTTATGGGAGGGGGATCTGTGGATGACACATATGTGTCATCCACAGATTCCCCAATAACAGTATCATCCATCACAGATCCCCAATAGCAGTGTCATCCACAAGTTGGAGGGGGCGGGGGGGGGGGGGCGCACTTGGGCAGCTCAGCCTCTGTTGGTGGTGGACCTTGTCCCAGCCCTGGTTCGAGGTGCCCTTGGTGGTCTGTATTAATGTACCTATAGCAAGGTCCCTGAGTGTCGTGATGCCAGTACCTTTAATGGTGGTACAACCATTTATAGTAGTAGTAATTGAGGAATTGGAAACTGAGACAAGCATGGTACAACTTATGACTTTTACGGAACGTTGCTCCTGGTAACAGTTACATCTAAGTGCAAAACAGTCTCTAGTACATCCAGATATGAAATACAGTCTCTCATGCATATGAGGGTAGGGAAATGTAAGTCCTCAAGGAAAACAAGGTCTTTATCCTTTATATGTGAAAGCTACTGCTTCAGACTAGGCTTTTGAAGTATAAAAAGTGTTAGGCTGGTAACAACTCTCGCCTTATTCTAACCTTGATTAAAAGGTGGTTTTCAGAATCAGTGGCGTACACACAATCCACGGGGCCCCGGTGCAAGACTGATCCATAAACCCCTTCCCGCCCCCGTGGCGGATCCAGAGCCTGGTCAATACTTCACTGGACAATAAGAGACAATGGGGCCCTGTGTCCCTGCCCACCCTCAAGCCACACACACACACACACACAGCGCCACCCGTATACCTCTTACATCCAGTGACATCTCCTTTGATGTAGATATTCTCTTTCCTCATCTTCTCCTTTCAGACCTTCAGACCAGACCGCCATTTTTCCACCGTTTTTCGTCTCTGCATTTTGACAAAAAAAATAAAAAATCTTAGTTTACTACTTTTCCATCATCCTCCCATCTTCTGGACAAAACATCCTACTACCCCCAATACTGTGCCGCTGTGCTCTCCAATAGTGCTCCCAATAATGTGCCAGTAACAAGTGCCTCTCTCCTCTCCCCCCATCATGTGCCAGTATCAAGTGCCAACCCCCTCATGTGCCAGTATCGAGTGCCAAACCCCCACCCATGTGCCAGGCCAGTATCAAGTGCCAACCCCCCCCCCCCATGTTGCTTCACAGGTTCAGCCAAATAGGAGTGTGAGCTCTTCACTCTTGAATAATTAGTAATCATGTGGGGGAGTGGTGGAAACTGCAGCAATGCATGCAGTATGCAGGGCAGGCTTTAGGCACCCCCGGCCCCAACATAACTTACCAGACAGTTCTGCTGGTGCTGGGCCCGCGGCTACTCTTCCTGGCTGGCTCCTCTGCGTCTCACACTCTGGCAGAAATCTGCTCGCCCCACACTGCTCAAGTCTCTCTCCTTCCTGGCAGGCTGCACTGTGTCACTGTCACCTGACCTGACAGCACGCACGCACTATGTCCTGTCGCTGTGCGGGGAGGGTAAAGGGGTGGTCTGCACAGATATGAGACCGGTCCAGGAGGCAGTGGCTAGGCTAGCACTGGGCTAGCCTAGTGCAGCGGGGGCGGGGCCCCCCTGGATTGCCGGGCGAAGGCTAGCACTGGGCTCCGGCCAGGTACAGATAGCAGTCTGCACTGCAAATACAAATATATCTATACAGCACAGTACGCCACTAGTGCACAGGGGGCGGGGCCAGGGATCCACAGGCGGCCGGGCCCCCTGGAGTGCCGGGCCCGGTCGCAAATGCGACTCCTGTGACCCCTGTATGTACGCCAATGTTCAGAATCCTTGAACCTCTATTTCCAGTGCTTTTCTGACAGTTGACCTAACTGTCCTGGAGGCAAAGTCCTACACCTAATTGCAAAGGTACCTGGGAAGCCTTTGGGTATGGCCATTATGCTATCCTTTGACCAATGCTTGCAAATATATATTAATCCCCTTGAAACTTGTCACTGATCACCCCCGAGGGGCAAGCTATAGAAGTAGGCTTCTCACCTCTAGGCTGAATCTTGTAGGCTTTAACCCTGGACTGTAGAGCCATCAGAGAGAGAGCAGAGAGGCAGGAGGACTCTCCCCAGCTAGCAGCTACATCTTGACTGCACACTGACTAAACTTCAGGAAAGAACTCCTAGACTGCTAGGCCCGAGCTAAGCTATATATACACTGTCACACTGCCCCCATTTAGTTGCCAGACTAGTGTGGTGCAATTTTAATTAGCCTAAATGAAAGGATCTTACACAAAATCACTTAGTGAGATGGGAGAATATGACATGAGATGAAGTATGACCTTCAGAAATAATATATGGCAATAAAACATAATAAAACAAGTTTGCTGTGCCCACGATCACAAGTGAGACACTGCACATGCACTCGCATATAATGTTTTAGAGTGTCAGCTCACCTGCAGGCACTCACATATAATTTTTTAGAGCGTCAGCTCACCTGCTGGCACACGCATATAATGTTTTAGAGCGTCAGATCACCAGCAGGCCCTCACCCCAAATATTTTTGAGGGACACCAGCAGGCCCTTGCTCCAAATGTTTTTGAGGGTCACCAGCAGGCCACCAATCATAATTTTTCAAGGATGTGTATGATGCCCTCCTTTATGTGTAATAAGGGGTGTATTGGAGTGCCGATTCCTTGTAATTTTTGGCAGCCATTTCACTTAGTGCATAGGCTTTATGAGTGTAGGAGTCCCACTACCTGAACAATTGTACCACAATGTGAATGAGGCCCTCCTTTATGTTATTTACAGGCTGTTTCGGAGTGCCTCTTCCTTGTAATTTTTGGCAGCACTTGCACTTTATATCCAATTGAATATACAGGAAAGAATGTTTCCTAACAATTTTTCCTGTGAAATTGTTTTTTTGGGGGGGTTTTGTTTTTATTTTTGTCAGTCTATAAAAGTGGCGTACAACTCGGACAAAATGGTTCCCAGCAGCGACCTGGGAGTCCAAGATGCATCCAGACATCGTCCCCATGCTGTTCCCGATCCATTTCGGTAATGTTTCTGTCCCTTTCTGACCTTTTTCAATGGACCTGGCACCCTCCCCTCTTCAGAGCAGAGGGTGCCTGGTTGTCTCCCATTGACTTCCATTATAGTCAGGTGTTCGGCCGAGCACACGAATATAGCAGTGTGTTAGGCCAAACGCCCGAACACCCGAATACTTTGGTGCTCGATCATCACATGTTTTTTTTTTGTTTCAAAAATGCTAAAATATAAAAATAAAAGTAGACATATTAGGTATTGCCGCGTCCGTAATAACCTGCTTTATAAAAATACCACATGAACTCACCCCTCAGGAGGTGAACAACATAAAAAATATAAAATTAAAATGGTGTAAAAAAAGCAATTTTTTTCACCATCATCACAAAAAGTGTAATAGCAAGCGATCAAAAAGTCATATGCACCCCAAAATAGTACTAATCAAACTGTCATCTCATACCTGCAAATATGAAACCCTATCTAAGACTCGCCCAAAAAAAAAAATAAACTATGGCTCTCAGACCATGCAGACACTAGAACATGATTTTTTTTAAAAATGGGGATTGCAGTCAGCACAACCCAATACGCAGGTGCACGTTGCTATGGTGAAATTCACATACAAACGTAAAAACAAAGGTGCAATGGCACACTGCAGCTAGAGCTCCGTCCTGCCACTATGCTGGATGTTAGATGAGGCATTAGTTTATATTTTGGCCAAATTATGTAAGCCACCCACCACTTCACGGTTGCCTCTACGAGTGGTTCCTAACATTAATTCTTACCTTTTATGGGCCATATCAGCCACACAAAATCCAGGGAGTGCAGGTGCAGCATGCATGCCAGATACACTCTGCTTGTAACCCCGTCTGGTGCCATACAGCGTTCATCAGATCAAGGGATGCAAATACCAACATGCATGCTGAGCCCACTAGTACTTCTCCTGGAACCAAATGGCTTCTGGTAAGTTCTATAAAGCAGACTCAGTTTTAGGCTACATTCACACGACCGTGAATGTGTCCGCGTCCGTTCCGCAATTCTGCGGAACGGGTGCGGACCCATTCACTGTCTATGGGGCCGGGCGAGGTGCGGAGAGCACACTAGGTGCTCTCCGCTTCCGCATTTGCGGAGCGCGGCCCCGAACTTCCGGTCCGCGGCTCCGCAAAAGATAGAACATGTTCTATTCTTGTCCGCAGCCTGCGGACAAGAATAGGCATTTCTATGGGGGGTGCGGCTGGGTGTATTGCAGATCCGCAATTTGCGGATCCGTAATACACTACGGTCGTGTGAATGTAGCCTTATACTGACTTTAAAACCAGCCTACAGGGCGGATTCACTAGTCAGGTGTGCATGACTGCATGGAGGTCACCACGCCTCCAATATATGCTACAAAGGATTAAAATGGGGATTGCAGTCAGCACAACCCAATACGCAGGTGCACGTTGCTATGGTGAAATACACATACAAACGTAAAAACAAAGGTGCAATGGCACACTGCAGCTAGAGCTAGAGCACACTGCAACTCGTAGAGGCAACCGTGAAGTAGTGGGTGGCTTACATAATTTGGCCAAAATATAAACTAATGCCTCATCTAACATCCAGCATAGTGGCAGGACGGAGCTCTAGCTGCAGTGTGCCATTGCACCTTTGTTTTTATGATTTTTTGTTTGTTTGTTTCAAAAATGATATTGTTGTGTAAAACGTAAATAAATACATAAAAAGTATACATATTAGGTATTTCCACGTCCGTAACGACCTGCTTTATAAAAGTACCACATTACCTATCCCCTCAGGTTAACACCATCAAAAAAAATTTATAAAAAGATGTCAAAAAGCAATTTTTTTTGTTTACCTTACATCACAAAAAGTGTAATAGCAAGCAATCAAAAGTCATATGCAGCCCAAAATAATGCCAATCAAACCGTTATCTCATACCAAAAAAATGATATCCTTGGACAATTGCCCAAAAATTAAAAAACTATGGCTCTCGGACTAAAGAGACACTTTTTTTGTTGTTTCAAAAATGATATTGTTGTGTAAAACTTAAATTTTAAAAAAAGTATCCATATTAGGCATTGTCACGTCCATAATGACCTTCTCTATAAAAATATCACATGACCTAACCCCTCACGTGAACACAGTCATAAAAATAAAATAAAATCTGTGCTAAAAAAATATTTTTTTTATCTCTTTACATCACTAAGGCTAAATGCACACGACAGTTGTTTTTTGCTGTCCGCAAATCGGGATCCGCAAAAAAAACTGATGGTCCATCAGTTTTTTTTGGAGGATTCCTTTGTTTTCACAGATCCCCTGTAATAAATGCCTATCCTCGTCCGCAAATGAGAAAAAAGTAGGACATGCACTACTTTTTTTGCTGAAGGGAAACACGGACAACGGACGCGGAACACAAACGGATGAACGGTCAGCATTTTTTTGCTGACCCATTGAAATGAATGGGTTCCTGTCCTATCCGCAAAAAAACCTGAAACGGAAGCCAAGAAAAACAACTGTCGTGTGCATTTAGCCTAAAAGTGCAACACCAAGCGATCAAAAAGACGTATTCCCCCCAAAATAGTACCAATCTAACCATCACCTCATCTGCAAAAATCAAGCCCCTACCTAAGATAATTGCCCAAAAAATAAAAATGAACTATGGCTCTCAGAATATGGGGATACTAAAAAATTATTTTTTTTATTCCAAAAAGCTGTTATTGTGTAAAACTTACATAAATAAAAAAAAGTATACACCTTAGGTATCGCTGAATCCGTAAGAACCTGCTGTATAAAAATATCACATGAACTAAGCCCTCAGGTGAACACACTAAAAAAAAAAACTTCAAAAAGGCATTTTTTGCCACCTTGCATCTCAAAAAGTGTAATACCAAGCAATCAAAAAGTCATACACACCCCAAAACCATACCAATCAAACAGTCAGCTCAACACACAAAAAATGAGATCCTACCTAAGACAATCGGCCAAAAAATAAAAAACTATGGCTCTCATTCTATGGAGACACTAAAACATGATTTTTTTTGTTTCAAAAATGATATCATTGTGTAAAACTTACATAAATAAAAAAGTATACATAATAGGTTTTGCCTCGTCCATAAGAACATGCTGTATACAAATATCACATAACCTAACCTCTCATGTGAACACCATAAAAAAATAAAAATAAAAAGTTTGTCAAAAAAGGCATTTTTTGTCACCTTACATCTCAAAAAGTGTAATACCAAGCAATCAAAAAGTCATATGCACCCTAAAATAGTACCATTAAAACTGCCATCTCATACTGCAAAAAATGAGACCCTATCTAAGACAATCTTCCAAAAAATAAAAAAGACTATGGCTCGCAGACTATGTAGACACTAAAACATGATTTTTTTTCAAAAATGCTTTATTATGTAAAACTGAAACAAACAACAAAAAAAGTATACATATTTGGTATTTTCGCGTCCGTAACAACCTGCTCTATAAAAATACCATGTGATCTAAACTGTCAGATGAACATTGTAAATAACAAAAAATAAAAACTGTGTCAAAACATCTATTTTTTGTTACCTTGCCTCACAAAACGTGTAATACAGAGCAACCAATAATCATATCTACCCTCAAATAGTACCAACAAAACTGCCACCTTTTCCCGTAGTTTCCAAAATGAGGTCACTTTTTGGAGTTTCTACTCTAGGGGTGCATCAGAGGGTTTTCAAATGTGACATGGCAGCTTAAAATTATCCCAGTGAAATCTGCCTTCCAAAAACCATATGGCGTTCCTTTCCTTCTGCACCCTGTTATGTGCCTGTACAGCAGTTTATGACCACATATGGGGTGTTTCTGTAAACTACAGAATCAGGGAAATAAATATTGAGTTTTGTTTGGCTGTTAACCCTTGCTTTGTTACTGGAAAAATGGATTAAAATGAAATATCTGTCAAAAAGTGAAATTCTGAAATTGAATCTCTATTTCCATAAATTTTTGTGGCACACCTAAAGGGTTAAAAAAGTTTTTAAAATCAGTTTTGAATACCTTGTGGGGTGTACTTTCTAAAATGGGGGTCGCTATTTGGAGTTTCTACTCTAGGGGTGCATCAGGGGGTCTTCAAATGTGACATGGCAGCTTAAAGTTCTCCCAGTGAAATCTGCCTTCCTAAAACCATATGGCGTTCCTTTCCTTTCCTTCTATATATATATATCTTGTAAGAGGGCGCAAGGTTCCGTCGTCGACGGAAGGTACGTGTCACCGAGGTTCCTGGCCTTGGTGAGATAAGAGCCGGATTTTTTTTGTGTCTCAGCAGCAGCTAGTGCTGTTTGACACATTGAGTATTTAGTATGGCTACAAAGCCGATCCGGGCCGGCTCTTATTGGGAATAGTCAAGTGCTGGGTGGGAGACTATTCCCCACAGTCCAGGCCGGACTTTTTCCAGGCCTTTAAAAAGGCAGCCACCTCAGCAGGTGGGAGGTGATTATCCTGGAAGCTGCTGATGTTACTGTGGAGCTCTCAGGGCTAAGAGTCTGCAAACAGGCGTGCAGTCTACCTGGAAGCCTCTGGTGGAAACTTTGCGTGGCCGAGCTAACTGCCAGGTGTGAAATAACACCGACCACTCAGGTGACCTTGCTGTGGGACTGATATTTTTGCCTTGTGTTTTGCCTCGTGTGAACAAGCACTAAGACTGTTTCTGTTTTGCCTCGTGTGAACAAGCACTAAGACTGTTTTTGTGTTGCTGAGTGTGAATAAAACACTTCTGCTTTACCCAGAGAACTGTGTACCTTGCCTCTATACTGCGTCCACAAGCCTGTCTACTAGAGCAATTCCCCACAATATATATAATGAAAAAGTTTGTGATGGGATTTGAACTCACAGCTTCTGCATCACAGCCCAGAACTTTAACCCATACACTATACAGCTCATAGCCAGTTAGTTAAAAAAAAAAAAGATGAGACTTCTACTTTAGAGAATTGCTTACTACTAGTGAGTATTCCTATACAGTAGAAGTCTCACATATTATTTTATTTTTTTTAGTTACAGGCTATGTAGCAATATAGTATATTGGTTAAAGTTCTGGGCTGTAATGCAGAAGCTGTGGGTTCAAACACTGTCACAAGCTTTTTATTTAGAAATAGAGGTTAAATTAGATTTATATATTTCATATTTGTTTTAGTAATTTGCAAAATAAATGTGGAGCTCTAGTTATGGGTCTACCACACAATGAAAGCCAGATATCCCTCAAAGGAAGGAAAACCGAGCAAAGGGGTGTCTCCATTACAGAGATCACCAAATGCACCATATTAAGTGGCCCCTATGTCAAGATCCCGCTTTTTTACAAGCTTTAAGGATGTGACGGGGAAAACCTAAGCCAGGTATCCATCCACAGACAGCTGTTTCGGGGTGTTGCCCCTCATCCGTGTGGAGTAGGATTCTGGCTAACTGGGAGCAATGCCTCGGAGACTACTCAAACACAACAATAGCTGATCTCAGGGAGACCAGCTACAAAAAACACCGCGGAGCCTCACTTAAGAGTCTCAACACAGCAATCCGAAGTGCAAAGCTCCCTGGGAAACAGGAATATGCAAAATAAATGTGGAGCTCCAGTTATGGGTCTACAACACAATGAAAGCCAGATATCCCTCAAAGGAAGGAAAACTGAGCAAAGGGGTGTCTCCATTACAGAGATCACCAAATCCACCATATTAAGTGGCCCCTATGTCAAGATCCCGCTTTTTACAAGCTTTAAGGATGTGACAGGGAAAACCTAAGCCAGGTATCCATCCACAGACAGCTGTTTCAGGGTGTTGCCCTCATCAGTGTGGAGTAGGATTCTGGCTAACTGGGAGCAATGCCTCGGAGACTACTCAAACACAACAATAGCTGATCTCAGGGAGACCAGCTACAAAAAACACCGCGGAGCCTCACTTAAGAGTCTCAACACAGCAATCCGAAGTGCAAAGCTCCCTGGGAAACAGGAATATGCAAAATAAATGTGGAGCTCCAGTTATGGGTCTACAACACAATGAAAGCCAGACATCCCTCAAAGGAAGGAAAACCGAGAAAAGGGTTGTCTCCATTACAGAGATCACCAAATCCAACATATTAAGTGGCCCCTATGTCAAGATCCCGCTTTTTTACAAGCTTTAAGGATGTGACGGGGAAAACCTAAGCCAGGTATCCATCCACAGACAGCTGTTTCGGGGTGTTGCCCCTCATCAGTGTGGAGTAGGATTCTGGCTAACCGGGAGCAATGCCTCGGAGACTACTCAAACACAACAATAGCTGATCCCATTTTGAGTTGTCATGGAGAAAACCAGGATTCGATTTCTTGATGAAGAACACAGAGCAGTTCCTCCCTTGTTCCTTCTTAGCCCAGGCAAATGAGGTGCAGAACAGAGTGACACCGCCGTGCCCTACACATGTGGTATGTTGGTGAGGCACTGTGAATTGTTCCTGCAGTGGTGGCTGAGAACACGGTGGAGGATGAGGTGGCAGAGGCGGATATTGTCAAAGGACCAATGGCGTGACAACGTGTAGGCGGAGGCGGAAGCGGCGTCACCTGGCCAAGTTGCTGGTGTGGCTGTGCAGGAACCACATTCATTCAGTGGGCCATAGAGGACATATATTGTCCCTTACACCGACAGGCTCAAGGACTGGCCCACCTTCTGTTCTGCATGTGTTTGCAAGGCTGGTACTGCCTTTTTGGCAAAGAAATGATTGCTTGGAACTCTCCGCCTCAGCACAAGCCATTAGTTCTCTGAAAGGTGCAAAGTCCACCACTTGGAAAGGAACTGACTGCAGCACCAGCAACTTGGTCAGGAGCACATTCAGCTTCTGCGCCGTTGGATGACTGCACACATACTGTAATTACTGTTGTCTCTTGACAATCGCTTCGGTGATCGATTGCTGACAGAATGACTGAGGAGGAGTAGGAGGAGCATCAGGACCAGTAGATGATGGGAAGTACAGACAGCTCCCTTTGTCTGAGATGGTGGAGCCTTGAATGCCTGAAACTGGGTGCGTGCCACTGGGTGATGCAGCGGTTGCTTTAGCAGGCTGTACCTCCAAATCGGAGCCACGGTTCTCCCAGACCACTTTATGGTGATGCTGCATATGTTGACGCAGGACCGTGGTGCCAACATTGGCACCCTGTCCACACTTCACCTTCTGCCCACAGATTCTGCATAAGCCATAAATATTTTTTTTCTCCACTATATTCACTGAGGAAAATAAACTGTCAGATGAAATGCAGAATGTAAAAGTAAATTCCCCATTAAAAGTGCCCTGTCTGACCCAGGAAGAAGTACAAAAGCGACTTAAAAAGATTAAAATAGACAAATCGCCAGGACCGGATGGCATACACCCCCCGTATCCTAAGGGAATTAAGTGATGTTATAGCCAGACCTTTATTTCTGATATTTACGGACTCTATACTGACAGGGAATGTTCCACAGGATTGGAGCATAGCAAATGTGGTGCCAATATTCAAAAGGGTCCAAAAACAGAGCCTGGAAATTATAGGCGGTAAGTTTAACATCTATTGTTGGTAAACTGTTTGAAGGGTTTCTAAGAGATGCTATTTTGGAGTATCTCAATGAAAATAAGCAAATAACGCCATATCAGCATGGCTTCATGAGGATCGGTCATGCCAAACAAATTTAATCAGCTTCTATGAGGAGGTAAGTTCTAGACTTGACAGCGGCGAATCAATGGATGTCGTATATCTGGACTTCTCCAAAGCATTTGACACTGTACCTCATAAAAGGTTAGTATATAAAATGAGGATGCTCGGACTGGGAGAAAATGTCTGTATGTGGGTAAGTAACTGGCTGAGTGACAGAAAACAGAGGGTGGTTATTAACGGTAGATACTCAGATTGGGTCACTGTCACTAGTGGGGTACCTCAGGGGTCAGTATTGGGCCCTATTCTCTTCAATATATTTATTAATGATCTTGTAGAAGGCCTGCACAGTAAAATATCTATTTTGCAGATGACACTAAACTGTGTAAAGTAATTAACACTGAAGAGGACAGTTTTCTGCTACAGAGGATCTGGATAGATTGGAGGCTTGGGCAGAAAAATGGCAGATGAGGTTTAACACTGACAAATGTAAAGTTATGCACATGGGAAGGAATAATGCAAGTCACCCGTACATATTAAATGGTAAAACACTCGGTAACACTGACATGGAAAAGGATCTAGGAATTTTAATAAACAGCAAATTAAGCTGCAAAAACCAGTGTCAGGCAGCTACTGGCAAGGCCAATAAGATAATGGGTTGCATCAAAGGGGCATAGACGCCCGTGATGAGAACATAGTCCTACCACTTTACAATCACTAGTCAGACCATACATGGAGTACAGTTCTGGGCTCCTGTGAACAAGGCAGACATAGCAGAGCTGGAGAGGGTTCAGAGGAGGGCAACTAAAGTAATAACTGGAATGGGGCAACTACAGTACCCTGAAAGGTTATCAAAATTAGGGTTATTCACTTTAGAAAAAAGACGACTGAGGGAGATCTAATAACTATGTATAAATATATCAGGGGTCAGTACAGAGATCTCTCCCATCATCTATTTATCCCCAGGACTGTGACTGTGACGAGGGGACATCCTCTGCGTCTGGAGGAAAGAAGGTTTGTAAACAAACATAGAAAAGGATTCTTCACTGTAAGAGCAGTGAAACTATGGAACTCTCTGCCTGAGGAGGTGGTGATGGTGAGTACAATAAAGGAATTCAAGAGGGGACTGGATGTATTTCTGGAGTGTAATAATATTACAGGTTACAGCTACTAGAGAGGGGTCGTTGATCCAGGGAGTTATTCTGATTGCCTGATTGGAGTCGGGAAGGAATTTTTTTCCGCTTAAGTGGGGAAAATTGGCTTCTGCCTCACAGGGGTTGTCCTTCCTCTTGATCAACTTGTAGGAAACAGGCCGAACTGGATGGACAAATGTCTTTTTTATATACTATGTTACTATGTTACATGTTCACCTCCTCCAGTGGCTTAAAAAAAACTGCCACACCACCGAGTAGTTGATTTTACCATTTTACCACCAACACTACGCACTGACTGACTGCTACCACTGCTGCCTCCATGAAACCCTGCACCGCTACTTCCCGGGCAGGTAGGCTCCCGTTTGGCTACCGACCTCCCACTGCTGCCACCCTGCTGACTCCCAGCCACACTAGCGACTTGCTGGCTCTGCCGCTGGCTCACGGGCAAGTTGCCACCTTCTTCTCCAGATGATGATGAAGCCTTCGTCACCCAGCTCCCAAGTGCGATCAGCTACATCATCATCATCAAGTACTGTCATCACGTCATTAATGTCCACCTCTACCGTCTCTGGGTCAGGAGCCTGACCGCTCGCAACACCAGCTCCCACACCACTCTCCTCATCACTACTTGCCCGCCTAGTGGAGGAAGCGGCAGATGTCTCCTCCAGATCTTGCCTGGTCAGCAGCTGCTGACTGTCCTCCATTAGCTTGTTCTCAGTAAAAAGTGGAGCCGAGCCAAAGAAATATAATATTTCTCATGCTGAGGGAACTGAAAATGACAGAGGAAGGTTCAGGACAGGTGGGGGCACATGGACTGCTCCAGGTCATGTCAGAGGAACCCACCGACTCTTGGTTCGGTGTGTCTGATGTTACTTGGGACAAAGTGGATGACCGAATCAACCATTTAAGAAACCCAGGGTCGCTGGTCAAGACACAGCCGCTAGATGACACCGGGAGCTCGGGCCTCTTCCTGCGAACCCTGCTGCCATGCCCCCTTACTCTGCTGCGACCTCTGCCTGCGTCAGAAACACTTAGGCCTCTGCCACTCCCCTCTGAAATTAAAACACTCCAGAAAAGGATTCACAACAGATAACTGCACCGCTGAGAGGCAAATATATTTTTCTTTTTCTGCTAAAACACCCCAGAAAAGGCTTCACAATAGATAACTGCACTGCTGAGTGGCAAATCAATTTTTTGTTTTTTCGCTAATACACCCCAGAAAAGGCTTCACAACAGATAACTGCACTGCACAAAGGCAAATAAGACGTAGAAATATTTTGTTGTAATAAACCCTGTTAATGGCTGTATCAATCAGCACTTGCACCCTAATAACAAGAACTGTTTGCTGGAATTACAGAGCAGTACAATGGCAATTTGGATCCCCAGTCAGTGCTGCAAGGTGTAATAGGAATGTCCCTATTACCCAAGCTGCAACCTCCCGTACTGAACCCTTTTCAACATAAATGCTGTGGAATGATTCCTCCCTAATATCCTTTCCCTGCACCTTGAATAATCTTTCCCTGCACTTGTAAATCGTTTTTTTTAGCACAAATATCGTTTTTTTTAACACTGTCCCCAGTGCCTGCAGACGTCTCTCCCTGCACTAAGTACACTGGAAAATGGCAGAATCTAAGATGGCTGCCACTATTTATAGGGCTGTGACATCACAGGGCTGGCTAGCTGCTGATTGGCTGCATGTATGGCATTATGGTACAGTAGCCATTTTAGGAAAACCATGAAGCACGAGGAAATTCCACTTCGTCAGCTTCGATTCGGTCGTATGTAAATGTAACCTCAACAGTGTCTAGAGAAGAAAGTTTCTTCTTCCAGTAGGTGAACAAAGATTTCTTCATTCTGTCACTTAGTACCTGCTTAATTGATCCATAATCTCAGTGAAAACCTGAATTACTAGTCTGAAATCCATGTTTGGGGGGGGAGGGGTGTGAAAGGGATTTTTCCCCTTGCTATTAGATATATATTATATTTCTATCAGGCACTGCCACTTGTATGGATTATACACATTTACAATACAGTTAATTTCCTCAGAAGACTCATACCCCAGAGGGCTCTTAATTAAAGTATGCAAGCCCACCCCACCAGACATTGACACTACAAGAGATGACAAGACAGTTATCACTTGGAAATACAATGGATAGCAGGAACCTCATGTACATGACAGCAAGCTGTAACGAGTTTAACTTGTTAGCATCTAGACTACCGGTGTAATATGTAAAATACCCTTTCATGTATTGTATATGGCAGATACCAGTATTGTTTACCGAATTCCCAATATTAACAGGAAATTTGGTATTCCCACCCCCAATGTCCTATAAATACATGTACTATGGAATAAAGACTTCAGATCTTAACTGTCCAAGATTGAGTTCTGGACTGTTAATATCTCCCAGCTGGAGGAGAGAGTATTCACTGAAGGGGATAATGTACCGGTGGAGTTCTGATGCCTCATTGTATGACCATCTCATAACCACCTCGGATTGATAAGAGCTATCAGGGTGTTTTTGAGAAAATAGCATATATGTGTGTCTTACAATAAAAAGGCCAGCGGTTTATATCCTGTGATAATGTGAAATATTTCTAGTCCGAAATCCAAGTTGATGCATTCCTGACGGTTCAAATATTATTATTTTTTTTCAAGTTAGGAAGAAACAGCAGGGCACTTCCCTTCATAATCTTTTATTCGCTCTACAGCAGGTACATACAGGGGCGTGGCTAGAAATGACTGGGCCCCATAGCAAAACATTTTTATTATGCCCCCCCTCCCGTATCTCCCACCCCCACATACCTATCAGACCTCCCACCCCTTCCCCTTAAGTGTAATCCACAGATCCCCCTTTCCACAGATCCCCCCTTAAATGTCATCCACAGATCCCCCCTAAATGTCATCCACAGATCCCCCCTAAGTATCATCCACAGATCCCCCTTAATTGTCATCCACAGATCCCCCTTAAGTATCATCCACAGATCCCCCCTTAAGTGTTATCTACAGATCCCCCTAAGTGTCATCCACAGATCCCCCTAAGTGTCATCCACAGATCCTCCTAAGTGTCATCCACAGATCCCCCTTTCCACAGATCCCCTTAAGTGTCATCCACAGATCCCCCTAAGTGTCATCCACAGATCCCCCATAAGTGTCATCCACAGATCCCCCTAAGTGTCATCCACAGATCCCCTTAAATGCCATCCACAGATCCCCTTAGTGCCATCCACAGATTCCCACTCTCAGTGTCACCCACAGATCCCCTTAAGTGCCATCCACAGATCCCCACTCTCAGTGTCACCCACAGATCCCCCCTTAAATGCCATCCACAGAACCTGACGGTTCAAATATTATTATTTTTTTCAAGTTAGGAAGAAACAGCAGGGCACTTCCCTTCATAATCTTTTATTCGCTCTACAGCAGGTACATACAGGGCGTGGCTAGAAATGACTGGACCCCCTCCCGTATCTCCCACCCCCACATACCTATCAGACCTCCCACCCCTTCCAGAGCTCTCACAAAAACACCCTCCAGGACCTCCCATCCCAACATCCCCATACCCTCCCTAGATCCCCTAAGTGTCATCCACAGATTCCCCTAAGTGTCATCCACAGATCCCCCTAAGTGTCATCCACAGATCCCCACTAAGTGTCATCCACAGATCCCCCTAACTGTCATCCACAGATCCCCCTTTCCACAGATCCCCTTAATTGTCATCCACAGATCCCCTTAAGTATCATCCACAGATCCCTCTTAAGTGTTATCTACAGATCCCCCTAAGTGTCATCCATAGATCCTCCTTAAGTGTCATCCACAGATCTCCCTTTCACAGATCCCCTTAAGTGTTATTCATAGATCCCCCTTTCCATAGATCTCCTTAAGTGTCATCCACAGATCTCCCTAAGTGTCATCCACAGATCCCTCTAAGTGTCATCCACAGATCCTCCATTAAGTGTCATCCACAGATCCCTCTTTCTACAGATCTCCCTTAAATGTCATCCACAGATCCCTCTAAGTATCATCCACAGATCCCTTAATTGTCATCCACAGATCCCCTTAAGTGTCATCTACAGATCCCTCTAAGAGTCATCCACAGATCCCCCTTTCCACAGATCTCCTTAAGTGTCATCCACAGATCTCCCTTCAGTGTCATCCACAGATCCCCCTTAAGTGTCATCCACAGATCCCCCTAAGTGTCATCCACAGATCACCCTTTAAATGCCATCCACAGATCCCCTTAAGTATCATCCACAGTGCCCCCTGAGTGTCATCCACAGATCCCCGCCTTAAGTGTCATCCACAGATCCCCCTCAGTGTCATCCACATGTCCCCTCTTTAGTGTCATCCACAGGTCCCCCTTAAATGTCATCCACAGATCCCCCCCTTAAGTGTCATCCACAGATTCCCCCTTAAGTGTCATCAACAGATCCCCCCCTCAAGGGTCATCCACAGATACCCCTCAAGTGTCAACCACAGATCTCCCTTCAGTGTCATCCACAGATCCCCCCTTAAGTGTCATCCACAGATCCCCCCTAAGTGTCATCCACAGATCACCCTTAAATGCTATCCACAGATCCCCCCTTAAGTATCATCCACAGTGCCCCTTGAGTGTCATCCACAGATCCTCGCCTTAAGTGTCATCCACAGATCCCTCCTCAGTGTCATCCACATGTCTCCTCTTTAGTGTCATCCACAGGTCCCCCTTAAATGTCATCCACAGATCCCCTTAAGTGTCATCCACAGATTCCCCTTAAGTGTCATCAACAGATCCCCCTCAAGGGTCATCCACAGATACCCTCAAGTGTCAACCATAGATCTCCCTTCAGTGTCATCCACAGATCCCCCCTTAAGTGTCATCCACAGATCCCCCCTAAGTGTCATCCACAGATCACCCTTAAATGCTATCCACAGATCCCCCCTTAAGTATCATCCACAGTGCCCCCTGAGTGTCATCCACAGATCCCCGCCTTAAGTGTCATCCACATGTCCCCTCTTTAGTGTCATCCACAGGTCCCCCCCTTAAATGTCATCCACAGATCCCCCCTTAAGTGTCATCCACAGATTCCCCCTTAAGTGTCATCAACAGATCCCCCTCAAGGTTCATCCACAGATCCCCTCAAGTGTCAAACCACAGATCCCCTCAAGTGTCAACCACAGATCCCCCTCAAGTGTCATCCACAGATCCCCTCAAGTGTCACCCACAGATCCCCTTAAGTGTCATCCACAGATCCCTCTTAAGTGTCATCCACAGATCCCCCTTTCCACAGATCCCCTTTAAGTGTCATCCACAGATCCCCCTAAGTGTCATCCACAGATCCCCTTTCACAGATCCCCTTAAGTGTCATCCACAGATCCCCCTAAGTGTCATCTACAGATCTCTCCATAAGTGTCATCCACAGATCCCTCTAAGTGTCATCCACAGATCCTCCTAAGTGTCATCCACAGATCCCCTTAAGTGTAATCCACAGATCCCCCTTCTCACAGATCCTCCTTAAATGTCATCCACAGATCCCCCTAAATGTCATCCACAGATCCTCCTAAGTATCATCCACAGATCCCTTAATTGTCATCCACAGATCCCCTTAAGTATCATCCACAGATCCCCCTTAAGTGTTATCTACAGATCCCTCTAAGTGTCATCCACAGATCCCCCTAAGTGTCATCCACAGATCCCCCTTAAGTGTCATCCACAGATCCCCCTAAGTGTCATCCACAGATCCCCTAAGTGTCATCCACAGATCCCCCATAAGTGTCATCCACAGAACCCCTTAAATGCCATCCACAGATCCCCTTAAGTGCCATCCACAGATCCCCACTCTCAGTGTCACCCACAGATCCCCCTTAAGTGCCATCCACAGATCCCCACTCTCAGTGTCACCCACAGATCCCCCTTAAGTGCCATCCACAGATCCCCTTAAGTGCCATCCACAGATCCCCCTTAATTGCCATCCACAGATCCTCCCTTAAGTACCATCCACAGATCCCCCATAAGTATCATCCACAGACCCCCCTCAGTGTCATCCACAGATCCCCCTTAAGTGTCATCCACAGATCCCCCCTCAGTGTCATCCACAGTTCCCCCTCAGTGTAATCCACAGATCCCCTCTTTAGTGTCATCCACAGGCCCTCCCCTTAAATGTCATCCACAGATCCCCCCTTAAGTGTCATCCACAGAACCCCCCTCAAGTGTCATCCATAGATCCCCCCTCAAGTGTCAGCCACAGATCCCCCTCTCAAGTGTCAACCACAGATCCCCTCTCAAGTGTCAACCACAGATCCCCCCTCAAGTGTAATCCAGAGAACCCCCTTAAGTGTCATTCACAGATCCCCCCTTTCCACAGATCCCCTCTTAAGTGTCATCCACAGATCCCCCCTTCAGTGTCATCAACAGTCCCCCCCCTTAGTGTCATCCACAGATCCCCTCTTTAGTGTCATCCACAGGTCCCCCCTTTAAATTTTAT
This sequence comes from Bufotes viridis, assembly GCA_033119425.1. NCBI lineage: Eukaryota > Metazoa > Chordata > Amphibia > Anura > Bufonidae > Bufotes > Bufotes viridis. The sequence continues at coordinate 372,555,998 of CM065589.1, read as the reverse complement.
CCACAGATCCCCCCTTAAGTGTCAGAAACAGATCCCCCTCTTAAGTGCCATCCACAGATCCGCCCTTAAGTATCATCCACAGTCCCCCCTCAGTGTCATCCACAGATCCTCCTTCAGTGTCATCCACAGTTCCCCTCTTTAATGTCAACCACAGGTCCCCCCCTTAAATGTCATCCACAGATCCCACTTAAAGGGGTTATGCAGTTTGTTACAACTGATGATCTATCCTCAGGATAGATCATCAGCATGTGATCGGCCGGGGTCCGACACCCGGGACCCCCGCCGATCAGCTGTTTGAGAAGGCCGCGGCGCTGCAGGAGCGCCGCGGCCTTCTCACTGTTTACTGCTGCTAGCGCCCCGCCCAGTGGCGTCACGACTTGTATCAAGTGGCGTGGGCGGGGCTAAGCTGATTCAAGTGCGGTCCCGGCCAGGAGGACAAGTGTCAATTAAAGGGCTGAGAGGCGGGGTTAGGACGGGGGAGGCACATCCTGGAGTCAAGGAGGGTCTGCCTCCTTGACTTGTATGGTGACTTGTGACGCAGGAGAGCAGGACTTTACAAAGTGATTTTTTCATGAATCTACAGGCCAGAAAAACTGGAAAAAACTGTTTGGAAACACAATGAGGATGATCTATAAGGTACTGTGAATAGTTTAATAAGTGAAAAGCAGGTGACAGGTTCGCTTTAAACATATACAGTTGTGTTCAAAATTATTCAACCCCCACTGAAATTGAGTGTTTTGGCCAGTTTGACATTGATTTTGATCATTTCAGTCATCTTGTTTACAATTAAATCAAAGAGGCACTTGTAAGTCAGACAAATATAACATAACATTTATAATGAAATAACCACAAATGTCTTTTCTGTGCTCACATCATTATCAGTTTTATTCAACCCCAAGTGACATTCAATCTTAGTACTTAGTACAACATCCTTTTCCAGTTATAACAGCTTTTAAACGTGAAGCATAGCTTGACACAAGTGTCTTGCAGCGATCTACGGGTATCTTCGCCCATTCTTCATGGGCAAAAGCCTCCAGTTCAGTCACATTCTTAGGCTTGCGCGCTGCAACTGCTTTCTTTAAGTCCCACCAGAGGTTCTCAATCGGATTTAAGTCTGGTGACTGCGATGGCCACTTCAAAATGTTCCAGCCTTTAATCTGCAACCATGCTCTAGTGGACTTGGAGGTATGCTTGGGATCATTGTCCTGTTGAAAGGTCCAACGTCTCCCAAGCCTCAGGTTTGTGACGGACTGCATCACATTTTCATCCAATATCTCCTGGTACTGAAGAGAATTCATGGTACCTTGCACACGCTGAAGCTTCCCTGTACCTGTAGAAGCAAAACAGCCCCAAAGCATGATTGACCCCCGCCATGCTTCACAGTAGGCAAGGTGTTCTTTTCTTCATAGGCCTTGTTCTTCCTCCTCCAAACATAGCGTTGATCCATGGGCCCAAACAGTTCTAATTTTTGTTTCATCAGTCCACAGAACACTATCCCAAAACTTTTGTGGTTTGTCCACATGACTTTTGGCATACTGCAGTCGACTCTTCTTATTCTTTGGAGACAGCAAGGGGTGCGCCTGGGAGTTCTGGCATGGAGGCCTTCATTACGCAGTGTGCGCCTTATTGTCTGAGCTGAAACTTCAGTACCCGCATCTGACAAATCTTTTTCAGTTCCTCAGCAGTCACACGGGGACTTTTCTCCACTTTGCGCTTCAGGTAGCTCACAGCAGTCGAAGTCAGCATCTTCTTTCTGCCACGACCAGGTAGCGTTTCAACAGTGCCCTTCGCCTTGAATTTGCGAATGATGCTTCCTATGGTTTCTCTTGGTATGTTTACCATCTTTGCAATCTTCTTATAGCCATTGCCCTTCCTGTGAAGAGAAATCACCTCTTCTCTTGTCTTCCTGGACCATTCTCTTGACTTCGCCATGTTTGTAAACACACCAGTAAATGTCTAGAAGGAGCTGAGTATCACAGTCATTTTAACCCCTTAAGGACCGGGCTCATTTTCACCTTAGGACCAGGCCATTTTTTGCAAATCTGACCAGTGTCACTTTATGTGGTGATAACTTTAAAACGCTTTTTCTTATCCAGGCCATTCTGAGATTGTTTTTTCATCACATATTGTACTTCATGACACTGGTAAAATTAAGTCGAAAAATTTCATTTCATTATTTATAAAAAAAATATCAAATTTACCAAAAATTTGGAAAAATGTGCAATTTTCCAAGTTTCAATTTCTCTACTTCTATAATACATAGTAATACCGCCCAAAAAAGTTATTGATTTACATTCCCTATATGTCTACTTCATGTATCCATCATTTTGGGAATGCCATTTTATTTTTGGGGGACATTAAAAGGCTTAGAAGTTTAGAAGCAAATCTAGAAATTTTTCAGAAATTTTCAAAAACCCACTTTTTAGGGACCAGTTCAGGTCTGAAGTCACTTTGTGAGGCTTACATAATAGAAACCATCCAAAAATGACCCCATTCTAGAAACTATACCCCTCAAGGTATTCAAAACTGATTTTACAAAAGTCATTAACCCTTTAGGTTTTCCACAAGAGTTAATGGCAAATGGAGATCAAATTTCAGAATTTCGATTTTTTTCAATTTTCTGTTTGAATTCATTTTGTCCAGAAACAAAGCAAGGGTTAACAGCCAAACAAAACTCAATTTTTATTGCCCCGATTCTGTAGTTTGCAGAAACACCCCATATGTGGGCGTAAACTGCTTTATGGCCAAACGGCAGGGCACAGAAACATAGTAACATAGTATATAAGGCCGAAAAAAGACATTTGTCCATCCAGTTCGACCTGTTTCCTAAGAAGGAAAGGAACGCCATATGGTTTTTGGAAGGCGGATTTTGCTGGACTGGATTTTTGACACCATGTCCCATTCGAAGCCCCCCGATGCACCCCTAGAGTAGAATCTCCAAAAAAGTGACTCCATCTAAGAAACTACACCCCTGAAGGTATTCAAAACTGATTTTACAAACTTTGTTAACCCTTTAGGTGTTCCACAAGAGTTATTGGCAAATGGAGATGAAATTTCAGAATTTCTATTTTTTGTTACCTTGCCTCAAAAAAAGTGTAATATAGAGCAACCAAAAATCATATTTACCCTAAAATTGTACAAACAAAACTGCCACCTTATTCCGTAGTTTCCAAAATGGGGTCACTTTTTTGTAGTTTCTACTGTAGGGGTGCATCAGGGGGGCTTCAAATGGGACATGGTGTCAAATAACCAGTCCAGCAAAATCTGCCTTCCAAAAACCATATGGCGTTCCCTTCCTTCTACGTTCTTTCTTCCTTCTTTGTTACTGGAAAAATTGATTAAAATGGAAAATTTGCAAAAAAATAGCTATTTTCGGACCGTTTTTATTTTTTGATATTTACATCGTTGAACTGACAGGTTAGATTGTGTGCTATTTCTATAGAGCAGGTTTCTACGGACGCGGCAATACCAAATATGGCTACTTTTTGTGGGGTTTTGTTTCAGTTTTACATAATACAGCATTTTTGAAAAAAATTATTTTTTAGTGTCTTCACATTCTGAAAGCCATATATTTTTTTTAATTTTTTGGGCGACTGTCTTATGTAGGGGCTCATTTTTTGCGGGATGAGATGTCTGTTTGATTGGAACTATCTTGGGGTGCATATGACATTTTGGTCGCTTGCTATTACACTTTTGTGATGTAAGGTGACAAAAATGGCTTTTGACACCGTATTTTTTTTTTTTTGTGTTCACCTGAGGGGTTTGGTCATGTGTTTTTTTATAGAGCAGGTTGCGATGGACGCACCGATACCAAATATGTATACTTTTTATTTATTTATTTAAGTTTTACACAATATTATCATTTTTTAAAACAAAACAAATCATGTTTTATTGTCTCCATAGTCTGAGAGTGTTATACCCACTAGACACCAGGGAAAGCATTTGATAGGAGGCGGGCGGGGGATCGCAATTGCGATCCCGCCTGCCGCACCGCCCGCTTCCCGTGCCGCCCACCCGCAGCACCGCCCGCAATCCTCCCCCCTGCGCCGCCCGGGGGGACACAAAATGGCGAGGTGCAGGGGGGGGGGGGGTTAATATTTTCACGTTTGGGGCATATTTTAGTCTCTGATCCCCGCGATCACAGACCGCGGGGATCAGAGACTACAGATAGCGCAGCAAACCGCAGGTCTGAATTGACCTGCGGTATGCTGCGATCGCTGATATGGGGGGGTCACAGGACCCCCCTGGGCATTGTGCCAAGGTGCCTGCTGATTGATTTCAGCAGGCATCTTGTTCTGATCACCGCCACGTGCGCAGCGTTGAACGGAAATTCACAGGGCGTACATGTACGCCTTGGTCTCTAGTACCAGGACGCAAGGGCGTACATGTACGCCCTTCGTCCTAAGGGTTAAATCTGCCTAATTGGTGCTTATTATGCTTGATTGCTGCTCCTTGACATCCACAGGTGTTTTCAATACCTGATCGAAAACACTTAAATGAACCTCTGTTCTTAAGGGTGGTAGTCTTTAAGGGGTTGAATAATTGTGTCAATGAAGAAATTACAAAACAAATTTAATACTGTATTACAAAAACAATTGATGTCATTTTAGTTGCATTTGGTTCTTTAAAAAGTCCTTGTAAGATTTCATTCTGAACACAATTACAAATGTACACTAAATTCCCTAAAACCCTTTACAGCATTGGGGGTTAAATAATTTTGAACACAACTGTAAGGGAAAATCTTTATTGGGTGAAAAGGTTCCTCTAGATTTATCCAACACATGAAAGAAGCACATGGGTAGATGTATTTTGTGTCAGGTTCCCAGGCATACAAAGGGTGTTGAAAATGGATCTTCACATTAGGTTACTCTAGCAAGAAGCTTTGTGGATTATGAAAACAAGTGCATTATCTCTATTAGGCTTTAAGAATTGAAATACAAATTTATGAATTCTTTATTAGTGATGATCGAGCATCAAAGTATTCGGGTGTTTGGATATTTGGGCCGAACATCCGAGTATAATAGAAGTTAATGGGAGACAACCAGGCACCCCCTGCTCTGAAGAGGGGAGGGTGCCTGGTTCATAGGAAAAGGTCAGAAAGTGACAGAAACACCACTGAAATTGATCAGGAACAGCATGGGGACCATGTCTGAATGCATCTTGGACTTCCAGGTCACTGCTGTGAACCATGTTGTCCTAGTTGTATGCCACTTTTACAGACTGATAAAAATACGCCAAAAAACACCCCAAAAATTTTACAGGAAAAATTGTTAGGAAACATTCTTTCCTGTATTTTCAATTGTATATAAAGTGCAAGTGCTGCCAAAAATTTTGTTTTTCTTTAGAAATGGGGCCATGATTAAGATGGATGGCTGTAGGTATCCGTATTGCGCAGCTATAGGTGAAATTCTTTGACTGGCGCCATAAGAACCACACTGAAAGCATTTGCCAAGAATGTTTTCATTAATCTAAGATGAAATTTGTAGACTGGTTTGAAAACGATCCGTCACACGATCCGGCAGTGTAATTCCCATTACCCGCCGATCATTTTCCTGGAAACCAAAGTCTTTGCAAAGCTGAAACTTAAACTAATTGATGGAAGGGCACTACCAGGAGTGGAGCCTGCGGCTTAACTTGATTCCACATGGGAAACCTCACCCGGCCTGGACAATGGGTGGTGATGGTGCATGGCCATTTTGAGTGGGTGGAGTGATTTTTCTGGTTCATTCCGATAACCAACGAGATTCCTCCGTGATAACGAGTTACGTCACCCCCAACCACCAGTGCAAGGACATTGCAAAGATATTATCAAAAACACTGGCCACGATAAAATTTTGTTGAATTTTAAAATAATTTTTGCTTGCGGTAATGTTACATTGCAGAGTTAGAGCAGGGAATGGCGGTCAGCACCAACTATGAAAAATGTTATTGAAATTTAAGAATATTTTTTTATTGCCCTGTAAAAGATTGTAGATGAGGGCCTGCAGGTGAGCTGACCCTCCCTGAAGAGGGACATGAGGAGATCTTGTGCACTGATCCCCAAACTCTTCAGCATCCACAGTCAGAAGAAGATGACGGTGGGGAATGGCAATTAGTGTTTCACGAGGTGGATGATGCGGATGAGACACAGTTGTCAATAAGTGAGGGTCTTGTCAGGTCAACACAAGTCAGGAGGATGACCAGAGTGAGGAAGTGCAAGAGGAGATGAGGGACGATGACATCACTGACCCAACATGGAAAGGTGGCAAGCCAACCGAGTACAGCAGGACAGAGGGGTAGGGATCCACAGCACCGCAACAGGCTGGAAGAGGCTGTGGGGTGGCAAAAGGGAGAAGGCGGACCACACCAAACAGGCCCACAACTGTTCCCCCTTGCAGAAATCTCCCTTGCCAAGGGGTAGGTGTTCCACAGTCTGGCGCTTTTTTGAGTAAAGTGCGGACGATAAAAGAATTGTACTTTTTATACTGTGCCCTACCAAAATGAGAACTCATAAATAACCAAATAACCATAACATATTTTACATGCTATTCAGAAACTCTAACTCAAACAGTACAGTACACTGAAGGCAAAATGAGTAGGGGTGTGAACACTAGCAACATCACTACCACCAGCATGATTCGCCACAGGGCATCAAAGCACCCTAATAGGTGGGCCAAACCCCTGGGTCCACAATCAGTGTCTGTGGGTCACACCACTGCCTCCTCTTCCACCCCTGTGTTACGTGCTGCGTGCTGGCCAATCCTCTGTCCTAGACACAGCCTGGATGACTCCCGCCCTGCAGCTGGGCCTTCGCAAGCACCATCAGCTAGCACACCCACTTCTGTGTCCAAGCACAGCATACAGATGTCCTTACCCCAGGCCTTTGAGTGTAAGTGCAAATACCCAGCCAACCACCCACAGGCCATAGCACTAAATGCACACCTTTCAAAATTTCTGGCCCTGGAAATGTTGCCGTTTAGGCCTGTGGACACTGAGACTTTCCTCAGCCTCATGGCAGCGGCCGTCCTTCATTACTCAGTCCCCAGCCACCACTATTTTTCTCGGTGTGCCGTCCCCGCATTACACCGGCAATTCTGTCCCGTATCATCACCCGGGCCCTGACCAACGCGGTTATTAGGAAGGTCCACTTAGAGAGGGACACATGGACAAGTGCCTTTGGCCAGGGACGCTACATTTCTGTGATGGCACATTGGGTGAACCTTGTGGAGGGCGGTAGCGAGTCGTACCCTAGCATGGCACAGGTGCTACCGACGCCAAGGATTTCAGGCCATACTTACATCAGGATTTGCGCCACCACCTACATTAGTGGCTGCAATCCCCCCTTCTCCACCTCCACCTCCTCCTCCACTGCAAACTCTGAATTCTCATCTTGCAGCAGCAGTCAACCATCAGTCAGTAGCTGGAAGCAGTGTAGCACGGCAGTGGGGAAGCGGAAACAGACCGCGCTGAAACTCATTTGCTTGGTTGACACACAGCACACCGCCGCAGAGCTGTGGCAGGGCATAAGGGACCAGGTTGTTTGTGTCTGATAATGGCCATAACTTGTTGGCAGCTTTGTAGCTAGACAAGCTCACACACATGACAATCATACAGTATACAGCATCCTAAACTTATACATTAATATAAATAAAAACATAACACACAAGAGTGGAGGTAAACTAATGGCATGGCCTGTTTAAGAACTCACAAATAACCATAACATATTTAACAGCGAGTAGTCATAAACTCAAACCATAACAATAAAAACTCAAACACTGGAACATAACAGGCCCAGGCCCAGCCCTCAGCCAATCACGGCCCTCACCGGGCAGAATGACGACTCTGCTCAGTGACCACAGCAAAATGCTGGGAAATTGTCCCTCAAAAACCTGTCCTAATAATAGAATCTTTATCACTGGGCAGAAAACAACCTCTGCCTAGTGAAGAGGGCAAAATTGTACATGGGACAAATGCTGATTCGAGATGTCCCGAACTATTCGCCAGCGAACAGTTCCCGCGAACATCGCTCGTTCGCGTTCGCCGCGGCGGGCGAACATATGCGGTGTTCGGTCCGCCCCCTATACATCATCATTGTCACGACCGCTGTCCCAGCAGCAGTCGTGTTGCACCAGACGGAGGGGAAGGGGGACCCTATCTACGGATGGGAAATGGAACGGCCACCCCTGACAAACCCTACGCTGGCATCTGTCTGCCCTGATACCCTAGACGGGGTGTGAACCCGTGCGGCGAGCAGGATGCCTAAACCCTGAGTGACCCTTAGAAGACTAGACTGGGGAAAGGCAGATGGGAGCACTAGTCACCATCACTCATGTCTAGGAGAACAACAGGGAAGACAGTAACAAACAAACAAACAATCTCCAGCAGAGATAGACTTATCCAGTCACGAGCAGAGAAGATGATCCCAACAACGACAGTCCACGCCAGACACGAGCTCCACAGCAATACCGTCAAACGATCTCCTTCAAAGGTCAGAATAGCACTGGAAGTAAGGACTATATCTGGCAATGACTGCAAGTGAAACTGAAACTAATATAGTAGCTGGGAGTGGCAGACAGCACTCACCTGAGAAGAATGCCTACAAACTCCCAGTCAGGACAAAAAGGTTTACAAGGCAAAACCTGGATGACATACCCTGAACCATGAAGCAAACTCACAAGCTATCGCGAGTAGCAAGTCGCTGCGACCTTCTCTTCCCAGACCTATCTGGATCAGTCACAGTCGTGACAGTACCCCCCTTTCTACGAGGGGCCACCGGACCCTCAAGACCAGGCCTCCCGGGTGGGACCTATGAAAAGCCCGAATGAGTCTATCCGCCTTTATCTCTGATGCTGGCACCCACATTCTCTCTTCGAACCATAACCTTTCCAGTGCACCAGGTACTGAAGAGAGCGGCGAACATATCGTGAATCAACAATCTTTTCTACCTGAAACTCAAGACTGCCATCAACAACCACCGGTGGAGGCGGTAGTGGCAATGGTTCAGGAGGTTCTACATATCTCTTAAGCAGAGATCTGTGGAAGACATTATGGATCCTTAGAGTCTGAGGTAGCTCCAGACGAAAAGCCACCGGGTTAATGATCTTAATTACCCTATAAGGACCAATAAATCTCGGACCTAATTTCCATGAGGGAACCTTCAACTTGATATTTCTGGTAGACAACCACACCAAGTCATTCACCCCAAGGTCCGGACCTTCAGAGCGCTTCTTATCAGCCACACGTTTGTATCTGCCACCAATTCTCTTCAAACTTTCTTGCACACTCTGCCACACTGATGAAAGTGAAGACGCAAATCGTTCCTCCTCGGGAATCCCAGACGGCCCCCCTCACTAAACGTACAAAACTGAGGATGGAAACCATACGCACCAAAAAATGGTGACTTATCGGTGGATTCTTGACGACGATTATTAATGGCAAACTCGGCTAACGGTAAATAAGATGACCATTCCTCCTGATTTTCGGAAACAAAGCATCTCAAATATGTCTCTAGGTTTTGATTGGTACGTTCAGTCTGACCGTTGGACTGAGGATGGAAAGATGAAGAAAACGACAGATGAACCCCTAAACGAGAACAAAAAGCTTTCCAAAATTTAGAAACAAATTGGGTACCACGATCCGAAACAATATCGGAAGGGACCCCGTGAAGCTTCACGATGTGGTCAATAAAAACCTGAGCCAGTGTGTTAGCATTAGGCAAAGCGGTCAGAGCAATAAAGTGCACCATTTTACTGAATCTGTCAACAACAACAAGAATAACAGTCTTCCCGCTGATACTGGTAGATCAGTAATGAAATCCATTGATAGGTGCGTCCAAGGCCTGTTGGGGATGGCCAGAGGTAAAAGACGCCCTGCCGGACGAGTATGATCCACCTTAGAACGAGCACAGGTAGGACATGCAGACACAAAATTCAACACCTCCTGGCGCCACTTAGGCCACCAGAACCGACGAGACACTAATTCAGAGGTTGCCTTACTACCTGGGTGTCCTGCCAGTGCGGAGTTATGGTGTTCCTTTAGTATCTCCAGGCGTAAATTTTCTGGCACAAACAGTTTATCCGAGGGGCAGGAGGCCGGGCGTCCCCTGAGCTTCCAACACCCTCCCCTCTAAACCTGAGTGTAATGCAGAGACCACCACCCCTTTTGCAAAATAGGCTCTGGAACATCATCATCACCCCTCCAGGAAAACTTCGAGACAATGCATCCGCCTTAGTATTTTTGCCCCGGGCGATAGGTTATTACAAAATTAAACCTAGTAAAAACAACGACCACCGAGCCTGTCTAGGGGTGAGACGTTTAGCAGACTCCAGATATACTAAGTTCTTGTGATCGGTAATCACTGTGACGGGATGAACCGCCCCCTCCAAAAAATGACGCCACTCCTCTAAGGCCAACTTAATAGCCAAAAGTTCCCTGTTGCCAATGTCATAGTTCCTTTCTGCAGTAGACAATTTCTTCGAAAAGAAAGCACACGGACGCCATTCACCAGGGGACGGGCCCTGAATAGTACCGCTCCCACCCCCACCTCTGATGCGTCAACCTCTACAATAAAAGGAAGCGAGACATCTGGCTGTACGAGAATAGGAGCCGAGGTGAATCTTTCCTTCAGAGATGTAAAGGCAGTTTTGGCTGCATGTGACCATTTGGAAAAATCGGATCCCTTTCGGGTCATGTCCGTCAGTGGTTTGACCACCAAGGAATAGTTCTTTATAAACTTCCTATAAAAATTGGCAAACCCCAGGAAGCGTTGCAATGCCTTCAGGTTCTCAGGCAGATCCCAGTCCATAATTGCCCGGACTTTCTCTGGATCCATGCGGAAACCTGAATCTGACAACACATACCCCAGAAATGGCAGTTCTTTTACGGCGAACACACATTTCTCTAATTTAGCAAACAATTTGTTGGCCCTTAATATCTGCAGCACTTGTCTCACATGGATCTTATGTGTATCCAGATCCGGAGAATAGACCAGGATGTCATCAAGATATATCACAACAAATCTCCCGATAAGGTGACTAAAAATATCGTTGACAAAATGTTGGAACACCGCAGGCGCATTAGTAAGACCAAATGGCATGGCCAGATATACTGTCACGACCGCTGTCCCAGCAGCAGTCGTGTTGCACCAGACAGAGGGGAAGGGGGACCCTATCTACGGATGGGAAATGGAACGGCCACCCCTGACAAACCCTACGCTGGCATCTGTCTGCCCTGATACCCTAGACGGGGTGTGAACCCGTGCGGCGAGCAGGATGCCTAAACCCTGAGTGACCCTTAGAAGACTAGACTGGGGAAAGGCAGATGGGAGCACTAGTCACCATCACTCATGTCTAGGAGAACAACAGGGGAAGACAGTAACAAACAAACAAACAATCTCCAGCAGAGATAGACTTATCCAGTCACGAGCAGAGAAGATGATCCCAACAACGACAGTCCACGCCAGACCACGAGCTCCACAGCAATACCGTCAAACGATCTCCTTCAAAGGTCAGAATAGCACTGGAAGTAAGGACTATATCTGGCAATGACTGCAAGTGAAACTGAAACTAATATAGTAGCTGGGAGTGGCAGACAGCACTCACCTGAGAAGAATGCCTACAAACTCCCAGTCAGGACAAAAAGGTTTACAAGGCAAAACCTGGATGACATACCCTGAACCATGAAGCAAACTCACAAGCTATCGCGAGTAGCAAGTCGCTGCGACCTTCTCTTCCCAGACCTATCTGGATCAGTCACAGTCGTGACAATCATTGAGCAAACTTTGACCCTGTACCTCACAGTCAGCAGACAAATTCCAGCCAATCAGCATACCCTCCCTCCCAGACCCTCCCACCTCCTATCAAAAAGCAAGGACAGCATCCATCGTAGATTCATTCTGAAGCTGCATTGTTAGTTAGAGCAGGGATAGTGCTACTGCTGTTCTGTGTCCACTCCAGTCCTCAAAGACTCATCTGCTGTAAGGACAGCATCCTTACAGCACCCCAAAAAGCCCTTTTTAGGGCTGGTACATTAGTCAGTTTTTATAATATCATATCGGGTGGCACAGTACCTTGCAGATAAAAAAGTTGAAAATGTTTACCCTTTAATATAATTTCAGTTGCCTGCCAGTGTGTGACAGGCCCACACAGACTGTACTGTGCCCACTGCCAGTTCCCACCACTCATATCGGGTGGCACAGTACCTTGCAGATAAAAAAGTCATATAATTTTACCCTTTAATATAATTTCAGTTGCCTGCCAGTATGTGTCAGGCCCACACAGACTGTACTGTGCCCACTGCCAGTGCCCACCACTCATATCGGGTGGCACAGTAGGATTCAATTCAATACACATCCCCTGATAGGGGACGTAACAGGGATTAAACTGATAAAAATAGTACTACTGAACACACCACTCATATAGGGTGGCACAGTACATTGCGCGGCACACGCGCAGTGCCCCCGCCCCAAATTAAAAGGATGTGGACAGAGCAAGCTTTTTTTGTATCTCCACATACAGGGATTCAATCCAATCTCCCGAACGTGCGCACGAGCTCAGTCATCACTATAACAAGAAGGACGCACACACAGATGAATAAAATTTCTGCAATCAGTGTGTCAACTATTGACAACTCTTTGCGGTTGTCTAAAATCCATTCAATACACGTCCCTGATAGGGGATTAAACTGATAAGAATAGTACTACTTAACACACCACTCATATAGGGTGTCACAGTACATTGCATGGCGCACATGCAGTGCCCCAAATTGGAAGGAAGAGGACCGAACAGCCATCTCCCAACAGACAGACATCTCCCTTCAGCTGACGTGGTGGAGCCTTCACTGCCTGAAACCAGGTGCGTGCCACTGGGTGATGTAGCAGTTGCTGTGGTAGGCTGGACCACCAGATTAGAGCCACGGTTCTCCCATGCCACGTTATGGTGATGCTGCATATGTTGATGCAGGGCCGTGGTGCCAACATTGGTGCCCTGGCCACGCTTCACCTTCTACCCACAGATTCTACATATAGTCATGTTCACCTGCTCCGGCGGCTGACCAAAAATCTGCCAAACTGCCGAGGATTTTACCCCCAACTCTACGCACTGACTGACTGCTTCTGCCGCTGCCTCTGTGAACCCCTGCACCACAACCTCCAGGGTAGGTAGGCTCCTGCGAAGCAGGTGATCTACCCCAGGCACGTTTGGCTTCCGACCTCCCACTGCTGCCACTCTTCTGACTCCCAGCCATGCGACCACCTTGCTGGCTCAGCCACTGCCTCACAGGCAAGCTGCCACCCTCTTCTCCTGAGGAAGATGAAGCCACTTCTGCACCCGGCTCCCGATCGGCTTCATCATCATCTAGCAGTGTCCGCACTTCACTGATGTCCTCCTCAAAGGTCTCTCGTTCAGGAGCCTGACAGCTCGCAACATCACCTTGCATGCCACTCTCCTGATCACTACTTGCCCACCTAGCGGAGGAAGCGGCGGATGTCTCCTCCAAATCTTTGCTGGGCAGTAGCTGCTGACTGTCCTCTAGTAGTTCGTCCTTGCTGTATAGTGGAGCTGAGCCCACAGCCATACAATACTTTTGTCGCTAAGGGAACAGCAAAGGACAGAGGCAGGTTGAGGACAGGTGAGGGCAAAGGTCCTGCTCCCGTGTCATGCCAACTAAGGGTTTTGTCTGACGAACCCACCGACTGTTGGCTGGGGGTGTCTGATGTCACTTGGGATGAAGTGGATGACTGAGTTAACCAATCAAGAACCACTGGGTTGCTGGTCAAGACACGACCGCTAGATGACACCGGAGTTCAGGCCTCTCGCTGCGACTTCTGCTGCCACACCCCCTTACTCTGCTGCAACCTCCGCCTGCACCAGAAACAGTTAGGCCTATGCCTTTCCTCTGTGCATGGCCTGGCGCTTCTCTGTCTGACATAATTTTAGCTGAAATACATAAAATAAAAGCAAATTAAAACACCCCTAAAAGCAACGAAAATATATATTTTTTGGTACTGAAATAGGCCACTAAACACTTTCACCACATATAACTACAGAAGTGAAATGTGTATATATTTTTCTTTCTGTACTGAAATAGGCCACTAAACGCTTTCACCACAAATAACTGCAACAGTGAAGTGCGTATATATTTTTCTTTTTGAACTGAAATAGGCAACTAAACACTTTCACTACATATAACTGGAGAAGTGAAATGCGTAGTTATTTTTCTTTCTGTACTGAAATAAGCCACTAAACGCTTTCACCACAAATAACTGCAACAGTAAAATGCGTATATATTTTTCTTTTTGTACAGAAATAGGCCATTAAATGCTTAAGCCACAAATAACTGCAGAAATGAACTGCGTATATATTTTTGTTTTTGTACTGAAATACACCACTAAACGCTTTCACCACAAATAACTGCAGAAGTGAACTGCATATATGTTTTTCTTTTTGTTATTGAAATAAGCCTCTAAATGCTTTCACCACATATAACTGCAGAAGGGAACTGCGTATTAGTGTTGATCCTTGTTTTGATTGTATGGGTACTGCCGCTATACTCACGCAATCAAGAGCAGAACCATGGCTGTAATAAGAACACAAAATTGACACAGATCAGAGGAATCTCTTATATCCGTCATTGTGATCTGTATGCTGTGATCAAAGCTGATCTTAGAACACAAGGATAAAACATAATGAGGATCTCCCTTTTATCGCATTACAGGAAAGCCCAGTAATGCTATCTTTACTAGTGTTGATCGAGCAGCAAAGTGCTCAGGTGCTCGGGCCGAACACATCGGGAAGTCAATGGGAGAACCCGCGCATTAAACCAGGCACTCCCTGCTCTGAAGAGGGGACAGTGCCTGGTTCATAGGAAAAGGTCAGATATTGATAAAAACACCAATGAAAATGCTTTGGGAACAGCATGGGGAGGATGTCTGGATGCATCTTGGACTCCTAGGTTGCTGCGCACACGTTACACGTTTTATGCGCACACGTTACACTGCAGATGTGGCACTGGTAATGTCACTGTCAAAAACGGACATCGTCTATTGAAAAAGTACACTGTATGTCACTGATAAATTTTTTCAGGGCACACGTTACACTGCAGATGCTGCGCATCTAATGTAATTGTTCGCAGAGGATACCATCTACGGAAAAAGTTCACTGGATGTCACAGATATTTTCGGGATGCACACACTTTACACAGGAGATGTGGCACGGCTAATTTAACTCTCCGCAGCGGACACTGTCTACGGAAAAATTACACTGGATGTCACAGAAATTTTTGGGGATGCGCACACTTTACACAGGAGTTGTGGTGCAGATAATTTAACTGTCCACAGCAGCCTATTAGACGCTATTTAGTGCAGTAGGCGCTAAAAAAATATATTGCTGCTGCCACACACAATAGTCCTTAAACCTGATGATGCGTTCCGGCCAGCCAATGACTGTAATGCCAGTAACCAACATTGCTACGGCATTATAATGAGGGTAGTACTTACCTGTATGTTTATTAGTTAATTCCATGCTAGGGGATATATATACTGGTTGAATCATTGGTCCACTATGTCCCTTGAAAATGCGGTAGCGAAACGCTTCCCCTGGTCTGATATTCCGTTCAGCTCTACCCCATGTAGGTATACTTTGGTGCTTCTCTATTGTATTGTGGTATTCTATGACTTATGTATAGTGGTTAGTGTGGTTATGGGCGCTGTAGTACCTTGGGGATTTATGGGCATTGTGCAATACATGATTGGACTCAATTACCTTTGAGTGAGTCTGGCTGTCATGTTATTATGTTTAGGCATATTTTGGTAACCAGGGGAGTGTGATGGACTGTAGTTACTCCTGCATTGCTGCTTCCTTTTTTTATTTATATGGTCATGTTACTGTGTGTTATTTATTACTATATGAAATAAACATTAATTCTGTACTTGTGACTCGTTGATGTCGGATTTTACGTAAAGTTGGAGTCACGTTGTTGCCTCATATATTCTGGGGTTAATTGTAGGTGATACTGTATGTTTATTGGCTGCGTAGCAGGGAGGAGAATCAAGAATTGCGCTCGAGCACATGCGGTATTCGGCCGAATACCGCCATGTGCCTAGCATAGTGATGCTCGAGCCTAACTGGTTTTCGGTCGAGCATGCTCGCTCAACACTACTGCGTATATCTTTTTGTGTTTGTACTGAAATACACCACTAAACGCTTTCAACACATTTAACTGCAGAAGTGAACTGCGTATATATTTTTCTTTTTCCACAGATATAAGATACTAAAGGCTTTTCAACATAGCACTTTCATCCCAAGATCAAATTGCTGGAATGACAGAGCTACCTAATGGCTATTTGGATCCCCAAATTATCTTTCCCTGCACTTGTAAATCGCTTTTTTTTTTCACTATGAGGTTTTTCCTATCACTACATGTACCGCCTTCTGACATCTCTCCCTGCACTAAGATACTGTGAAATGATTCATCCCTATTGTTTCCCTGCACTTATCAATCGTTTTTTCAGTTTTTTTTTTTACAATGGGGATTTTCCTATTGCTGTCCCTAACGCCTTCTCACGTCTGTCCCTGCACTCAGAACGCTGGAAAATGTCTGAATCCAAGATGGCCGGTGTATTTATAGGGCTGTGACATCACAGGGCTGGCTGCATGCATGGCATTATGGGTGATCCTGCCTTCCCAAAGTTCCTTGCCCCATGTCCTCACACGTGTAGCCGCCATTTTAGATGCCATTTTAGGAAAAATTGCGATTCGTTACCATGAAGAGCTATGAAATTTGCATTTGTCATCATCGATTCGCTCATCTCTAATAGTAACATCAGGATCTATATGATTATGTACTATGTACTGTTATGTTAATCTGAACTATTATCATGTTTTTTTCAGGTGTTCAAATCATGTGGATTGAGATTCATAAATTTGCATAATCATGCACTTTAATATACATCTAATCTTTGCACAATTAGTATACATACTGTATAAATTTTGGAATTTATGTACATTTCAATACATATATAACTACACATGATTGTAATTATTTATGTTCATTATTTAAATTTATGCATTATTCATTCATTATTAATCATGCACCATTAATCATGTATTTTCACGTATTCAGTCACATATTGTCTTCATGTTTTAAATTTTTATTTGCTTATTTATTTTTTGACTAGGGCATTTGTATAATTTGGTGTAGTTTGATTATTTTATTTACATTTTTATCATGATTTATCATTATTTAAATGTTTTACTACTTGCAAATTTGAATCTAGTATGAATTTTGTATTATTTATAGTGATGACTGGCAGGGGAAATATTCAAATTCGCAATATTTCGCAAATATTTTGTAGAATATTCATCATATATTCGCAAAATATTATCGTTATTTTCTTGATTGCGAAAATCGGCAATGTAATATGCGCGTAATGACCACGCAATACAGGCGTTGGTCACTATAGGTACATTTTTTAAGTTGCTAGAAGTTTCCTGAGACTGGAGAAAATGGTTGGCACGGCAGAACAATACAACAATACAATAGCTTCATATGCAGATAGATTGCGCAAATCGGCAATAAATGATGCGCATATTTTTGCGCAATACGTGCAACTTCACATTTTAGCAGGTCTGACTACATATTATGATTGGTGCACTAAGTATTATGAACTTGTGACATCACAGCACTATGTATGTATGTATGTAGCATACATACATACATACAGCACTATTTATGTAGCATGTATGTATGTGTGGCAGGAGCAGCACAATAAAGTGCATTATGAGCTGTGACAGTAGAAGAATTTTTGTATCTCTCACTTTTCTAGTCTAACCAGACTGTATATTAATCTTTGATTCCTCTAGAGCCATTCTATGGAAGCAGTAGGTTTAAAGAGCACACCAAATGCTTGAAATAAATTATTTTATTAACTTTAACTTTTCTTTATATATAACGCTGCTGCCTCCGCAGCAGACAGTCCATGTACAAAACACTTGTGGAATAAAGTATCACAAAATGGTGGTTCAACTGTTCAATCTTGTCATTCAAGATAAAATGGTGGATATATTTCTCTCTTCAGTATCTGTACTTTCACTTTAAGTTATTTAAGCACTTTATGATCTCTGAGAGGTATATATGAGGCTTTACCAATAGTTTTACGTGCTCTAAATGATCTGGTTTGGTCTATACAATTGCTTTGAGCAGTTTGGTGGAACTGTAAGTAAACATATAACTAGTTCAGTATACAGCTCTAATCATTCACTACATTAACAATAGGAACATCTATAACTGTATTAAATACCTATTTTGGCCTTTTTGCTTCCATAAAACTGAACTCTCAGTGGAGTGAATGTCTGTTCAGCTTTTCTCCTCTGGTGTAATGAATTCTAGCAGCTCCTGCTAGGGGAATTTCCCAGACAGGCTGAGTGTGAGGCTTGCTGTAATTGGCCAAGACTCCTGCTCAGTGTGAGACTGGCTGTGATTGGTTAAGACTCCTGGGCAGTGACAACAGGTTAACTCTATGCTTTCTGTTGCTAATTGTGCTGTGTCATTGAGCTTACCGTACAGTCATGTAATGAATCTTAAAGGCATATTATCTTTTCTGCTTCTGTGAACACAATATATAACTGTTACATGACATCCGAAAACATGAAGTCACAGTAAATAACTCTGCTTTAGTCTCTCACATATGAACATATGAACTGTATTAAGGTTATTAGAAGGCCTAGCTGTATACATATATAAGTCACATTAGCAACCTAGGACAGGTCTTAGCTGCTCAGCTACAGTATGGACAGCACAGTACCTAACACCCTGCACTGGAACACTATATCACAATCTAACCTACACTATCTCCTACTAACTATCTGTATTAGTTATATAATCTATCTAGCAATCTAATGAGTGGAAAGCAGAGAGCACAACAATGACACTGTAATAAACTATAGAAATTGGCTGCTGGGGATGTTCTTATATACTAAAGGGGTAGGCAACTTTCCTATTGGTTGCCAGGGATGTTGATAAGCTCAGACAAAGACATTGCAGCCTTCTCATTGGCCCACAAGCAAAAAGGGAGGTTACTGATGAAAAAAAAGTAGAATATTGAAAAATACGAATATACATCACTATATTCTAAATATTCGCGAATTCTCGAAGTTGCGATATTCGCGATTAAAATTCGTGATTTGAATATTCGCACCCAACACTAATTATTTATGTGGTTTATTCATTATTTATTTAATCCCATGTTCTAAGTAATATCTCAGGATTTATATACTCATAATTATTCTTATGCATTTTAGAATTATAGTTTTTTTCAGGTAATTTAGACTAGTTTTACACTAAAAGTAGTGCATGTCGTACTTTTAGTCCAGCGGCCTCTTATAGTGAGCTTCGTCACTGCCCCCATTATAGTCAATGGGGACGGAGCGGCAGTCTGGGGACACATGGGAACTAGCGGCAGGACTGTTCCGACAGCCTGACGGACTCCCCTGCCGCTAGTGTGAAAATTGCCTTAATCATGTGGATTTAGACTCATAAATTTACACACTTTAACACACATCTAATCCCTGCACAATTACATACACATTATATAGATTTGAATATTCATGCACATTGTACACTCATAATCATTTATGCTTAATTATCACTTACATTACGCTATGCTTAATTATCACTTACATTACGCATCATTCATCATTCATATTCATGCACATAGCATTGAGTGGTATGGCAGGTACATCGATGACCTGCTAATCATTTGGAGGCGATGTGCCTGCCATACCCTCTTTCCTGGATTATGTCAATTCAAATACATATGATCTAAAGTTCACCTGTAGCTATGATCGTACACAAATTAATTTTCTAGATTTAACATTGAGAGGAGTTTCACACCATATTATCAGCACCTGTACTTTTCGAAAGCCGATTTCTGGAAACACGATTTTGAGGGCCAATAGCCACCATCCTATGCATACCATTAAATCGGTACCTGTGGGAGAATTTATTAGAGCGAGAAGAAACTGCAGTAATATTACAGATTATGATAAGGAATGTTCTATTATCAAGGCTCGATTTCTCGCCCGGGGTTACCCGCATTGGATGGTGGCTAGAGCACTCAAAATCGCGACAAATAAAAAACTGGAAGATCTACTATTTAGGGGTAGGGGGAGATCACTTAATACATCAGTGCCTACCCTTATAATCACCTATAGTAGGCAATTTGACATGATTAAACAAATTATTTCACATAGTATGCCGACTCTATATCAGGATGAAAAGATACATACTATTCTGGAACAAGGTTACAGAGTGGTATCTAGACGCTCTCCCACCCTGGCTTCAGCACTTTCGCCGTCTTTATTCTCATCCAATGTACAAAAGAGAAATCGCACTTGGTTACACCATAAGAGTTTTTTTCGTTGTGGCAGTTACCCATGCAAAACCTGTAGCTATGTTGCCCCAACAAAAAAATGCCATGATTCGGAGAATAATACGGAATTTAATATTAGTTCATATATCAATTGTAATAGTTCCTATGTGGTATACATTATTTCATGTACCCATTGTAACCTATTATACATAGGTAGTACCTCTAGGAAACTAAAGCAGCGGACATTAGATCATCTGAACTATATCTCAAATCCTTCTTATACAAATATATCAGCGGCTGCCAGGCACTTCATAACTGAACATAATAGAAAGAAACACCATTTTTTTCAAAGTATTTGGTACTGAATAATTCTCCACTTACCTAGAGGGGGGATTTAAAACATAAACTTTTGCTAAGGGAGGCTTTTTGGACATTTAAATTGAATACAAGTTCTCCCAAAGGAATGAATTACAGAAAGGAAATGCTCCACTTTTATCAGTGCTTTGCAGTTCGCTCTCCACTGTTTATTCCTCTTTATTTTTTGATCAGCACCCGGGACATGCAATTGTATATTGCTGTTCACATAGATAAGCAAGGTCCGTTGTGTATTTAGACTAAATCTCTTTCTGATACAGCGACAGTTGGCCACAATTCACACTGAAGGATTCGGGTCAGATTAATTGTTTATTTGGGCCCTAAGTAGTATTCTGCCTTTGCTGCTTGATGGACAGTGATTTCACTGTAAGAACATCCCAGGAGTGCGTTTAGTCAGTGTGTGATTTTTCTTTTATATTTTCTGTTGGGTATTTGGTTATTTGGTGTTTTTTAAAAACAAAAATGTAACAGATAACTCTAACACTCAGTTCACACTTTCGCGTAAACGCCGGCGTTCGAACGCGCAAAAACGCACAACAGTACAGGAACCATGCATTCCAATGGGGGTGGTTCACACTTGCGCGTTTTTATGCGCGTTCAAAAGCGCCTAAAAACGTCCGACGCATAAGCAGGTATGTTCGCGTTAATTCTGGCGTTTTTCGAGCGTTTGGTGCCAATAGACTTCAATGGAAACGCGATAGGCGTGTTGTTCGGGCGTTTGTGCAGCGTAAAACGCGCCTATGGACGCGCCTTTTTCAAAGTTTGCAACATGCTGGAAAGGCCAAAACAACAGGTGCAAAGCACACAGAGTTTAGCTGGAGAGCAGCCATGGAGGAGGCCTGTGATTCTGAGAACATTATCAGGCTGGTGCAGGCCAAACGGTGCCTATATGACACCCAAGACCCCCATTATAAAAACCGCAGGGTCCGACTGCAAGCCTGGGCGGACATTTGCAAGTCCATCTGGCCAGAGTTTACAAAGAGTGTCCGACAAGGCAAAGGTATGTGTGTTTTACTTTCTGACCTCAAAATCTAGTGTGCACTGGTGTCCAAAATATTATATGTAATAGCTCAGGCCATCTCTTGCAGCACGGCTTGAGGTGATGTCCAACTGCACCTACACAAATAGTGGCCTGTCTTGTACTTGCTGGAGCCTTGCAGGCATGCATGTAGCTGTATTTTGCCATCACCTACAGGGCCGCACAATCACCACACTTCTTATAGTATATGGCCACTCAATTTGCCTAGTTAGCCTTGCCTCATGGGCACATAACAACTTGGATACAGTACCCTCTGGCCTGTAGTAATTGCCTGCTGCTGTGTGTCACCTGTTTTATAGGTGTAATTATGCTAGCAAACGGCACAAACTGTGGGGGCTTTCAGAATGTTTAGGTTCTCCTCCTACAAGTTATGTCTCCCTTCTAGTGAGGTCTGTGTAGGAGTTGTATGTGGGATGTGTCAGTTGTTATGTGGCCAGTTCGTATTTGCCCTGGCCCACATTATGGGTCAGTGCAATGGGCCAGTACTATCAAGTAGAAATGGTTCAGCTGAATTGTGTTTGTCTGCGCAGTGTATGTAAGCTAATGATGGGCAATGTAGAGAAGTTGCTCTAATTGTGGCCTTGTTATGCGGAATTGTAACTTGCTAGTGAGGTGACGTATGTAATCCAATTTGACTGATAGTGGCCTATGTATTTATGGACACATTTCTGTTGTGTATACGTCAGGGCTGTCGAATCTCGGCCCTCCGGCCGTTTCGTACATGCTACTGTCATCATGCTCTGCCATAGCTTCACACACAGTTAGCATGGTAGTTGTTGTGATTTAGAAACAGCTGGAGGGCAGCGTTTCTGCGGCGATGGGTTTTTTGTAAATTCGCATTTATAGCCACATGATTGGGCCCATTAATTGCTCCCTCATTAGGAATGAATCTAATGGCCGAGTCTTTACAACATAATTGTGTGACCTAATTTCGCCCACCATTTGCTTGTTACCACACGTAATTGTAATATTGCCTCCTAAAGGGGACTCTCCACGGGCCATAATATATTATAAAACATGTTGAGACAAAATGGCTCAAAATGAAATTTTTAATTAAGCAATTACCAGATTCGGAGAATAATACGGAATTTAATATTAGTTCATATATCAATTGTAATAGTTCCTATGTGGTATACATTATTTCATGTACCCATTGTAACCTATTATACATAGGTAGTACCTCTAGGAAACTAAAGCAGCGGACATTAGATCATCTGAACTATATCTCAAATCCTTCTTATACAAATATATCAGCGGCTGCCAGGCACTTCATAACTGAACATAATAGAAAGAAACACCATTTTTTTCAAAGTATTTGGTACTGAATAATTCTCCACTTACCTAGAGGGGGGATTTAAAACATAAACTTTTGCTAAGGGAGGCTTTTTGGACATTTAAATTAAATACAAGTTTTCCCAAAGGAATGAATTACAGAAAGGAAATGCTCCACTTTTATTAGTGCTTTGCAGTTGGCTCTCCACTGTTTATTCCTCTTTATTTTTTGATCAGCACCCCGGACATGCAATTGTATATTGCTGTTCACAAAGATAAGCAAGGTCTGTTGTGTATTTAGACTAAATCTCTTTCTGATACAGCGACAGTTGGCCACAAAGGATTCAGGTCAGATTAATTGTTTATTTGGGCCCTAAGTAGTATTCTGCCTTTGCTGCTTGATGGACAGTGATTTCACTGTAAGAACATCCCAGGAGTGCGTTTAGTCAGTGTGTGATTTTGCTTTTATATTTTCTGTTGGGTATTTGGTTATTTGGTGTTTTTGAAAAACAAAAATGTAACAGATAACTCTAACACTCAGTTCACACTTTCGCGTAAAACGCCGCGTTCGAACGCGCAAAAAAACGCACAACAGTACAGGAACCATGCATTCCAATAGGGGTGGTTCACACTTGCGCGTTTTTATGCGCGTTCAAACGCGCCTAAAAACGTCCGACGCATAAGCAAGTATGTTCGCGTTAATTCTGGCGTTTTTCGAGCGTTTGGTGCCAATAGACTTCAATGGGAACGCGATAGGCGTGTTGTTCGGGCGTTTGTGCAGCGTAAAACGCGCCTATGGACGCGCCTTTTTCAAAGTTTGCAACATGCTGGAAAGGCCAAAACAACAGGTGCAAAGCACACAGAGTTTAGCTGGAGAGCAGCCATGGAGGAGGCCTGTGATTCTGAGAACATTATCAGGCTGGTGCAGGCCAAACGGTGCCTATATGACACCCAAGACCCCCATTATAAAAACCGCAGGGTCCGACTGCAAGCCTGGGAGGACATTTGCAAGTCCATCTGGCCAGAGTGGCCGCAGTTTACAAAGAGTGTCCGACAAGGCAAAGGTATGTGTGATTTACTTTCTGACCTCAAAATCTAGTGTGCACTGGTGTCCAAAATATTATATGTAATAGCTCAGGCCATCTCTTGCAGCACGGCTTGAGGTGATGTCCAACTGCACCTACACAAATGGTGGCCTGTCTTGTACTTGCTGGAGCCTTGCAGGCATGCATGTAGCTGTATTTTGCCATCACCTACAGGGCCGCACAATCACCACACTTCTTATAGTATATGGCCACTCAATTTGCCTAGTTAGCCTTGCCTCATGGGCACATAACAACTTGGATACAGTACCCTCTGGCCTGTAGTAATTGCCTGCTGCTGTGTGTCACCTGTTTTATAGGTGTAATTATGCTAGCAAACGGCACAAACTGTGGGGGCTTTCAGAATGTTTAGGTTCTCCTCCTACATGTTATGTCTCCCTTCTAGTGAGGTCTGTGTAGGAGTTGTATGTGGGATGTGTCAGTTGTTATGTGGCCAGTTCGTATTTGCCCTGGCCCACATTATGGGTCAGTGCAATGGGCCAGTACTATCAAGTAGAAATGGTTCAGCTGAATTGTGTTTGTCTGCGCAGTGTATGTAAGCTAATGATGGGCAATGTAGAGAAGTTGCTCTAATTGTGGCCTTGTTATGCGGAATTGTAACTTGCTAGTGAGGTGACGTATGTAATCCAATATGACTGATAGTGGCCTATGTATTTATGGACACATTTCTGTTGTGTATACGTCAGGGCTGTCGAATCTCGGCCCTCCAGCCGTTTCGTACATGCTACTGTCATCATGCTCTGCCATAGCTTCACACACAGTTAGCATGGTAGTTGTTGTGATTTCGAAACAGCTGGAGGGCAGCGTTTCTGCGGCGATGGGTTTTTGTAAATTCGCATTTATAGCCACATGATTGGGCCCATTAATTGCTCCCTCATTAGGAATGAATCTAATGGCCGAGTCTTTACAACATAATTGTGTGACCTAATTTCGCCCACCATTTGCTTGTTACCACACGTAATTGTAATATTGCCTCCTAAAGGGGACTCTCCACGGGCCATAATATATTATAAAACATGTTGAGACAAAATGGCTCAAAATGAAATTTTTAATTAAGCAATTACCAGCAAACAATAAAGAAAATGTTACATATGACGCAATTTAACATAAACAAAGTATATCAAGCATATTTAAATGGCTTCCAACTGCCAAGGTAACGCCCCATGTGGCGACATAAAATATGCGGTAAACTGCTCCCGCACTGGTGCACCTTGTCTGTGGCCACGCGCAACACTGATAAGATGACTCTGCAGGGAATGGCTGAGGGAATCCTCGAAATTATAGCCGTCTCTTGCCCGCACAAAATTATGGAGGACGCAGGCTGCCTTAACGGCCGATATGGCAGTCTCCAATTTCAGGTGAATGGGTGTGTGGAGAAAGCGCCATTTGTTGGCGAGTATGCCAAAAGCGCACTCCACAACCCTGCGCGCTCTAGTCAGTCGATAATTGAAGACTCGCCTTGCTATAGAAAGTCCCCTGCTGGAATACGGCCTCATCAGGTTTTCGCCAAGCGCAAAGGCCTCGTCGGCAACAAAAACAAAGGGCATCGCTGGTGAAGTGGTGCCAGGCAGTGTGGTGTGGTCAGGGAGATCCAGAGCCTTGTCCAGTAGCATTTTTCCAAATTCCGAATGGGCAAATACTGCAGAGTCTGACCTGCTGCCATATGAGCCCACATCGATGTACCGGAAGCTATAGTTGGCATCACACACCGCAAAAAGGACAAATGAAAAGTATTTTTATAATTATAATATTGGCTGCCACTTCGAACCGGCTTCTTTATGCGGATATGTTTGCCATCTATAGCTCCGGCACAGTTGGGGAATTGACAGGTTTTCTGGAAGACATCCGCGATTTCCTTCCACTGCTCCTTATGCGGTTGGGCCATCACTGCTGCATGAAGCGCATCCCATATTGCCACGCAGGTTTCGCGGATGATCATACTTGCAGTGGATTTCCCTACCATAAACGCATAATGTAGACTGGCCAAAGACTGTCCTGTACCTAAGTACCTGAAATGAGAAAAATATATATTTTTAATGAACGTATTGTTTTTGTTTTTAGTCAACACTATTAAAAAAAATGGAAAAGTCTCAAGGACGCTTTCATACGGCATCGCCGCCTAGAGAGGGAGCAGAGGAGCGGCTCATCACCCACACGCTCTTGTTATGTGCATGCGGAGCAAATGGCCTTCTTGATTCCCTGCACTGAAATGAGGAGGTTAGACACTGTACTACACATTGGGGAGAGGATGTGGCATGACATAACGTCACACATATATTCACATTGATATGGGGAACATACTTAACTATATTTTTCTCGATTAACAGCACAGAGAGTAGCTGGGAACATAGTCAGGCTGCAGATGAGGCGGAAGATGACTCTGGCCACACTCGGGACAGCGAGCCAGGCCCATCTACTGCGGCAACCAGTCCACCAGGGCCAGAGGGCCCTCCGCCGCTTACAGGCCCCACACAGCCAGGCCCATCTGTGCCAGAAGCCACTCGCCAGCAAAGGGCCAAAAGCCGGAGAGTTGAACGGCATGAGGACCGACTGATAGCCAGCCTGGATGCCCTGGCACATCCCGTTCCAAAAATGTCCAGTCACGGGCATTTTCTTCTCAGTCTGGAGGACCGAATGCAAAATGTGCCCAGACCGCAACACTCCAAAGTCCAAGAGATGTTGATCCGAACGCTGGACACTTTTGCTATACTGTTCCAGGAAACCCAGCCCGGCCCCCAGTAGGCCACACAGCAGGCCACACAACTGGCCACACAACTGGCCACACAACTGGCCACACAACTGGCCACACAGCTGCCCACACAGCTTGAACCTGTAATGGCACAACATCAGGCCCCGCAGCTGTCCCCACACCAGGCCACAAAGCTCGCCCAACAAGTGGCGAATGAAATGGCTACACAAGTGGCCACTGAAATGACCACCAAAGTGGCGACAAAAATTGCTTCCATGCAGGCCCCTATGCCGGCTCCTATGCAGCCTCCTCTCCCGGCTCCTAGGCAGCATCCGATTCCGGCTCCTAGGCAGCATCCGATTCCGGCTCCGATGCAGCCTACTATGCAGGCCCCTAGGTAGCCTCCTATCCCGGCTCCAATGCAGCCTACTATGCTGGCCCCTATGCAGGCCCCCCAGTATGGCCAACAATATGGGCACCAACATGGTACCAAAATTAGCCAACATGGGCCAACACATACCACTACATATGGGCAACTATATCCACAGCAGTATGCTCCACAGGGATCCCAATATGCTCAACAGTATAGTCAACCATCGGAACCTGTGCAACATTATGGCCAATACTATGGCCAACAGTACGACCAACATGGCCCACAAGATGGTCCACATTATGGCCACCAGTATGGCCCTAGCACCTCCACAAACACCACCACCAGCACACAGGCCAATGCCGAGATTCAAACGCGTCAAACCACTCAAACAAGGCGGGATCCCGAAACAGAACCAACCGGCACAGATTATGAGGACCTGTGAGAAATGGTACTGCGATTTAAAGTGCCGGTAGTTGAAGTGGCAACTACTTTAGTTATATTCTGTTAAAAGGATTATCATATTTTGTTTGCTTTTTGCACAAATGTTATGTGCAGTTTAGTGTACTCAGTTTAAACATGTTGGGGAACATACTGAGTTTCTTTATTGCCCCAAACATTAAAAACTAAATAACTATATGTTTGGAGTCTTAATTTTATGGGAGGGGTAACACCTTGCAAAGGTGGCTACATGATGCATGTGCAGAATATTTAGGGTAACAAGCATACGGCAGAAACAACACGACTACTAAAATTCAAAAACACTCATATACAGTCGCAACACAATTGACATGTTTGTGAAGGGCCCGATTTATATACTACTTACCGCAACGTTATGACCAGTCTTTCAACAGGTGGAATGCTGTCCCGCATGAAGGTGTCCTGGTGCAGGAAAGGACTCTCCAACAGCCCCAGGAGCTCGTCAAAGCTGTAGACAATACAAATTCAGACAAATAAATATTACAACATTACTACACGCTATGCTTAAAAAAACAAATACTACCCACATCACGTATACATACTAACCTGGGGATGGACATTCTCATGTAGCCAAAAAACTGGTCCTCATGGGCACGTAGGTTCTGGTAGATAGCCCAGAACTGTCCCCTCTCCTGCCGCTGGGCAATGACCGGATGGACCCAGAACCGTCGCCTGCTGTCCCTCCTTCTCCTCAAGCGCTCAAGTTGGATTGCAGTCACAAGCACTGCAACATGTCGCCTCCTGTAGCAGTCCATGTTTCCTAAGCACACACTAGATCAGCCACCATGGAATTTCACACCTCAAAAGCACTCAGATTGGCTAAACTATATATAGCGAGGGCTGTTTGGTCATTGGCCAACTATGCAGTCAATCACATAAACGCGCGTCAAACGCGCCTACACTATTTACCAAAACGCTTGAAAAAAATGCGCGTTAACGCCCTTCTTGAACGCGCAAAAAACGCTAGGCTTCAAAACGCTCAGGTCTGAACCCAGTGTAACAGACACTATTCAGGCAACCATGGGCATTTTCACTTGTAACATAATTGCAGCACCTGTCCTTTCTCTCCACCCTAGTGGGAGGGGAGTTGCAATTCCAAAAGGGTATACATTTATTCATTGCTGAGTAGACGCTCATGGAGTCATGAATAAGAACTGTAAAGTTTGAAACGCGTTGACTGACACAAAGACCGCGTGTTTTTACCGCTTGAGATGTAAATAGCTGTAATAATTGTGTCCACCGGAAAAAAGAAGCTACGGCTAAAAACGAATATTGGAAGTGCTGGATTCTTCTCTTTCTGTTTCTGTCATGCAGATAGCACACATATTATAACCATGATTCACAACATTTATAATCGTCTATGTTAAATTATCACTTGCATCACGTATCATTCACCCATCTATCACTATCAATTACGTACTACTATTTTTCAGTTACACATTGTCTTCACTTTGGCTTTATATTTTTTTATATTTTTAATTTTTACTTCATCACGTCTTTTCACTAGGGTATGTGTATAATTACTATTTGCTGCAGCCATTGTGACAAAACAAAAATACACGCAAATCTATTCATGCATTATTTATATCTATTGTATCATAATGTTTCCATGGGAATGCGTTGGGCCCTCACATGCGTAATCTTTTGCCTGATGCCATCGGCACTCCTCCAATCATGGTATCGCGGGACTGCCGAGGTCATCATGTGATTTTGCGTGTATCACATGAGATACCGCGTCATATTAGTAACATAGTAAGGGTGAGTTCACACTAGCGTTAGGGATTCCTTCATTGCTTTCCGTTATAACATGGTTATAATAAAAAATAATGGAATGCCCAGACAGAATGCAAAACGGAAGCCTTTAAAAGGCATTCCTTTTGCTTTCTGTCATAATACAAGTCTATGGGAAAGCAAAACGGATCCGTCTGGGTCCCGTTATGCAAGACAGAAAACAAAGTGCTGTCCTTTGTTTTCCATCTTGCATAACGGGAACCAGATGGATCCGTTATGCTTTCCCATAGACTTGTATTATGACGGAAAGCAAGCGGAATGCCTTTTAAAGGCTTCCGTTTTGCATTCCGCCATAATAGAAGTCTATGGGCAAAAGAACAGATCCGTCCTTTCATCTTATGGATTCCGTTATGTTCCGTTATAACCATGTTATAACGGAAGGCCATAACGGAAAACATAACGCTAGTGTGAACCCACCCTAACATAATAACATAGTATATAAGACCGAAAAAGACATCTTGTCCATCCAGTTCGGCCTGTTTCCTACAAGTTTATCCAGAGGAAGGCAAAAAACTCCTGTGAGGCAAAAGCCAATTTTCCCCACTTAAGGGGAAAAAAATTCCTTCCCGACTCCAATCAGTCTTTTCCTTTTTCTGTTTTGCTCCCACACGTAGGTGCTAATAATATCAATTAATTATATGTTGAGCTCTATGACCAAATGGGGTATTTAACATGTGCCCCCCAGTGATGACGCCACCTCCAGACGAAGGTTTGCCGAAACGCATGACAGCGCTGGCGCCATCTTAGAGGAAGCACATAATGGCAAATTGATTCTGTGTTATATATGTTTGACAAATTTTGGCA
Organism: Bufotes viridis; assembly: GCA_033119425.1. NCBI lineage: Eukaryota > Metazoa > Chordata > Amphibia > Anura > Bufonidae > Bufotes > Bufotes viridis. The sequence continues at coordinate 372,525,731 of CM065589.1, read as the reverse complement.
CTATCCACTTGCACTTTATTGTTATTTACATGTGGATATTATATTGAAACACTGTCCTTGTGTCTTTCCTCCTGAGGATGCCACCTTTCCCTGCACCTATTCTCTATGTATGGATTGTCCTTTATGTATAGTGTTAATACAATGTACCTACTGTATATCTTATGCTGTCTGGTAGTTTCTTGATAGGTATTCACAATGTAAGTCAATGGGGACGGATCCGTTTTCTCTGATACAATAGAAAACAGATCCATCCGCCATTGACTTTCAATGAAGTTCATGACATATACGTCACAACTATTTTAGAGATAATACAACCGGACCCGTTCCTAATGGATGCAGGCGGCTGTATTATCAGAACAGAAGCATTTTTGCAGATCCATGACGGATCCAGCAAAAACGCTAGTGTGAAAGTAGCCTTAGGCTGCATTTTCAATGTTCAAGTTTCCGTTGCAGATTTCCTACCTAACTTTCCAATAGATACTAAAAATATACAATAGCATAACTTATTGTTAGTTCTAGTATCTGAAAAGTTTATTTCAGGTCAGATCATTTCAAATCCAGATTAAATCACACTGCTGTAACTTGGTTATGATTATTAATCCTTTTCCAAGAACCAAGCTCATAATATGTGAACATCGTATTTCTGAGAAGTAGTCTAGATTTCCTAGAAATGTGTCACCAAAAATTTCTTCTTCCAGTTAAAACCAGATAGTAACACATATGCTTTTTTTGTAATCAGTGTTATTTTATGAATTTTTATTAAACATCATTATGGGGGTGACCATCCTCCCTTAGCTGTTCTTAACAGCATTTACAAAATGTCTTTATGGCAGCCCCATGGTCCATAAACACAGTAGTCAGGAGGGGACCTCATTGACTTCTATGGGAGAGTTTTCTAGGCATGCTATGTGACCTTTGCGACCTGTGCAGAGGAAATTGTACGAGGAAAGAATAGATAAGCTTTGACAATCACCTATTGTGAATGGTGGATTCGGTCTTATCTATACACAGAGGTGATATCATTACAATCACTATTATAATGAGTTAGGCTACTTTCACACTCGCCATGGACAGATCCGTTCAGATAATACAACCATCTGCATCCGTTCAGAACGGATCCGTTTGTATTATCTGTAACATAGGCATGATGGATCTGTCTTGAACACCATCAATGGAGGAAGGATCCATTTTCTATTGTGCCAGATTGTGTCAGTGAAAACAGATCCGTCCCCATTGACTTACATTGTGTGCCAGGACAGATCCGTTTGGCTCAGTTTCATCAGATGGACACCAAAACACTGCAAGCAGAGTTTTGGTATCCGTCTCTAAAGAGGAATGGAGACTGAACTGATGCAAACTAATGCATTCCCTCACGTCCTACCAGCAGCACAGATGGGGTTAACCACCCCCCGTGGACTGGCAGGACCGGCAGAATGTTTAAAGAGCCCAAGACTAATATCTCAATTTAACAATTAAGTATCTCCTTAAAAGGGAAGTCAACCCCCAGCCCACTGTGTTTTTTTCTGTCCTCCCGGACAGGTGGACTAGGCGGTTTGTTCCCCCCCTTTCTCTTGAAAGTGCGGGGAGCCTTCTTTTCGTTTGGGTAACGGCGTTGCCCTTTTCCTAAGTACCTTGTCAGTTTGGCCGGCAGCTTATCTGCTGCCGGCCCCGCGCAGTTGCGCCTGGCTGGGGTATTTTGGCGGCGTCCTCTGTCCAGGATTCTCGGTCCCTGGGCGCCACTATCTTCCGGAGGTGACGCGGGGATTCTCCTTTGCGTCACTTCCGGATAATCTGATGTGATTCTTTTTTTCGCAGATGCGATTTTTTTCGCGTTTTCATGCGTATTTTTTTCTATGCTTCTTCCTGTGGAGGATTTACTGGGTGGAGGGTGGATTGTCTATCCCTCCTTTTCCCTATTTTTAGGAAGTAGTGTTCTCCAGTTTGGTCTCTGGCTGCATATGCTTTTTCAGCTAGCTTCCTAAAGTGTTTCCTCTTGTGGTGTTTTTTTCCTCCGGTCCTCAGCTGCCTCCGGTCTGTTTTTCTACCTTTCCTGCGGAGATAGGTGGTTTACAAATGTTGTTCTCCGCGGGATTCGGACAGCAGGAAAGTGGATTCCAAGAGGAAGCATCTATCCTGCTACCATTGCAGCAGTCAACAGTTATTGTAAGCTGATCATACCTGCACTCGTGAGATCGCAGAAGGTAAACAGCTTAAAGCTGGGCTAATACCAGCTTGGGAGACCGGTTGGGAATACTTGGGTCTGTTGACTTAAACTACACCAGAGGTTACAGCTGCCTTTAGAGGGTTCTGCCCTCTAGTAAACCTACGTTGCAGGATATGTATCAATGGCTCTATTAAAGGAGTCATAGGCCTGCTGGATGAAAAGGCTTCCTATGCCTTCCCAGGCCCCTATGGAGACCTCTGTCCCGGTAGAGAGACCTTCTTGGTCTCCTTAGCTTCTTCCTCCTCGGATGAGGAGGAGCTGACGTTGTGTTTTCTCCCCTGGAAAGACACAGAAATTGCTCAAGTCCATCAGGTCGGGGGACCATGATGTTGACCGTGGGGAGCCTCCCGATCCCGCTACTCGGGCACCTCGTGTCTTTAAAGCGGATGAGACCCTCCTCTCTGTCATGTTATAGAGTGGAAAAAACCTGGAAAAGGTCCGGTTTTAACAAAGAAGTTTAAATCCATGTTCCCTATGGCTTAACCCTTGGTGGATTCATGGGGATCCATTCCCAAGGTGGACATGGCTATTGCCAAGTTGTCCAAGCGCACTCTGGTTCCTGCAGACGATGGGTCTAGCTGCAGGACCCCCTTGCAGAGTGCACACTAAGACGGGGTGTTATGGCAGCTGCGGCTTCCGCTTCCACAGCCATAGCAGCTTCCTCAAGTCCAAGTTGACGAGAACCAGAGGTTTTTTCAAGGATGACATACTGGCTGCCTTCGAGACCATCAACCTGGCTACGGACTTCTTGTGCGATACCGCACAGCTCCAGTTGAAGCTAGCGAGGGAGCTTCCCCACTAGCAAAGCAAGCCCTGGGTACGAGGCTAAACACTGATCCTTGCTCACGAAGCTAAGCAGCAGGTCTGTGGCTCATGGGAGACCAAGTGTGCCTTTGGCACCCTGTGACAATACTATCAAATAATGTCAGGGGCCAATATTTAGCATGGCCCTGGGATCGGCGGCCCATATTCCATTTTGGCTTAAGCCTTGGGTCGCTGACAATTCCTCAAAATACAGCTTATATGGCCTTCCATTCGAGGCCAACCGTTTGTTCGGAGCTAGATAAGATCATGGATCAACCAGGTGATATTCCTCCCGGTTCTGTCGACATCTACCACCTCAGGAAAGATGAGAATCTGCTAATCCTCTTGCCGGTAAGTTTAAAGGCTGTAAGGCATCGAAACCCTCCATCAGTCGGTGGATATTAAGGAATCCTTTGTTTCCACAATCTCTGGACCCTCCGTGATTCGTGAAGGCCCACTCTACTAGAGCTGTGGCTACTTCTTTTGCTGAGAGGGGTCTTCTGCCTCTCAGCATGATTTGCAAAGCAGCCTCCTGGAGCTCTGAATCGACATTCATCTCGCATTATAGACAATGCCAGTCTAGCTGAGTTTTTCGGCCTTTGGGCAGACTATTCTTAGTTCTGCCAGGCAGGAAGGCCCTCCCTAGGGGTTTCTTCTTGCTATCTCCCCATCTGTGCTGCTGGTAGGACGTAAGGGAATCGTTAATTTCTAATGATAATTTGTTTTCCCTTAGTCCTAACAGCAGCACACAAATTTCCCACCTTAGTAAGTCTAGTTTTTTTTCTTACTATAAACACAGTGGGCTGGGGGTGGACTTCCCCCTTTTAAGGAGATACTTAATTGTTAAATTGAGTTATTAGTCTTGGGCTCATTAAACATTCCGCCGGTCCTGCCAGTCCACGGGGGGTGGTTAACCCCATCTGTGCTGCTGTTAGGACTAAGGGAAAACAAATTATCGTTAGAAATTAACGATTCTGAGCGGATCCTTTTCCATTCAGAATGCATTTTAATGCAAACTGATCCGTTTTGGACCGCTTGTATCTCACAAACGGAAAGCCAAAACGCGAGTGTGAAAGTAGACTTAACTGTCTACTGTAGTAATGTGATCTGTATAAACCAGGAAGTGGTATCAATTATTAGACAACGTGGCCAGAGCGAAAACTGCAGGATTTTTGGTTTTAGTTTAAATATAAAACGTGACATAGAGAATTAAAAATAACATCATCAAAAATTATTTGAAAATATGTTAAACTTAAAAAAGTGATTTAAACAACGGTTATTTTCTGATGACACATTCCCTTTAACCCCTTAGTGACCAGCATGTTTTGGGCCTTACTGACCAAGTGTTTTTCTTCCTTTTTTCATCATTGCGTTCCAAGAGCTATAACTTTTTTATTTTTCCGTCTATATAGCTTTATGAGGGCTTTTTTTTGTAAGACAAGTTGTAGTTTTCAATGTCGCCATTTTGGGGTACACATAAGTTTCTAATTAACTTTTATAAACTCTTTCTGGGAGTAAGATTGGAAAAACAGCAATACTGCCACTAGGTTTTTGCGTTATAAATTTTACAGCATTTATTGTTTGGCATAAATAACATAATATCTTTATTCTCTGAGTCAGTACGATTACAGTGATACCAAATACATATAGTTTTTTTTAGGTAATACTACTTTTTTGCAATAAAACCACTTTTTTAAAAGAAAAAAATGTTTTTACATTGCCGCTTCCCAAGACCCATAGCTTTTTTATTTTTCTTTCTATGGAGTTGTGTGAGGGCTTGATTTTATGCGGGACGAATTGCATTTTTCATTGGTATAATTTTGGAGTAAATGGTGGCAACTAAGAATAAATGAGCAATTCTGTCTTTTTTTTAATTATTTTTTTATTATGGTGTTCACTGTACGGGATAATTTATGTAATATTTATGTAGTTCGGGTCGTTGTGGAAATACCAAATATACAGGGGAGATTTTTTTGCAATTTTTTCATTGAAAAGCCTATTTTCAATGGAGAAAAAGTATAATTTTTTTATGGAAACTTTTTTATTTAATAAATGTGTTTTTTTTTGTTTTTTTACCACTTCCTAATCACACAAGGGAACTATAACAGACAGTATTTTGATTGCTTTTAAAATGCAATGCATTATCCTTATAATGCATTGCATTTTAATAGCAATGCCATTTTAACATTGACCAGCAGGCTGCACCTTCATAGACCCCATCCAACCTGCACAGACATCGGCACCCCGTGATCGTATTTGCAGTGACATGCCTTCTGGGGACACGTCACCACTGAAGCCATTGAATGGCTGCAGAGGTTTACAGACCAGGGATCGGAAATAATGTTCAATGGAGCCTCAAAAATTGCTCAGAGAGGTAAGGAGCAGGTGAAGCACATTTCATATTTAAAATGTAAGGTAAATTTGTTATATAATTATAAAACCAGTTTTCTCTTTTGTTACCTTTTAATTTTAATGGTCTGGTATTTAACATATTACTGAATAAGACCATATTTACTGGTACAAGATCAAAACATTACTGCACTCAACAGACAGTCTCAAAGGTATATAACTGAGGTTGCACACCCCACAAGAACTGTCACCCCATTCTACCCCAATATCGCAAGCATTACGTCTGTTGGCAGTGGATTAATGAGGTCTCCATCAGGCATGGCACAATGAACAACAGGGTTTTTGTTAAGAAATACTGTAAGAATCTCAGCACATCTTCTGTCTTTCTCCTCTCTCAGCTCTCTCTGTACATGTGCAGCAAGTCTCGCCTCTTCCTGCCTTTTCTTTTTAGTTGTACTTTATTAACAACATACAGTAACACTGTATCTATTGTTGCAATACACAGAATAATAAGTATTATTCCAATAAGTTCATAGATATACTGTATTGGCTAAAATATGAAACTTAAGACAGAGGTGCCCACCTGATCTAATATACTAATAGGCTGTTAGTTAGCATTGTGTACCATGATGACCTGTGTGACTAAAGGCTGTATTACATACAGCGATACAATAGGTAATTATACTGAGTTAATCATTCTTTCCTGGCAACTGCTGGCTCATTACTTGCATTGATCTAATCTACAGTATGGGGAGGAATGATCGCTTACGCCATTGCTCTTTCCCATACTGAATCACTGATTGCCGGCAGTAGATCGTGATTAGACAGCACAATCTGCCCAGGCAACTGATCATTTTCAAACCAGTTTAAAAATCTGGGTTGCCCAATGATGGAGTATGGCGGCAGTATTACACTTCCAGATTATCGTTAACAAGCGTTACTAAGAAAGCTCATTAGCGATGATCTGGCAGATTATCTGCAAGTCTAATACAGCTATAACACCATATAGACACCTTAGAATTCTAAGCAACAACCCCATGAATGAATAATTGTGTGATTATATGTAGAACAATATTTTGCACTTTTGCAGCCTACACTATAAACCACTGGGGCCTGGTGGGTTCTGCAGTGAACTAGTGTTTTAACCTTATGTCTTCTTTTATCGTTCTGACTTTTTTAATTAGTATAGAAGAAATCCCAGCAGTCGTGTCTTGATAAATAATTATGATGTTTTATTGCATCAAATCAATATGTCCTACATCCAGGACGCGTTTCGGCAAGCATCCCTTTGTCAACAGGTAAACATATACTCAAAGGGCAGGTATATATAGGAATAATACAAGATACCGCCTATCATGACGTCATACGCCCAAATGGGGGCGGGGACTAACACAAATGTCACAAAATACAAAAACTAAGCAATGTACAAGAAGCATCTAGGAGAACAAATGAATTGGAATATCTCAAATATATATACACAAACAAATACCATATTATCAGGTGTGGGATCCTTCAATGGACGGTAGATGTCTTAAAAAAACATAATGATGGAATCATAAATTATATGATTAAACCACATATCAGATATGTGAGATCTCATAGTTCCTATTGAAGCCCCTCGGATGCAAAGTGTCCAACGTATGAATCCAATAGGCCTCTATGCATAATAACAGTCTCTTTATATCCCCACCTCTCCTTGGGCTTTTAACTTGCTCCAATATCTAAAACCCGAGTTGGGCTATAGTATGTTTGCACTGGTCAAAATGGAACGGGATGGGTAAAATTAGGTTTTTAGTTCTAATTGTAGATTTATGTTTTCCAATGCGATCCCTAATTGTTTGTGTCGTCTCTCCAATGTACAACAACCCACAAGGACATTTTATCAAATAGACCATGGTGGGTGAGCACTTGAGAAGTGAAGAATACTATACCTGTCTGTGTCTTTTCTAAACAGTCAACAGTCAGTTGATAAATTGACAGTTTGATCCTTAATCACCATAGTATCAAGGAATCTCCCCTTATGATCATCACAGACTAATGTAAATTGTAACTCATCATGTACATGGTTTAAATGGTAGAGGAAGGCCAGTAGGGTCTCGCATGGCCCCGCCCATATGCAAAAAATGTTGTCAATAAATCTTTTTCATAAGAGGACATTATTCTGATACCATTCAGTATTATATACATAAGAGTCCTCAAAATCCGACATATATACGTTTGCATAGGGCAGGGTCACGTTCGACCCAATCGCGGTCCCACGACGCAGCAGATAGAAGTTGTCTCCAAACATGAAGTCGTTTTCATACAACACAAGATTTAATACGTGTAGAAAAAATTCTTATTCAATCTCAGTGTAATTACTTCTATCTATCAAGGATCTAACTGCTCGCATACTTCCAGTGTGGTCAATTGAGGTATATAGACTAACCACATCAATGGTTACCAAAAAACTGTCAGGAGGAATGGATTTCAATCCAGCAATTGCACTGAGAAAGTGTGGCGTATCAGACAAAAAGGATTATGTGTCCTTTATTAAAGGCGTAAGTGCCTTTTCCAGTGCAATTGCAAGAGGTGATAAAAACGAGGTCCACTTTGAGAGAAACTAGAATGGAATATAGTATTATTCCAGCTCACCTTGTCAGCCCAATAGTGCACGGAAACAGCCGAGTTAGACTTGTACAGACATCAAATGGAAGAAAAAATATTCCAGCATCACTTGGATGAAGATAAAACAATTTTCCTTTATTTCTTTGCTTGGTAAAATAGCATGACATCGGGCATAGTTCACATAGCAGGCAGTGCAGTTGCGACTGTTTAGGACTCGTTTCGAACTCCCATATAATTAAAGGTTCTACTTTCCATCATCCACATAATGGACCGCCATTCCCCATAGAGGGCTTTTTCACTTGTGAATCCACTAATATGGTCCATTTGATAAAATGTCCTTGTGAGTTGTTGTACATTGGAGAGATGACACAAACAATTAGGGATCGCATTGGGAAACATAAATCTACAATTAGAACTAAAAACCTAATGTTACCCATCCCGTTCTATTTTGACCAGTGCAAACATACTATAGCCCAACTCGGGTTTCAGATATTGGAGCATGTTAAAAGACCAAGGAGAGGTGGGGATATAAAGAGACTGTTATTACGCAGAGAGGCCTATTGGATCCATATGTTGGACACTTTGCATCCGAGGGGCCTCAATAGGGACTATGAGATCTCACATATCTGATATGTGGTTTAATCATACAATTTATGATTCCAACATTATGTTTTTTTCAGACATCTACTGTCCATTGAAGGATCCCACACCTGATAATATGGTATTCGTTTGTGTATATAAATTTGAGATATTCCAATTCATTTGTTCTCCTTGATGTTTCTTGTACATTGCTTAGTTTTTGTATTTTGTGACATTTGTGTTAGTCCCCGCCCCCTTTTGGGCGTATGACGTCATGATAGGCGGTATCTTGTATTATTCCTATATATACCTGCCCTTTGAGTATATGCTTACCTGTTGACAAAGGCGTCCTGGATGTAGGGCATATTGATTTGATGCAATAAAACATCATAATTAATTATCAAGACACGACTTCTGGGATTTCTTCTATGCTTCAAGTGAAGATTGCTTCTATCCCGTGCGGCGTGCACTGAGTGAGTGCTGGCTGATTCGCTATCTTTTAGTAGACCTGTTAGATATTTTATAATAGATATTTTAATGGACAACTTTCATACCTTTTACTGTTAATTGTTGGAGATTTTAATGGGGTCATGGGCTCAAAAAAGCACAGATGTAATCCTACATAGAAATAGGATATATGAAGTGGTCTCCAATTTATATTAGTGGTGTATTGAGTTGAATTCACATGACATATGGATAGACCTGGCCTTGGAAATAGATATACACTACTCACCAAAGGCATACTTGGCTTTGGGGGGAAAGTTATGGAAAACGTACAAAGTTCACACTACAGTGATATAATATAATGAAAGTAGGGCATTTAAGTAGAAGCATGAAATGGTGATTTACTAATCTTATAAAATGTATTGAAACAAAAGCCAACAACAGTGTTGGGTATTCCCCCACAAAAAAGTCAATGTCTCAATAACTTGTCATGTGACCTTGAGCATCTATTACAGCTTGACAACGACATCTCATGCTGTTCACAAGTCGACTTATTGTCTGCTGAGGCATGGCATCCCACTCTTCTTGAAGGGTGGCCCTCAGGTCATTGAGGTTCAGGGGTACAGACTTACGAGCCTCTACACAACGATTGAGCTGATCCCAAAGGTTTTCAATGGGATTCAGTTGTGGAGAAAGTGCAGGCCACTCCATTTGAGGTACGCCAGTCTCCAGCAGCAGTTACCTAATGATGCGACCTTGATGAGCTGGTGCATTGTCGTCCATGAAGATGAAATCAGTCCTGTGTTGCACATGCAGAGGCACAATGACTAGATTAATGATGTTCCCAATCTAGTTTAGAACACCTATTTTCAAAACTCTTTTTAGTAGAAAGGGTACCCACTTCAGGATCCCCATCCAATATTCAGAGAGGACAGTGGTATCTAAGAGGGTAACGGCTGTATTACACCAACAGATTATCTGACCAATTTCTATCCAATGCGACCAATAGTTGTATGTATAACAAAAGATTTGTCTGTGTAATTGGCCATCTGATGAATGACTGGACAGAAAATCTGTCAGATAATCTGCTGGTGTTAAACAGCCTTAACCTACTATGTTTGCAGGGAAATTGAACACTTGCTGCTGTCCACAGAACAGGCACTAATGCCTATCACTGGTATATTACAACATAGGCTGCAGGTGGCAGCTCTGCATTGTAATATACATAATTCTGTAATAGTTAAAAATTCATTACAGAATACAAATTAAATAAAAATAAGTTAATGAAAAGATGAAAAAAGTTTGTAAAAATATTTTTAAAAAGTTTTAAATCCCTCTTCTTTCCTAAAAATACAAATAAATTAAAATAAAAACATCATAGGCAACGGCTATTTTTTCAGCACTTCACATCCCCAAAATAACTTAATAAAAAGAAATCAAAAAGGCATAGACATCCAAAATAGTATTAATAAAAAGTACAGATTTCCCCACAAGAAATCTGCCCTCACAAAGCTCCATAGACATAAATATAAAAAAACTATAATGGTCAGAATATGGCAATAAAAAAAAAAAAATTTTTTTTTTTTTACAATTTTTATTTTTAGTATTAACACACAAGAAAAACAATACAAATGTGGTATCGTTGCAACAGGTCTGTTCTACTGCATAGAGAATGCAGTAAAAAACGAAATCCATGGAATCGCACATCGTGTATCCAACAGGGCGAGTTTCAACACTGAGAAGCATTGACAATTTGGAAAAGAGTTTGCTGCTCACTAAGCAAGCACTCTATGGGGTAGTTGTGGGGGAAGGTGGTAGCGAGGAGGCTCAGGAAAGTGAGGTAGCTAGCTGCACAACAGTTAGAAAGCGGGGTAGAGGGAAGAGTGCCAGGGAGGCTAGCCCTGATCTGACACACCCCAACAAGTTTGCAAGGTTGGTAGATGAGGAGGATGGCATTTCAGGGAGAGCACTGCTGCAGCCGGACTCTTCCTCTAGTGTTGATCAAGCTCAGGGCCGGTGCAAGGATTTTTGCCGCAATATGCAAAAGAAAAGTTTGCCGGGCCCCCCCCCCCAAGTGACATCACAATGCCCCACCCATATGATCTGCCATATTAAAGGGGTTCTGCAGTTTATTTAAACTGATCGGCAGGGGTCCGATACCCGGGACCCCCGCCAATCAGCTGTTTGAGAAGCAGTTTCGCTGGCAGTAGGGCCTCAGCCTTCTCGCAGTGACATCACGACTAGTATCATTGGCTTGGGTGGCGCTAAGCTTCATTCAAGTGAACAGAGCTTAACCCCGCCAAGGCCAGTGATAATAGTCGTGACGTCACTGTGCCTGAGGTAAACAGCAAGAAGGCCGAGGCGCTACTGCCAGCGCAGCTGCCTTCTCAAACAGCTGATCGGCGGGGGTCCCGGGTGTAGGACTCTCGCCGATCAGATGCTGATGATCTATCCAAAGGATAGATCATCAGTTTAAATAAACTGCAGAACCTCTTTAACTAACGCCAGTTCTCTCTCTCCCCCCTCCTTGTCATTCTCTCCCCCCTCTTGTCATTCTTCACCCCCCCTTGTCATTCTTCCTCCCCCCCCCTTGTCATTCTCTCCCTCCCTTGTCATTCTTCACACTCCCCCCCTTGTCATTCTTCGCCCCCCCTTGTCATTCTTCACAATCCCCCCCTTGTCATTCTTCCTTCCCCCCCCCTTGTCATTCTTTCCCTCCCTTGTCATTCTTCACACTCCCCCCCTTGTCATTCTTCACCCCCCCTTGTCATTCATCACAATCCCCCCCCTTGTCATTCTTCCTTCCCCCCTTGTCATTCTCTCCCTCCCTTGTCATTCTTCACCCTCCCTTGTCATTCTTTCCCCCTTGTCATTCTCTCCCTCCCTCCCTTGTCATTCTTCACCCGCCTCCCCACCTCTAGTTTAGTGCGGCCGAGCTCTTTATGCTCCACGGGTACAGGAGCTTTTGTTTCCTGTACCCGAGAGGACTGACAGGAAGTGCACACTGTGTGCGCACTTCATGTTAGTCCGGCCGGGTACAGGAGACAGATGCTCCTGTACCCGCGGCCATAAAGAGCTCGGCCACGCTACAATGGAGTGACAGGAGGGAGCGCTGAGTGCTTCCCTCCTGTCAGCTCCTCTCTTCATGCTGCGCCCGGGAGGTGCGCCCTCATGGACGTGCCAGCCCGGGCAGTGCTGCAGCCGCCAGAGGCTCAATTCAGAGCGCTCGGCGGCTGCAGCATGAGACGGGGCCGGCGCTCCTAGCAGCGCCCCTTCCCAAGGGGCGCTCTACGCGGCGGCCTATTCTGCGTATAGGACGCGCCGGCCCTGATCAAGTAGAACATTTTGGGATGCTCGGGTGCTCTATAGAGCAAAACATAACTGAAAGTATGGATACCATGCTATCTCACCTAAATTTTCCATTTGAGTAAGTTCTAAAAGAGACAAAATTTCCCCATTTTTTTACCACTTGACTGAAATAGTGAATATTTTTGGTCCTCCAGTAATGGCTAGCCTCCAAGTTCAAAAGAGTATGAAAACTTTTATTATTCCATAATGGAGTACAGATCAATGATGCTGTAACTTTACACCATTTCCTGATCATCCACCTTATACACAAACTGAAAAAGGAGGTATAATCTCGTAAACTCTTAGATAAATAACTGGACTCCAGTAGTGTAAAAAAGTCTGAAAAGCCTGCTTCTGGTACTAATTTTATACATAGGGGACTATTTTTCCAGTCACTGAAAAAACATAACTGTTATGCAATAAAATATCCCTTAAAATACGGAAGATTTAGGCCTCCCTGCTCGTACAGCATGGAAAAATAGTCCACCTTCAATCTCACACGTTTTCTCCCCCATAGTAAATCATTAATCATTTTTTCTATCAGTTTGAAGAATTTATCCTCGATCCAAATGGGGGAGTTTCGGAGAACATAAAGCGCTTGGGGGAGTACCACCATTTTAATTAAAGAAATCCTATCTGCTCTAGTAAGCGGAATTTTCTGCCATACCTTAATTTTTTATCTAATTTTCGACAATACTGGTATCAAATTAAGCTGTATATAGTCTTGAACTTTTGCAGTAACCATAATCCCCAAGTACTTCAATGACTCAGAGACATTCAGACCGTGGACTCTAGTTTCAGTAGATAATTCATCCAACGGTAAAAGGCAGGTTTTCGCCCAGTTAACTTCCAAGCCTGAGACCTCACTATAAACATTAACAATCTCCATCACCCGAGGTAGTGTGTTTTCTGTCTGTTGTATAAAAAACAGAACATCATCGGCATATAGGGAAATTCGGTCCTCTGTTCCCATGACTCCAAACCCCAACATCCTCGGATCTTGTCTAACCTTGGCCGCCAGGGGTTCAATGTAGATGTTGAAGAGAAGCGGGGAAAGAGGACCTCCCTGACGGGTTCCTCTTTCTAATGAAAAGCTCCCTGTCAACACATCATTGATCCTCAGCCTGGCCACAGGGGATTTGTATAACAACTATATCATCATGATGAATCTTGGGCCAAATCCCATTCTCACCATCACTCTCCAAAGGAACCCCCACTCCACCCTGTCAAAGGCCTTAGTGGCATCAAGAGACAGGATGGAGCGGGAACCATCCGCTGGAGACTGAGTATTAGCAAAGAGACGGTGTAGATTATAATGTGTACCCCTCCCAGGCATAAATCCATTTTGATCAGGATGAATAACAGACGTAATTACTTTAGAGAGTCTATTAGCAAGGGCATTGGAGAGTAGTTTAACATCAGTATTTAATAAAGAGATTGGTCTATAAGAGTCCAATTCCCGTCGATCTTTATCTTTTTTTGGAATTAGCACTATCAGTGCTTCCAACATTGACTTGGGGAGAACACCTCCCTGCACTTCCTGAGAAAAAACCTCTACGAGGTATGGTAGAATAATAGCCCCATATTTTCGATAGAATTCATAGGGGAGACCATCCAGGCCCGGCGAAGAGTTACCTGATATCATTTTAAGTGCCCCTTGAATCTCTTGTAGTGACACATCCCTATCCAAAAAAGCCCTCTGGGAGTCTGTTAGCATCGGAAGACAAACAGTATCCAAATATTGATCCATAACTTTAGTAGATGTAGTCTGAGTTGACCTATATACTTGGGAGAAATAATCCAAAAAAATGGTTCTGATTCCCTCCGGATTACTAACAGACTCTCCAACGATTGAAGTGATATCCTTTTTTTTATTGTCCTGTTGAGCAATGATTCTAGTAAGTAATCTACCTGGTCAGCCAGATTCTACAAAATATTTTTGCCCCTTAAAGAATAAACTATGCTGAGCTTTTTCAAAGAGAAATTCCTTTAGGGCACTGCTTGCTTTCTGCATCTCCTCCCTGTGGCACTCTAGATGATGTGCAGTAAATTGTTCCGTTGCCTGAGTCGCCCTCTTAACCAATTCCTTGTTTAGTGGAATCCTGATTCTCAATAAGGGTAAGCCAGTGTGGATTCAGCTTAAAAAAGGACCTCGAACTGACCTTCTGTTCCCCAAGGGTTAAATCTATTGAGAGGGGGGAATGGTCCGAAACTGTCCTGACCCCGTATCGGATCGCTTTTATATTCTTTAAGTTACTACTATTCGTCAGGGCTAGATCAATTCTAGACATTGCCCTCCCTCCTTTGCTAACACAAGAATATACCTGTTTCCCCCTTCCATAATGCTCCCATATATCCACCAGGCCCGTCTCTTGACAAAACTGAAATAGTGAGGCCCTCGTATTTCTCCCTGGATCTACATCCATTGATAGTCTATCCTTATTAGGGTCCATCACCGCATTAAAGTCTCCCATCAAGACAATCTGGCACTCTGGTCTCTGTTCGATAAATAACAAAAAGGCATTGAGGGGGTGTATAGAAATGGGAGGAGGTATATAAAAAAAAGCAAGTGAATATGGCTGACCACAAAGTCTACCATAAAGGAAGATGAATCTTCCCTGGCTGTCAATTTCAGAGTCAATTAAGCTAAAATCAATTGCACGATGGATCAAAACCGAAACTCCTCTTGAGGAACCATTAAATGTTGAATGGTATCTCTGAGAAGACCATCCCATTCCCAAACGGGAAACTGTAATATCTGTAAGATGGGTTTCAACTAAACAGATTACTGCAGGGAGGTGTCTCCTCACTGCATCCATAACTGCTTGTCTTTTTAATCTCTCTCCAAGGCCCCTTACATTCCATGATACAATCTTAACTGACATTACTTATAAATGAGTGAGAAAAAAAAAAAAAAAAACGGCATGCTTGAACCCTCCCACTCCCCTCCTCCCCTCCCTCTAATGGTCTACCTAGGTCCTCCAGTAAACCTCTCGACCTTGGCCACTACTCCTCCCCCAGACCTCCAACCCCCCCCCCCCCCGGAGCCCCCCTTTAATGAAAAAAAATAAATAGTCATATGCCGGCTCGGTCTAACCAATCCATAACTTGATCCGGATTCTCAAAGAAGTGGGAAGTTCCACCAAAAATCACTCTCAGTTTAGCCGGATATAAGAGAGAGTACTTAATGCCTTTAGCGGCTAAACGCTTCTTAATTTCGAAAAAACCCCTTCTCTTTTCTTGTGTCTCTCGAGCATAATCCGGAAACAAGGATAGTTTATTACCCTGATATATAATAGGAGAACATTCTCTAGCTCTTTTAAGGATAACATCTCTATCTGTGGATGATAGTAGTTTAATCAAAATTGACTGTGACGGCTTTCCTGGTATTGTCTTTCCTCCTGGAACTCGATGTGCCCTCTACATCTGAAACAGCAGCGAAAAATGTTCACTCCCCAGATTTTCAAGTATCAGGGATCTTAACTGATCCAGTAATTGCTGACCCTCCATGCCCTCTGGAAATCCAACTACTCGTATATTGTATCGCCTAGATCTATTTTCTAGGTCGACGAGCTTAGCTTGAAGATGTTCATTTTCAGAGGCAAGTGACGAGGATTTTACTTGTAATTTTGTAATGTCTGTCTGCAGATGGTTAACTTTTTTCTCCATATCAAGGACCCGCTCTCGAATTTTCGCCAAATCATCTTGAATCAGTGATATATCGCTCTGTACTGACCCCAATTGCGTCGCCATATTTTGCATTAATGCTCCATTGTTTTTAACAGTCAATAAGATTTCTTCCATAACTGCTGGGTCTACTTTCGAGCGGTTAGATCGTTCTTCCTCGCCACCCTCCATGTCTGCATCCACATGTTCAGCCTCAGAGGGATCGTCTGGAGAGAAGATATTAACATTCTTTTTTATAGGTCTCCCTTTAAGTGCCCCTTTTTCTTGAACACCAGGTGATCTCAAGTAGTGCTCAATCTTTCCCACTTCAATTGGTCTTGCTCCCTGTCTAGTTGCAGAGGAGTCTATTGACAGGCGTTTGGGTGCCATTTTTTTTTTCTTTTCTCTTTTCCCCCTTTTCCTTTCTCTTTTCTCCTTTCTTTTCTCCTTTCTCGTTTCCCTCTCCCTCCTCTCTCCTTCCTTCTTTTCTTTCAATTTTCTTTTTTTTTTTTTTCTTTCCCTTTCCTTTAGTCTTCTATCTTCTTCTTTTCCTTACATCACTTTTTTTTTTTTTTCATTCAACTTTCTTTCTTTTTTTAGTTTTTAACTCCTTTCCCTCTGTCTCCTTTTTTTTTCCTTTTTTTTTTTTTAATACCTATATTTCTTACTTTCTCTTTTTTTTTTTTTAAAGTATATACATATATATATATATATATATATATATATATTTATTTATTTTTTTCTTTTTGGTGTTTATGTTTTTATATACTCATATACATACGACTTGCTCTTTGAGTAAACCAAAAAAAAACAGCCAATGTACAGGGGTAAGAGGTACAGAGGGGAAAAAAAAAAGACCAACTCTACACCATTTCAGTGTTCTTGCGTATCCAGGTGAGGGATCTCCAATCATCACACAGCACCGCAAACAGCCCGTAGTCCAGAGGAGAGGAGGAGAAGGAGCATATTCATGGAAGGCAAGTCAGAGGGGAGCAAAGAAGCAGGATCCGGGAGCAGGGGAACAGGATCCGCCGTCCAGCCCAGCCGCCGCCGGGCAGGCAAACAGCAAAGGACACGATCAAGCCACCGACCCGCAGCATAAACAGCAGGAGCAAAGCAAGCCCCGGGGGACCACACCGCACCAGAAGGAGACGAGCACCGCACCAGGATCACCAGCTGAGGCAGGAGCAGGAACTGAAGGCGACTCGAACCAACACGCCAACGGCAACGCCGGACCGGCCAAGGCAGGGCAGGAACTGGGGTTTGGCAGGAACTGACACGGCCAGAGATCCATCGGTGCACCGTCCTGGAGCCGGGAGCCGGCACATCGACAAGCGGGGAGCGAACGCGGGCGGGGAGGGAGGCCTGGAGGTGGACGTGACGTGGACTTCGTATGACAGCAACCTCCTGAGGGAAACACTCTGTGGTCCCAGCAGATCGAGGTGTATGACCTCCGATCCTGCGAGTCAGATGCGCCTTCCTCTGGCGCCAAGCCTAGGTGTCCAGGTGTCCCTAGATAGGGGACATACGTGCACCTTGGGGGAGATTCTTCTTTTTTATTATTATTATTATTATTATCATGCTGGTTTACTAGGCCCTGTTGTGTACATTGAGACACACTGCTTTGGAGGACCTTTCCAGGGCTAGGAGCCTAGGGTCAGGTTCCGACATGTGGCCACCCCTTGCGGGGCTTTTTGGACCTGGTGGTTTTGTTTGTATAGGGTGGAATAGGCCAAGTAGAGTCACAATAGGGCCTTCCACATACTGGTCTAGATTTATCCCTTATGTGGCTCTTCCACTCTAGTATGTACACTCATCTCTTCACGGGGTTCTTGACATTGACGGATTAGGTTTTGTGTCTGAGTCCTTTGTGGGGCTTTTTTTGCTTTTTTACATTGTGACTATTAAAGGTTACGTTTTAGTAATATTTGTTGCTCCCAGTATTTTTCAGTGTTTGGCAAGAATCCGAGCAACAGGCAGGGCCTGTACAACACGTATCAGGGGTTCCCTGTTTTATGTGTGTTTTTTGTTTATTCGTTTCCTTCTGCGCCCTGCTGTGTGGTCATACAGCAGTTTACGACCACATGTGGGATGTCTCTGTAAACCGCAAAATCAGGGTAATACATATTGAGTTTTGTTTGGCTGTTAACCCTTGCTTTTTTATTGGAAAACATGGATTAAAATTTAAAATCTGCCAAAAAAGTGAAATTCCGAAATTTCATCTCCATTTTCCATTAATTCTTGTGGAACAACTAAAGGGTTAACAAAGTTTGTAAATATCTTTTTTGAATATCTTGAGGGGTGTACTTTCTAAAATGGGGCAATTTATGGGTGGTTTTTATTATGTAAGCCCCACAAAGTTAATGCAGACCTGAACTGGCCCTTAAAAAGTGGGTTTTGGAAATTTTCGAAAAAATTTTAAAATTTGCATCTAAACTTTGAAGCCTTCTAACGTCCCCAAAAAGTAAAATTTAATTTTTAAAATGAAGTAGACATATGGGAAATGTAAACCAATAACTATTATATGAGGTATCAGTATCTATTATAAAAGTGGAGAAATTGAAATTTGAAAATTTGGGAATTTTTCAAAATTTTTGGTAAATTTGGGATTTTTTCACAAATAAAGGTGAAATATATTGACTCACATTTATGACTATCATGAAGTACAATGTGTCATGAGAAAACAATATCAGAAAGGCTTGGGTAATTAAAATTGTTTCAAAGCTATTACCCCATAAAGTGACACATGTCAGATTTGCAAAATATGGCCTGGGCAGGGAGGTAAAAACTGGCCCGGGGTAGAAGGGGTTAATAGATGCTCCAAAGACAGGATTTGCTGTGTTTTTCATTTTTTGTTTCTTCTGATGGATCAGGAGAATGGTAAAATAAACTGTGATGTCAACAAGGCCGGACAGAGACACTAGTGTCACCAGAAAATAAATGCTTCAGACACTATTCTGATACTGCCATCTGCCTGATGCCACACACATGCTGCCTCTGCTGCCATGTTCTCCTACTGCCACCCACCATCTTCTGCTGTTACTGCCACTGCTGTTGCCAGTGGCGTAGCAATAGGGGTCGCAGCGGTCGCAATTGCGACCGGGCCCCTGAGTCAGGGGGGCCCATGGGGCCCCCCAGGAGAGACATTATAAAGCGGGCCACTTAAGTCTCCGGGCCCTCCCTATATTTTGGTTTGCTGACTTGCTGTACTTACATGTCAGCGCAGAACCTGTGACCTCCCACGGCAGGTCTCGTGGGAGGTTACAGGTCCTGTGCTGACAAGTGCAGTGCAGGACCTGTGACCTCCCGCGAGACCTGCCGCGGGAGGTCACAGGTCCTGCGCTGACATGTAAGTACAGCAGCCGCCAGCCAGGAATGAGAAGCGGCCGCCCGCCCGCCGCTGCCCCAGATATGAGAAGCCCACCCGCTGGCCCCCGCGACAGCTCTCAAGTGAGGAGAGCCAACAAGTTATTTTTTTTATTTTTTTAAATAGCGGTGTCATTCTTCGTATTTCTTCGTAGGAGGGGGGACATGAATTATAATCAATTGCGGCGGCAGGCAGTGTGTCTGAATTCAGATTGGCCCGCACCGGCCATATAAGGGCAGCCAAGGGCAGCAAATAATGAGGGGCCTGGGGGCAAATAAAAATGAAATACTCTGTGGGCAAAAAATGAAATGTATAGAGGGAGTGGGCGGGGGCAAAATGAAATATAGTGAGAGTCTCACTATATTTCATTTTAATCCCCGCTTCCTCTATATATTTAAAAATTTTGCCCACAGAGTATTTCATTTTGCCCCCTTATTTGCTGCACCTGGCTTCCCTTATATGGTGGCGGCGCCCCCTTCTTTCTGAATTCAGACACACTGCCGCACGGCACCACTGATCATCATTCCCCTCCCTCCCCCATCCTTTGTATGAAGCCAGTGTGTGCCATACATTTAAAAAAATAATAATAAATTATAATATATATTATAATTTATTATAATTATTTTTTAAAATGTATGGCACACACTGGCTTCATACAAAGGATGAGGGTGAATGATGCCTCTGCTGCTACCTCCACCCCCTCTGTATGAAGCCATACATAAAAAAAAACCAAAAACCTAGTCACTATAATATATATATATATATATATATATATATATATATATATATATAGTGACTAGTTTTTTTTTTATGTATAGCTTCATACAGAGGGGGTGGAAGTAGCGGCAGAGGCTTGTCGGGGCTCGTGGGGGGGGGCCCAATTTTCAAAGTTTGCCCTGGGGCCCATAGAACTTTAGCTACACCCCTGGCTGTTGCCCCTCCCACCCTGTGACGGGCAGGAGAAGCACCAGCTCCATCAGCAGCAAATTAAGTCTGGAGTCTCTAATGAGCAGTTTTATTCACCTGTCTACTGAAGAAACCACCCACCAGCAGCAGAAAGATATGGAGCAGAACCTGAACCAGCAGGTGGTGGCATACTTAGACTGCACCCTACTACCCGACATCTAAGATCCACTGGACTACTGGGCAGCCAAACTTAATCTGTGGCCGAAATTGACCGAGTTTGCCCTGGACAAGCTTTTCTGCCCGACCAGTAGTGTGGCATCAGAGCGGGTTTTTAGTGCAGCTGGGGGCATAGTTACACCATAAAGAACTCACCTTTCCACCCTAAATGTGGAGAAACTGACCTTCGTGAAGATGAATCTGGCTGGATCAGCCAGGAGTTCCACACGTTAGTGCCTGATGCATCAGACTTGATCATTCTGGGTGCCACAACCAAACTTTGCGAAAAGAGACACGTTTCTTCTGGTCACCAACTTCAGACACTATTCTGATGCTACCATCCGCCTGATGCCACACACCAGCTGCGTCTGCTGCCATGTTCTCCTACTGCCACCAACCATCTTGTGCTGTTACTCCTACTGCTGTTGCCCTCCACCCTGTGACTGGGCCACTGTGTTGACTCCTCATGCGGTTGCCACCATCACCACTCCGTGACTAGGCCACTTTGTTGACTCCTCATGCGTTTGTCACCCTGACTTCTCTGTGACTGGCCATTATGTTGACTCCTCCTGCATTTGCCACCTCACCACTCTGTAACTGGGTCATTAGGTTGACTCCTCATGCATTTGCCCCCCTCACCACTCTGTGACTGACCAATATGTTGACTCCTCCTGTGGTTGCCACCCTAACACTCTGTAACTGGGCCACTATGTTGACTCCTCATGTATTTGCCACCATCACCACTATGTGGCTGGGCCATTGTGTTGACTCCTCATGCATTTGCCATCCGCACGACTCTGTGACTGTGCCACTGTGTTGACTCCTCGTGCCTTTGCTTTCTCACCACTCTGTGACTGACCAATATGTTGACTCCTCCTGTGGTTGCCACCCTAACACTCTGTAACTGGGCCACTATGTTGACTCCTCATGTATTTGCCACCATCACCACTATGTGGCTGGGCCATTGTGTGGACTCCTCATGCATTTGCCACCCTCACCACTCTGTGACTGACCACTGTGTTGACTCCTCACGCGGTTGCCACCTCACTACTGAGTAACTGGGCCACTGTGTTGACTCCTGATACTGTTACCACCTCACTACTCTGTGACTGGGCCATTGTGTTGACTCCTCATGTGGTTGCCACCCTCCCCATAATGTAATAGGGCCACTATCATCCCTGTTTGGCATTATTGACGTCAATATTTATTTTGCCTTTCTTCTGATCTGTCAGAAGGACGGAAAAATTAGAAACACAAGGGATCCTCTGTTTGGAGCATCCGTAAGGCCTGTGTCACATGACCCCTATTTTGCATCATGATTTGCTAATGCTTTGTAAGCCAAAAGCAGGAGTGGGTACAAATCACATCACAGAATACATGCAAACTTTCCAATCATGTTGCATCTCGGTTTTGGATCCACTCCTGTTTTTTTTTTGGCCTTAGCAATACTAATAGTTTACTGAGCAAATGCCAACCGTGTCAAGGTGGTTGCTCAAAAGACAGGAACCATTTGCTCAAAAGACAGCGTCCAGCCCGACACATCCACACCACAAGAAGGTCCGCTTGGACCGAAACGTCCAGTCATCATCATTATCATGAGTGTTCTACACCAATATACAGGCTCTCCCAAACCAGGAAATAGCAGTTTTTTTAACGCGATTTGTCACAAATAAATTCGTATTGAATCAAATCTTTTTGGAAATTTCGGCGAACCGTCCGAATTGAATATTTGAAAAATCGCTCATCTCTAGTTAAAACATTGCCACAGTGTTAGCAATGACTAATTATTGGAAAAGGCATTTGCACTGTTTCTTTATTTTTTTAGTCAATGCAATATGTTGCTTGTACTATATTCTGCTGCCAACAAAGACAAATTACAAAATGAGAGATAAAGTTTTACATCACCTTGTAGGCAAATAGTGAAACTAACTTGTGCCATCTAGTGGTTAAGTTTAAGCAATAACAATTATATTTTATTATACTGCATCCTGTAATTTGCTTATGCAATGTTTTGTTTTGCTGCTTATTATAGTGTAAATGGTTTATTTCAGTGTTTTAAGTTTTATACTTTGATGTTATTTTATTTATAATATATTTATAAACACTAATCATACATATTATTGTACAACAAAAATGTAAAGTGACACATATAAAACATTTTGATAACTAGTTTTATATGCACATATTCATTTTACATATAAAAAAATTAAATTTTTGCACAGAACAGTCCCTTCTTACCTTAAAAGTCTTTGTAATAAGGAGCAAAAATACAGCACATCCAGGAACTGCCACAATATTCAACCTCAAATGATGCATACATCTATTTTATTAGCAACTTGTACTTGCCCATATTTTATCCAACAGTACCCACTTTCATTTACACAAAGCCATACAATGGATGTTTCGATATATGGGATGTATGGTTTACGGACTCCAGGAGTGGGACTAGAAACATTGTTGGGAAGTTTGGTGGTGAAGTCCTTTTTTAAAATTATTTTTATATTTTGTCTTTATTTTTTATATTAGTGTTTATCATTGTAATAAATGTACCTGTCCAGGCTCCAGCAGCTCGATCCTTAGCCTCGGCATGGCTAAGCTGGCAGAAACGCGCTACTGATCCACGCACCTTCTGGTGATGCGACCGCATCCTTAGTAACAGGATGCAATGCTGGCATGTGCTATGGGAGATTAGCAGTGTGCTGATTAGCTCAGCTGCTCCATTACTGTGTACTAGAGTTTCTGACTAATGGAGCACCGAGTTAATGGACCTATCAGGTTCTTATCCAGGGACTTGGAACTCTATTTAAATCCCTTCATGGTCATACACCATTGCCAGCTATAGTCTTGTTTGGCTCACTAGCTAGGTTTCTTGTGCCCTGTTCCTGCACTTATGTACTGATGCCTCATTTCTGACCTTGGATTGTCTTCTGACCACCCTCTGTCTCTTGTTTAATACTGCGTAGCCCATCAGTTTCTGACCCATTTCCATACTAGTCTGCTTTAGTGTTTGTTTGTCTGCTGGTGTTTTTCCATCTCTGCACTTATTTAGAGTAGGGACTGCCGACCAGTTGCGGTTCTGCCAAGTAGGGCTTATACTGCAAGTAGGTAGAGAAAGCAGACTGGGTTCTAGGCTAAGGCTCACTGTCCTTGTCTGTCCCTACCTACAGGCATTACAATTATAATTTTTTTATTCTACACTTTTTGCTCCCCATAAATTCATACAAGACCTTTGGGGGGGCATTTTACTTTAATGTTTTTAATGCTGATTTCTCCTGTGACTGGGGCTGACATACCGTATTAGCCTCAGTTAAGGGGGAGTACAGCCCGCAAAGATGTTTTGCATGCTTGGACAACCTTACAGTAGAGGTGATCTAGGTCTGATAAGACCCAGCCATGTCCGCTGGGACGAGAGTAGGAAGTAGCAGTGCTGTCTATAGAGAGATGGACAGGCAGGGACAATAAAAAAAACTGTCCCTGCCTTCTCTGTGGGGAGCCCTGCTGTCTCTGACAGTGGCCTCACTGCTCCAGCAGCTGCACAATTAGAATGCATCTGCATTCTCTGCAACAACATTTTAAAATGTCCTTGCAGAGATATATGCCGACCGCCCGGGCATTTATAGCCTATGGGCAGTTGGAAAGTGGTTAATTAGGAAGAAATCTGAATCGGAATATAAGTTTTGCAGCTTCATGGACATTCTACAGCCAAGTTTCTTTTATGCCACAAAGTTTATCTACAAACTAATGCTAATTTACGACCTTGGCATTTCCTATCAAACTAGTTGACACAAAATTGAAAATTTTGAAAGCCTTCCATGCTTTTCTTTTGCTGTCCTTCAACTGGCTCTCACATTTTCCATTTTTTATTTTTTTCCTCTGTAACTTCCAAACAACAAGCAATCTCGCATTTGCAATGGCATTTTCATGTTCAGCACCACAAAATTATGGTGTCCCATTAAAATTGGAAAAACTATCACAAAAATTTCACTTTTTTTTGTAGAATTTTCATTTTGGGGTGTATATATATAGTGTATTAAATAACTTTTATTATTTTATTTTTAGGGGAAAAGATAAAAAACACAGCAATTTTAACATTATTTTTGGAATTTATTTAGGGTGTTCCCCGTGTGGTATAAGTAATATGATAACTTTATTTTGTGCGTCAGAACAAATATGACCCTTTTGCCTCTTCACTGGTTGTCCTTCCTTAGACAAATTTTGGTAGGTACTAACTAAAGATGAATGAACCTATCAAGGTTCTGCTTGGTTCAGGTTCACAGAATTTTTCAAAAAGATCGGTTTGCACCCGAACTGGTTCAGGTCAAACCAGATTGGTTTATATTGGCCTGGAAATTGGCAAATACACTAGTGTCCTAGGAATTTGTAGGAAAACATATTATCTCTTTTTGTAAATTTTTAGAGAATTTTTCCTTTTTCTAAGCCTGCCCTCCAAGCTCTTACATAGTTAAATAGTTAATACGGTTGAAAAAAGCCATAAGTCCATCAAGTTCAATCAAGGGATAAGTGGGGACGCGAATCCCAGAAGGAAATGCAAATGCAATGAGAGCAATAATAAATTTTGTCTCATTGGTATTGACATTCATAGCGTTGGGTAAACGGCATTAACAAACAGCGTAGTTAAAAACACACCACTCCGTGGCATGTGTTATGCTTTTTCATATTCCAAAGCTTCCAAAAATTGTTCCTTATCGGGGCAGAAGGTGTTTAAGCAAACATGGTGTTATGCGATAAAAAAAAAGATTTAAAAATTGTGGCTTGTTAGGGGACCAAGCATCCAAAAATTATACCTGACAGGGTCAGAATGCCTGCCCATATGACACTCACAAGTATTAAATGTCAAAAGAAATTGGGGTTATATTAAATCTATAAAAATTCACCCATTTAATTGTGACTAGAAGCAGTACAGTGTGGGTGTGGAAAGGGTAGGATATTAGAGGCATGTGGCCTAAATAACGCACACCAAAATGTCAGTGATACACCAATCACTGACCACAAGTTTAACATAATACACCGATTATCCAGACCATTCCGTAATTATAATCAATTATAATTTTATTGAATTCATGTTAAAATCAATACACAATTAACAAAAAAGGACAATAACAATACATAAGTGTGCATCAGAGACTGGAGGAAAACCTCCCTAAAAAACACACAATGGTCAGTTTAAATACAATAAATCCAGGATATCTAAATACACACTATGCTGCCATGGAGCATGAGCTAATGCATAAATAATGAATAAAGTGCAAAAAAGTGCCAAAGCATAACCCCAGGCAGCAAAGTGCATTCCCTCCAAATTACATCATGACATATACAGACCAGAGTACACCACCCGACGATCGTTTCGCCTGAATAGCTTTTTCAAGGGCTTATATGGTGTTATGCTTTGGCACTTTTTTGCTTTAATAGCGAGTGCTAAAAGCATAACTATCCATGTCAATGATACTCCTGTCACTGTGTAAGCAAGCGAGTATATAAGTAGCCATTCTGCCCTGCATGCTCAAGGAGCCAGTTCTTTCCGTCTCTGCCCCCTACTGAGATGATTGCGTGTCATAGAAGGTACCAGTGTCATCATTGTCCTCTTGCTCCTCCGACTCCTTCTTCTTTTCCAGTGGCAGCTTCTTATCCTCATCCTCCTCCTCAATGGCAGTTTCTCCTTGTTAGCTACAGGTCAGTGAACAACATGAGTTTGCTGTTCTTCTTCCACCGTCATCCCCTGCTGCATGAGCATCAGTGTCTGTTCTAAGATGTATATGAGGGGGGTGACATAGTTAATTTAAATCACAAATTTTAATCGCTAATATCGCCACTTCGAGAATTCACAAATATTTAGAATATTGTGCTATATATTCGTATTTGCGACTAGTGTTGATAGTGAATATTCCAATTAGCAAATTTATCGCGAATATCGGCACTTAGCAACATCCCTAACAACCAATAGGAAAGTTGCCTACCCCTTAGTGTTGATCGCGCATATTCTAATCGCGAATTTTTATCACAAATATATTACATTGCCGATTTTCGCAATCAAGTAAATAATGACTGGCGATCACAAATTCTCGAATATTCGGCCAAAAATTCGCGAAATATCACAAATTCGAATATTGCCTATGCTGCTCATCACTATGCACCGCTAGCAACTTGGCCAGTTGGGAATTAAGCTTGCACACCAGCAGATTGCTGGGCGTGCAGAGTTGTTTCCTGGCCACGTATTCCATTATCGATGGCTGAAGATGCAGCGGAGGAGACAGGGTTTAAGCAGGAGAAGAACAAAACGAAGATGACGATGTGAAAGACACCACAAGAAGGAGGAGGGAACTCCTGTTTCGGTAGTTGGCTGCTACCTTAGCTATGGCAGGTTTTGGGCCTATCCCACTCACAGTGTCAGCTGCATCACAGGATCCCAAAGCAGACATGGCCCAGGCTGTTCTTTGAGAGGTACGTTTTATTGCTGCCACCACCACCCTCCTCCTCTGATGTTGCTTTCTCCTCAGCACCCTGATCTGGCTCCCAGGTCCTGTCTAACACACAATCGTCATCACAGTCCTCGCCCTCCCTGCCACTTTTATCAGACTGTGAGATATCATGTTGGGCTCCTTGGCCCCACTCCCCTGCTCTATATTTGCCCCAACTGCCACTGTCGCTGCCCCAACCGCCAATACCGCGACTATGGGTGCCACTATTACAACCATCAACATAGTGCATGAGGTCTCCAGCCTCCTCCTGAACCTCCTCCTCAAGGCAGTACAAACCCTGACTGCTCTTACACAAGTTGTCAACAGACAGAACGCCACTGAAAGCCTTCTCTGGGGCTGCAAGGAGGAGGAGCAGGATAAATGCTGCCAGCCCTGGATTCACGGCACAGTGTCAGACTCAGAAGTCCCCTCC
Organism: Bufotes viridis; assembly: GCA_033119425.1. Lineage (NCBI taxonomy): Eukaryota > Metazoa > Chordata > Amphibia > Anura > Bufonidae > Bufotes > Bufotes viridis. Next base: position 372,498,312 of record CM065589.1, on the reverse strand, counting down.
ACATCATCTTGCTGTGACTGACAGGAGGAGTGAGCCATCCAATCCACAATCTTCTGGCTTCTTCGCCTTGTCTAGGCGAAATGGCGTTGGGAGGAGGCGACCGCAGGATCGACACATTTGTGGAGGGTATACCATTTTTGCATCACTCTTTAGCTTTTTTTTCTGCCTTTACAGAAGACCTTGTCCTTGGGCTAGCCTCCCTTTTTATAAGCCTTGGAGTGTTGTTTGCTTGTTATTATGCACTTTGTGTATGTACCCTTCATGTGCTGACCCTGCGGTCCTCTCCTATTTTTCTTCCTTGTTTGTGTCATATTGGTGCTATTACCAGTCCTATGGTATATTTTACTACTTTTGCTTATTTTCTAATTGAATAAAGTTACATTTTTTGGTACTTTATGGTGTTGTTCGTTCAATGGTTCGGTGTTACACAGTTAACAGTAGCTATCTCCCCCTCTGTCTCTCCATGGGCATCGCAGTGGAGGATGCACCCTTTCTTGCTCTGGGGCACTTCCTGGAGTTGGGCATCCTGATGGGCATTAGGTAGAGTGCCCTTGATGCTTGGTGTTTTGGTTCAAGGCAGAAGAAGTGGCCAGCACATAATGCAGTCAATAATCAGGTTGCAACAGATAGTCTCTTTACAGAGTTGATGGTAGGAATAGTAGCACTATATTTAGCAGCAAAAGGCACAGTTCCAAAGCATGTCAAAGTGCAAGTACATTGATGGTAGTGCAAGCAAACAGGACTGCAGGGGTAACATACGAGCTACGGTGGGCCGATGGGGTTAGTAGTTATTGTACACACGGATCGGCGTGCAGTGATGGGGAAGACAGCACAAAATCCTCTGGGGCACTCTCTGTTGCAGGGAACACCAGCCAGATGTTGGTTGAGGTGCCCTTGATGGTAATGAGTGTTTAAGGTGCTTTGGTGGCTGGGCCCCTGCTTCGCGATGCCATCACCATAAGGTGCAAATGTTGAGTGTAGTAGTGGAAATGATGAGGAGGCATTTGTAATCGAACAGTTGAAAATTTACTGAATCAATTGTCCTCAGGTAGTCAGCTACAGTTCATTTGTATAGCATGAGTGATGACTTGGAAATAGGTTCAGTAGTATTCCTTTTATCAGGTTTAGGCAATTGTCAGTTGAGGAGTCCTCTTTAAGGCTAACACTTTACAGTCAAGACTTCTGTAATTATTCTACAGTAAGTCAAAACTATAGCACTCTGGTACTAAATATACTGTTTTCTACTTATCTTGAGCTGTCCAATAAGGGCGTTCTCCCTCGTGGCAGGCAAACTCCATGCAACATTATTTGCAGGATGCTCTCCTGAGGTATTCCAGTATATTCTAGTAGGCTTTGTAGTGGGAAAAAGGACAATTCTGCGCATTATCCATTCATGTCCCGACACTCCTCTTGGGACATGAATGGCATTTTTGCTTGTGAAATCCATAGGCTGGATTCAGCCCTAACCCTCACTAGGCTTGCTTCATATTTAGACAGACTTACTGTCTGGTGCTTGGCTGCTGTAACTACTCTTAGTTTGTCCTCTCCAGGATTGATCAAATTCTGGAGGAAAGAATTTGCAGCTACATGGATGAGGCCTGTTTTTCTCCTCCATACACTTGGTTTTCCTCCTCTCTACATCTACAATACACTACACTCTGTTCTACATTCTGCTCCCTCTGAGCTAGACACACCCCAAGCTATATAAATGAGTGGCACCAGCACCACCTAGGGGCGAATAATAGGAAATACCATACATTACAAATACATTGGATAGATAGGAAGATGTTTAGTGTCCCTGTTACACACATATGTGGGACGCTGCAGTAGCTGTTGAACTCTCTGAGTCCAACTCCAAACACTTTGCTATGTTACCAAGATAGCCACAGCATGTTATACCATCTACATTAACTCCTTCTGAAGTCCCCAGGCTGAGGGCGCAGAAACTTTAGTTACGGATGGCCAGTCTGTCTCAAAGTGTGGCAGGTGCCGGAGGCAATAATCCTTTTCACAGCAGCAAAGGTTTTCTGCCATAAACAAGTATATGCCTTGCTGTCTGAAGCTTGCTCGGCCTGAATGGTTCATCTGGACCTTGCAAGAAGGCTAGTCTTTCTCTCAGGGATTTTCCAGTAATAGAGCAACTAATCTGGCAGCTGTACTGTCAGCAATATAGGTCCACTGGACTGGGCCTAGCTCTCAGGAGCTTGCACATGTAAGTCTTTTATCTTGCTCTGCTTGACTCACACATTTACTAAACAGGTGGCAGACCAAGTCCATCACCTTGGTAACCTTAGTATTTTGCCCAAATTAACCCTATGTTGCTCATATATTGCTATGGATGTACACAGTGCATATAAAGACAAGTATAACAATAAATCAGAACATTAAACTTGGCAAATATTAAAGGGGTTATGCAGGCAGTATACGCTACCACAAAAAGTTAGGAATATTTGGCTTTGGGGTGAAATTTATGGAAAACTGATATTATATCATGAAAGTAGGGCATTTAAGTAGAAGCATTCAATGGTGATTTCCTCATCTCAAACTATTTATTAAAACAAAAGCCAACAACAGTGTTGGGTATACCCCCACAAAAAATATCAATGTCTCAAAACTTGTTATGTGGACTTCAGCATCAATTACAGCTTGACAACGATGTCTCATGCTGTTCACAAGTCGAATTTTTGTCTGCTGAGGCATGGTATCCCACTCTTCTTGAAGGATTGTCGTCAGGTCATTGAGGTTCTGAGGTACAGAGTTAGGAACCTCTACACAGCAACTCAGCTGATCCCATAGGTTTTCAATGTGATTCAGGTCTGGAGAAAGTGTGGGCCACTCCATTTGAGGTACCCCAGTCTCCTACAGCCGTTCCTTAATGATGCCAACTCGATGAGCTGGCGCATTGTCGTCCATAAAGATGAAATTAGGCCTGTGTAGAGGCACAATGGCTCGATTAATAATGTCATTCAAGTAGTATGGGCTTGGGCTTGTCACTGTACAAGGTATAGGGCAGTTCTGTATTGACTAGACACACCTACCCACATTGTAACACCACCGCCATCAAAAGCTCATCTGGTGACAACAATGGATGATACATAGGACTCTCCTTGCCATCTCTAAAAGCTTTGGTGGACATAATTTCTGCTCAGTGTAAATTGACTTTCATCAGTGAACAGCACTGAGGCCCTCATCTAGCGTATATACTCCCTGGCCCATGCAAGACGATGACGCCTGTGCCTGGTGGTGTGGTCAGGTACCATTTCAGGTCATCTAGAACGCTGACCATGCTGATGTAAACAGCTTCTAATGGTCTGATGTGACACTTGGGTGCCTCTCACCTTCCTTAAATGTGCCTGGAGTTGTGTGGCATTGATCATCCAGTTCCACAGGGCATTGTTCACAATGGAGCAGTCATCAGTGTGGGATGTAGCCAAAGGACGTCCACTTCTATGCCTTTCTGAAACTCTTCCAGTCTCTCTCAGTCTCTATCTCTGTTGCAACCTGCTGATGACACTCTGTGACACTCTAAGCTTAGTGGCCACTTCCGTCTGAGAACATCCTGCTTGAAGCATCGCAATGGCGAGGTACTGTTGATCAATTGTTATTGTTATTGTTGTCTTGGTCTCATGATGTCAAAATGTGAACAGCATGATGGAGGACTGTTTAAATACCAATTCTAATCGAACCAGAAAATTTATTGGGCGATTTACGAATCAAACACCTGTTGTGAATTTTGCCTGTTAAGCTACTTGTTGGAGAACAGCAAGTTGTGCAAAAAGTACTGAAACATTGAATTGCTGGATATGTGCATTCAAAAGTTTAGAGAAGGTCACTTTAAATTCACCTGAGTAATTTGACTTAGATGCCTTTCCTATAGGTGACAAAAACCAAATATGGTTAACGAGATGTTTTTAGAGGCCCTGGATATTTCAGCCTCATTCTCCATGCATGTAATGTGTAAAAAAACAAAACTCCTTCTACGCCATCTTACTGCTCAGTACAGCAGCTAAACCCTTGATTCCTTGCAGACCAGCCATCAAACCTCAAGAACCCTTGCTTCCATTGGAGATCAGCGCCCTTATTAGGAAGAAGTTATACTTCCCATTAATCTGTGGTGTTCCCTGTATCCAAATAAAAATTGTGCTATTTTGGGAACTCCCTGTTCAAGCCGTATCACAGCAGCTTAGCTACCCAAGTCTCTGGGGGATGGGGTTCTTTCAATAGCTCCTTTGAGGATATATGTTCTCTTTTTGGAATCCACTCCTGGGTTTTGATTCAAAATCTGTATAAAAAACTGCATATGTATCCATACCCTGAGGGCAGTGCTTAGTTTTTAGGTATGGGATGGCATTACAAATTGTCTGTCACCAGATTTAACACTATGAAGTTAGCTGACATTAGCAATGTGCTAATGTCAGCTAAAACATAACCATAGCAAAGGCAGGTGCACTCTGCGGCAGTACTAAACCCTCACACTGATAAAATTGAGAGGTTAGTTCGACATATCCTACTAGGAGGACATGTCTTAAGCTCGGATACCACGGCAAGGTCTCTCAAGTAGCCCGAGGCCCTACCACTCAACCTACCTGTGCCGTATGGGCGATACCAGGGGCCGTTGGGCATTACGGGAGCGTAAGGCCTGACTCACAGACAGCCCCCCAGTGACCTCCAGCATGTAACCATGCTTGCAATGGGAGGTGGGAGGTGCCTGTGAATCCCACCCGAGACCGGCTGATATGGCCCAGAGCCTCCCAGGTGCACCTGAATGTAGCCTGTAGATGAAGAGCAGGCACATTTAAATCGGAGTTTATACACCTCCAAACATATTATACAAACCATTAATGGTTTGTCTAATGTCAGCTAAACCTAACTAGCCTATTCTTACTTTTCTAAGTGCCCGCATTACCTAAAAATCAAACTTTTATAATATGCTAATGAGGCTCTAGGGGCAGGGGGCGTTGCTCCTGCTCCTAGAGCCTCCGTTCTCCCACCTTGGTCTCCTCCCTCCAAGTCTTGATTGACAGGGCCAGGCAGCGCTTGCGTCCGTCTGCTCCTAGAGCCTCATTAGCATATTATAAAGGTTTGATTTTTAGGTTAATGCGGGCACTGAGAAAAGTAAGAATAGGCTAGTTAGGTTTAGCTGACATAGCACATCGCTAATGTCAGCTAACTTCATAGGGTTAAATCTGGAGACAGAAACCATTTAAGGAAAAAGACCAAAACTTACATGTGAACAAGCTTTCATATGAAGCATTGCACAACATGCGCCAGGTTCCACTGCAGTATCAGTGGATCTACCATTTCCAAAAAAGTGTTTGGCTCCCAATAACTAGTACTTATATGTTAGTCTTTGTGATAAATGATGACTTTGTATAATTGTAAGAGGATTTTTTGAACAATAAAGCTTATGTGTCCCTCTTTCCCCATCAGAAACACGGGGAGTATTGTCTTTCTCAGCTTCAGTCTTTTCAAATCATAGGGTTTCCGAGCAAATGGAGTGATCTGAAAACTCTGGATAACAATCCAGGGTAACAGGAGCCAGGAATGTAAGGAATTAATTGAAGAGCTGCAGCTATAGCCACCACAGGTTTTCCTAGATCCTGCTGTCTCATTGCTACACCAGATGCTGTGACATCATCTAGCAAACTATGAGCTGGATTCCTGTGAGTGAATGGGGCTGAGGTTATAAACAGTTCTAGTCCTCAGCCTGGATGAGAAGGCTTCCAGCCAGAGATTACAGCTAGCTGTGCTGAGCCATAGAGGAAGTAGATGCTGTAGGAAGGCTGGTTAGCAATGGAAGCATGCCTGCTATTGTCACCCCCTTCACTCTCCTTTTGTGTATCTACAGAAACTCCAGTGTAGGACCCTGTGCAGAGGTTGGACTTGTGATGTATTGCTGATGTCTGATATTTGGGATTTAGATGTGTTTTGCTTCACGTCTACATCACCAGGTAAAGTTTCTAAATGATGATGTTGCTGGGTGTCAGTGCTGCAGAGTAGACAATGTCAGATCCCCTTCATGCAGCTGCCATGCATGATTTCTGACCACAGTGTAGTAAAATCCCTGTTGCTTTTAAATGAGATTGCTGTTTTTGATTTGATGACTTGAGTTATGTAAAATCCTACATGGTATGTTCATCAATGCTACTATGTCAGTTTACCGGTGAAACGTCATTGTAAAGAACAAGAGTGAAGTTAAAGCTATATTATTCTGTGCTACCTCTTCCTGACACAAATGTTCTATAAAGCCAGTTTCACACCAGCATGTTTGGTCCGGGAAACCTGCTCCGTGTGATGGCAACACTTACTGGAATGTGCACTACTCACTCTGACATGACCTCGCAACTTCATAACGGTTTATGATGCTTTGAGTTCTTTTTGCTTGACGGCCGATCTACAGGTCCTTCTCAAAAAATTAGCATATTGTGATAAAGTTCATTATTTTCTGTAATGTACTGATAAACATTAGACTTTCATATATTTTAGATTCATTACACACACCTGAAGTAGTTCAAGCCTTTTATTGTTTTAATATTGATGATTTTGGCATACAGCTCATGAAAACTCCAAATTCCTATCTAAAAAAATTAGCATATTTCATCCGACCAATAAAAGAAAAGTGTTTTTAATACAGAAAAAGTCAACCTTCAAATAATTATGTTCAGTTCTGCACTCAATACTTGGTCGGGAATCCTTTTGCAGAAATGACTGCTTCAATGCGGCATGGCATGGAGGCAATCGGCCTCTGGCACTGCTGAGGTGTTATGGAGGCCCAGGATGCTTCGATAGTGGCCTTAAGCTCATCCAGAGTGTTGGGTCTTGTGTTTCTCAACTTTCTCTTCCCAATATCCCACAGATTCTCTATGGGGTTCAGGTCCGGAGAGTTGGCAGGCCAATTGAGCACAGTAATACCATGGTCAGTAAACCATTTACCAGTGGTTTTGGCACTGTGAGCAGGTGCCAGGTCGTGCTGAAAAATGAAATCTTCATCTCCATAAAGCTTTTCAGCAGATGGAAGCTAGCTGCATTGACCCTGCCCTTGATAAAACACAGTGGACCAACACCAGCAGCTGACATGGCACCCCAGACCATCACTGCCTGTGGGTACTTGACACTGGACTTCAGGCATTTTGGCATTTCCCTCTCCTCAGTCTTCCTCCAGACTATGGCACCTTGATTTCCGAATGACATGCAAAATTTGCTTTCATCCGAAAAAAGTACTTTGGACCACTGAGCAACAATTGTTTGAGAAGGCAGCAACGCTTTCAGTAACTTTTCCTAGGCCATGTGATGACAAGTTCATCGGTCATGTGACCTAGGCACAGCTCAGCCCCATAGAAGTAAATGAGGCTGAGCACGATACCAAGCACAGACGGTATACATTGTATGGTGTAGGCTTGGTAAGTACGGAGAAAGGCCGTGTCACTCACAGGAATGCCGGTGCCTTCTCAAACAGCTGATCGGCAGGGGTCCTGGGTGTCGGACCCCCACAGGTCAGATACCGATGACCTATTAGGATAGCTCATCAGCATTAAAGACTTGGAAAAAGTGTAGAAATTGTCAGCAGAGCGTCAACATTCAGCCAAAGCTGAAAGGGTCAGGGTGGCAGCACACTGTACAGATTTACAGTATGTGCAAATTATCTGCCTGCACAAAAAGCACTAATAAATCTGCACTATTTATTGTAGTTTTAGTGCGTTTTATGTGGAGTTTTTTTATGCATTACCTACCTTTTACAGGTCCTGAGTTAGTCTGGTGGATATATTCACATGGTATTTGTTGCAGAAATTGCATGTATTTACAGCTCGATGGTGGCATCGGCACAGCAGCTGTATCCACTCCATCAGAGGAAGTTGTCGGCTGTAATATATAGCAGTTATACCTCTGCAAAACCTGGGGTTGGAAAAACTCCCTGTAATGCAGTTAGTGGTAATACCTTTATATAGTCAAAGAGATCAGAGGACCCTGAGGCTGTCTACCTGGTTTGCCTGCTACACAACTGGTATGCACTTTAGTTCTGAAGGCTAATGTATCACTTAGAAAAAATCACAGAATGAGGTTGCCTACATGGGAGGAACTGCTCAAAACCCCAAACATTGTAGCGTGTTTATAACCGGGGGAGCAATTCCTCCGCATGTGATCCGCTGCACAGCAATCCCCAGCAAAAATGCGTACAATGGAGAATGAGGCAGCGGATCACATGCACCACAAAAGCATCCTACACAAGATGAAATAATGTGCGGATGAAAATATACATATACAGTACATCAATCACTGCAAAAAGGTGCACCATTATAACATGCAACTGACCATATTGGCCGAACCCTCACGCTGATGTTAGAATCTGAGAATTTTGCCAATATATTCTGGTCAGGAACATATCGGAGCCCGTTCGCACCGGGTCGAGGTATCTCAGTGTGGCATGGGACCCTAGCGCTAACCTACCTGTAGTGTGTGAACACAGTCCGACAGGTGCTAAGGTCCAATTCACAGCCACACTCCAACATACCTCCATAGTAAGATCACTAATACAGCGGGAGGAGGCTGTGTGCCCCTATAACTGGCCATGTGACACAGGCTACCAGGTGCACCAGAATGTTACCAATGATAAGCTTTGGCACATTCCATACATATAAAGAAAAAATCACAGAATGAGGTGGCCTACATGGGAGGAACTGCTCAAAATCCCAAACATTGTAGCATGTTTATAACCAGGGGAGCAATTCCTCTGCATGTGATCCGCTCCACAGCAATCCCCAGCAAAAATGCGTACAGGTAGGTTAGCGCTAGGGTCCCATGCCACACTGAAATACCTTGATGCGGTGCGAACGGGCTCCGATATGTTCCTCACCGGAATATATTAGCGAAAGTCTCAGCTTCTAACATCAGCCTGGGGATTCGGCCAATATGGTCAGTTGCATGTTATGATGGTGCACCTTTTTAAAGTGATTGATGTGTATGTATATTTTCATCCACACATTATTTAATCTTGTGTAGGATTTTTTTGTAGTGCATGTGATCCACTGCCGCATCCTCCATTGTATGCATTTTTGCTGGGGATTGCTGTACAGCGGATCACAGGTGGAGGAATTGCTCCCCCGGTTATAAACAAGCGTGAGGGTTTGGCCAGTATGGTCCATTGCATGTTATGATGTTGCACCTATTTGTAGTGATTGATGTAATGTATCATTTAGCCCTAATTATATAGTTAAATACAGATTCAGCGTCCCTCGTTGGGGTTAGGAAACTCAATAACAAGAAATAAGCTTCCAAAATGGAAATTTAAAGGCATCTGTTCCTGCTTAAAGGGGTTGTTCAACTTGCATGAAAACCTCCCAACTCTCCCTAAATGTGTTTAAATAATAAAATAACATACACTCACCAGTGTGTTTTTCGCCTGTAGTTGTATGTGGCATGTGACCACCGTAGCCAATTGCAGTAGTCCAGAGCAGGGGTCCTGTTATTTATGTTATGTCATTGTCATGTTTAAGCTTTACATCCTCTGTATTGTAAAGTATGAGAGTGATGGAGTTAACCAACCTTGGCATGGCACCTAGGGAGGCACAGGTGTGGACTGCTCCACCCCTAGCTCAGTCAAATCTGGTAGAAGAGTTTAGTTTTAGCAAAGAGAGGGGGTAAAATCCATGAGCTCCGTGCCTCAGGACTAGGCCTCAAGCTACAGAGACTAATCCTAAGGCCCCTTTCACACGGGCGAGTTTTCTGCGCGGGTGCAATGAGTGAGGAGGACGCATTGCACCCGCACTGAATCCGGACCCATTCATTTCTATGGGGCTGTGCACATGAGCGGTGATTTTCACCCATCACTTCTGCGTTGCGTGAAATTCGCAGCATGCTCTATATTGTGCGTCTTTCATGCAACGCAGGCCCCATAGAAGTGAATGGGGCTGCGGGAAAATCGCAAGCATCCGCAAGCAAGTGCGGCTGCAGTGCGATTTTTCCCACATGGTTGCTTAGCAACAGGACCAGATCTTTATTATTTTCCCTTATAACATGGTTATAAGGGAAAATATTAGCATTCTTAATAAAGAATGCTTAGTAAAATGACGATGAAGGGGTTAAAAATAATAAAAATTAACTTACCTTAGCCACTTGATCGCGTAGTTGCGATCTGTCTTCTTTTTTCCAGCTTCAGCTAACAACTAAAGGACCTGTGATGACGTCACATCACATGGTCCAATCACATGGTCCATCACCATGGTAAGATGGACCATGTGATTAGACCATGTGATGTGACGTCATCACAGGTCCTTTAGTTGTTACAGTAGCTGAAGCTGGAAAAGAGAAGACAGATCGCAACTACGCGATCAAGTGGCTAAGGTAAGTTAATTTTTATTATTTTTAACCCCTTCATCGTCATTTTACTAAGCATTCTTTATTAAGAATGCTAATATTTTCCCTTATAACCATGTTATCAGGGAAAATAATAAAGTCTCCAGAATACTCAACCCGAAACCGGACTTCAGTGATGAAGTCCGTCTTCGGGTCTGGGTACCAAACATGACGATTTTTCACACGCGCGTGCAAAACGCATTACAAACGTTTGCACCCGCGCGGAAAAATCGTGCATATTCCCGCAACGCACCCGCCTCTTATCCGGGCGTCAAACATGACGCCCGTGTGAAAGAGGCCTAACAGTGTCACTGGAGCGATGGGACATTCAACTGGTAAGTATAGCTTAGGCCTTAATGCACACGACCGTTGTTTGTTTCCGCGTCCCTTTTTTTTTTCACGGATAGGATGCTTCCCTATTCATTTGAATGAGTCCGTCAAAAAATGCAGATGGTCAACTGTTTTTGTTCCGCATCCATGGTCCGTGTTTACATTCCGTCAAAAAAATAGAGCATGTCCTATTTTTTTCACATTTGTGGACGAGGATAGGCATTATTACAATAGATCTGCCATAAAAACGAGTCCGCCCAAAAAACAGTCCGTCATCCGTTTTTTTTTGGCGGACGCAAAATTTGTGGACGGAATGGACGCGGAAACAAACGGTCATGTGCATAAGGCCTTAATCTGTTTTTTTACACCATGCAGTTGGTGACATCCCCTTTAATTAAAGGTTTGCTCATAGTAATCAATGCGCTAGGGTGGAAAAGCTGTCTACTCTAAATGAGGTGAACCTATCAACATTTTAATTCCATTGTTTTTACCCAAGGTTTTAGTATTATTTGCAAGTTGGTAATTTCTGTACATTATGGATACATTCATACATCACAAATCCAGCTATTTGTGACAACAATGCTTCACAATTGCACCAATATGTTATTTGAATTTTTGTCTTCTAATCCCTGCATTAGGCTTTTCAACGCAGTACAATGTACAGTCAACAATATATAACCACACATCCCCATGTACATCTTTTTGACCATCATGAACAGTGAAAAATGATTAAAATCTGGGGAGTCAAGTTTTGGGTCTCATGCCTAATTATAGCATTTTTTTTTCTCTTGGTGACACTCCAGGTAAGAAAAAAAATCAGTAATTCTTTTACAAAATCTGTATCTAATTCAGAAATCTAATGAAGTAGTTAGCCTGTAATGTTATCGAGATGCCTTTTACTTTTAGATCCCAGAATGTTATGGTGGTGTTCACATACAGTATGCATGTTTGTTTTTAATTAGAGGGTTCTACCCAGCACACACAAAGTGATGGTATTTCACTGGGAAACCACAATCCTAAGAAGGAGACACAGCACTGTTCCTCACCACAAGCTGTGCAGAACACTGCAACTGGCCGCTTTGACTTAAATTACGTCGGAAAAAAAGACCGGCACTTCACTTCTTGCAAATAATGGAAGTTTATTCACGCATCAGCGGGACAAAGCGCTAAGCGACACGTGTTTTGGCTCAAAAAAACCGAGCCTTTCTCAAGCATATCATAGATATGGGCTCAAAAAACCGAGCCGTTCGCAAGCATATCATAGATTTTTGAGCCGAAACACGTGTCGCTTAGCGCTTTGTCCCGCTGATGCGTGAATAAACTTCCATTATTTGCAAGAAGTGAAGTGCCGTTTTTTTTTTTTTGACGTTACATGTGGGTCATCCAGCCCCAGGCGCGAGCACCCCGACCGCGGTATTAGAGGAGTGCCGACTGTGTCTGTTACGTTTGACCTAATATAGTTGTGTAGCCATACAAATAATACAAAATGTAAGTTCAGGTTGTTAAAGAGGTGGTCCACTTTTTCTTATATTGATGACCTATCCTCTGTTGCTCTCCGTTGCAACTGCAGTGGTGAGCAGGTGTAATTAAAGCTCTTCTGTCCCTATTCACTTCAATGGGATGGCTCTTTCCTATTCAAGAGAACTGAAGTGAGAGGGTGAAGTTGTAATTATGCTGGTCGCCATCGCAACCGCAGTGGTGAGCTGTGTAAACAATGAAGAGAAGGCAGCGTTTGTACGGATGCTGCTTTCTTTTCAAACAGCTGATCGACGTGGGGTGCTGGGAGTCAGACCTCTACCAATCTGATATTGATGACCTAGTCTGAGGATAGGTCATTAATAGGGATGAGCGAACTTCATATTTTGAAGTTCGTGTTCGTGTTGTGGTATATCCTGAATTGTGTTATGGATTCCGTTACTATGGACCATAATGCAATTCCATGACGGAATGCCTTTAGAGGCATACCGTTATTCATTCCATCATAATAGAGTTCTATGGCCAGCATAACGGATCCGTCCAGTTTTCGTTATGCTGGAGTCCTCTCCTGCATAACGGAAATGGGACGGATCTGTTATGCAGGCCATAAACTTCTATTATGACGGAATGAATAACGGAATGCTTCTAAAGGCATTCCGTTATGCATTCAACATGGAATTGCGTTATGGTACATGGTAACGGAATCCATAACGCAATTCAGCATATACCACAACCCGAACTCGAACTTCAAAATATGAAGTTCGCTCATCCCTTGTCATTAATATAAAATAGCGGACAACCACTACATTTACAAAATTGCTCAAAAAAAGTCTGGTAATTTAGGACCAAAACACACATTAAGGGGTTAATGTGGAAAATCTTGTTATCCTTATGCAAGGATGGTGTAGTGTTCAGAGGTCTTAGGGGCCCTTCACATGGGCCAACAATTGAACAGATCATCGCTAACCAGTGTTGCTAATAACACTCTTTATCAATGATCTGGTGATATAAATGCCCCGCTGAAACAGTCGTTCATCAGGTAGTTGGATCTTTTGTGCAGCACAAAAAACATAGTTTCGCAGTTGCAGATCGTGCTGTGTAAATACGTTCTGCTGCTGGGAAACAACAAGACAGTTTGGGGAAGAGCTATGGCATTAGCGATATTTCCTCCCCATACTCTGCAGGAGATTGGTGCACCAGTCAACTCCACTAGCTTCCTTCCCGACAATCTGCTAGATCATCGTCCCATCTAAAGGGACCTTAAGATTGAGTTAGCAAATATGTTTTTAATTACATTTTTATGCACTTTTGAGAAAAAGAAAAAAATGCTGCTAAATAATGCCATAAAACTGTATGTAGTATGAGAAAAGCATTTTGTATTTAGGTTAAAACGTCTCATCTGACCAGAGCGCCTTCTTCCACATGTTTGCTGTGTCCTTTACATGGCTTGCGGTAAACGGTACTTCTAATGGCTTGTTTGAAAAATGGCTGAGCTATGTATCTCTGCAGCTCCTCCAAAGTGACAATGGGCCTCTTGGCTGTTTCTCTAACTAATTACTACTCTCCTTGCCTGGGCTGTCAGTTTTGGTGGACAGCCATGTCTTCGTAGGTTTGCAGTTGTGCCATATGATGGATTGAACAGAGCTTGGGATATTTTTTTATAACTTAATCCTGCTTTACACTTATCCACAACTTTATCCTTGACCTGTCTGGTGTGTTCCTTGGTTTTCATGATGCTGTTTGGTCACTAATGGTCTCTAACAAACTTCTGAGGCCTACCCAGAACAGCTCTAACTATAGTGAGAACAAATCACACATGGTGTAGGAGGGGTGAATAGAAATGCCCGCCATACTTTTCAGATTTTTATTTTTACAATTTTTGAAAACCATGTATCATTTGCTTTTCACTTCACGCATACTTGATGCTTTGTGTTGGTCTATCACATAAAATACCAATAAAATACATTTAAGGGCTCATTCAGATGACGTATGTGTTTTGTGGACCTCACATTGCGGAACTGCAAAGCACCGATATCGGCCGTGTGCATTCTGCATTTTGCCGTATGATAGAAATGCCTATCAATTGCAGACAAGAATTGGACATGGGGACTGCGGAACGAAAGTACGGATGCAGACAGCACATGGTGTGCTGTCCGCATCTTTTGCAGCCCCAATGAAATAAATGGATCCACATTTGGTCCACAAAATAGTCATACATGGTGGTGGTAGTAGTGTGGTGGTCTGAGGGTGCTTTGCTGCTTCAGGACCTGGTAAACATTTGGTAATTAATGGAACCATGAATTCTACTCTCTACCAGAAAATCCTGAAGGAGAATGTCCGCCTATCAGTTCTTGACCTTAGGCTCAAGTGTACTTGGGTTTTGCAGCAGGACAATGATTAATATTAATTTTGTATTTTTCTTAGTCTTTTCCCTACCTAAAGTGCACCATTCACTGTGCGCTTAAAACTCAGTTCTCTGTACACCGCTGACTGCTCAGCCGTGTACTGGGTGTGAAATTTATGAATGGGGCGGCAGCAGCGCAGTGAGTACGGGCAGGAGTGCATATTGTTGCTTCTGCCTGTGCCCTCCAGAGGATTACTAACTCCTGGCATAGCACATGGGTACCCTGTACCCATGTACTATGCCAGGATTAGCTGAATAAGCTAAGAGCTGATATGCAGTGCTCTTAGGTTAGCGAAGCAGGAGCCCACTCTGCTCAGCTAATCCTGGCAATGTACATGGGTACAGGGTACCCATGTGCTATGCCAGGAGTTAGTAATCCTCCAGGGGGCACAGGCAGGAGCAGCAATATGCACTCCTGCCTGTACTCACAGCACTGCTGCAGCCCCATTCATAAATTTCACACTCCGTACACCGCAGAGCTGTCAGCGGTGTACAGAAAACTGAATGGTGCGCTTTAGGTAGGGAGAAGACTAAGAAAAATACAAAATTAAAAAACAAAGGGCATTAGGGACATCATATTAAATTTGATGCAAAGGTTTAGTTACTCTTTAAGTATGACAAGTGTGCGAAAACAATAGAAATTTGTACGGGGCAATTTTTTTTTACAGCACTGTAGAAAGTTTTATTTAAAAAACTACTGTTTGGTGTGTTATTTATTTTTTGTGTCTTAATAAGTGTATCTTTTTTACTGAAAAAAAAGTATACCTTAACTGTTTGCCAAAAAGATGGTGTGAGCTCAGTCTAACAGAACTTAACCAATATGGGCAGGAGTCTCAGATGTGGTACTGAATGAAAGTGAAGGAACATTCGGTATACTGTTTATAATTATATTTACATTTATTTTTCCACAGGTGATAGTTGAACTGGGTAATTTTGAGAAACAGAAAGTAAGCTTGCTAGTAAAAGATGCTAGCCAACAGAAAAAATCCAGTCCATTGCTGAAAGGATTACATGAATCCATCTTCTCCAGAAAATTAGAACATGGATTAGGCAGCTATCCCGTTATGCTCTGGTGGTCACCTTTGACTGGTGAGACTGGAAAGCTGGGTCAATGTGGAGGAGAGACCTGCCTTTTCACTATAAACAGAACATACCTTCAGAATCCCATGACAAAAGCTATTCTGTTTTATGGTATGGTTAATCTTTTATGAAAATATAACAACTTGTATATTGTGGATCATATGATTTAAGGGATTTTCCAATTTAATCAAGATCTGAAAACCTATCCCCTTCATGTTTTGTTGCCACAAGTGTGTGGCTTGTACCTTTGTCGGCAAGATATGACCAGGACAGGCTTCCAACTTCATGATATTAACACAAATGTCCATAATTAACTGAAAACAAACAGGCCAGGGGTGGACACAGATCTCATAGGGCCCCATAGCAAAATGTATGTCCTTCATGAGATTTGAGGAAAATTTACATTTTTAATGAGGTTGTCCAGGTTCAGAGCTGAATCCGGACATATCCCCATTTTCACCCCTCCAACCCCCGTGACATGAGCATCCAAGGCTTTTTTGTTTACAATAGAGAACTGCTAGGGGGAGGCTTCCGCCTAGCACTGTTCCCTGTGATGTCACAGGCTCTGATCGGTGGGCTTTAGCACTGCCCTAGCCATTTTGCAGGCTAGGACAGCACTTAAGCCCATCCATTAGTGACAATGACATCACCGGACTCACTGCTGGGTGAAAGCCTCTGCCTACCAGTCCCTATGGAGAGCCTGGTACGTCACCGATTCTCCTAAAAATGTCTTTGCCCTGCGCAATTCATCATGCTCACATCAAGGGGGCCGGAGAGGTGAAGGTCTTAACCCGGACAACCCCTTTAAGTGAAAGAAATTTTAAAAAATGTCAAGCTCAGCTTCAATGCACCTTTACTTTACCTGATTCCTATGTCAGAAAAGGTGGAACGGGTGCTTTATAAACATATTGCTTTAAACTTTTCTTTTTGCACCTACTCTTGGCTATAGGACTAACTAGACTCAACTATAAATAAAACTTAACTTTTATTCTATCATTGCCTATGGTTAAAACCTTCTCCCTATTTCCTTTAATAATCCTATATGTGATCAGATTAGTATCTCATGACAGGGGATAGTGCGCACTTCTCCCCACTTTCTGTCTGTAAGGTATAATATTCACTGATGCGGCAAATAGGGTTACTCGTTAAAATCGATGACCGCTACCCCCCGACATGTTTCGCCGTGAGGCGTCTTCAGGGGTTGCGGGTAGCGTCGAGGTCGCCGAAGCTTTTTAAAGACTCTGATCCCCTCCTCTTTGAGACGTCACTCCAAATTATCCTATCAACACCTCTCTAACACGGCAGTTTATGTGTTCTTGGTAATGACTGGAGGATAGTTGTCACTCCCCCACGAATGACGTTGCAGTGACGTATTCGCGCAGGTCAATAGTCTTAGATTATTTCGTGATTTATGTTCTGGCGCTGTTGCACATGTTTGCTGACTTTGACTTTGACTCGCGTTACTACTCTAGTGTTTCTGCGCAGGTTTCAATACTTGAAGTTTACATCGCATCTTGGGGTTTGTCTGCGCATGCTCCAACACTTAGTTTATTTTTCACTAATTTTTGCACTATATGTAGAGGGTGTGTTGTATCTGGGTGTATTATATCAGGATTGTTTGTGGACTATGATTCCAAAATTACATATTCGCTCAGGAAGTACCAGGGATGTTTTTATCTTCAATCAGTTTTCCCAATGGTTGTCATTTTCATAGTATTTTATTTTTATTATTATTATTGAGATATGACTTTATTTCTCGTATGGTTTCCTGTGGTTTTCATCCTGTTTCACATTATGTCAGGATATAACCCTGCTTTTTGGATATCAATTATGGTGGGGGATACTTTGGTTATAGCTTCACTTTCAATTTTCCTTGTGTATGTCTACCTCGTTCTTCTTTAGGCTATTTGTTATATTTGTATTTTTAAAGATTCCATTATGACATTTAACATGTCTTGGAGTCTACTTTTAACGACGTTCTTTAACTTCTTGCCGACCGCCTCACGCAGGATTGCGTCCTGCGGGCGGTCGGTCTGTTCCTCGTTGACGCGCCCGCGCGTCATCTCGCGAGAGGCGCGCGTTCACAGGATCACGTCGGGGAGAAGGTAAGCTACAGCCTGCCAGCGCTGATCGTGCGCTGGCAGGCTGTAGAAGTCAAAAAAATGGCATATCAGACGCTGTTTTGTTAACAGCGTCTGATATGCTTGCTGATCGTTCCTTTGGTGGTCCCTTTGCTTGGGACCACCAAAGAAACTTTTGTAAGTGCACCAAAACACCACACAGACCCCCCACCCATCCACCCCACCCCACCCCGTTACTGATTAACCCCTGATTAACCCCCGATCACCCCATGTCACCCCCTGTCACCCCCTGACACTAATTACCCCCTGTAAGACTCATTCAGACGTCCGTATGTGTTTTGCGGATCCATGGATCCACGGATCCGCAAAAACACGGACACCAGCAATGTGCTTTCCGCATTTTGCGGATCCGCACATTGCCAGAACTATATAGAAAATGCCTTTTCTTGTCCGCAATTGCGGACAAGAATAGGACATGCTCTATCTTTTGCGGAGCTGCGGCCGGATGCTTGGGGGCCGAAACCCGGAAGTTTGCGGCCGCAGCTCCGCAAATGCTGATGCGGCGAGCGCATAGTGTGCTCTCCGCATCACCGCCAGCCCCATTCACACTGAATGGGTCGGCATCTATTCCGCAGAATTTTTGCGGACGTGTGAATGGGGCCTTACTACTTTTTTTGCACATTTTTGGCAGAGATTTATTCATCCACATTGATCGATGCGAATGAAAAATCTGTGCCGTTTTGTTTTTTGCACATTTTTGGCAGAGATTTTTTCATCCACATTGATTGATGCGAATGAAAAATCTGTGCCGTTCATTTTTTTCTTTTCAGCCCAGAGGCTGAACGGAAAAAATCTCATTACCCGTATGCTCAATATACGGAGAATCGCAGAAACTCCTAATGCTGGCCATACGTGTAATGATTGCGGAGACCCTCAAATGCCAGGGCAGTACAAACACCTCACAAGTGACCCCATTTTAGAAAGAAGACACCCCAAGGTATTCCGTGAGGGGTATGGGGAGTTCATGTAAAATATTATTTTTTGTCACAAGTTAGTGGAATATGAGACTGTAAAAAAAAAAAAAAATCAATTTCCGCTAACTTGTGCCAAATTTTTTTTTCTGTGAACTCGCCATACCCCTCACGGAATACCTTGGGGTGTCTTCTTTCCACAATGGGGTCACATGTGGGGTATTTATACTGCCCTGGCATTTTAGGGGTCCTAAAGTGTGAGAATCCAAATGCGTAAAAATGGCCTGTGAAATCCTAAAGGTACACATTGGTTTTAGGGCCCCTTGCGCATCTTGGCTGCAAAAAGTGTCACTCATGTGGTATCGCCGAACTCAGGAGAAGTAGGGCAATGTGTTTTAGGGTGTATTTTTACATATACCCATACTGTGTGTGAGAAATATCACTGTAAACGACAACTTTTTAAATTTTTTTATTCAAAGTTGTCAATTTACAGAGATATTTCTCTCACCCAGCATGGGTATATGTAAAAATACACCCCAAAACACATTGCTCTACTTCTCCTGAGTACGGCGATACCACATAAGTGACACGTTTTTGCAGCCTGGGTGCGCAAAGGGGCCCAAATTCCAACGAGTACCTTTAGGTTTTATATGGCTGCTCACAATTTAGCCCCGCCCAAAATGCCAGAACAGTACAAACACCCCACAAATGACCCCATTTTGGAAAGAAGACACCCCAAGGTATTCAGTGAGGGGCATAGTGAGTCCATGAAAAATTTTACTTTTTGTCAAAAGTTAGCAGAAAGGTAGACTTTATGAGAAAAAACAATAAAAAATCAATTTCCGCTAACTTGTGCCAAAAAAAATCTTCTATGAACTCGCCATGCCCCTCACAGAATACCTTGGGGTGTCTTCTTTCCAAAATGGGGTCACACGTGGGGTATTTATACTGCCCTGGCATTTTAGGGGCCCTAAAGCGTGAGAAGAAAAATGCGTAAAAATGCCCTCCTAAAAGGTACTCATTGGTTTTAGGGTCCCTTTGCGCATCTTGGCTGCAAAAGTGTCACTCATGTGGTATCGCCGTACTCAGGAGAAGTAGGGCAATGTGTTTTGGGTGTATTTTTACATATACCCATACTTTGTGTGAGAAATATCTCTGTAAATTGACAACTTTGAATAAAAAATGTAAAAAGTTGTCGTTTACAGCAATATTTCTCAAACGCAGCTATGGGTATATGTAAAAATACACCCCAAAACACATTGCCCTACTTCTCCTGAGTACGGCGATACCACATGAGTGACACTTTTTGCAGCCAAGATGCGCAAAGGGCCCTAAACCAATGAGTACCTTTAGGATTTCACAGGCCATTTTTACGCATTCGGATTCTCACGCTCTAGGGGCCCCTAAAATGCCAGGTGAGTATAAATACCCCACATGTGACCCCATTTTGGAAAGAAGACACCCCAAGGTATTCCGTGAGGGGCATGGCGAGTTCACAGAATTTTTATTTTTGGCACAAGTTAGCGGAAATTGATATATTTTTTATTTTTTATTTTGTTTTTTACAAAGTCTCATATTCCACTAACTTGTGACAAAAATAAAATTTTACATGAACTCACCATACCCCTCACGGAATACCTTGGGGTGTCTTCTTTCTAAAATGGGGTCACATGTGGGGTATTTATACTGTCCTGGCATTTTAGGGGCCCCTAAAGCGTGAGAAGAAGTCTGGAATCCAAATGCGTAAAAATGCCCTGTGAAATCCTAAAGGTACTCATTGGTTTAGGGCCTTTGCGTACCCAGGCTGCAAAAAGTGGCACACATGTGGTATCGCCGTACTCAGGAGAAGTAGGGCAATGTGCTTTGGGGTGTATTTTTATATATACCTATACTGTGTGTGAAAATATCTCTGTAAACGACAACTTTTAAAAATTTTTATACAAAGTTGTCAGTTTACAGAGATATTTCTCTCACCCAACATGGGTATATGTAAAAATACACCCCAAAACACATTGCCCTACTTCTCCTGAGTACGGCGATACCACATAAGTGACACTTTTTGCAGCCTGGGTGCGCAAAGGGCCCAAATTCCAACGAGTACCTTTAGGTTTTACATGGCGGCTCACAATTTAGCCCCGCCCAAAATGCCAGAACAGTAAACACACCCCACAAATGACCCCTTTCGGAAAGTAGACACCCCAAGGTATTCACTGAGGGGCATAGTGAGTCCGTCTGAGATTTCTTTTTTTTGCCAGAAGTTAGCAGAAATTGAAACTTTTTTTTTTTTTTTTCTCAGAAAGTGTCATTTTCCGCTAACTTGTGAAAAAATGAAATGATACATGAACTCACCATGCCCTCCGCGAATACTTTGGGGTGTCTTCTTTCTAAAATGGTGTGATTTGGGGGTATTTATACTATCCTGACATTCTAGCACCTGAAGAAACATGACAGGCGCTCAGAAAGTCAGAGCTGCTTCAAAATGCAGAAATTCACTTTTTGCACCATAGTTTGTAAACGCTATAACTTTTACCCAAACCAATAAATATACACTTATTGGACTTTTTTATCAAAGACATGTAGAACAATAAATTTAGAGAAAATTTATATAGAAATGTAGTTTTTTTGAAAAATTTTACAACAGAAAGTGAAAAATGTCATTTTTTTGCAAAAATATCGTTAAATTTGTATTAATGGCAAAAAAAGTAAAAATGTCAGCAGCAATGAAATACCACCAAATGAAAGCTCTATTAGTGAGAAGAAAAGGAGGTAAAATTCATTTGGGTGGTAAGTTGCATGACGGAACAATAAACGGTGAAAGTAGTGTAGTGCGGAATTGTAAAAAGTGGCCTGGTCATTAAGGGTGTTTAAGCTAGGGGGGCTTAAGTGGTTAAGATAAGACAAAAGTAAATCCTTCGTTTAATCCATTTGGGGCTAGGCTCTTCAGTCTGTAGATCCATTTGGTTTCTATTTGCTGTAGCTTTCTGTCCATATTTCCACCTCTTGGTCCTGTTTTCACTTTTTGTAAACCCCAAAATTTTATGGATCTACTGTCCCCATTGTGTAGTCTTATCTTAAAGAACGTCGTTAAAAGTAGACTCCAAGACATGTTAAATGTCATAATGGAATCTTTAAAAATACAAATATAACAAATAGCCTAAAGAAGAACGAGGTAGACATACACAAGAAAAATTGAAAGTGAAGCTATAACCAAAGTATCCCCCACCAT
Organism: Bufotes viridis; assembly: GCA_033119425.1. Lineage (NCBI taxonomy): Eukaryota > Metazoa > Chordata > Amphibia > Anura > Bufonidae > Bufotes > Bufotes viridis. Next base: position 372,476,394 of record CM065589.1, on the reverse strand, counting down.
AATTGATATCCAAAAAGCAGGGTTATATCCTGACATAATGTGAATCAGGATGAAAACCACAGGAAACCATACTAGAAATAGTCATATCTCAATAATAATAATAAAAATAAAATGCTATGAAAATGACAACCATTGGGAAAACTGATTGAAGATAAAAACATCCCTGGTACTTCCTGAGCGAATATGTAATTTTGGAATCATAGTCCACAAACAATCCTGATATAATACACCCAGATACAACACACCCTCTACATATAGTGCAAAAATGAGTGAAAAATAAACTAAGTGTTGGAGCATGCGCAGACAAACCCCAAGATGCGATGTAAACTTCAAGTATTGAAACCTGCGCAGAAACACTAGAGTAGTAACGCGAGTCAAAGTCAGCAAACATGCGCAACAGCGCCAGAACTTAAATCACGAAATAATCTAAGACTATTGACCTGCGCGAATACGTCACTGCAACGTCATTCGTGGGGGAGTGACAACTATCCTCCAGTCATTACTAAGAACACATAAACTGCCGTGTTAGAGAGGTGTTGATAGGATAATTTGGAGTGACGTCTCAAAGAGGAGGGATCAGAGTCTTTAAAAGCTCGGTGACCTCGTTGCAAACTCAGACGCTACCCGCAACCCCTGAAGACGCCTCACGGCGAAACATGTCGGGGGGTAGCGGTCATTGATTTTAACGAGTAACCCTATTTGCCGCATCAGTGAATATTATACCTTATAGACAGAAAGTGGGGAGAAGTGCGCACTATCCCCTGTCATGAGATACTAATCTGATCACATATAGGATTATTAAAGGAAATAGGGAGAAGGTTTTAACCATAGGCAATGATAGAATAAAAGTTAAGTTTTATTTATAGTTGAGTCTAGTTAGTCCTATAGCCAAGAGTAGGTGCAAAAAGAAAAGTTTAAAGTAATATATTATCACCTCTGCTATTAGGAGGGTTTCCCCCTAAGTAATGCTTTATAAACATGGTACTCTGAAAACTGTGGTTCTCAATGTATTAACACCAGACAACTGCCATAAATACATGCATAAATCTCCCCCATACAACTCTGTCTTCTTTGCATTGAACATCCCCTAGTGGTTGCTGTAGAATTTTTTTTTATGGATCTATGTTATAAAGAGGAGTTCAGAGCTGGAGTCCCTTACCCTAGGTCCTATAGTAGTCTATGTTTATTATACCCCTGGTCTTGAAATAATATGTACCAAGCATATGAGAAAGTAATACAGTAAAAAATGTAAACAATTTGTATTTTTTTTAATGATAGAAGTCAATGACATGCCTATATAGTCACCAACATCAAAAGCTTCCTTCTGAGGTGTACGCTGATTAATACTCCCAACATATAAATCTTATAGAAGCAAAAAAAAAAAAAATAGATGTGAACAGAGCTTTGTCCATTTGGACACCTAAATCTGCAATCTTCTGCCCACAAAAAATGAATCTGAATGAGGATAGTTGATGGCAGTAGCGATCTCTGGTTCCCATACAGAGGAGGTGATAGCTGCAGGTAAAAACTGCTCTTACCTCTAGGGGTGAGCTGGCAGTTATCTGGAAGGAGTGCTTCCTTCCTGATAATTGCCCGCTGGGTGTCACGGACGTTCCCGTAACAGGTGGCAATAGATCGGTGAGACTGGCAACACGTGGTTTGATCTGACAAGTTTTACGTTTGGATCAAATGACATCTGTGTTGTTTCTGGTGCTCGCCACACCTTCTTTCCTCAGGTGTGGCTATAAGGGTCATTTAACCTTCTCTATTTATGGTTGCTTCACCCACAATGCTGTGCGGTTTATAGCTTCAGTTTGAGTTGTGGATAGCTGGTGTGGGGATCTCGGCTGAGTTCCTGGTGCTTCCATTGGTCTTTGGAAGTTAGGTCTTTAATTTCCCTATTGTTTGTATTAGGCCTGTAGGCGACTCCTGTTCATCCTTCCTTCTAGAGGAACAGGTAGTCTTGTCCCTGCCATTAGTACCAGGGTCCTAGATAGGAATCAAGGTATTCCTGCGTATGAACTCGCCTACCTCTGGGGTCTGTTCATACTGGTAGTCAGTCAGGATTTTGGTTAGGGTTTTCACTAGAAGGTGTCCATCTTCCTTCCCTAGTTCTCAGGCCTGATTCCCTTTTCCCCTCTTCCTTCCTATGCTCGGTGTGGTATTTCCCTCCCACACAGAAGCTTTTGGGATTGCGGTAATAATCAGTCTTCATCTGGAATGACTCATTGTCAGCATTGCTTTCTAGTGCTCACTTAGTGCCAAGTTCTGCTTCATTGAAGACTAAAGTGTTCTAGGCCAGGGGCACCCAATGTCCTTTATGATAATTATCCACTAAGATATCAATCCTTGTTGAACGTGGAAGGAATACCACTTTTACAAAACAGGCATTTTTTTATTGTATGTATAGTTACCATATTTCTATGTATGTATTTTACAGTAGTGTATTACAGAAGCAAGCAAACTCAAATTACAGTGTTTTTTTTTGTTTTGTTTTTTTACCTCTATAGGCACAGATTTCAACACAGACAGCTTGCCACTGCCACGAAAGCCATACCATGAATGGGCTTTGTTTCATGAAGAATCTCCAAAGAACAACTACAAACTGTTTCATCCACCAATCATAACTTTGTTCAACCACACAGCTACATTTAGCCGACATTCCCACTTGCCTTTGACAAGCCAGTATTTGGAGGATCTTCAGACCCTTACATCACTTGAGTACTTTGTGTCTGTTCAAAAAAAGAATGTTCTGAGAAGGAAACTTGCTCCAGTAGTGTATGTGCAGTCAGACTGTGATCCTCCATCAGATCGAGACACTTACATACAAGAACTAATGAAATATGTCCCTGTAGATTCCTATGGAGAATGCCTTCATAACCGAGACTTGCCTCCACAAGTTAATAACTCCTCTTTTATGGACGACACCCAATTTTATCGTATACTTGCTCAGTATAAGTTTATCCTTGCCTTTGAAAATGCAGTTTGTGAAGATTATATAACTGAGAAACTGTGGAGGCCTTTAAAGCTGGGATGCGTCCCCATATATTATGGTGCCACTAATATTGAAGACTGGCTTCCCAGTAATAAAAGTGTGATAATTGTGGACAAATTTTCTCATCCACGAGAACTTGCACACTACATTAAACAGCTGGACAGAAATGACAGCTTGTATCTGGAGTACTTAGGCTGGAAAGTGCAAGGCCATATCAGCAACAATCAATTGATCCATGCTATCAAGGATAGAATGTGGGGTGTGCAAGATGTAACCCAGGACAATTATATTGATTCTTTTGAGTGCATGGTATGCAGAAGAGTGTGGGACAACATACGACTACAAAGAAAGGTAACTGTAACACATGGAAGATGGAACAATTAAATTAACATAAAAATAATTCATTATTTTAACATTGAAGGGCTTATCCAAGATTTTTTATATTGATGGCCTATTCTCAGGATAGGTCACCACTAGTGTTGAGTGAATCGAAGCATCTGAAGCACTACCTTTTATTATTCAGAATTCCTCTGAAATTATCATTTTGATTGGTTGCTATGAGCACTACTTTTGATAAATCTCCCCCATAGTCACTACTGAATTGATTTACAGGAGTCTAACACATTTTCAAGACCATATGCTTTTGTCTACAGCTGCTAAGCATGCGTATGCCTCTCCATGGTAACAGTCTACGAACAGTTTTTAGTCTGATTCTTTAATAAGGTTATTTCGGAAAGCTGTCCACTTTTTATTTTATTTCAGATGCTTTGCAGCAATACAATGTTGTTGAGAAGGTATACATGGCTTTAACCCCTTTAGGACACATGACGTACCGGTACGGCATGTTTCCCGAGTCCTTAAGGACACATGACGTACCGGTACGTCATGAGTTGTTCCGATCACTGCTGCTCAGCTGGCACTGATCGGAACAAGGTACCTGCTGAAATCATTCAGCAGGTACCTTGTTACAATGCCCAGGGGGGTCCTGTGACCCCCCATATGGGCGATCGCTGCCAACCGCAGGTCAATTCAGACCTGCGGTTTGCAGCGCTTTATGCGATCTCTGATCCCCGCGGTCATCAGAGAGTTAATGCCCCCAAAGTCTTGATTTTTAACCCCCCCTGCAGCCCCCAATCATATTATGGCGGCGGGGGTGGTTGCGGGCGGCGGGAGGGGTGCGGGAGGCGGGCGGTGCGGCGGGCGGGATCGCGATTGCGATCCCCCGCCCGCCTCCTCTGTAATGTATCCCTGGTGTCTAGTGGGTCTATCAGAGTGTCAGCACATTGCTGACACTCTGATAAGCGGCTGGCATCTGTGCTTGATCAGATGCCAGCCGTTTAACCCTTCTATACCGCGGTCCATACGGACCGCGGTATGGAAGGGTTAACAGGAGGAGCTCCCTCCCTCTCCCATCGGGGGCTGCTGCGCCTTGCAGCCCCCAACAGGATGGGATCGCAGAGGAGAGGGCTCCACTCCCTCTGCTTCAATCACCCGCTGCCCTCTTATGGCAGCGGGTGATGGTTGCCATGGAGACAGGACGCTTTCAGAAGCGTCCTGCTCTCCATGGTGCTGAGTCTGAATAGACCTGCTAAAGGTCTATTCAGACTTTGTAAAGTACAAAATACAGCACAGTGCACTATATAGTGTACTGTACTGTATTATACAGACACCAGATCCACTGGATCTTTCAGAACCAAGTGGGTCTGGGTAAAAAAAAATGTAAAAAAGTGAAAAAAAAGTAAAAATGAAAAAAACACATATCACTGAATAAAAAAAAAAAAAAAAATACACTACACATATTAGGTATCGCTGCGTCCGTAAAAACCTGCTCTATAAAAATATCACATGACTTAAATCCTCAGGTGAACGCCATAAAAAAAAAAAATGGTGTAAATAAGCCATTTTTTGGCACCTTACATCACTAAAAGTGTAATACAAAGCGATCAAAAAGGCGTTTGCCTCCCAAAATAGTACCAATCAAACCGCCATCTCATCCCGCAAAAAATGAGCCCCTAACTAAAACAATTGGCCAAAAAATAAAAAAACTATGCCTCTCAGACTAAAACATGATTTTTTTTTTGTTTCAAATATGCTTTTTAGTGTTAAATGTGAAAAAATAAAAAATTAGACATATTGTGTATCTCCACGTCCGTAAGAATCTGATCTATAAAAATATCACATGACCTAACCCCTCAAGTAAACACTGTAAAAACAAATTAATAAAAACTTTGTCAAAAAGCCATTTTTTTGCCACCTTACATCACAAAAAGTGTAATAGCAAGCGATCAAAAAGTCATATGACCCCCCAAATAGTGCCAATCTAACCGTCACCTCTAGTGTTGAGCGAACAGTTAGAGCAGAGTTCGGGTCCGTACCGAATTTTGGGGTGTTCGTGACACGGACCCGAACCCGAACTTTTTCGTAAAAGTTCGGGTTCGGGTTCGTCGTTCGGCATGTATTTTGGCGCATTTTGAAAGGCTGCAAAGCAGCCAATCAACATGCATCATACTACTTGCCCTAAGATGCCATCGCAGCCATGCCTACTATTGGCAAGGCTGTGATTGGCCAAGTGCAGCATGTGACTCAGCCTCTTTATAAGCTTGTGCGCACGTCGGGACGTGCTCACTCCCGATGTGAATAGAACAGGGATAGACGCAGCTGATGCTAGGGCGAGAATAGGCAGGGATAATTGAATAACTGGAAGCAAATTTCTCTCCTCCACCTGTGATTCATCTGAACAACTGCAGCTGAGCTGCTTTTTGATAGGGATTGGCTATTTTTAGAGTGGCCAGAGTGATTTTTCCATCCACATGTACCTGGGCTGACCGCCGGCCGCCATTTTGCGACTTGTAGTGCTGCAGCAGAAGCTGCCACAGTGTGCATTCCAAAGCTCCAAACAAGTCAGACATCTACACCTGGGATTCAGACCAATAGCGATTTAGCAGCACAGTCCAAGGCTATTTTTTTAAAGGTTGTGCAGACCATTTTGTGGCACATGTTACTGGGCTGATAGGCGCGGCCATCTTGGGACTAGTGCTGCAGCACAATCTCTCCCAACGTCCATTAATCACTTGTAATAGTGGTCTGTGCCATAGAAATCCTACATCAGGGACTTGGGTGTGCTTGTGTCACCCCTACTAATACCAGTCCACCTGTAATCCATACAGTGAAAAGCCATAAAGTATTCCAGTGAGGGAATTTTTTTATTTAAAAAAGGCCAAGTTAGTTTATCTGGCGTTCAATATACTAGATACAGTTAGGCCTGCGTTTCATACATCTGGAATTAGCAAACTAATGTGCTGGGGTTGGGAAAACATATATGTACCCATACTAGAATCTGTCAAAGAAAGCGGTACTCACATATAACAGTCATTCCATCTGTAATCCATACAGTCAAAAGACTGAAAGTATTCCAGTGAGGGAATTTTTTATTTAAAAAGGCCAAGTTAGTTTATCTGGCGTTCAATATACTAGATACAGTTAGGCCTGCGTTTCATACATCTGGAATTAGCAAACTAATGTGCTGGGGTTGGGAAAACATATATGTACCCATACTAGAATCTGTCAAAGAAAGCGGTACTCACATATAACAGTCATTCCATCTGTAATCCATACAGTCAAAAGACTGAAAGTATTCCAGTGAGGGAATTTTTTTATTTAAAAAGGCCAAGTTAGTTTATCTGGCGTTCAATATACTAGATACAGTTAGGCCTGCGTTTCATACATCTGGAATTAGCAAACTAATGTGCTGGGGTTGGGAAAACATATATGTACCCATACTAGAATCTGTCAAAGAAAGCGGTACTCACATATAACAGTCATTCCATCTGTAATCCATACAGTCAAAAGACTGAAAGTATTCCAGTGAGGGAATTTTTTTATTTAAAAAAGGCCAAGTTAGTTTATCTGGCGTTCAATATACTAGATACAGTTAGGCCTGCGTTTCATACATCTGGAATTAGCAAACTAATGTGCTGGGGTTGGGAAAACATATATGTACCCATACTAGAATCTGTCAAAGAAAGCGGTACTCACATATAACAGTCATTCCATCTGTAATCCATACAGTCAAAAGACTGAAAGTATTCCAGTGAGGGAATTTTTTTATTTAAAAAGGCCAAGTTAGTTTATCTGGCGTTCAATATACTAGATACAGTTAGGCCTGCGTTTCATACATCTGGAATTAGCAAACTAATGTGCTGGGGTTGGGAAAACATATATGTACCCATACTAGAATCTGTCAAAGAAAGCGGTACTCACATATAACAGTCATTCCATCTGTAATCCATACAGTCAAAAGACTGAAAGTATTCCAGTGAGGGGATTTTGCTTATAAAAAATAATATATTTCATTGTGGTGCGAGTTGAATCGCAACAATGAAGAAAAATACTATTAAGGGACGAGGACGCGGTCGTGGTGGTGTCCGTGGAGCCTCTGTTGCTGGTAGAGGACGTGGCCGTTCGGCTAGGCGCACACAGTAGGGAACGAACTCCCTCAACTAGCCGGCAGAATGTACCGCAATATCTCGTGGGGCCCAATGCCGCTCTTAGGATGGTAAGGCCTGAGCAGGTACAGGCGTTGTCGATTGGGTGGCCGACAGTGCTTCCAGCACGTTCACCACATGGTCTTCCACCCAGTCTTCTGCGGAAAGCGCACAGGTGGCACCTGAAAACCAAGCCCATCAGTCTGTCACATCACCCCCAAGCATATCAGGGAAACGGTCTGAGCCACAAGTTATGCAGCAGTCTCTTCTTCTGTTTGAAGACTCTGCTTCCAGGGTTTCCCAGGGCGTCCACCTAGCCCTTCCCCAGTGGAGGAAGACATACCATGCACTGACGCACAACCACTTATGTCTCCAGATGAAGAGGACATGGGAATACCACCACAGCAGAGTCACCGACTCTCTGATGATGACGAAACACAGGTGCCCACTGCCGCGTCTTTTTGCAGTGTGCAGACTGAACAGGAGGAGGTCAGGGAGGGAGACTGGGTGGAAGACGATGCAGAGGACGATGAGGTCTTAGACCCCACATGGACTGAAGGTCGTGGCGATGACTTTCACAGTTCAGAGGAAGAGGTAGTGGTGAGACCGAGACAACAGCGAAGCCAAAGAGGGAGCAGGGGGCCAAAGCAGACGAGCCGCCGCCCCAGAGTTCGCCTGCTACTGGACATCGCCAACAGGGACCCAGCCCCACAAAGGCAGCTTCAAAGAGTTCCCTGGCATGGCACTTCTTTAAACAATGTCCTACCGACAAGACCCGAGTGACTTGCACGCTCTGCCATCAGAGCCTGAGGCGAGGCATTAGCGTTCTGAACCTCAGCACAACCTGCATGACCAGGCATCTACATGCAAAGCATGAACTGCAGTGGGGTACACACCTTAAAAACCAGGCACTCGCTGAGGCTCCCCCTGCTCCCTCTACCGCTGCTGCCTCGGCTTCCGCCTCGAGAGGAATGTTGCCACCTGCCGAGCAGCAAACAGAGGATGTGCCACCGACACCACCACCACCGCCACCGTCAACTAGCGTCTCCACTATATCACACAGCAGCGTTCAGCTCTCAATATCTCAAACCTTAGAGAGGAAGCGCAAATTCCCCCGAGTCACCCTCGAGCCCTTGGCCTGAACGCCAGCATTTCTAAACTGCTGGCCTTTGAAATGCTGTCATTCCGGCTGGTGGACACAGACAGCTTCAAACAGCTGATGGCCATGGCTGTCCCGCAGTATGTGGTTCCCAGCCGCCACTACTTCTCCAAGACAGCCGTGCCTTCCCTGCACATGCAAGTGTCCGATAAAATCAAGTGTGCACTGCGCAACGCCATTTGTGGCAAGGTCCACCTAACCACAGATACGTGGACCAGTAAGCACGGCCAGGGACGCTATATCTCACTAACTGCACACTGGATGAATGTAGTGGCGGCTGGGCCCCGGCGGACAGTTCCTTGGCGCACGTCCTTCCGCCCCCTAGGATCGCAGGGCATCATTCTCTGCCTCCTGTAGCCTCCTCCTCCTACTCGGCTTCCTCCTCCACTGCTTCCACCAGCTCATCCGGTCAGCCACACACCTTCACCACCAACTTCAGCACAGCCCGGGGTAGCGTCAGCAGGCCATTCTGAAACTCATATGTTTGGGGACAGGCCCCACAGCGCAAAGGAGTTGTGGCGGGGTATTGAACAACAGACCGGCGAGTGGTTTCTGCCGGTGGGCCTCAAGCCAGGCCTGGTGGTATGCGATAATGGGCGAAATCTCGTGGCAGCTCTGGGACTAGCCGGTTTGGCGCACATCCCTTGCCTGGCGCATGTGCTGAACTTGGTGGTGCAGAGGTTCATTCACCACTACCCCAACATGTCAGAGCTGCTGCATAAAGTGCGGGCCGTCTGTGCGCGCTTCCGCCGTTCACATCCTGCCGCTGCTCGCCTGTCTGCGCTACAGCGGAACTTCGGCCTTCCCGCTCACCGCCTCATATGCGACGTGCCCACCCGGTGGAACTCCACCTTGCACATGCTGGAGAGACTGTGCGAGCAGCAGCAGGCCATAGTGGAGTTTCAGCTGCAGCACGCCTCGCGTCAGTCGTACTGCCGAACAGCACCACTTCACCACCAATGATTGGGCCTCCATGCGAGACCTGTGTGCCCTGCTGCGCTGTTTCGAGTACTCCACCAACATGGCCAGTGGCGATGACACTGTTATCAGCGTTACAATACCACTTCTATGTCTCCTTGAGAAAACACTTAGGGCAATGATGTTAGAGGAGGTGGCCCAGGTGGAGGAGGAGGAGGAGGATGAGGGCTCGTTTCTAACACTTTCGGGCCAGTCTGTTCGAAGTGGCTCAGAGGGAGGTTTGTTTAAGCAGCAGAGGACAGGTTCACAGAGTCGCCAGCCAAGGCACTGTACTGGAGGACGAGGAGGATGAGGAGGAGGAGGTGGAGGGGACGAGGATGGCGCAAGTTCACAGCGGGGTGGCAGCCCAGGCCCATCACTGGTGCGTGGCTGGGGGATACGGTGGACGATGACGATCGCCTCCCACAGAGGACAGCTTGTCCTTACCCATGGGTAGCCTGGCCCACATGAGCGAATATATGCTCCAATGCCTGCGCAGCGACAGCAGAGTTGCCCACGTTTTAACGTGTGCAGACTACTGGGTGGCCACCCTGCTGGATCCCCGGTATAAAGACAATGTGCCCACTTTAATTCCTGAACTGGAGCGCGACCGTAAGATGCGCGAGTACAAGCGCACGCTGATAGAGGCGCTCTTGAGAGCATTCCCACATGTCACAGGGGAACAGGTGGAAGGTGAAGGCAGAGGAGTGGCAAGAGGTCGCCAACGCAGCTGTGTCACAGCCAGCTCATCTGAGGGCAGGGTTAGCATGGCAGAAATGTGGAAAGGTTTTGTCTCCACGCCACAGCTATCTGCACCGACACCTGATACGGAACGTGTTAGCAGGAGGCAGCATTTCACTAACATGGTTGAACAGTATGTCTGCACACCCCTCCACATCCTGACGGATGGTTCGGCCCCATTCAACTACTGGGTTTCGAAATTGTCCACGTGGCCAGAGTTAGCATGTTATGCCTTGGAGGTGCTTTCCTGCCCGGCGGCCAGCGTTTTATCTGAGCAGCGTATTCAGCACGGCAGGGGCGTCGTTACTGACAAGCGCAGCCGCCTGTCCACAGCCAACGTGGACAAGCTGACCTTCATAAAGATGAACCAGGCATGGATCCCACAGGACCTGTCCCTCCCTTGTGCAGAGTAGTCCTTATTAACTGCCTAAAACATGTCTTGTTGTGCTACGGGCCACTTCTTTATTTGATACAAATTTTATGAAACCCACAGTTGAATGAAACTCTTCTCTGTCTGGGCGCCGGGGCCTAACCAGATGAAAGTGGCCGGTTAAACTAACGGGTGACATGAAGCCATAACCTCTGCCATGCTACCTCTGTCTTCTGTCTGGGTGCTGAGGCCTAAGTCAAATAAAGCGGTCTTCTGCTGTGCTGGGGGATATGAAGCTAATCTCTGACCTCTCTCCTCTGTCTGGGTCCAAAGGCCTAAATCACTGAAAGAGGCCTTCTCCTGTGGTGTGTGATATGATGCCAGAATATGTGCTGTGGGGCCTCTCTCCTCTTCCTGGGTGCAGGGGTCAAATAAACTAAATTGTGGCCTACTCCTGTGGTGGTTGATATGATGCCTGATTCTCTGATGTGGAACCTCTCTCCTCTGTTTGGGTGAAGGGGTCAAAGTAACTAAATGGTGGCTTCTCCTGTGGTGGCTGATATGATGCCAGAATATGTGCTGTGGGGCCTCTCTCCTCTTCCTGGGTGCAGGGGTCAAAGTAAACTAAATGGTGGCCTACTCCTGTGGTGGCTGATATGATGCCAGAATCTCTGATGTGGAACCTCTCTCCTCTGTTCTGGGTGAAGGGGTCAAAGTAACTAAATGGTGGCTTCTCCTGTGGTGGCTGATATGATGCCAGAATATGTGCTGTGGGGCCTCTCTCCTCTTCCTGGAGTGCAGGGGTCAAAGTAACTCAATGGTGGCTTCTCCTGTGGTGGCTGATATGATGCCAGAATATGTGCTGTGGTGCCTCTCTCCTCTTCCTGGGTGCAGGGGTCAAAGTAACTCAATGGTGGCTTCTCCTGTGGTGGCTGATATGATGCCAGAATATGTGCTGTGGTGCCTCTCTCCTCTTCCTGGGTGCAGGGGTCAAAGTAACTCAATGGTGGCTTCTCCTGTGGTGGCTGATATGATGCCAGAATATGTGCTGTGGTGCCTCTCTCCTCTTCCTGGGTGCGGGGGTCAAAGTAACTCAATGGTGGCTTCTCCTGTGGTGGCTGATATGATGCCAGAATATGTGCTGTGGGGCCTCTCTCCTCTTCCTGGGTGCAGGGGTCAAAGTAACTCAATGGTGGCTTCTCCTGTGGTGGCTGATATGATGCCAGAATATGTGCTGTGGTGCCTCTCTCCTCTTCCTGGGTGCGGGGGTCAAAGTAACTCAATGGTGGCTTCTCCTGTGGTGGCTGATATGATGCCAGAATATGTGCTGTGGGGCCTCTCTCCTCTTCCTGGGTGCAGGGGTCAAAGTAACTAAATGGTGGCTTCTCCTGTGGTGGTTAGTATGATGCCAGAATATGTGCTGTGGGGCCTCTCTCCTCTTCCTGGGTGCAGGGGTCAAAGTAACTCAATGGTGGCTTCTCCTGTGGTGGCTGATATGATTCCAGAATATGTGCTGTGGTGCCCTCTCTCCTCTTCCTGGGTGCGGGGGTCAAAGTAACTCAATGGTGGCTTCTCCTGTGGTGGCTGATATGATGCCAGAATATGTGCTGTGGTGCCTCTCTCCTCTTCCTGGGTGCGGGGTCAAAGTAACTCAATGGTGGCTTCTCCTGTGGTGGCTGATATGATGCCAGAATATGTGCTGTGGGGCCTCTCTCCTCTTCCTGGGTGCAGGGGTCAAAGTAACTCAATGGTGGCTTCTCCTGTGGTGGCTGATATGATGCCAGAATATGTGCTGTGGGGCCTCTCTCCTCTTCCTGGGTGCAGGGTCAAAGTAACTCAATGGTGGCTTCTCCTGTGGTGGCTGATATGATGCCAGAATATGTGCTGTGGTGCCTCTCTCCTCTTCCTGGGTGCAGGGGTCAAAGTAACTAAATGGTGGCTTCTCCTGTGGTGGTTGATATGATGCCTGATTCTCTGCTGTGAAACCTCTCTCCTCCATCTGGGTGTAGGGGTCAAAGTCTTTCAAAGTCGCCTTCTCCTGTGCTGATTGATATAAAGCTGATGGTTGTGCCATCTGACATGGTTGCCAGGGTCTGATTCAATGGGGGCCTACTCCTGTGGTGGGTTATCTTAATGCCTGATTCTCTGCTGTGAAACCTCTCTCCTCCGTCTGGGTGTAGGGGTCAAAGTCTTTCAAAGTCGCCTTCTCCTGTGCTGATTGATATGAAGCTGATGGTTGTGCCATCTGACATGGTTGCCGGGGTCCCATTAAATTGTGGCCTACTCCTGTGGTGGTTGATATGATGCCTGATTCTCTGATGTGGAACTCTCTCCTCTGTTTGGGTGAAGGGGTCAAAGTAACTAAATGGTGGCTTCTCCTGTGGTGGCTGATATGATGCCAGAATATGTGCTGTGGGGCCTCTCTCCTCTTCCTGGGTGCAGGGGTCAAAGAAACTCAATGGTGGCTTCTCCTGTGGTGGTTAGTATGATGCCAGAATATGTGCTGTGGGGCCTCTCTCCTCTTCCTGGGTGCAGGGGTCAAAGTAACTCAATGGTGGCTTCTCCTGTGGTGGCTGATATGATGCCAGAATATGTGCTGTGGTGCCTCTCTCCTCTTCCTGGGTGCGGGGTCCAAAGTAACTCAATGGTGGCTTCTCCTGTGGTGGCTGATATGATGCCAGAATATGTGCTGTGGGGCCTCTCTCCTCTTCCTGGGTGCAGGGTCAAAGTAACTCAATGGTGGCTTCTCCTGTGGTGGTTAGTATGATGCCAGAATATGTGCTGTGGGGCCTCTCTCCTCTTCCTGGGTGCAGGGGTCAAAGTAACTCAATGGTGGGTTCTCCTGTGGTGGCTGATATGATGCCAGAATATGTGCTGTGGTGCCTCTCTCCTCTTCCTGGGTGCAGGGGTCAAAGTAACTAAATGGTGGCTTCTCCTGTGGTGGTTGATATGATGCCTGATTCTCTGCTGTGAAACCTCTCTCCTCCATCTGGGTGTAGGGTCAAAGTCTTTCAAAGTCGCCTTCTCCTGTGCTGATTGATATAAAGCTGATGGTTGTGCCATCTGACATAGTTGCCAGGGTCTGATTCAATGGGGGCCTACTCCTGTGGTGGGTGATCTAAATGCCTGATTCTCTGCTGTGAAACCTCTCCCTCCGTCTGGGTGTAGGGGTCAAAGTCTTTCAAAGTCGCCTTCTCCTGTGCTGATTGATATGAAGCTGATGGTTGTGCCATCTGACATGGTTGCCGGGGTCCCATTAAATTGTGGCCTACTCCTGTGGTGGTTGATATGATGCCTGATTCTCTGATGTGGAACCTCTCTCCTCTGTTTGGGTGAAGGGTCAAAGTAACTAAATGGTGGCTTCTCCTGTGGTGGCTGATATGATGCCAGAATATGTGCTGTGGGGCCTCTCTCCTCTTCCTGGGTGCAGGGGTCAAAGTAACTCAATGGTGGCTTCTCCTGTGGTGGTTAGTATGATGCCAGAATATGTGCTGTGGGGCCTCTCTCCTCTTCCTGGGTGCAGGGGTCAAAGTAACTCAATGGTGGCTTCTCCTGTGGTGGCTGATATGATTCCAGAATATGTGCTGTGGTGCCTCTCTCTCTCTTCCTGGGTGCGGGGTCAAAAGTAACTCAATGGTGGCTTCTCCTGTGGTGGCTGATATGATGCCAGAATATGTGCTGTGGTGCCTCTCTCCTCTTCCTGGGTGCGGGGTCAAAGTAACTCAATGGTGGCTTCTCCTGTGGTGGCTGATATGATGCCAGAATATGTGCTGTGGGGCCTCTCTCCTCTTCCTGGGTGCGGGGGTCAAAGTAACTCAATGGTGGCTTCTCCTGTGGTGGCTGATATGATGCCAGAATGTGTGCTGTGGGGCCTCTCTCCTCTTCCTGGGTGCAGGGGTCAAAGTAACTCAATGGTGGCTTCTCCTGTGGTGGCTGATATGATGCCAGAATATGTGCTGTGGTGCCTCTCTCCTCTTCCTGGGTGCAGGGGTCAAAGTAACTAAATGGTGGCTTCTCCTGTGGTGGTTGATATGATGCCTGATTCTCTGCTGTGAAACCTCTCTCCTCCATCTGGGTGTAGGGGTCAAAGTCTTTCAAAGTCGCCTTCTCCTGTGCTGATTGATATAAAGCTGATGGTTGTGCCATCTGACATGGTTGCCAGGGTCTGATTCAATGGGGGCCTACTCCTGTGGTGGGTGATCTAAATGCCTGATTCTCTGCTGTGAAACCTCTCTCCTCCGTCTGGGTGTAGGGGTCAAAGTCTTTCAAAGTCGCCTTCTCCTGTGCTGATTGATATGAAGCTGATGGTTGTGCCATCTGACATGGTTGCCGGGGTCCCATTAAATTGTGGCCTACTCCTGTGGTGGTTGATATGATGCCTGATTCTCTGATGTGGAACCTCTCTCCTCTGTTTGGGTGAAGGGGTCAAAGTAACTAAATGGTGGCTTCTCCTGTGGTGGCTGATATGATGCCAGAATATGTGCTGTGGGGCCTCTCTCCTCTTCCTGGGTGCAGGGGTCAAAGTAACTCAATGGTGGCTTCTCCTGTGGTGGTTAGTATGATGCCAGAATATGTGCTGTGGGGCCTCTCTCCTCTTCCTGGGTGCAGGGGTCAAAGTAACTCAATGGTGGCTTCTCCTGTGGTGGCTGATATGATGCCAGAATATGTGCTGTGGTGCCTCTCTCCTCTTCCTGGGTGCGGGGGTCAAAGTGACTCAATGGTGGCTTCTCCTGTGGTGGCTGATATGATGCCAGAATATGTGCTGTGGGGCCTCTCTCCTCTTCCTGGGTGCAGGGGTCAAAGTAACTCAATGGTGGCTTCTCCTGTGGTGGTTAGTATGATGCCAGAATATGTGCTGTGGGGCCTCTCTCTCTTCCTGGGTGCAGGGTCAAAGTAACTCAATGGTGGGTTCTCCTGTGGTGGCTGATATGATGCCAGAATATGTGCTGTGGTGCCTCTCTCCTCTTCCTGGGTGCAGGGGTCAAAGTAACTAAATGGTGGCTTCTCCTGTGGTGGCTGATATGATGCCTGATTCTCTGCTGTGAAACCTCTCTCCTCCATCTGGGTGTAGGGGTCAAAGTCTTTCAAAGTCGCCTTCTCCTGTGCTGATTGATATAAAGCTGATGGTTGTGCCATCTGACATGGTTGCCAGGGTCTGATTCAATGGGGCCTACTCCTGTGGTGGGTGATCTAAATGCCTGATTCTCTGCTGTGAAACCTCTCTCCTCCGTCTGGGTGTAGGGGTCAAAGTCTTTCAAAGTCGCCTTCTCCTGTGCTGATTGATATGAAGCTGATGGTTGTGCCATCTGACATGGTTGCCGGGGTCCCATTAAATTGTGGCCTACTCCTGTGGTGGTTGATATGATGCCTGATTCTCTGATGTGGAACCTCTCTCCTCTGTTTGGGTAGAAGGGGTCAAAGTAACTAAATGGTGGCTTCTCCTGTGGTGGCTGATATGATGCCAGAATATGTGCTGTGGGGCCTCTCTCCTCTTCCTGGGTGCAGGGGTCAAAGTAACTCAATGGTGGGTTCTCCTGTGGTGGCTGATATGATGCCAGAATATGTGCTGTGGTGCCTCTCCTCCTCTTCCTGGGTGCAGGGGTCAAAGTAACTCAATGGTGGCTTCTCCTGTGGTGGCTGATATGATGCCAGAATATGTGCTGTGGTGCCTCTCTCCTCTTCCTGGGTGCAGGGGTCAAAGTAACTCAATGGTGGCTTCTCCTGTGGTGGTTAGTATGATGCCAGAATATGTGCTGTGGGGCCTCTCTCCTCTTCCTGGGTGCAGGGTCAAAGTAACTCAATGGTGGCTTCTCCTGTGGTGGTTGAGTATGATGCCAGAATATGTGCTGTGGTGCCTCTCTCTCCTCTTCCTGGGTGCGGAGGTCAAAAGTAACTCAATGGTGGCTTCTCCTGTGGTGGCTGATATGATGCCAGAATATGTGCTGTGGGGCCTCTTTCCTCTTCCTGGGTGCGGGGTCAAAGTAACTCAATGGTGGCTTCTCCTGTGGTGGTTGAGTATGATGCCAGAATATGTGCTGTGGGGCCTCTCTCCTCTTCCTGGGTGCAGGGGTCAAAGTAACTCAATGGTGGCTTCTCCTGTGGTGGCTGATATGATGCCAGAATATGTGCTGTGGTGCCTCTCTCCTCTTCCTGGGTGCAGGGGTCAAAGTAACTAAATGGTGGCTTCTCCTGTGGTGGTTGATATGATGCCTGATTCTCTGCTGTGAAACCTCTCTCCTCCATCTGGGTGTAGGGTCAAAGTCTTTCAAAGTCGCCTTCTCCTGTGCTGATTGATATAAAGCTGATGGTTGTGCCATCTGACATGGTTGCCAGGGTCTGATTCAATGGGGGCCTACTCCTGTGGTGGGTGATCTAAATGCCTGATTCTCTGCTGTGAAACCTCTCTCCTCCGTCTGGGTGTAGGGGTCAAAGTCTTTCAAAGTCGCCTTCTCCTGTGCTGATTGATATGAAGCTGATGGTTGTGCCATCTGACATGGTTGCCGGGGTCCCATTAAATTGTGGCCCTACTCCTGTGGTGGTTGATATGATGCCTGATTCTCTGATGTGGAACCTCTCTCCTCTGTTTGGGTGAAGGGGTCAAAGTAACTAAATGGTGGCTTCTCCTGTGGTGGCTGATATGATGCCAGAATATGTGCTGTGGGGCCTCTCTCCTCTTCCTGGGTGCAGGGGTCAAAGTAACTCAATGGTGGCTTCTCCTGTGGTGGTTGAGTATGATGCCAGAATATGTGCTGTGGGGCCTCTCTCCTCTTCCTGGGTGCAGGGGTCAAAGTAACTCAATGGTGGCTTCTCCTGTGGTGGCTGATATGATGCCAGAATATGTGCTGTGGTGCCTCTCTCCTCTTCCTGGGTGCGGGGTCAAAGTAACTCAATGGTGGCTTCTCCTGTGGTGGCTGATATGATGCCAGAATATGTGCTGTGGGGCCTCTCTCCTCTTCCTGGGTGCAGGGGTCAAAGTAACTCAATGGTGGCTTCTCCTGTGGTGGTTAGTATGATGCCAGAATATGTGCTGTGGGGCCTCTCTCCTCTTCCTGGGTGCAGGGGTCAAAGTAACTCAATGGTGGCTTCTCCTGTGGTGGCTGATATGATGCCAGAATATGTGCTGTGGTGCCTCTCTCCTCTTCCTGGGTGCGGGGTCAAAGTAACTCAATGGTGGCTTCTCCTGTGGTGGCTGATATGATGCCAGAATATGTGCTGTGGGGCCTCTCTCCTCTTCCTGGGTGCAGGGTCAAAGTAACTCAATGGTGGCTTCTCCTGTGGTGGTTAGTATGATGCCAGAATATGTGCTGTGGGGCCTCTCTCCTCTTCCTGGGTGCAGGGGTCAAAGTAACTCAATGGTGGGTTCTCCTGTGGTGGCTGATATGATGCCAGAATATGTGCTGTGGTGCCTCTCTCCTCTTCCTGGGTGCAGGGGTCAAAGTAACTAAATGGTGGCTTCTCCTGTGGTGGTTGATATGATGCCTGATTCTCTGCTGTGAAACCTCTCTCCTCCATCTGGGTGTAGGGGTCAAAGTCTTTCAAAGTCGCCTTCTCCTGTGCTGATTGATATGAAGCTGATGGTTGTGCCATCTGACATGGTTGCCGGGGTCCCATTAAATTGTGGCCTACTCCTGTGGTGTTTGATATGATGCCTGATTCTCTGATGTGGAACCTCTCTCCTCTGTTTGGGTGAAGGGGTCAAAGTAACTAAATGGTGGCTTCTCCTGTGGTGGCTGATATGATGCCAGAATATGTGCTGTGGGGCCTCTCTCCTCTTCCTGGGTGCAGGGTCAAAGTAACTCAATGGTGGCTTCTCCTGTGGTGGTTAGTATGATGCCAGAATATGTGCTGTGGGGCCTCTCTCCTCTTCCTGGGTGCAGGGGTCAAAGTAACTCAATGGTGGCTTCTCCTGTGGTGGCTGATATGATGCCAGAATATGTGCTGTGGTGCCTCTCTCCTCTTCCTGGGTGCGGGGTCAAAGTAACTCAATGGTGGCTTCTCCTGTGGTGGCTGATATGATGCCAGAATATGTGCTGTGGGGCCTCTCTCCTCTTCCTGGGTGCAGGGGTCAAAGTAACTCAATGGTGGCTTCTCCTGTGGTGGTTGATATGATGCCTGATTCTCTGCTGTGAAACCACTCTCCTCCATCTGGGTGTAGGGGTCAAAGTCTTTCAAAGTCGCCTTCTCCTGTGCTGATTGATATAAAGCTGATGGTTGTGCCATCTGACATGGTTGCCAGGGTCTGATTCAATGGGGCCTACACCTGTGGTGGGTGATCTAAATGCCTGATTCTCTGCTGTGAAACCTCTCTCCTCCGTCTGGGTGTAGGGGTCAAAAGTCTTTCAAAGTCGCCTTCTCCTGTGCTGATTGATATGAAGCTGATGGTTGTGCCATCTGACATGGTTGCCGGGGTCCCATTAAATTGGGGCCTACTCCTGTGGTGGGTGATCTAAATGCCTGATTCTCTGCTTTGAAACCTCTCTCCTCCGTCCGGGTGTAGGGGTCAAAGTCTGTCAAAGTCGCCTTCTCCTGTGCTGATTGATATAAAGCTTATGCTTGTGCCATCTGACATGGTTGCCGGGGTCTGATTCAATGGTGGCCTACTCCTGTGGTGGGTGATCTAAATGCCTGATTCTCTGCTGTGTAACCTCTCTCCTCCGTCTGGGTGTAGGGGTCAAAGTAACTAAATGGTGGCCTACTCCTGTGGTGGGTGATATGATGCCTGGTTCTCTGCTGTGGGACCTCTATCCTTTGTCTGGGTGCTGTGGTCAAAATAATAGTAAGTGACCTTCTCCATTGGTGGGTGACTTGAAGCCTGATTCTGTTCTATGGGACCTCACTCCAATTAATATTGTTTAATTTTTATTTATCTTATGTTAACTCATCATTTCCCTATCTACATTTGTTTGCAGGGGATTTAACTACATTTTGCTGCCTTTTGCAGCCCTCTAGCCCTTTCCGGGTGTGTTTTACAGCCTTTTTAGTGCCCAAAAGTTCGGGTCCCCATTGACTTCTATGGGGTTCGGGTTCGGGATGAAGTTCGGGTCGAGTTCGGATCCCGAACCCGAACATTTTTCGAAAGTTCGGCCGAACTCGTCGAACCCGAACATCCAGGTGTTCGCTCAACTCTAGTGCCAATCTAACCGTCACCTCATCCTGCAAAAATGATACCCAACCTGAGACAATTGCCTAAAAACTGAAAAATATATGGCTCTCAGACTATGGAGATACTAAAACATGTTTTTTTTTTAATTCAAAAAGGATATTATTGTGTAAAACCAAAATAAATATAAAAAGGTATACATATTATGTATCGCCGCGTCCGTAAGGACCTGCTCTATAAAAATATAACATTACCTAATCCCTCAGATGAACGCCGTAAACATAAAAAATAAAAAAGTTTTCAAACAAGCTATTTTTTTGTCACCTTACATCACAAAAAGTATAATAGTAAGCGATCAAAGAGTCATATGCACCCTAAGATAGTACCACTCGAACCGCCATCTCATCCCGCAAAAAATGAGCCCCTACATAGGACAATCGCCCAAAAAAAAAAAAGAATATGGCTCTCAAACTATGGAGACACTAAAACATGATTTTTTTTTTGTTTTAAAAAATGATATTATTGCGTAAAACTTATATAAATAAATAAAAAGTATACATATTATGTATCGCCTTGTCCGTCACAACCTCATCTATAAAAATAACACATGAACTAACCCCTTAGCTGAACACAGCAAAAGAAAAAAAAAATACGGTGTCAAAAGCCATTTTTGTCACCTTACATGACAAAAAGTGTAATAGCAAGCGACCAAAATGTCATATGCACCCCAAGATAGTGCCAATCAAACCGCCATCTTATCCCACAAAAAATGAGCCCCTACATAAGACAGTCGCCCAAAAAAAAAAATAAAACTATGGCTTTCAGAATGTAGAGACACTATAAAAAAAATTCTTTTTCAAAAATGCTTTATTATGTAAAACTGAAACAAAAACCCCCAAAAAGTAGTCATATTTGGTATTGTCGTGTCCGTAACAACCTGCTCTATAGAAATAGCAGACAATCTAACCTGTTCAACTATGTAAATAACAAAAAATAAAAACAGTCCCAAAACAGCTATTTTTTTTGCAAATTTTCCATTTTAATCAATTTTTCCAGTAACAAAGCAAGGGTTAACAGCCAAACAAAACTCAATATTTATTGCCCTGATTCTCTTGTTTGCACAAACACCCCATATGTGGTCGCAAACTGCTGTATGGCCAAACGGCAGGGCACAGAAGGAAGGGAACGCCATATGGTTTTTGGAAGGCAGATTTTGCTGGACTGGTTTTTTGACACTATGTCCCATTTGAAGCCCCCCTGATGCACCCCTACAGTAGAAACTCCAAAAAAGTGACCCCATTTTGGAAACTACGGGATAAGGTGTCAGTTTTGTTGGTACTATTTTAGGGTAAATATGATTTTTGGTTGCTCTATATTACACTTTTTTGAGACAAGGTAACAAAAATAGAAATTCGGAAATTTCATCTCCATTTGCCAATAACTCTTGTGGAACACCTAAAGGGTTAACAAAGTTTGTAAAACTGGTTTTAATTACCTTGAGGGGTGTAGTTTCTTAGATGGAGTCACTTTTATGGAGTTTCTACTCTAGGGGTGCATCGGGGGGCTTCAAATGGGACATGGTGTCAAAAATCCAGTCCAGCAAAATCTGCCTTCCAAAAACCATATGGCGTTCCTTTCCTTCTGCGCCCTGCAGTTTGGCCATACAGCAGTTTACGACCACATATTTGGTGTTCGTGCAAACTGCAGAATCGGGGGAATAAATATTAAGTTTTGTTTGGCTATTAACCCTTGCTTTGTTACTGGAAAAAATGGATTAAAATGGAAAATTTTACAAAAAATTGAAATTCTGAAATTTTATCTCCATTTGCCATTAACTCTTGTGGAAAACCTAAAGGGTTAATAACGTTTGTAAAATCAGTTTTGAATACCTTGAGGGGTGTAGTTTCTAGAATGGGGTCATTTTTGGGTGGTTTTATTATGTAAGCCTCACAAAGTGACTTCAGATCTGAACGGGTCCCTAAAAAGTGGGTTTTTGAAAATTTCTGAAAAATTTCAAGATTTGCTTCTAAACTTCTAAGCCTTGTAACGTCCCCAAAAAATAAAATGGAATTCCCAAAATGATCGATACATGAAGTAGACATATGGGGAATGTAAATCAATAACTTTTTTTGGCAGTATTACTATGTATTATAGAAGTAGATTAATTAAAACTTGGAAAATTGCAAATTTTTCAAAATTTTTGGTAAATTTGGTATTTTTTTATAAATAAAAATGAAATTTTTCGACTTCATTTTACCAGTGTCATGAAGTACAATATGTGACGAAAAAACTATCTCAGAATGGCCTGGATAAGAAAAAGCGTTTTAAAGTTATCACCACATAAAGTGACAATGGTCAGATTTTGAAAAAATGGCCTGGTCCTTAAGTTGAAATAGGGCCGTGTCCTTAAGGGGTAAAGGTCAAAACACTGGTTTGCCTGATTGATCCCTGACAAATAAACATTTAGGCTATATTCACATTTTCAGAACCTTTCATGTCTATGGTTCTATTAGAGTTTTTTTTAACTGGCCATAAATAATGGGCATTGGAAAAAATAGGACATGTCTTATTACATCCATGTTCATGGCCTGAGAGCCCACATACAACTGAAGGGAGTCATTTTTAATGTCCGCTTTCTGAAAAGCATCCGTAAAAATACGGCCGTTAAAAACTGACCATTTGACTGTTGTATTTTTATTTTTATTTTTTTTTGTCTGTTTTTTTTTTCACTGTTGTGTGAATGTAGCCTAGTTAATGATGCCAGGCATAGATTCAGGCAGAGAGCTGGTGGGAGTTAGGGATTTTCACTGTGACTGACTGGGTGACTAGCATTAAATAATTTAGAGAGAGCGAAATCCAAATCTTGTCATTCCAGTACTAATAGTACACATGCAACGTCTCAACCCAAGCAGATTTTTTTTTTTTTTTTTTTCCCACAAGCAGTACGTGGTTTGAACATTGCTTGTGTATTGTCAGTGATGGAATAAAGTCATGTTACACCACTTTCACACAGTGTTCAATGGTTTCAATCAGTGATTGTGAGCAACAACTAAGAATGGTGGCTATACAGTGATAAAGTATAATGGAAAGATTTGTACCTGTTCTGGCTCACAATTACTCATGTAAATGAACTTGCTTAAAGAGACAAAAACCGACAATGGTCACCTGAAATAACTTGAAACTGACAAAATAATAAAAACTTACTGAAAATCAGACATTGTTTTTGAATTGTGGTTCAACAGAATGATTTCTAATTGAAACTGGCCTGGACAAAAAGTATGGTATCCTTAACTTAATATTTTCTAGCACAACCTTTTGAGGCAATCATGTGATTTCTGTAACTTAATGAGACTTCTGTTCCTGTCCACAGGTATTTTGACCCACTCCTCATGAGCAAACTGCTCCAGTTGTCTCAGGTTTGAAGGTTGCCTTCCCCAGGCTGCATGCTTCCTTCCACAATGAGATTTAGATCAGGGCTTATAGAAGGTCACTTCAAAATAGTCCAATGCTTTGCTCTTGGGTGTTTTTAGATGTGTGTTTTTGGGCCATTATCCTGTTGGAGAACTCATGACCTGCGACTGAGACCAAGCTTTCTGGCATTGGACAGCACATTTTGCTCAGGAATGCCTCGATTGTCTTGAGATTTCATTGTACCCTGCACAGTTTCAAGACTCTGTGCCAGATGCTGAAAAGCAGACCCAAAACTGCCCCCATGTTTCACAATAGGTATAATGTTTTCTTTGCATGCTTCATTTTTGTGTCTGTGAACATAGAGCTGATATAACTTGCCAAAAAGTTTCAGTTTTGTCTCATCTGTCAAAAGGACATTATCCCAGAAACTTTGTGGCTTGTCAATATGCATTTTGGCAAATTTCAGTCTTGCTTTTTTTTTATAATTTGCTTTCAACAGTGGTTTCCTCCTTGATCGTCTTCCGTAAAGTCCACTTTGGCCAAGACAGTGACAGATGGTTAGATCTGACACTGATGTACCTTCACCTTGGAGTTCACCTCTAATCTCTTTGGAAGTTGTTCTGGGCTCTTGGGTTACCATTTGAATTATCCGCCTCTTCAATATGTCATAAATTTTCCTCTTGTAGCCAATTCCAGGGAGGTTGGCTACAATCCCATAGACTTTAAACTTCTCAATAATATGTGCAACTTTAATCACAGGAACATCAAGCTGTTTTGAGACGGTCTTGTAGCCTTTACTTTTCACATGTTTGTCTATAATGTTCTTTCTAATCTCAGAGACAACTCTCTCCTTACCTTTCTTTGGCCCATGTTCAGTGTGGTACCCACCATGATACAAAACAGCAGTGACTACTTTTCACCCTTTAGGCCTTAGTCACACGTCCGCAATTCTGTTCCGCATTTTGCGGAACGGAATTGCGGACCCATTAGTTTCAATGGGGACAGACGATGTCCCGGCCGGGTCTGCAATTGCGGATCCGCACTTCCGGGTCCGCAATTGCGTTCCCGAAAAAAATAGAACATGTCCTATTCTTGTCCGCAATTGTGGACAAGAAAAGGCATTTTCTATGAGAGTGCCGGCGATGTGCGGTCCGCAAATTGCGGAACGCACATCGCCGATGTCCGTGTTTTGCGGATCCGCGGATTCGTGGATCCGCAAAACACGACGGACGTGTGAATAAGGCCTTAAGTAGGCAGACTGACTGAATACAAGTTTGAAGACACTTGTGATGCTAATTACTAGACACATCTTAGTTTGTGTCCCTATGGTCAAATTACTTTCAATCTTTTCTAAGGATACCATCATTTTTGTCCAGACCAGTTTCATTATGAACCACAATTCAAATGCAATGTCAGATTTTCGTTAGCTGATTTACTGTCAATTTATACTTATTACTTTTGTCTTTTTAAAGTTATTTCATTGACCATTGTGGGGTATTCTTTCTTTAACCGAGGGGTACCAGCAATTTTGTTAACGTATGTAGCTAATGCACACCTGTGTCACAGTCACAGACAAGTTTTAGGGTACGTTCAGACGACAATTTGGGAACCACTACACTGCAACATGTGTAGCGCGACATTGATGTCACATTAATGTCGCGCGACAATTTTTATAATGGGTGTCTATGGTGGTGTCGCACGTGCGACATGCAACATGTTGCGACTGCGACACAACAGTCGCAAGAAGTCCATCCCGGATGGATTTTTGTCGACTATCGTGTCGCAGTCGCAGCATGTCGCATGTCGCACTGCGACACCATAGACTCCCATTATAAAAATTGTCGCGCGACAATAGTGCGACTTTTTGTCGCGCGACAATTGTCGTCGTCTGAACATACCCTTAATGTTTGGTCAAAGGTATGCATTAATTCATTCCACTTTCTATATAACTTATGAATGCTTTTATCCACTTGCTCGTTTACAGCATTATATCTGTGATCCACAGTGTGATAAATTGGATGTTCTTGTGCACTCAAAGTTCAAACAGAGTTTCATTAACCTCGCTACATCAGTGTTAAGTCATTGCTTCTTATTTTTTATTTCCAGCCTGCTCCTGACAATAATTCAGTTTACTAAGCAACTGTCTGGGAATAATAGTGACGACTGACATCATCTGTATTATGGCTCTTATCACACTCTATTTCTTTTCTGCATTTGTAGAATCTTGTTAAGAAAAAAATGCATTGTTAATGGTGTTTTTTTATATGAATTTATTAGTGGAATATTTTATTCTGCAACATTTTGTAAATGCATGTTAAAAAGGAATCAATGTCAGAAGAAACCTCTATCTCACAGGATCTTTTAAGAAAAAAATAAATCAAAATCTGTGTGGTATCAGTGTGGTAATCCATTTTTAAAGGAGTAGAGCAATATATTCAATATCTTGGCATTGGTTAGTGTTTGCTAATGGATAATTTTCTGTATTTTACAGGGTTTGCAAATAAAGCAGTGGAAAGCTGATTCAAAACATTTGTCTTGTCCAGCCCCAAAACCATTTTCATTCCTTCCAGAACGCTCATCTAAGAACAGCATGAGGGAACTGTGGAAACCAAGCTTTGAACAGTCCAAAAAAGAAGCTAAAGCACTCAGACTTCTTGTCGACAGGAACAGGAATTTTACATCTCAAGAATTTTGGAATCTTGTTTTCAAACATTAGGTTAAAGAGAACCTGTCGCCTCTCCTGACGTGTGTTTTAGTAACTACTTGTATTTTCCATGTAATAACAATTCTGGAGCATCTGTTCTTATGACTCGACTGGCTAACCTGTTGCATGTGCGCTTGACAACTGAAGGCATTGTTGTTGGTCCATCTTAATATGTGCCCGCATTGCTGGGAAAAAATATCTTAATATATGCAAATGCGCCTGTAGGACCAAGTGGGCTTTTGCCATCACCCTGAAAAGCTCTGTTCTCTCTACAACTGTGCCCCCTGCACTTTGATTGTCAGGGCTAGACAGTGGTCATGCCTGCCTGGCCTTCACAATCAAAATGGAAATTATGTGGCAGTTGCAGAGAGAGCCGATCCTCTAGTTGTAACTGCAACACCCTAGTTTGTCCTAGAGGCTCATTTGAATATATTAAAATATCATTTTTCTCAGCAATGCGGGCACATATGAACATGGGACCAACACAGATGCCTTCAGCTGCTAAACGCACATGCAATAGGTCAGCCAGTTTTATAGGTGCACAGATGACCTTTAAGTAGTACTTGAAACAGGAAGCATTTTAGCTGGAATTGCAGATGTGGTCTAGAGGTAGAGTTTGAAATCAAGATAATACTGATGAGTTAAAATCTTCAGTCTTTGTGTGCTGATATGTTTTTAAAGTGACACTGTTACTAGGATCAACTCTATTAAATCAGGCACATGGTAGGGGTGATACTGCAGTTTAAAATGATTCATTATAGTTGTTGATAAAATCGTACATTTATTCCTTTGCTTGCAGGCAATTTTGAGCACCAGAAGGCAGGCTTTTTCAGTATGAGAACAGCTATGTGACCCCTACCGACGACTATACACCCCCCTCACCCCTTTGACTTGGTCTATTGCTGTCAATCAAGGGGGGGGGGGGTTTAGACGTCGGTAAGCATCGCATTGAAGTGATCGTACTGAAAAAGCTCTGGTGTTCGATATTGCCTGCCAGCAAAGAAATAAAAGTAGGATGTTATTAACAACCGTGGTGCAGACAGTGAGGAGAAAGGTATTATTTTAAACTGCAGATTACCCCTACCAGGCTAGGTGCCTAGTTTGATAGGGGCGATCTGGTGACAGAGCCGCTTTAAGGGGTTATCCAGCTGTATAATTTATCTTATTTTAAAAATGGGTCCTAGTAATTTAAAAATATTTAAAGTCAATACTTGCCTCACCAATCCCTACTTACATGCAGGAAGTGCCACTAATTGGCTAAGCAAGCACATACTGCATGTCAAGAGGGAGCAAGAAGCAGAGGGGATGAAGTGTCAGAACTTTTTTAAATGTATGGCTGGACAACCCTACAACCCTTATTAAGTACTATGAATCTTTGTTCTTCTCTTTAACCATCGGATCCTTTATTAAAATATTAACAACATATCTCGTGCTAACTTTAAGAGTTTTACAGGGATAAGCTATCTTTAGTATAGACCATCCATTAATATGTAGTTGGACTGCATCCAACTGAGCTGTAGTAACTTACATACAGTAGCTTCTGGGATGGGAATGTTGCTGTGCTAGTACTGCAAAGTAGGGGCTGTGGAGAGCACACATTGATGGCCTATCCTAACAAACCATCACTGTAAAATATTACAATACTTTTACTTTGTACTTGGGCATCATTTTTGTTTTATACTTTTGGGTTATAGACTTGCACTCCTAATGCAATGGTACCTCCAGACAAGAGCTTTGTCAGTTCTAAAATGTCAAGTTTATACTTAAAGCGGCTGTGTCACTTCAGCAAGTGTCATTTAAGTAGATAAAGTTAATAGAAGTAATTTGTTAATGTATTGTTATTGCCCAAATTGTTTCTGTTGCTAGCTGAATACATTTTTCCATCGCATTATACACTGCTCGTTTCCATGATTATGACTAGAGATGAGCGAATCGAAGTTGACGAACTGGAATTCGATCCGAATTTCGGGAAAAATTCTATTTGCACCGAATCTTTATTTCCTTGCGCTTCATGGTAACAA
This sequence comes from Bufotes viridis, assembly GCA_033119425.1. NCBI lineage: Eukaryota > Metazoa > Chordata > Amphibia > Anura > Bufonidae > Bufotes > Bufotes viridis. The sequence goes on along the minus strand of CM065589.1, from coordinate 372,448,452 downwards.
ATCACATTTAAATGGCTGCTGCACGTGTTAGGACATGGAGAAAGGAACTCTGGGAAGGCGGGATCACCCATAATACCATGCATGCAGCCAATCAGCAGCCAGCCAGCCCTGTGATGTCACAGCCCTATAAATAGCCTCAGCCATCTTGGATTCTGCCATTTTCCAGTGTGCTTAGTGCAGGGAGAGACGGCAGCAGGCGCTAGGGAAAATGCTAGGAAAGACTTCATTGTGCTAAAAAAAATGATTTACAAGTTCAGGAAAAGATTAGTGTAGGGAAATGATAGAGAGGCATTATCTACTCTATAAAAGGAGTACAGGGTGTAATAGGAGTGATTCTAATACACCTTGCTGCACTTATCGGGGATCCAAATTGCTTTTAGGTTGTTTGCACTATATGATACATCACTAATTCCAGAAAACCTTGCTTGTGATTGGTGTGCAAGTTCTGTGATACAGCCATTTATGGGGTATTAATAGGAAAGATACATACATCCTATTGGCCTTTCTACGTTGATTTTACATTGTTTTAATTTTTTTTTTTTTTTGGGGGGTTGTTATTAGGAAATAAAAGGGAAAAATATATGTCATATTGCTGTTAAGTGGTGAAGTTACATTGCACTACATCCATTTACGGGGTGTATTGATGGGATAGATATGTATGTCCTATTAGCTGTCCTGCATTGATTTTACATTGTTTAACTTTTTTTGGGGGGTGTATAAATAGGAAAATAAAATATGTGTGTATATATATATATATATATATATATATATATACACAGTATATATATATGTCATAAGTGCCGTTCGGCGGTGAAGTTACAGGAAAGAAAATATACGTTTGTCCCATCACCCGTTCTGTGGTGAATTGTGATTGTCATATTTCTTTTTTTGGGGTGTAGAAACAGGAAAAAGAATAATTGCAGTTCTGCGGTGAATTATGTTATTTTTATTTATTTTGTTGAGGGGGGGGGGGTTATTAATCTGAAAAATATATATATCTGTCTTTATTGCCGTTCAGCAGTAAAGTAAAATTGCACTACAACCTTTTTTGGGGGGTATTATTTTAATTTTAATTAAATTCTTTTATCATACAGTATATCAGACAGACAGGTGACAGGCCCTTCAAAAGGAAAATGCAGTGGCCAAAATGTTTCTGTCGCAGGCAGCAGAAGGAGGGGGGGGGGGTGGCAGCAGGAGTCACAGCGAGAGGCCTGAGCTCCTGTTGTCATCTAGCGGTTGTGTCTTGACCAGCAACCCAGCAGTGCTTGAATGGTTGACTCGGTCTTTGAGTATATCGCAAGTGACATCATACACCTGCAGCCAAGAGTCGGCAGGTTCCTCTGACAAGACACTTAGTTGGCTTGGAGCGGGAGCAGGCCCTTTGCCCCCACCTGCAGTTCCCTCAGCACGAGAAGTATTATATGCCGTAGGTTCAGCTCCAGTTTTCAGCGAGGACGAGCTACTAGAGGACAGTCAGCAGCTACTCCCCAGCCAAGATCTGGAGAAGAGATCCGCCACTTCTTCCGGTAGGCAAGCAAGTACTGATGAGGAGAGTCACTTGGGAGCAGGTGTTGCAAGCGGTCAGGCTCCTGGCCCTGAGACAGTTGAGGGGGACATCAGTGATGTGCAGACAGTAGTGGATGATAATGTAGCCGATCACACTTGAGAGCAGGGAGAAGAAGAGGCTTCATCATCAGAAGAGCGTGGCAGCTTGTGTGTGAGGCAGCGGCTGAGCCAGCAGAGTAGCAGCGTGGCTGGTAGTCAGCAGGGTGGCAGCGGTGGGAGGTCAGGAGCCAAATGTGCCTGGGGTAGACCACCTGCTTCGCAGGAGCCTACCGGCCTGGAAAGTAGTGGTGCAGGTGTTCACGGAGACAGCGGTAGAAGGCAGTCAGTGAGGAGTGTTGCTGGAAAAATACAAATTTTTTGTTTGGCTGCTGGAAGAGGTGAACATGGCCATTTGCCGGATTTGTGGGCAGAAGGTGAAGCATGGCCAGGGTGCCAATGTTGGCACCACCGCCCCGAGTCAACACATGCAGCGTCTCCATAAAATGGTCTGGGAGAACAGTGGCTCCAATGTGGTGGTCCCGCCTGCCACAGCAACCGCTACATCACCCAGTGGCATGCATCCAATTTTATGCAATCAAGGCTCCACCACCTCAGCCGAAGGGAGCTTTCTGTCTTTCCTATCATCTGCTGGTCCTGATGCTCCTGCTCCTCCTCCTCCTACTCTTCGTCAGTCATTCTGTCAGCAATTGATCACTAAAGCGATTGCCAAGAGACAACAGTATGCGTGCACTCATGCAATGGCGCAAAAGCTGAGTTTGCTCCTGGCCAAGTTGCTGGTGCTGTAGTCCTTCCCTTTCCAAGTGGTGGTGCCGAGGCGAAGTGGAGAGTCCCAATCAGTCATTTCTTTGCTAAAAGGGCAGTACCAGCCCTGCACAGATATGTAGAACTGAAGGTGGGCCAGTCCTTGAGCCTGTTGGTGTCTGCCAAAGTGCAACGCAGCGCCAACGTGTGGAGCTGTAACAACTGTCAAGGACAATATATGTCCTTTATGGCCCACTGGGTGACGCTGCTCCAGCCTCCATTTTCTCACGCCATTGGTCCTTTCCACAATGTACGCCTCTGCCTCCTCATCCTCCACCGTGTCTTCAGCCTCCACTGCAGGTACAATTCACAGTGCCCCACCAGCATACCACATGTGCAGGGCACGGTGGTGTCCCGCTGTTCTGCACCTCATTTGCCTGGGCGAACGGAGTCACACAGGGGAAGAACTGCTCCGCCTCCTTCATCAAGAAATCGAATCCTGGCTTTCTCCTCGACAACTCAAAATCGGAAACATGGTGACGGACAACGGGAAGAACATGGTGTCAGCGCTGTATCAAGGAGGGCTGAGCCATGCGCCCTGCATGGCGCATGTGTTCAATATGGTTGTAAAGCAGTTCCTGAAGTCTTCTGCCCATCTGCAAGACATCCAGAAAATGGGCAGGAAACTTTGCATGCACTTCAGCCACTCGTACACTGCAAGGCACACCCTCCTTAAACTGCAGCGGCAGAACGGCATCCCCCAACATAGGCTTATATGCAACGTTTCCACCCGTTTGAATTTCACCCTTCATATGTTGAACCAACCATATGAAAGAGAGAAAGGCCATAAACAACAAGCGGACAGAGGTACTCCCCTGTGTAACTTCAATGTTAGCCAGTGGCAGCTCATGCATGACACCTGCCGTTTGCTTGGGCCCTTTTAGGAGGCCACTTTATTTGTCAGTCACCAGGACTACGGGATGAACAATGTTATTCACACTGATTCATGTCCTGGAACAGATGCTGCTAAATCTGGCTGGCCAGGGGACATTTGAGCACAAGCAATGCGTAGAGAAATGGGTGGTTTTTCTACATAAGTGAAAGGAGAGGAGGAGCAGGTGTGAGATTGAGAAACAGCTCCTATTGTTTGAACACTGTTTGTGTGTGAATTAAATTTTCTGTACTGACGTTTTGCTGTTTGGCCACAAGATGCTGCTGTTTTGCAACCACAGCTACAGTGAAGTTAAGCTGATCGCTGTTCAGGACTCAGATTCTGCCCAGGGGACAGAGGACTTCTGCCAGGAGTGCTGATGAGAGCAGAGGAACAAACTACCCGCTCTGCGGTACCGTATCTTTGTTGAATAGACTGCTTGTTCGGTTCAGAGTCATCAGCGGAGACAGATCAGACCCAGGTTGGTAAGATCGTGCACGCACCTCATTGCAATATCGGCGCCTAGAGAAAAGGACCAGGCCTGTAGTTAGCTAGTTAGGGTCTCTGTTTTGTGTGTCGGGTCAAAAAGTGTTTCTGCTGTTCACAAAAGGACTCTATAATAAAAAGAGACAGTTGAGAGCTGATAGATGTCTCACCGGCTCAATCCAGCTCAGCACTTTGTGCAGGAGTAATATGCAGGCACATGCCATAGGACCAGTTACGGGAAGGGAAATATTAGAGTTTATTATAAGATTGTGAACCTTTGTGTTGCACCACAGGCCAGCCCGTATCATACACCCACAATCGTTCGTGTCATTTCTAAGGTAATAACAGGTAAGGTGTGGCCGTTTTAGTAGGCCAGTAGGCAAACTAGTGCAATTCTTTCTGGCATCCATTGCAGGGCACCGTGCTGTGCAGGATAAGGGTCTCGACCTGCGGGATGAGTGTATGTATTTTCTCGTTCGCTGAGGATGCAGTGGAGATGGAGGCAGGGAGTCCTTCCGAGTCACTTGCGCAAATGGCCCGAGGCATACTCACTAGAGATGTCGCGAACATAAAATTTTCCGTTCGCGAGCGTGAATTTACGCAAATGTTTGCGAACAGGGCGAACCGCCATAGACTTCAATAGACAGGTGAATTTTAAAACCCACAGGGACTCTTTCTGGCCACAATAGTGATGGGAAAAGTTGTTTCAAGGAGACTAACACCTGGACTGTGGCATGCCGGAGGGGGATCCATGGCCTAAAACTCCCATGGAAAATTACATAGTTGACGCAGAGTGTGGCAAGTTGAATTCGCAATGCGATTAATATAACCTGCATTAATCGCATTGCGAATTCAACTTAGAGCTGGGTTCCTAATGGTTGTATTGCTAGAATATAACGAAGATTGAGAATATAGTGCTATATTCTCAATCTTCATTATATTCTAGCAATACAACCATTAGGAACCCAGCTCTCAATTTGAATTCGCAATGCGATTAATACAGGTTATAATAATCGCATTGCGATTACAACTACTAACACTGCAGTGTCAGAATGAATCTAAGATGGATGCCGTCCTTGCTTTTTGATAGGAGGTGGGAGGGTCTGGGAGGGAGGGTATGCTGATTGGCTGGAATGTGTCTGCTGACTGTGAAGTACAGGGTCAAAGTTTGATCAATGATAAAGTATAGGGGCGAACGCGAACAAGCTATGTTCCCCGGGAACCATTCGCCGGCGAATAGTTCGGGACATCACTAATACTTGCTTGCGTAGTGACATCCGAATTGTCACCATTCGCCAGAGGGATGACTGCTGGCTCTCCATCATTTTAGACCCTCGCTACCAGTACAAAATAGGGGCCTTTTTCACACCCGCTGAGAGGGAGAACAAACTGAACTACTATTGAGACATCCTATGTAGTCAGTTGGCCACTGCCTATGTGGGCTATCGCGCATCCTCGCTCAGGGGTGCTCTCACGTTCCACTGTCATGGCTGCTGGGGGGCATGGGTGGGTGGGCAGGAGCAGTACCAGCTCGATCAGCAACAACCTACGTCTAGAGTTGCTGATGAGCAGTTTTCTTCACCTGCCTACTGAAGAAACTACTCATCAGCAGCAGGTAGACATAGAGCAGAACCTGAACCAACAAGTTGTGGCATACTTGGAGTGCACCCTGCCACGCCACATTGAAGATCCCCTGGACTATAGGGAATCCAAACTCGATTTGTGGCCGCAACTGGCCGAATTTGCCCTGGACAAGTTTTCCTGCCCAGCCAGCAGTGTGTCATCAGAGCGGGTGTTTAGTGCAGCGGGGGCCATAGTTACCCCAAGGAGAACTTGCCTGTCCACCCATTCATTCCAATGAGGCCACAAAAGATACAGACAGCAAACTGTGTGCTGTCCGCATCCGTAGTTCCATTCCTCAGCCCTGCAAAAAAGATAGAGCATGTCTTATTCTTGTCTGCAATTGCAGACAAGAATAGGCATTTTCTATCATAGTGCCTGCCATGTGTGGTCCGCAAAATGCAGAATGTACTTGGGCCAGTATCTGTGTCTTGCCGATATGCAATTTGGGGACCGCAAAACAATACAGTCATCTGAATGTAGCCTTAATTGTGACTAGTCCCAACAAAGACTATTATGCACATAAGGGAATATGTAAATTCTTATAGTGTAACAGTTGGGAGAGGTGGGTGAATAACACACTCTGCAAAGCAAAAATAGAAAAACAAGCAAAAGACTTGAAAAAGGCTTTACTAGCCAAAATGTAGCCTCTGGAAATAAATCTTCACTTGAGGACGTGCTGTCTCCATCCGATTCTATTTTTGCCGATCATCTGATCCCTGTGGGGGAACTTATCACTCTCCCGGAGACATGCCCCCGCTGCTCACCACACTAGGCGTGCTGTCCTGCCTCCTTTTTTACTCTGAATAGCAAGTCTGCCTGCAGTGCCATGGGTAGGAGAAAGTATTACTTTAATCAAAACATTGACACAAGAGGGCAATCCAAGAACTTCTATTTCAGCATTGGCCAGACAACAGTCAAGTCACAGATACAACCAAAAACCAAAAGCTTTCATATTGCTCAGGATTACTTAAGAATAAGATGCACTATAGTTATACAACTTTCTTATTCACTAAAAGTAGTAGCAGTCAAGACTACTTAGCACAGAAAAACTATAAGTTCAGAAGTCTGAGACCAATTCACTCTGTGTGCCTCAAAGCTTCAAAGATCCCAGGCTACAAGAATCTAGAGGTACCTCGAATCAGAGTCAGGATGTTATCCTACAGGTCAAGCCAACAAAGTTATCTAAAGTTGCTAAAAACCAGAATAGTAATCCAATGGGATTTTCTGTTAGCTCTGTTGGGACTGTTGGTTTACCTGATCACTAGTTTTTGCGATGACCCACCTCAGCCATTGAATTGGCTAAATGCCATTTCTTGCATGTCGAGCCAAAACCAGAAGGTGGAGAAGAACGGGGACTGGCGCATCTGCCAAATTTCAGTGGCAGGAGATTGGTGAGTTAAATGATGATTCTTTGTTATTTTACCTCACTGCCCATTTCTGAATAAAATAATTCCGACAGAAACCACTTTCTGGCTCTTTGTCTACTTTCTCCAGAGATGCCATACAATTGACTACTTTTTAATAAGGGTTGTTTTAGTTATATCTATTTGTGCCACCAGATGTCACTATTGTTTAGTGTGAGTAAAAAGCAACTTCTCCCATATCGTCATTTTATCTGATATGCAAAGTAAATGTCCTACATCTTGCAAATACTCTAATGCCTTTGTCTGTGTGTAGAAACGAGGGGTGGGGGAGGGGGGAATATAATTATGTACAGTTTGTCTAGTTATGGTTTCTAGGATGGTAGGAAGAATATATAACTTGTTGCACTCTAGAAATCATAACTTAACTTGTTCATGCTGCAGAATATGCTCAGTACACATTTCTTGTGTTCTGCAATTAAATAAAAATAATAGAAAGTGTTAGGTTTTCAATTATACTACACAGAATTTCACAATGACCGGTCAATAATAATTTTTTTATATGGAGATTTGCTTTCTGTGCACATTCCATGTAGACTACTGCATTAGATTCTTATTACTGAAGACTTTCCTACTCCCCAGTGCAGGAGGAAATTTACACTAATTACATGAATGTTGGGGGTATTGGACTAACATCTAAGATGAAGATTTACAGCAAGCTAACTGGGAGTTTAGGTAGAAGAATTAAAATAGGCTGTCAACGACTTGGCTCCATAGTATATGAGCAGTGCATGTGAATGTAGAATTTACTACCATAGTACTGAAAGGAAAGATTTCCACAGCATTGCCTCACAATACTTAATTTATTATGAGGTTTGCTTAAATTACTGCACTTTAGATATTACCATGAATGATATTTATTACATAAAAATTCCAGCACTGACTCATCCCTAAAAGCAGAATTAGAATATCAGAATAATAAAACAGATAGGGGGAATTTATCATTCTTCCCACTCCAGAGCTGCCATGGATTTCAGTCTAGATGCACAGACTGTCGGAGGATGAGCCTAATTTGTGAAGAGGGGTACACTTTACCATAAATTGAGGGCATCCTCAACAGCGCAACATATATAAAATTTTCCTCCCACCCCCAGGCTGGGGGTGGGAGAAAAATTTTATATATGTTGCGCTAGTGTTAATTTATGGTTCATAGGATAAAACAAAGAATCTGATAAAATATTAACCCCTTTCAGCAAAAGCCAGTTTAGACCAACTGTTGTAGCCCCATTTTTGAAATATGACACGTGTCACTTTATATTGAACTTTATGTTAATGTTGAATTTAAGTTGATAAAATTTTATCAATTGACATAAATTTGGAAAAGTTAGCAATTTTTCTAAATTTGAATTTCTCTGTTTTTAAGACAAATAGTTATTCCTCACAAAATAGTTATTAGTTAAAATTCACCATGTCTACTTTATGTAGGCATCATTTTGGTAATGTCGCTTTATTTTTTAGGATGTTATAAGGCTAAGAATTTTGGATGCAATTTTTTAAATCTTCAAGAGAATTTTCAAGACCGGTTTTTAAGCACCAGTTCAGTTCTAACTTTAAGGAGCTTACATAATAGAAACCATCCAAAAATGAACCCATTTTAGAAATGACACCAGTCAAGTTATTCAAAACTGATTTTACAAACTTTGCTAACCCTTTAGGTATCCCACGGGAATTAAAGCAAAATGAGGTGACATTTAAAAATTTCATTTTTTGTGTGCAGATTTTCCATTTTAATCCATTTTCCCTGTACCACACAAGGGTTAACAGCAAAACAAATCTTAATATGTATTACCCTGATTCTACATAAACATCTCATATGTGGTTGCAAATCTCTTCATGGGCACATGGCAGGGCTCAGAAGGAAAAGAGAGCATTATTGTTTTTGGAGGGCAGATTTTGCTGAAATGGTTTTCAGGTACCATGTCACATTTGAAGAGAACCTGGGGCACCACTAGAAAGAAAAACCCCAAAAAGTGACCCCATTTTGGAGATTGCACCTCTCAAGGAATTGATCGAGGGTGAAGTGAATGTTTTGACTCAACAAGTGCTTCATAGAATTTAGAAACACTTGGCTGTAAAAATAAAAATTACATTTTATTTCCAATAAAATGTTGCTTTAGCGCCAAATTTTTCGTTTTCACAAGGGGTAAGAGGAAAAATAGCACCCCAAAATTTGTTATTCATTCTTTCTAGAATATGGAAACACCCCATATGTCATCGTAAACTGCTATTTGGGGGCACCGCAGCATTTAAAAGAGAAGGAGCAGCATTGGGATTTTCCAAAATAGAATTTTCTGAAATTGTAAAAAGTTCACGCTATAGTGATATTATATCATGAAAGTAGGGCATTTAAGTAGAAACATGCAATGGTGATTTGCTCAACTCAAACAATTTATTGAAATAAAAGCCAACAACAATGGTGGGTATACCCCCATAAAAAAATGTCAATGTCTTAATAACTTGTCATGTGGCCTTGAGCATCAATTACAGCTTGAAAACGATGTCTCATGCTGTTCACAAGTCGACTTATTGTCTGCTGAGGCATGGCATCCCACTCTTCTTGAAGGGTGGCCCTCAGGTCATTGAGGTTCTGAGGTACAGAGTTATGAGCCTCTACACGGCGACAGCTGTTCCCATAGGTTTTCAATTCTGGTCTGGAGAAAGTGCAGGCCACTCCATTTGAGGTACCCCAGTCTCCAGCAGTCGTTTCCTAATGATGCGACCTCGATGAGCTGGTGCATTGTCATCCATGAAGATGAAATTAGGCCTGTGTTGTTCATGCAGAGGCACAGTGATGGCATTAATGATGTAATTCAAGTAATACGGGCTTGTCACTGTACCATTCACAAAATGTACGACAGTTCTGTATTGACTAGACACACCTACCCACACTGTAACACAACCACCAGAGGCTCGTCTGTTGACAACAGTTGCTAATGCATAGCTTTCTCCATGACGTCTCCAACATCATTGGTGGCCATCATTACTTCTCAGCATGAATCGCCTTTCATCAGTGACACTGAGGCCCACTTGTCCCTCGTCCAGCGTAGAGATGAAGCCTGTTCCGGGTGGTGTGGTCAGGTAGACTTGCAGATCGTTTAGCATGCAGACCACGCTGATGTAGACTGTACCTCTCACCTTCCTTAAATGTGCCTTGAGTTGTGTGGCATTCATCACCGGGTTCCGTAGGGCATTGGTCAAAATGAAGCAGTCACCTGTGTGGGATGAGGCCAAAGGACGTCCACTTCTATGCCTTTCTGTGACTCTTCCAGTCTGTCTGTCACAACCTGCTTGTAACAGCGGCTGCTGTGTGCCGCTGTTCCCCTGCTTACCGCCGCAGTCCTGGGCTTTATGTTCAGTGGTGATCTGCAGCCGGTGCTTCCCATTCACTGTTGCAGTCCTGGGCTCTATCTGTGTGGGTGCTGTTGTTCTGGGATCCACTCCACAGTTTTCTTTCAGCCCTGGCCACAGCATGGTTGCTGCTTGTTTCCTGCAGCACTTCCTTAAGGGCCGGCGCGCATCACTTCCTGGGCTTTTTGGGTTAGGTCATGTGACCTCGCTGACCTATTCTAGCCCTCCTACGCATATATAAGAGGCTCAGTCCCCTTCCCAGATGCTTTAGTGTCAAGGTCCTTGTGCCCTGCTAAGGTTCCTGTTTTCAGATTGTGTTCTTGTGTTCCTGACTCGTATCTGCATTCCTGGACTCTGCTATCTGTTATATCCCTATCTGCTTGCCTTGACTCTCCTGTTGCCGATCCGGATTGCCTGACCTGGACATGTGCCACCTTCCCCGACCTTTTGCCTGTCTGACTACTACTCTGCCTCATCCTTCGGTCCTACACCTCTGGTAGCTTTCTCAGCTACCTCCTGGTCCATCTGGACCAGCTGCCTCGTGTGCCTATCCTTCTCAAGAGGTAGCGACCTGGTGTTCCCCTCAGGAAAGTCTATCTCCACCATCAGGGGTACTGTGAAGATCGAGAGGTTCACTTAGCCAATGCCCTTAGAAGAGGTAGGACACGTGGCATAGTGGGTTCACACCCGCTGGTTTGTGACACTGCTGAGCACACTTTGTGACACTCTAAGCTCAGTGGCAACTTCTTTCTGAGAACATCCTGCTTGAAGTTTTGTAATGACGAGGTACTGGTAATCAATTATTAGGTGTCGTCTTGGTCTCATGATTAGGGATGAGATGACCGCCAAATGTCCGGCTTCTGGGGGTTCGGCCAAACTTCGTTTAAAAGTTTGATTCGGGTTCCGAACTTGACCCGAAGTTGACCCCGAACAATGAAACCCATTAAAGTCAATGGGGACCCGAACTTTGGGGCACTAAAATGGCTCTAAAAAAGTAATAGAAAGGCTCCAAAGTGTGCATAAAAGCAGTAAAATTGCCCGGCAAACCAAATTGAATAGGGAAATGACTTGAAATGACTTAAAATACCTAAAAATAAAAAATCACAATCTTGCACCAAGGAGGAGATCCAAATAGAGTAGGAAGTTAAGGAGGCTGTGGACATGGAGGTGTAGGTGGAAGAGTCGTCGGAGGCGGGGGAGGAAGCCAACACCCTTTCTGCTTTTTTTTTTTCTTCATGTGTCTGTCAATTCTGTGTCAGGTTGCTAAGGGCCACGGCGTGACAGTTTGGTGCTTGTCTGTCCTGGGTTAAAACTGTGTAGTAAGACGGATGCCAAAGGGGTGTTCTAAATTTCAAAAAATTGCTATTGTCACAGACACACTTTACTCTCAACAACAATTTACTCTCTTATAACAGTTAGACGGATGAAGGGGGTGTTCCTAAACTTTAAAAAAATTAATGACTTTCACAGACACGCTACACAGAATAATTTCCTCTCCCATTTTGATGGATTCAAAATGGGTCATCTTATTAGTATTCTTAATTGTCGGTGCAGACAGAGGAGGCGTACGGGGCGGTGCAGACAGAGGAGGCAGATGTGGCTGTACAGGCGGAGGAGGCAGACGTGGCGGTGCAGGCGGAAGAGGTCACCAACCTTATTTTTTTTTTATTTTTTATTTTTTATTTTGTTTTTTTGGTTTGTGGAGGCCCCACAACATTGGGAAATAGCAAAGAGAATGCACAAACTGCTCCAGAGTACAACAATGGCTAGGTGTGCCGGGTGCACTTCTCTACTTTGCCAATATAGTAACATAGTAACATAGTATATAAGGCCGAAAAAAGACATTTGTCCATCCAGTTCGACCTGTTTCCTGCAAGTTGATCCAGAGGAAGGCAAAAAACCCCTGTGAGGCAGAAGCCAATTTTCCCCACTTAAGGGGAAAAAATTCCTTCCCGACTCCAATCAGGCAGTCAGAATAACTCCCTGGATCAACGACCCATCTTTAGTAGCTATAGCCTGAAATATTATTACGCTCCAGAAATACATCCAGGCCCCTCTTGAATTCCTTTATTGTACTCACCATCACCACCTCCTCAGGCAGAGAGTTCCATAGTCTTACTGCTCTTACCGTGAAGAACCCTTTTCTATGTTTTTGTAAAAACCTTCTTTCCTCCAGACGCAGAGGATGTCCCCTCGTCACAGTCACAGTCCTGGGGATAAATAGATGATGGGAGAGATCTTTGTACTGACCCCTGATATATTTATACATAGTTATTAGATCTCCCCTCAGTCGTCTTTTTTCTAGAGTGAATAACCCTAATTTTGATACCCTTTCGGGGTACTGTAGTTGCCCCATTCCAGTTATTACTTTAGTTGCCCTCCTCTGAACCCTCTCTAGCTCTGCTATGTCTGCCTTGTTCACGGGAGCCCAGAACTGTACACAGTACTCCATGTGTGGTCTGACTAGTGATTTATAAAGTGGTAAGACTATATTTTCATCACGGGCATCTATGCCCCTTTTGATGCAACCCATTATCCTATTGGCCTAAGCAGCAGCTGCCTGACACTGGTTTTTACAGCTTAGTTTGTTATTTATAAAAATATTAAAATATAAGACATAACAATCTTAAGTCTGGTGGCGGAGGTCTCAGTGGAGGAGGAGGCAGATGTGGCAGTGCAGATTGAGGAGACAGACGTAGCTGTGCAGACGGAATGGCGGTGCAGATGGAAGGGGGAGGAGTTCACCAACCTTTTTTTTTTATATTTCTTTTATATTTTTGTTTTTTGGTTTGTGGAGCATCCAAAACATTGGGAAATAGCAAAGAGAAAGCACAAACTGTGGGGGAGTACAACAATGGCTAGGTGCGCCTTCTCTACTCTGCCAATATAAGACATAACAATCTTGAGCCTGGAGAAGGAGGTCCCAGTGGAGGAGGAAGTGGATGTGGTGGTGCAGACAGAGGAAGCGGATGTGGCGGTGCAAACGGAGGAGGCTGATATGGCGGTGCAGACGGATGAGGCGGAGGATGTCACCAACCTTTTTTTTATTTCGTTTTTTATTTCTTTTTCTTTTTTGGGGGTTTGTGGAGACCTCAAAACATTGTGAAATAGCAAAGAGAAAGCACCGGAGTACAAAGATGGCTGAGGCCTCTTTCACACTTGCGTTGTTAGGATCCGGCGTGCACTTCCGTCGCCGGAAATGCCCGCCGGATCCGTAAAAACGCAAGTGACCTGAAAGCATTTGAAGACTGATCAGTCTTCAAAATGCTTTCAGTGTTACTATGGTAGCCAGGACGCTATTAAAGTCCTGGTTGCCATAGTAGTAGTGGGGAGCGGGGGAGCAGTATACTTACAGTCCGTGCAGCTCCCGGGGCGCTCCAGAATGACGTCAGAGTGCCCCATGCGCATGGATCACGTGATCTATGCAATCACGTGATCCATGCGCATGGGGCGCCTTGACGTCACTCCGGAGTGCCCCGGGAGCTGCACGGACTGTAAGTATACTGTTCCCCCGCTCCCCACTACACTTTACCATGGCAGCCGGGACTTTAGCGTCCTGGCTGCCATGGTATCCATTCAGAAAAAGCTAAACGTCGGATCCGGCGATGCGCCGAAACGACGTTTAGCTTAAGGCCGTATCTGAATTAATGCCTTTCAATGGGCATTAATTCCGGATCCGTCCTTGCGGCAAGTGTTCAGGATTTTTGGCTGGAGCAAAAAGAGCAGCATGCTGCGGTATTTTCTCCGGCCAAAAAACGTTCCGGTCTTGAACTGAAGACATCCTGATGCATCCTGAACGGATTTCTCTCCATTCAGAATGCATGGGGATAAAACTGATCAGGATTTTTCCGGCATAGAGCCCGATGACGGAACTCTATGCCGGAAAACAAAAACGCAAGTGTGAAAGAGCCCTAAGTGAGCACAGTGCACTTTTCTACTCTGCCAATATAAGACATAACAATCTTGAGCCTGGAGGTGGAGGTCCCAGTGGCGGAGGAGGCAGATGTGGGGGTGCAGACGCATGAGGTGGACATGGCAGTGCAAACATAGGAGGTTGACGTGGCGGTGCAGGCAGAAGAGGCAGGCAGAAGAGGTGGAGGTGGCAGAGGAGGTCACCAACTTTTTTTTTTAGTTTGTTTGTTTTGTTATTTTTATATATTTTTTTTGGTTTGTGGAGGCCCCAAAACATTGGGAGATATCAAAGAGAACGCACAAGCTGCGCTGGAGTACAACAATGGCTAGGTGCGCCTGGTATAACTCTATACTCTGGCCAAAGTACAGACAAGCCCTATGCGATCCATGCCTGGTTCATTTAAATGAACATGAGCTTGTCCACGTTGGCTGTGGACAGGCAAATCCGCCTGTCCGTGATCACCTCCCATGCTAAACACTCGTTCGAACAATACACTTGCTGCAGGGCAGGCCAGCACCTCCAAGGAGTAAAGGGCAAGCTCAAGCCATGTGGGAGACCCAGAAGTTAAATGGGGCAGACCCATCAGCCAGTACGTGCAGACATGTGGGCACTTACTGTTCCACCATGTTGCTGAATAGTGATGATAAAAACCTTTGGGCGAATATTTGGGCGAATATTCACCATATATATTCGAAAATTCGTGAATTCGTAATCCCCAGTCATTATTTTCTTGATTGCGAATTCGCACATAAAAATTTGCGTAAAATTTGCATAAAAATGTGCATAAACTGGTATTTAAAAGGTCTTTTAAATACCGAGTTATGCGAATTTTTATGCAAATTTTATGCGATTTTTTTAATGCTAATTTTATGCGAATTATTATATGCGAATTTTCACAATCAAGAAAATAATGACTGGGGATTACTAATTCGCATAAAATTCTCATCAAAATTCGCATAAGCTGGTATTTAAAAAAAACTAATATTCGCAATTGCGAATATATTTCACGATATTCTAAAAACTCGCGAATTCTCGAAGTGCCGATATTTGCGATTAAAATTCGCAATTCGAAAATTTGTGATCAACACTATTGCTGAAACGCTGCCTCCTGCTAAGACGGTCTGTATCAGATGATGATGCTGTATATTGTGGCGAGCAGACAAAGCTTTTCCACATTTCAGCCATGCTAATCCTCCCTTCTGAGGTGCTGACAGTTCCCCTGCTGCGTTGGCGACTTCATCTTCCTCCGCTCGCTCTGCCCCCGCTGTCAGGTGAGAACTCAATCAGTAGCGCCTCTAACAATGTTCGCTTGTACTCGCTCATATTCCGTTCACGCTTCAGTGATGGAAGTAAGGACAGCACATGGTCCTTGTAGTGGGGATCCAGTAGGATGGCCACCCAGTAACCAGCACCGGTTAGAATGTGGGCAATTCGGCTGTCCTCGGTGGAAGGTGTATTATCTATGTCTTCTGTATCCCCCCAGCCATGCTTCACTGATGCCGGTCAGCTGATTTGGGTGCCACCCTGCTGTGAACAGGGATCCTCCTCATCATCATCATTCTCCTGATCTTCCAAAACTGTGCCCTGTCTGGACAGTTGGGTACCTGGCCGCTGTTGGTGCAGGAACCTATCCTCAGAGCCACCTGTGGACGACTGGCCTGATAAACGTTTAAATAATCACTGTTCCTCCTCCGCTTCCTCCTGTTCCACATCCTCATCCATCAGAGCCTAAAGCCTTTTTTCAAAGAGACATAGAAGTGGGATAGTAAGGCTGATGAGGGCCTCATCACTGCTGGCTATGTTGGTGGAGTACTCAAAGCAGCGCAACACGGCACACGTCCCGCATGGAGGCCCACTCGTTGGTGGTGAAATATTGCTGAACCGCAGAGTGACTCACCCGTGCGTCCTAACAAAGTGTTGGAGCACATGGAGGAAAACAGTGGCCAGCTGCAGGGCAAGATGGGTGCATAACTGCATCCAGCACAAAGAGGGTATCAGCGGCACATAGGGGCATCACATATCTCATTTCAGAGCCTGAAAGTGAAACTATTGAAGGAACTACATTTTGATTGGTTAGTCTGCAGAGCCTTTAACCATCATGCGGTTGCAACAATACCACCAGATATGCCTAGGATAACACTAGAACGACTATGAAACTGGAGCTACCCACCCTGTCTGCTTCAGTGTGAGTCTGTCGATCATTTTTTACGAATAAAACTACCTGCAGTGTCTAGCAGTACATGTAAACACTGTGTCATCTGGATTTGTCTTGAATGTCCAGAAAAATAACTTTTATCCATATGCAAAATAGACCCAAAGTGCCCAGTAGTGATGAAAAGCAGGGGCGATATTCCTATACGCAATATTCAGTAGAATATTCGTCATATATTCTCGAATTCGAGATTATTTTCTTGATTGCGAAAAATCGGCAATGTAATATTCATGTAATGTGCGCGAAATACAGGCGTGGGTCACTATAGCTATATTTTTCAAGCTGCTAGAAGTCTCCTGAGACTGGAAAAAATGGTTGGCACGGCAGAACATTACAATAGCTTTATATGCAGATAGAGTGCTCCAATATATTCGCAATTGCGAAATTGCCACTAATGATGCAAATATTTTGGCGTAATATGTGCAATTTCACATTTTAACAGGTCTGACTACATATTAGTGATTGGTGCACTAAGTATTATTGTGAACTTGTGACATCACAGCACTATGTAGCATACATACATACATACAGCTCTATGTATGTAGCATGTATGTGTAGAAAGCGGAACCAGCTATACTATATCAGTATCTAACCTGCACTGACTATCTGCCATTAACTATTCATATTATATATATAAGCTAACTAACTAACTACCTACCTAATGTCATGACACAGGAAAGCAGAGAGCACAGCAATAACACTACTGTCTCTCTCAGATCTGCAAAATACTGCATACAGTGGCTGCTGGGGAAGTTCTTATATACTAAAGGAGTAGGCAACTTTCCTATTGGTTGCTAGGGATGTTGCTAAGCTCAGACAAAGACATTGCAGCCTTCTCATTGGTCCACAAGCAAGAAGGGAGGTTACTGATTAAAAAAGAATCTAGTATATTCGAAAGTACGAATATATATCACTATATTCTAAATATTTACAAATTCTCGGAGTGCCGATATTCGCAATTAATATTTGCGATTCAAATATTGGTGCCCAACACTAGTGCCCAGCTGGGCAGGCTTTCCCTTTCAAAGTGCTCAACCCATCCTTTTAGTGACCTTGAGCCCTCCATTTCATTAAACCCCCAGGGAAGGATTAAAAATGAGAAGATATTTTTCTAATCTTCTGTTGTCTAAACCTGGGGTGCATCCTAGTTCCAAACATATAGTATGTAGAAATCTGTGCATGTTCCCTGCTGTGAAAACATCCTCCTGTCCTGATAAATTAAACAGGTCTGTATTTCTGCCTATGCAATGTTCTGGTCCCAGGGAAACCTGTCCATAGTGGCCTCCATTTAACTGCATGGCATTGCACTTGCACTAGTTTTGGAGGCCACTGTTGGATCAGGTCACACAACCCTCCATCAATGGCCATGTTGGGACCAGCACGCCACATATCTAGGGATGCGGACCTGTGTAAACCATTGGACAGCTATTTTCATTGCTAGGAACTGGTGCAGATGCTCTCCATCCATTATAATAGTAAGTTGCTTTATGTGCTTCCAGCACTTTTTGAAAAATAGCTAAAGGGTAGACAACCACATTAAAGGGTTTTGGAAAGTTTTAAAATTTAGCATAAAATTAGGGAATGTGACAAAATAAACAATAACAAATTTCAAAGTTCCAGGAGGTATTCATAGACCACTTCCCTGCCATCTTGCTTGAGAAAGGGCGGCATTCCACCAAAACGCCGCTACAGTGCATGCAGACTTTTGTAAGCTATAAATAGAAAAATAATTGTTATCCCGGCTGTTTCCAGCACTGCTACTCCAGTCCTTACCTCCAATCTGCGTTTACATGGTTGCAGCAGTGATGTAGCACTATACCGCACATGACTAGTGATTAGCAGCAGGGGCAATATTCGAATTTGCGATATTTCGCAAATAACTTGTAGAATATTTGTCATATATTCGCGAATTCGAGAATTCGCTATTATTTTCTTGATTGCGAAAATCGGCAAAGTAATATTCACGCAATGCGTGTGCAATACAGGCGTGGGTCGCTTTTGCTACATTTTCCAAGCTGCTAGAAGTTTCCTGAGACTGGAGAAAATGGTTGGCACGGCAGAACATTAAAAATGGCTTTATATGCAGTTAGAGTGCTGCAATATATTCGCGATTGCGCTAATCGTCACTAATGATGCAAATATTTTGGCGCAATACCTGACACTTCACATTTCAGCAGGTCTCCATGTATGTATGGACACCAAAACACACTACCTAACACACTGCACTGCAACAGCTACACTATATCAGGATATAACCTACACTGACTATCTCCCACTAACTATTTTTATTATATCTATAAGCTATCTAACTATCTATCTAATGTAGTGTGGAAAGCACAGAGCACAGCACTGACACTGCTGTCTCTCTCTCAGAACTTAAAAAAACTGTAGAAAATGGCTGCTGGGGAGGTTCTTATATAGTACGGGTTAGGCAACTTTCCTATTGGTTGCTAGGGATGTTGCTAAGCTCAGACAAAGACATTGCAGCCTTCTCATTGGCCCACAAGCAAAAAGGGAGGTTACTGATTAAAAAAAATAGAATATTCAAAATTACGAATATATAGCACTATATTCTAAATATTCGCAAATAAGTGACGATATTCGCAAGTAATATTCGCTATTCGAATATTCACGGCCAACACTACACATGACTGCTGCAGCCAATCACTGTCCTCAGTGGTCTTGTGCCATATACAACTGAGACCAGTGATTAGTTGATCAGTGATCCAATCTTTTATTATTTTATCACATTTAAGGCCTTTGGGGACCTTTGGAAATAAACTGGACAACTCTTTTAATACATTTTATCCTTACAATTACACCACTGTAGACATTTTTAGGATTTGTGATGATTGGCCAAATTTTTTCCATGAGATTGAGATCCGGAGAATTTATTGGCAATATACACCTAAAATCAGACCTCCCAAGTGTCCCACTTTTGGAGGGACAGTCCCTCTTTTTGACTCAAGTCCCTCTGCCCTCTTTGCTCTTCACATATCCCTCTTTTTGTTCTGAAGTATAGATACAATATTGATCCAGAAAATGCTTGTCTCATTCCTCTCTGTATTTAACCCCTTCCCAACACATGACTATTACATCATGGAAGCCACTGCGTTCCCGCAATTTGATGTAATAGTGATCAGGCGGGCACTGGAGCAGTGCGAGCCCGATCACTGCAGGGATCCATCAGTCCCTGGTAGCTGGGCCTCTGCTGTATCCGCTGTAAAAGCCGATGCTGGCGGATTAACGCCTTCTATGCTGCGGTCTGCGCTGACCGCAACATAGAAGGGGTTTGTGTCAGGTGAGGGACTGCATCAAGTCCCTGCGCTGCTGTGGTGGTGACTCGATGTGTCAGAAGGCAGCCCGATGCCATGCAGAGGCTGCCCAATGCCTTGCAGGGCATCGGGACCTGCCTTCTATGGGTGCCGAGGAGATCCAGCCTCAGGCTGGGTCTCCTAGGCAACCTGTTAGTGTATGACTCAGTGTCATACAGTAACAGGCAATGCATTACAATACAGATGTATTGTAATGCATTGCATAGGGGATCAGACCCCCAAAAGTGAAATTCAGAAATAAAGTAAAGAAAAAAAAGTAATGGTATCAAGAAAACCGACACCTCATTCCGCAAAAAATGAGCCCCTACCTAAGACAATCATCCAAAAAATAAAAAAATATAGCAGAACATCGAGACACTAAAACATATTTTTTTTGTTTCAAAACTGCAATTATACATATTAGGTATTGCCACATCTGTAACAACCAGCTTTATAAAAATATCACATGACTTAACCCCTCAGTTGAACACCCTAAAAAAAAAAAAAACACTAAAACATCATTATTTTGTTTTAAAAATGCTATTATTGTGTATAACTTTAATAAATAAGAAAAAGTAGACATATTAAGTATTAACACGCCTGTAACGATCTGCGCTATGGAAATATCACATGACCTAACCCCTCAGGTGAACGCTGGAAAAATAAATAAAAACTGCTCCAAATAATCAGGAGTGTAGCGAGGAAGCACTTAAAAGCGGAAAAAAATAGAACAAAAAACTAATAAAAACTAGAGAGCGAGAGATTAATCGCCAAAACTAACCCTAAAATGTTCTTCAATTATATAAATGTTAAAAAGTATAAATCTGAAGGTGTTGGCCCTTTAAAGAATAATGAGGGGTAAGTTGCAGAGAGCGACGAGGAGAAAGCGAAGCTGTTAAATATTTTTTTCTCCAATGTATTCAGTGAGGAAAATAAACTGTCTGATAAAATTCTGAATGTAAAGATAAATCCCCCACTAAAAGTGTCCTTTTTGACCCAAGAAGAAATACAGCAATATTAGATTAAAATAGACAAGTCGCCAGGACCGGATGGCATACACCCCCACATCTTAAGAGAATTTCAGTAATGTCTTAGCCAGACCCTTATTTCTGATATTTACGGGCTCTATACTGACAGGGAATGTTCCACAGGATTGGCGCATAGCAAATGTGGTGCCAATATTAAAAAAGGGTCCAAAAACAGGAAATAAGCAAATAACGCCAAAGCAGCATGGCTTCGTGAGGGATCGGTCATGTCAAACTAGTTTAATCAGCTTCTATGAGGAGGTAAGTTCTAGACTTGACAGAGGCGAATCAATCGATGTCGTATATCTGGACTTCTCCAAAGCATTGGACACTGTACCTCAAAAAAGGTTAGTATATAAAATAAGAATGCTCGGACTGGAAGAAAATGTCTGTAAGTGGGAAGTAACTGGCTGAGTGATAGAAAACAGAGGGTGTTTATTTAAGGTACACACTCAGATTGGGTCACTGGCACTAGTGGGGTACCTCAAGGGTCAGTATTGGGCCCTATTGTCTTTTTTATATTTATTAATGATCTTGTAGAAGGCCTGCACAGTAAAATATCTATTTTTGCTGATGACACTAAACTGTGTAAAGTAATTAACATTGAAGAGGACAATATACTGCTACAGAGGGATCTGGATAGATTGGAGGCTTTTTTTCCCCCCAAAAATGCTTTATCATGTAAAACTGAAACAAGCAAACATAGAAAGTAGACACATATTAATATTATTGCGTCTGTAGTAAGCTGCTTTATAACCAAGAAATTAGTTAGATCCCCAAAGAGATCAAATGTAGATTGTATAGCTAAGAAAGCTACATCCGGATTTGTTAACCCCACCAAGTCCCAAGTTTTAAATGTGTCACTGGACATTCAGTCCCAGAAGAGACTGGAGCTCAATACCCCGTAATAGTTGTCTGCTTCGAATCTGAAGTTTTTGGGCCTCAAGCTAACATCTGACCCCACTCGACTATACGAAACAAATTTCCAAGACTTACCAGACGATTTCAGACGCTTATTAGATTCTTGGTAAATGTTTATCTCTTACCCTGAGAATCTCAACGTGCTTGAGACTGCAGGAAAATTATTTTAAAATACTCACCAGATGGTCCTATACGCCAGTTGTTCTACACAACATGTATCCTGAAGTCAGTGAAATCTGCTGGAGATGTAACAAAGAAATATGCACATTCTTATATATCTGGTGGCACTGTGAAATAATTGCAGAATATTGGGAACGGATAAATTTGGCAGTCACGGAGGTCTGTAAGGTCGAGGTTTTGCCCTCTCCGCATTTATGTCTATTAAACTTATTGGACCAGATAAAATGCTCTTCCTTCACCAAAAGACTTATTACTCACCTTCTGGCATCAGCAAGGATTTTAGTTGCTGCTCAATGGAGGAAAACTACTCCTCCATCCTTGGAACACTGGGAGCTTAGATGTGATGACATATATAGGATGGAACAGATCGTGGGTTGGGAGAATAGACGCACTCCTGTGTTCAAAAAAACTTGGGGTCTCCGGGAAGCTCAGAGAGGTTTTCATTTGTCTCAGTGATTTTCTTCCATTCACCCTTTCTGGGCTTGAGAGAACAATGAGATAACCACTCATACTTGTGTCGAGGCAGCTGTTGCTTTATGCACAGAAAGCACAGAAAAGCATAGTAAATATGTGGTTGGAAACAAACTGTTTAAGATTGATAGACAAAACCTGCACTGTGGTGTAAAATATGTGCCCATTAATGGCATATCCATACCAAAAATGTCACATCCGAAATGAGCAGAGCTCGCTTACTTGGCTATTTTCTTAAGCCCCTCTAAAGTGAAAAGAGAGAGCAGTGCAACGTCGGCCACCTCCCCCTTTCCTGGCTGTGTGTGACAGGGTCCCGTTCTTGAGACAGCAGCAGGTCTCAGAGGTAGGAACCCAGAGGTAAGACACTGTAGCCTGGGGATGTGCCATACATTTCCAGATAGAACAAGCCCTTTAATAACAGAGGACACAGCACCCTCTAAGCAGATCCAGGAAAAAATAGCCCCCGGACACATGGGGGGGACACATGGCATTACTGTCATTAGCCAGCTGACCTTAGGTTGACCACTTGGCTGGCTTTATGCCTATGTTAGTCAGGGGTTGGCTAGAGGCTAGAGGAGGAATGGCTCCCTACCGATTTTGTGGGATCACTGGGCAGATTTGATTTGTCCAATGATCATGTTTTGATTGGTGTATTATGGTCCTATAGGATCTCTAGGGTCCTGGCATATTTGACTGGACCCTGGTGATAGTTTTTGATTGGCTAGGCGGGGGCTGAGTTGGGGATAAAAGGGCAGGGTCTGCGGGCCGCGGCGCTGTTCACCTTGAACTCCACCTGTGATCTGGGACCGTCCGTGCAACTTGTTTTCTACCTTCTTATGATGGATGCCCTTTTAGAGGAATTTGTGCGCTGCTGAAGATGATGCCCCAGCATGGATCCGGGAGTGTTTGCTGTGGGTCCGGAATTCGTCAAGTCAGTTGCCTGCAGTTACCCTGAGCGTTCTGGTGCCGAGTGATGTCCAGGACTTTGTTGGTGGTGTTCCGGCAGGAGCAGTGGAGCCTTCGGTGTCGGCTGGCATGCTGGAAGAGGACGGAGCATTTGGCTTCTGGACAGGCGTCTTCACGATAGAACGGACCGACACCAGGAGGATCGTCAGAAGTCGTCATGCCAGGTGCTGCAGCCTCTCTACCTGGATCAAGCAGGTTATCGGGTGAGTGGTCTGCAATGCAGCTGGCTCCAGTGATTTCCTCCTTAGCACAGGTTTTATCTTCTTTGGAGGGGCTGGTATCTAGCTTTTTGCATTTTTGCTTGTGTGCTAGTGTTTTGGGGGAAAAACAGCCGTAAAAATGTTCTGGTTTGTTTCAACATGTTGATATAGTATTGGAAGCATATAGGAGTTTTGGTGGCTTAGGATGGTATCATTATGATGAGAATTTTAGACAGAAAGTGGCGGTTTATCCCCAATTGCGTTGGGGTACTAAGGACGTGGGTCCCTGGTTGAACCTGTTGATTCCATAAAAACCGCCGGTGGTTAATCCAAAGGTTACTGCTAGTACGAGTATGATGAAGCGTGGGTTATGTTTCGCATTTAATGAGTCACAATGTAAGTGGCCTGCCAGCTGCAGATATAAGCATGAATGTGCATTTTGCGGGGCAGGTCACCCAATGTCAAGATGTTTTAAGAAGGCGAATTTCGTCTTAAAAGCATCTCACGGCGAAGGAGTTTCTTCTTAAAAGCATTGACGCCAGTAAAGTTGGAGAAAATGGTGCGGTGGCTAGGCAAGTATCCAAACAAACAGATAGCTGAGCTGTTGGTTTCAGGTTTTGCTGATGGTTTTGTGCTGCCGCCGTTTTCAGGTAGTGGATGTGTAATGGTTAAGAATTTGCCGTCGGTTCGGCAATATCCACATATTGTTGATTTTACGTTGAAGGCTGAGATTTCTGCGGGTAGGTTTGAGGGTCACTTTGAGGAGCCACCCTATGAGACTTTTCGTTTGTCTCCTCTGGGGGTGGTGCCAAAAAAGGAGCCCAATTCCTTTCGGATAATTCATCACCTCTCTTATCCGTTTGGGAAGTCATTAAATGATGAGATTGATAGTTCTTTATCTAGGGTGTGTTATTCTACTTTTGATGCTGCGGTCTCATTGGTAAAATCATTTGGGGTTGGGGCTCTTGGCAAAGGCAGATATGAAATCTGTGTTTTGCCTGTTGCCAATACACCCAGTGGCTTTTAATTCTCTGGGTTTTCATTTTGATGGGAAATTTTATTTTGATATGTGCCTGCCTATGGGGTGTTTTTAGAATTGGTGGTGTCAATGCGGGTTATAAGGGGTGGTTTAGTTCATTATTTGGATGATTTTCTTTTTGTGGGTCTGGCAGGGTAATCAGCTTGTTTTGACGTGTTGGAAGGTTTCTTTTCGGTTTGTGCTGAGTTTGGTGTTCCGTTAGCTGTTGAAAAGACAGTTTTTCCTATTTGTTGTATTGAATATTTGGGTATTATTATAGATTCAGAAGTTGGGGAAGTTAGGTTTCCGTTGCAAAAAATTCAGAAAGCATTTGGTTTGATTCTAGGGTTTTTGGTTTGTCGATCGGTTACGGTGAGGGAGATTCAGTCATTGTTAGGTTTTATTGTAGAGTGATGCCGATGGGTCGCATTTTTTCTTGGCAATTATCCTTGAGGAGCTTTCATGTTGAATAGGGACATAAAAAGATGAACTGGTGGTATGGTTGGAATTTCTCAGGGGTTTTAATGGTCGGTCTATGTGGCAGGAGGAGTTTGTAAATGCCCCTCAGCTTAACTTGTTTACAGATGCAGCAGGTGGGGGATTTGGGGCATTTTGGAACGGACATTGGTGTGCAGGTCATGGGTTAGGAACGCAGTGTTATCTAATATGGTGTTGTTGGAGCTTTTTCCGGTGGTGGTAGCGTTGGCATTGTGGGATCGTTTCTTTCAGAATAAAAGGATTAGGTTGCATACAGATAATAAGGGAGTGATGTTCGCAATTAACTGTTTATCTTCTAAGAGTTTGGTAGTGGTGAAGTTGTTAAGTCATTTATGTTTACATCTGAATATCTAGATTAAGGCGGTGCATATTCCTGGCGTTAATAATGATGTTGCTGATGCGTTATCCTGTTTACAGATGCAGAGGTTCTACAACTTGGTTCCGTCGGCAGATGCTTGCGGGAGTCCATGTCCAGAGCACCTATGGGGGTTGATTTGGCAGTAGCTATGGATCTGCTGATCCGTTCAGTGGATGGAGCTACTTGGAGGAGTTATCTGTCGTCATGGCAGCATTGGGAACGTTTCATGGGTAATATTTCTTTGTTGCCTCTTGAGTTTACCGATTCTGTTGCAATGGCGTTTTGTTTGGGTTTGGTTGAGGAGAATTTAGCTTATAGTTCAATCTGCAGGGTTCTGGCCGGGGTATCATTTTTTCTTAGAATATTTGGCATTAAGGCATTGAATGATTGTTTTTTGGTTAGGCAGCTGTTGAAGGGTTATAAAGCTAAGGGATGCGTGCAAGATATTAGATGTGCTATCTCGCCTGATTTATTGGTAAGGTTGTGTAAGATTTCTGTGTCGGTGTGTTTTGATGGTTTTGAATCTTTGCTATTTAGGACTGCGTTCGTTGTGATATTTTTTGCGTCTCTGAGAATCGGTGAGCTGTTGCCGCGGTCGAGGGCTGGGCGAGGTGGATTAGCTTTGAGAGATGTGGTCATTAAGGAGGCTGAGGTGTTAATTTTTATTGAAAGATCTAAGACAGATCAGGTGGGGAAAGGTTGCCGCTTGCAGTTAGGTGCTATTGACGAAAAACGGATTTGCCTGGCGGAAGCGGTAAGGGCTTATTTAGCGTGTCATCCTGGTAGGAATGAGATATTTTTCCTGGTGCACCAAGATTTGTCACCATTGTCGCAGTTTAAGTTTCGGGCGGTTTTGGCAAAGTGTCTGACAGCTTTGGGTATGAATGTGAGGTATTTTTTTACATGAATCAGTGATAAAGCGTATAGGCTGATGGTCGTCTAAGAGATATAAACTTTATGTAAGGCCGCATTTGTTGGTTGATTAATGTTTTGTGTTTTAGTTGCAGGTCTTTCAGTGTGGATTCTGGGTCTCTCCTATGTGCACTGGGCGAGTAGGAGGGCTGCAGACAGTTGTTATGGATTGAATTTGTCTCTGCAAGAAGCTGCAGTTAAGTTACACTGGAGCGGGGTCTGTGGACTTCAGTAGTCAGGTTTGTTGGAGTTAGTGTTGTATTGGCATGATTTTCTTCCCCTTCCAGATATTAGTATATCAGCCCACAGTATACAGCACCCCACAGTATGCAGTATAGCACCCCACACTATACAGTACCCCACAGTATATAGTAGAGCAGTATAGCAGCCCACAGTATACAGCACTACACAGTATGCAGTATAGCACCCCATACTATACAGTACCCCTCAGTATATAGTAGAGCAGTATAGCAGCCCACAGTATACACCTAGCAGTATACAGTAGAGCAGTATAGCACCTCACCGTATAAAGCACCCCAAACTATACACGATACAGCACCCCACACTATACAGCCCCCCACACTATACAGTACAGCAGTATAGCACTCCACAATATACAGCACCCACAGTATACAGTTTACAGCCCCCCACAGTATATAGCCCACCACAGTATACAGTACGGCAGAATAGCACTCCACAATATACAGCACCCACAGTATACAGTATACAGCTCCCCCACAGTATACAGTACGGCAGTAAAGCACTCCACAATATACAGCACCCACAGTATACAGTATACAGCCCCCCACAGTATACAGTACAGCAGTATAGCACTCCACAATATACATCACCCACAGTATACAGCCCCCCACATTATACAGTACAGCAATATAGCACTCCACAATATACAGCACCCACAGTATACAGTATACAGCCCCCCACAGTATACACCCCCCCCACAGTATACAGGCCCCCACAGTATGCAGGCCCCCACACTATACAGGCCCCCACACTATACAGCCCCCCCAACCTATACAGCACCCCACTATACAGTAGTTTACAGTATATTAGCATAACAGCCCCTGTCACCTTTTTCTGATGTAATCTTCACAAAAAAAGCTCCACAGTTAAGGCAAACTTCTACAGCAAAAATCCTGGTAAAAAGGACCTTGATGACCTCATAGCCATGTGACCAGTAATATTGCTAGGTTACTGGTCACATGGTGATGATGTCATCTAAGGTCCTAGAATATCACAGCTCTCACAGTACGCTGCCTGGAGTGCCGCCAGGCATGGCATGGCAGCACCCCCTGTGTAGCGGACAGTCTAACACCCGGGGCAGTGGCTAGCAGGGCTCAAGAGGCAGCTGCCTTGGGCCCCCCAGGAGCAACTGGGCTCAGGGCAGCTGCCCCTTTTGCCCCTTGTTAAATACGGCCCTGGTGGCAACGACATCAGGAAGGAAGACACAATGCAGCTGATCTTTGAGATGAAGAAATCTATGTTGGAATTGCACCGTTTTTTTCCTTTTACTAGGTTAATCTTTTCGGAAGTGATTCCTAGGAGGTGCTGGAGGATTTCGCCTTTACAGAAGTTTAAGGATAAGGTTAGGAAGCGGGTGAACAGGGTAATGTCCTGCTTTATGCCATTGGTAGTTTTTTTTTTCTTTCAGGCATGTAGATCTTGAGAGTGGAGAGGCCGGTCTGTTTTTTGATGATGGGGTGCATTTATCTGATATTGGTTACAATATTTTTAATTTAGGTCTACAGGCTATAGTGGAAATAGCTGTAGGCGGGATGGGGTCCTTGCGGCTTTGTTGATAGTCGTCCCGCTATGGGATGGACTTGGTTTATGTATATTTATTTGTTTAACTGCAGTGAGCCAGAGTCTATGACTGGCTTGTTATTTATTGTTGTATTTTATAAAGGTTTTAAATAGTTAATAAACAGGCTTTGGCCTTTACCTCCACTCTCTGACTGGTGTTATTTTTTATCATTATGGGTAATTGGCAATGTATAGGTATGTTTCTAGGTTTAAAGGGCGTTATATGACATGTATTGCCATGAATAGCCCCAGGACAATTAGGAGGGGGACACATGGCATTACTGTCATTAGCCAGCTGTCCTTAGGTTGACCCCTTGGCTGGCTTTATGTCTTTGTTAGTCAGGGGTTGGCTAGAGGAGCTGGTTTTTGGTGGGAATGGCTTCCTGATGATTTTGTGGGATCACTGGGCAGAATTGATTTGCCAAGTGATCATGTTTTGATTAGTCGATTGTGGCCCTATAGGATCTCTAGGGTCCTGGTGTATTTGCCTGGACCCTGGCAATAGTTTTTAATTGGCTAAGGGCTGAGTAGGGGATAAAAGGATAGGGTCCGCGGGCCGCGGTGCCTGTCACCTTGACCCCCACCTTTGATTTGGGACCGTCCGTGGGCCCCCCCCTCCCGCCCGGAAGGACATCGTAGATTGGTTGGTGGTTATTTTTAGGAGGTGGATTGGGTTAAGTGAGAAATAGAAAGGACATGGAAAGAGGCAGAAGTTAGTGTTTACTGTTATGAATTAGGTAATGTTGATAGTCGTCCCGCTATGGGATGGACTTGGTTTATGTATATTTATTTGTTTAACTGCAGTGAGCTCGAGTCTATGACTGCGTTTGTTATTTATTGTTGTATTTTATAAAGGTTTTAAATAGTTAATAAACAGGCTTTGGCCTTTACCTCCACTCTCTGACTGGTGTTATTTTTTATCATTATGGGTAATTGGTAATGTATAGGTATGTTACAAGGTTTAAAGGGCGTTATAGGACATGTATTGCCATGTCAGCTTCATTATGTTGTAGGCATACACACGTGCACTACTAGTCCTGGCTGCTATGGCATGGCCACGTGGAGAAGATTGTCCAACATGGAATTTTTACTGCAGATTTTGCTGACATTCCACAGTGGATTACGGGGCGGATTTACCAAAGCTCTAACCCTACCCACTGCAAACGGTGAAATATATAGTGGAAATCTGTAGCATAAATTAATCCAATGAGATTCCATCTTTCATTTTGGACAGTTCTTTTGGAAAATGAAATGAGGAATCTGATTGGTTGCTATGGATAACTAAGCCAGTTCTACTTTACACCAGTTTGATAAATGACCCCCTTAATTCTTCTCTATACCAATCCCGATTTCTATTCGTCTTGAATGTGTACTCTTGGTGGAAGCTTCCATGATGATTTTTTTTAGATGAGGTACTGGTCATTTCACTGACAAGGTATAAGGAATTGGTTATGCTAAAATCTTGTTAATGTGATAGTTTGGTAGATCGCTACTTATTAGCACCAAAAGAAAAGTCCACTGGAATCTGTGTAAATTCAGATGTAGCAAATGACTTGAGGGCATGAATGTGCATATTACACCTCAAAACTGTCATTACACTCACTAACTTACTATTGTTAGGGCAGCTTTTAAATGCCATAGTGATTAGGGGCCTTTCTAGTGACAAGTACATTGTAGGGTCTCCAGTCAGTCAAGAAAGGGTTAATACTTGGGACCACTGTGCCTGACTTCATAGTTAAAGTGAATAAGGTAGGTATCAGTAATAAGCCCCTGTAGTAACTATGGTAACTGTTCTGCTGATGTCATAGATGCATAAGTCTATGACATAAAGAACCCACAGACGAAGGTTCCATAACAGAAGGACAAACGGCCATATGCAGAGCCATGCTTGATGTGTCTGGAGACCTGGAGCTTCAGCCTCTGTAGAGGGAGGAAGGGGATGCCCGCCTAGCCAACCAGATCATCCCTATTGGCCTAGCCAGCCAGATCAGCCCAATCCACCTAGCCAGTCAGATCCTCCAAATTAGCCCTAGCCATCAACGGGATGACAGATGATGCAGCCAGATCTCCCTCACATCCAGCGCCAGCTGCAGAACCTTTATGTGTAAGGCCAGGAGTGGTCGAATTTGGCTATCTCCGTAAGAGGCTCACACAGAGTATTTAATATTGTGCAACTGCTTACTTGGGTGGTATTGCTTGGGAGTGAGGGTCCATTAAATATTGCATAGCGACAAAGCCAAATATCCAGTGGTGCGTTTTTAAACCTGTGCAGCAAGAGGATGGAGCAGAGATGACAAGCTTTTCAGCAATGACAAATTTGTAGTATCCCCACTGAGGGGACAGCAGGAGATGCCAGTGATGGAGAGGCAGACACGTGGGTCCTCTGGGGCTGGACGTTGGGTAAGGTGCCCTTGGTGTTGTGGTTTAACGTGCCTATAGCTAGGTCCCTTAAGGTTCGTGACGCCAGTGCCGGTAACGGTGGTACATCGATTGACAGTGGGAATAATGGCGGTGCAGACACTTGAGGTGAAACAGAACTTTTCTTTACTGAACAATTGAAACGTTCACGCTCCTTGTAGTTCCACAGAAGACAATTGGTACACAGCAGGCTTTACAGTACATAGGCAGGTATTTCTTGGCAAGGTATACAGAGGGTTAATCAGAACTCACAATACAGGCTGAACTCCACAGATTCCTGACTGGTAAAACGTCCAAGGCCCGTATGCCCTATTGCTGGCTTTATCCTTGGGGAATATTATAGTACCTCCTCTGGTTTTCTATAGTACCTCTTGCACTGACTTTTCCTTTCTCTGCCTCTCAGCTTTGCTTCTAAATGGTTTCTGGTGATGGCACTGCTGGTTCTCCTGCTACAGAGCAGGGTACTCCTCAGACTCCCAGGTCTGGACTGACTTTCACAGACTCGTGGCCTGGACTCAACTTCACAGGCTCATGGCCTGGACTAGACTTCACAAGCACATGGCCTGGACTCAACTAACCTTTCCCTGACTGGGCTTAAATATATAAACTAGGGCTCCCTAGCTCCCTCTACTGACCTAGAGCAGGAATGACAGCAGTCCCGTACATAGCAATACATTCACAGTAACAGGGTTTCTCAGTGTGCAATAAAAGTACATACCAATCTCCCCACAGGTGGGGGGAACAACGTGACCCTTGTGACCCATCTGTAGTGCCCACTATCACGGAGTGGGACACTACAAATTTATCAAAAAGGAAACAAAGTTGATGTGCAGCGCCCCGGCTCATAAGAAAGGCACCAGGTGAGGAGAGAGGAGAGGGTAGGAGCGGTGACTGAGGAAGTGAGGGTGGCTGTAGTCCTCAAGGTGCCTAACACTGTTAGTCTGTGGCTTAATTTTCCAGCTGAGTGCATAATCTTTAACACTGGTAGTTGAACAGACATGGCCGCTCATTGTGTCCTGACCACAGTTCCATGGCCCCGGGTAGCGACCTCCCATTGTTACGTGGACCTCCAACCTATCAGACGTCAGTCATGCCGAGATGACTGCTTCATATTCCTCCCTGGGGCTTAAATGGTTTGTTTAGGTGCTATATATTGATGAGCTATCCACAGAATAGGTCATCAATATCTGAGCGTTGGGGGTCCGAAACCAGACAACCTGGCCAATCAGCTGTTTGAAGAGTAGACGATGCTCCACTGCCCGTGGTCTCGAAGTGAAGTGTAATCACAAGTATTCGCTCCATTCACTTGAATGCTGCCACTGCAAAGGAGACGCCGCCGAGTGTAATGAAGAGGAAGCAGCGCTCACATGAAGCGTCACCTCTTCAAACCGCTGATCGGCTGGGTTGTCAGACCCCCGCCCATCAGATTTTGATGACCTCTCCTGAGGATAGGTCATCAATATATTCCTTCTGCACAAACTCTGTAATCTTCTTCTGGAAATTTAATGGGACCCTAGCAGTCACTGAGCCCAGAGTTCCTTGTCTCCCGGAACCAGTGTCTCTTTTCCCCCCAGTGACCCCGAACGCGTAGTGATTGGACCATGGAGTGGCGCGGTGCTCGGGAACTGTTTCCTCACAGCAGGGAACATGCTGATTTTTAATTCAAGCTCCAAGAGGTAAGGTTCTATTTTGCCATCAGAGGAGGAAGGCTTAAATTTCTCCCTTATAGAGCATCAGCAGACAATGTGTCTAGGCCAGAGTTTCGCAGCCTTGGGTTCCAAACTGCGGCTTTACCAATGCCTGGATCTTGGTTCCTAGAGTTCGTAGAAGGAAAAAGCAGGAGGTAGGCTGCCGATCCATCTCAGCAGGGGCCACACAAGTAACCTTACTACCATTTTTGGTACTGTGTCAATTCACTTGAAGACCACTGGCTGGGATGCCCAACTTTCTGCCTGGCACTCAAGGACTCGACTTTGGGCTTAGTTACCCCACAATAGGCTTAATATTCCTCCCAGAAGCTCAATCTTCCTTCCTGGGGCTTCATCTCCACCCTGGAAAGTTCACCAGTAATGACAGTAAAATCTGTCATTCTGCACAATCCACCTTTCCCCATCCTCATGCCACATTCACATCAGCCAGTTGTGCTCACCCAGGTGCTCTTGCTCTACAGGCACATCAGATATACCAAGTGAACTGACATTCAGGCTTTCTCAGACTGCACCCAAATATTCCAAAGAGAACCAGGAACTTTTCCATCACTCTCTCAGAGTATTTGACTGGCCAGGTGTAGCACTTATTGCCCTATTATTTTTTTATGCCTTTAATAAGGCCTGAGGGCATCATTGTACATATTACACACCAATTCTGTAGAAACACTCACCAACTTCCGTTTGCTAGTCATCTTTTAAATGCCCAATTGATAAGGGCCTGTCTAGTAACGAGTGCATATTAGAGGCTTTTGTAGACCCACCGAAACCCACACATGGGGGAATTTGTTAGGGCAAGAAGAATTTCCAGTGAAGAGACTGCATTTGAAAGGAAATGTGAACACATGAGAATCAGATTGATAACCGTGGGTATAATGTCAATCATTTAAGTTCGGCCAAAGAAAGGGCTGCTGCTTGAAGAACCCGTGTCACACAAAATATATTCTAGTTTTCAAACCAGCACCTACCTAAATCTGAATTCTTTTGTAATTGCAAGTAATTAAAAATTTAGGATAGCCACTGAGTTATTCAATAAAATGTATCTGTATAGTGCCACCTTCTGTTTGTTTTTCTTATTTCTTTGACCTGCTCACTGAGATGGCCACACATGCTTAGTTTCATTCTTCAACTGCCCCTTAGCTATGATAGGGAGAGCATGGTCACGCCCCCTTAGCTGCAGCAGAAAAGACACTCCCTTTGAGCTGCCAGCTTGATATAAGTCTAGCAGAGCAATGAATGGGGAGATCTCTGGATACATGTGTAGCATCCCAAGTCAGGGGAGTGTGAGGGACTGACCTGGGGAATGCCAGTGATGGAGAGGCTGGCACGTGGATCCTCTGGGGCACTCTCTGGGTTCTTGAGGGACACAGCCAGGTGTAGTGTGAGGTGCCCTTGGTGTTTGTAGATTAACGTGCCTGTGGCTGTGTGTCCCTGATGTCCGTGACGCCAGTGGCGGTAACGGTGGCACACCGATTTGATAGGAGGAATAATTGAGGTGCAGGCTTGAATAGTAAACCAGAACTTCACTTTACTGAACAGTAATAAACAGCATACACTCTCTTGACAGTTCCTCAGAAGACGATTGGTTTCCGCAAGCTTTAAGTTACAGTACATTAATGGCAGGCTTATATTTAGCAAGGTGATCACAGAGGGTTAAAGCAGGACTTGCAGTACAGGCGGCTTGCACACTATTCCTGACTGATCCTGACTAGGAATATATTCTTCTCCAAGGCCCCAATGCCCTCTCTCGGCTTATATCCTTGGGATAACAATTACTGAGTACCTCCTCTGGTATTTGTAGTACCTCCGGCTTTCTGGAATTCTTTGCTCTGCCTTCCCTCAGCTCACGCATGCTGGTGACCAGTGACGTTCCTGCAGGGATCCTTATCCTGTTTGCAGCTTGACTAAGGAGGCAACAGTTCTCCACTAGTCCTAGGGTCTGGACTGCTCCTCCCAGGGAATGACTTTTCCTAGGCTGGACCCTCTCCGGCTATAGGGCCTGGGCTGACTTCAGCAGGCTCAGGACCTGAACACTGAACACCTTCACAGGCTCATGGCCTGGACTGTACTCCCTCTAGTGGCTATAGCTGAGATGACACCCCTAGCAGGCCTGCACAATGGCACACAATAGCAGTAACAGGGTGATAGGATATAAATAGGCATTACATTACATAGCATTCACTGAAAATGACATTCACCAATCTCCCCACAGAAGAGGGGAACGACAGCACCCAAGTGACCCTTCTGTAGTGTCGGGCATCACAACTCCCGTACACTAAACATGTGAGGTGCAGGGCTGGATCTAGCTTTGTTAGAAAGAGGTTGTCATATACTATATGATGTCTGATTTTCATTTTTTACATTAGTCATGGGGTAATCCCTTTAAGGATAATAAAACATTTCTACAGAATTTAAAAAAGTAAATGGTGGCATGCACTTGGCCGGGATCCGGCTTTTGCGATTCCACCAATTATGGACCATAAAACACTTACGACCGTGTACTTGAGCACTAATACACGGTCCTAGCATGGACTTATAGTCCCAGCCAAGATGATGCTTCTGATGACTGGTCCAATTACCAAACGGGAAAACCCAGTGTGACCAGTAGTGTACACTTAGCTATGGGATGTGATGAACAAGGTCTATCAAGGACAGAACACACAGACCAGTTAAGATTTTTTTTATTTTTATTTTTATTTTTATTTTTAAAGTTAATATGGTGTTAATGGGTAAGATGAAGACCATGATGTTATTGGTCTTTTTGGCCATGATGTTTCTAGCCTTCTTGACCTTGATGTTAGTGGTCTACTTGGCCATGATGTTATTGACCTCTTTGACCATGATGTTTTTAGTCTTTTTGGATAGAAAAAGATGGTGGATGAGCGGCTTTCTGAAGGAGAGCTTTAAGAGATGGTGCGTATATATCTAATGTCCTGGGGTGTGGTCGAAATATTAAGATGGAATAGATGTTTTAAGCTTTAGCAATGAGATGTTACTGTGGCAAGACAATGATGTTATTTTCGTTTCTTGAGCTTTTTGATCTTCTTCACCATGATGTTTTTGGTCTTCTTTGCCATATTTTTGGCCTCCTTGACCTTGATGTTTTTGGTCTTCTTGGTCATGATGTTTTGGGTCTTGGTGGCCATGATGTTTTTTGCCTGCTTGACCTCCTTCTTTATAGCAATTGTCTTATCTTTTAATTGATTGGTCAGTTTCTTCACTCTCTTAGCCACATATTTTTTCACTGCCTTACTCTTCACACCCTCATCAGCAGCACTGTCATCTTCACTCTCCTCTCTTTCCTGCTCGTTTTCCACCATGTAGTTAGATGCTGCTATCAACCAATCTGACAAGGCACAACGTTGTTCTTCTTCATCATCACCTTCTTCAATGTCCCTATGCTTTTTTACAGCATGATGTTTCTTAGGAACTATGAAAATTAAAAAAGTAATGGAATTAGGAATTCAAAATGGATATTGGAAGCAAAAGGTGAAATGTCAGATGATAAAATTGCAGGATGGCACTTAGCCTCTCCTAGTTATAGAATTCGTCTTACCTGGTGTATGCAGCATCATTGAAAGCTATCCGGTTGGTGATTCGGGCCTCATCACTCGTTTGCCCTTAAAGAGCTCCTCCTCGACTTGCCGATATTCAGGATGGAATTTACGACTAGAAATAAAAAAAAATATAAATTCTCAAAAGATTGCAGGAGAACAAAAAGTAATATTTGATAAAGGACATGTGTGGGGCATGGGACTCCATATCATAGTCCCAGACTTTCATATAAAGTAACATCCCCCAATTGCTTACCACCCTATCCCTGAGCTTAACTATGGGTCTAAATCATGTTGATTAAATAGGATGTCTCTAACCTGAGCTGAAAACATTGGGGAATTGAATAACCAGTCTCTATTGAAGTCTCCATAAAAGTCCCCCAAATATATAAGAGTGTAAACTTACTAAACGTAGATGAATAGCAACAGTCCGAGCCCCAGGACGATGACAATGAGCGATGTTCCAGCCACGACCACTTTAGCCAAATTTGGCCTTCCTGGAATCACTGTAGAAACACATGAAATGAGATGAAAAATCACAGAATAAGTATTAAATCTCACAAGGAGTTTAACAGAAAATAAAATTTAAATGCAAAAATTCCATTACCTGAATTCCAGAACCAGTCGGATGTTTCATGGAACCAGGCAGCAGGCACTGATTCTGCAAAAGTATAAAAAAAAAGTTATAAAATAAGCAGCAAATCCACGTAGCAGCATTTGAAGTCAGAGGCATTCTATGATGGTCCAGTGGGTGGCGCTGTGTAATTATATGCCAGATCTACATTGACATTGATTATAAAAGGAGCTTGGGTCTTATATATCTGTATATGCATTAGATCATTGGTCTATTTGAGCTGACACTTACCCTTTTTGCCAGGCAGTCTCCTCATCGGAGGACATTTTCATAGAATATTTGGATCCTAAAAAAGAAAAAGTTTGCGATGAACCATTGAAATATAGAAGAGCGACGGCAGAAAAAGACCACCTGGTCCATCTAGTCTGCCCTGATATTATTTCTTTTTTTATCTTAGGATAGCCCAGGCATATTTAAATTCACTTACTATGGATTTCCCAACCACATCTGCTGGAAGTTTGTTCCAAACTTCAACCACTCTTTCAGTAAAATATTATTTCCTGACATTGCTCCTGATCTTACCCCCAGCTAATTTCAGATTGTTTCTCCTTGTTCTTGTGTTTAGCATCTTATTGACAACACTTCCCTCCTGAACTTTGGTTAAACCTTTATGTAAAAGTCCTAAGGGTAAATTCACAGGGCAGATTTTTACGCGCCCTTCGCTTTGGATGCAGCAAGCCAACTCGCAGTTTAGCAGCACTGAATGGAGCTAAACCACGAGCGGTCACCTGTTGTGGCTTCAGGCAATGTCTGTCCGCACTGCACCAAGAAGAGATATGTCTCTTTTTGGCACTGTCATGGCTTTACACTGTTGGGCTGCAACAATGGGAAGCAGACACGCAACTGTCTCTGGAATTTTGGTGTGATGTTTGTGCCAAAATTGCAAATTCCACCATATAAAGGGCCCTAAGGGGTTATTATAAGGTTTAGGGCAGCAAATGAGGATGAGGGGGAGTGGCGAAATAAGCATCCGCAGACATACACAGGGCTGTCACCCATAGTGATCAATCACAGCACTGCTTTCATTTCACCAGTGCAGTTTATGAAATAAAAGCTGAGCTCTGATGTGTTGCTATGGGGACCAATTAAATTTTGTTTTTTTCAGACATTTTTGATAAATGAGGCACATTCTATGACCTATGTTTTTTGCCATCCACTTCAATGCTCACACATCGAGCAAAGCCTGAGGCTGCACTACTGAGACATTCTAATGTCCCTGAAAACAAGAATGGTTGAAAATGACCCAATATATCAATTTACATACAGATATAGCTATTCCAGGCAGAAATGAGAGATATTATTGCAGATTTTGCATTGGGGACCGAGAGCCTCAGATGACTCTTCTGAGAGCAGTGATACGCCCTGCAGGCTGCACTTACAGAATTTATTATTTAACTGCCATGCTCCCTTTTAAAAGTCCTGCTCTTTTTGAAGGTAGCCCCACCCCTTTAATGCTATGCTACACCTAGGGTTGCCAGTTTTCAGAACGAAAAATTAGCTCCCAAGTTTTTTTGGCTAAAAGGGCAGTGGCTTTGTGGGTGTGGTTTAACATAGAGTGCTATTACACATATATGGTTTCATCATATTTCAAGTTTTGCACCATTTTTCCCGTCGTTTTCATTATATAATGCAGCCAAAAATCATGCAGTGGTCTCACATGTTAACAGGTGTAATGAATGAGCTCTTATGGAGAAAAAAAACAACCAAAAGGAGAAAAAAATTAATCTCCTTCACCTATTTCCCTGCTGCCCCTGAACCATATGGCTCCATGCAGGAGCCCAGATTGACCAGGTTTATGATACTGCTCTGTTCTAGAAAACCAATTGAAGAGGGCGGTTTATTGCCACAGTTAGCGATACAAAATGTCTGTTCTGATAGATTCATCAGGGAATCAGCAAAAACACATCCAGTATATAATACTACTGGTGCCACATCCATTTTTTTTTGTGTTTCTGTAAAAAATGGATCCTGCACCATTGACTTACATTGTGTTTCATGCCCGATCCGTCTTGATCAGGATTTCATGACACACTCAAAAACGCTGCTTGCAGTGCTGTTATGTGTGTCATGGGAATGCAACAAAACGGAATGCATCTTGGTGCACTCTGTTCCAGACTCCAATAATATATTGTGTATTACCTTCAGATCTGATGCCCCCAAGGACCCTTCCTCCCACGCTTACCCAAATCCTAATGAAGGAAAACGAAATTGTCAAATAATAAAATCCTATCCTCTTCTTCCTTAGATATACCCCTGCAATAAGAAAACAAACACCCTCAAACACCGGAGCCCCAATTTATTCCTTCCTTAGAGATGTACTCCCCCATAAGAAACCAACAGTCTTCAAATACCTAAGCCATATTTGTAAGCCCATAATTTAGCAACCCCTATCCTTTCTTAAACCTCCATCAAGCCACCTACTCTGCTAGGGCAGGGGTCCCCGCTACATGGCTCACACTGAGATGAATTTCTAAAAACAAATCTGCCTTTAGGGAATATAGCCTTAGAAATACTAGACACGCAACTTGTGGCCAGTACTTTTAGGGGTATTCTTTTGTATTGCAGTTGTCACACTTTAGGGGTGTATGCAGGCACAGTTGAGGCTACACAAAAACTTACATTGCATGGCAATTTTATTAGAAACTTTTTAGTGACTAAAGAACTTGTCTATAACTTTGCAGTACCCCAAAATAGGGTACTTGCAAACTTTTCTTGTTATGTCGTGTTTTATAATGTTATTTAACATGTTAATATCTTGAAATGTACCAAAATATCGCTGTATGGATCAGTCAGGTTTAATAATCCTGACTCAGCCCCTGCGGGAAGTTGGGTGTGGGTGTGGGATATGGGTCTGTCCCTAGCTGAGCCTAGAGAGTAGTTAGCATAGGAAATAAGAGCTCTGACATGTGGTCTGTTCTTCATAAGACAAGGCTAACGATGAAGGGAGAGACTCCCGAAACGCGTTTAAGCCTTAGAGGATTGTCGACACTATCTACGGCCTCATCACGGCTTCGTCTTGAGGAGCGCTCACGAAAACCATCGCAAAGATCCCGATCACGTGACCACTGGCGTCATACCATAGACGCGGGAACTACATCACCAGACATCACGAGGGACGCCGAGAACCTCACCAGCAGATCGTGCTTTGCGAATTCGGCCAGGAACAGCTTACCGACACTAGAAGATTCGTTCCTACAACAGCTCCGGTTGGTGGGTAACTGATCTCTGTAGCCGGAGACAGCGCGGGACGCTGCGCTCAGGCACAAAGCACCTATTCTTCCCACAGCACCGCGGCAGCTAACAACTATATACACCATTCTGAAGTCCCAGGTGAAGCTAGACCCTTCGTGGTTTGCCCAATACAAGACTTACCATATGTTCCACTAGTTCCACATTACGGGACCATATCAATAGACAATTTTTTTGCAAGGCACTGAAGCTTTACTGCAGTGAGAGGGAAATTGTTTAAACAACCCTTCATACCAGAGTTGCCAACCAAAATCTTTCTTTTTATGGAGAACATATGCCAAAATCACGGAGAGCCAACATTGAAACTAGAATGAATGGTAAGGATTATAAGTATTACACATATTACACATCTATAGCTTAATATACTGATAAGAACTCATTGTCAGCATTTACTGAGAGCTGTGAAATGATGATAATTACCCCCAAAATGATAATTACCCCCAAAATTATCTAGTCAATCTTTCCATCAAAAAAACATGGATATATCTATTTCTTTTCAAGGAAGAAAGTCACTTATTTTTATGGACTGTCCCGAAATTTCTGGATTGTTGGCAACCCTGCCCAATATTTTGACTCGTCCTGGCCAGCCATAACTCAAACCTTTATTCCACAGCTGGGAATTACAGTTCTCCTCTGTGGTTGTTAATAATTCGGACCAGAAATTTTCCTTGAGTAGGGATGTCCATGATAACTTTGAAGTGCATGGTCAGATCTCATAAATAAAGACTCTGTATAAGAGATCTGAACTTTTTCCTACATCGGGCCACCCCCCAGAGCGATCGATTCCCAGTGTTTAGGACGCCAGGTGGTATGTTGCGGCCCTTATAGTTTGTGTCACGGTGCTCCTACCCTGATACTGTTGCTCCCTGGGGTTAGTCTCCGTAGCAAAAAAGAAGTCATAGTTGGTGGAGTAAGTAGAGTCCAGACTTGGTGAAGTTTAACGGTTTTACTTGGATAAACTTACAATAAACTTGTGTCATCCAAACAATATGTGATCTTTCATCCACTAAAAACAATCACCGTTCTTGAAAGCTGTGACGATTGTTTATTCTTGAGTACCGCAAGCACATTGAAAATATCAAGGCACCCCAACTGTAAATGAGTTTCGAACAAGTATCATGTCCTTAATCATTTTGGTAATGATTAAAGACATGTAGTTTGTCTAAAACACGTTTACAGTCGGTGGTGGTATGATAATTTGTATGTTCTTGTTGTACTCAAGAATAAAGGATCGTCACAGCTTTTAAGAACGGTGCTTGTTTTCACTTAATGGATTACAAAAGGTTGGAAATCATACTATAACTGTGCACGTCTGGTACAGAAAAGTTACAGGCGAGCTGGAGCGTACTTTTGCATAATATGCGATCTTTCTCTTGGCTTCAGCAGGCTAAG
This sequence comes from Bufotes viridis, assembly GCA_033119425.1. Classification (NCBI taxonomy): domain Eukaryota; kingdom Metazoa; phylum Chordata; class Amphibia; order Anura; family Bufonidae; genus Bufotes; species Bufotes viridis. The sequence continues at coordinate 372,407,574 of CM065589.1, read as the reverse complement.
GGAAAACTGGCAGGTGAACTTGCTTTATCTGTCTGCTTTATCTGTCTGCTGCTGTTCTAATTTCTGGCTTCAGTCTGGTTACTGGACTTTCTAGCAGTTTTAATACCGTTGAGTGGGGCGCCTTTGGCTGTGGACCCCTCGTAATACTCTGTCTGTAAACTGCCTGAAGTCAGGGTGCTTTACCAGCTGCTTCCCGGGGCTCCTGCAGCTGGAGGGGGGATCGCTCCTCTTACTGCACCATGTCTGCTCCCTTTGGACTCTAAACTCAACTCCCTATATAGCTTCCTGCAATCCTTTCCTTGGTAGGAAGTAGTACTAGCCCACTTCTGCCTAAAAGGGGGAAGAATGGAATGGTAAGTTCCATTCTATCCAAAGGTACTCTTTCCAGATACATTGCCACCTGTAATAACAGTTGCATAACAATATTATTAAGGCATGGTATCAGAGGACCTGGAATTTAATACACAGATGACATTCTTTTTTTAAAACCATTAGAGACAGTAGCTAGGTGTAAAAATGGTAGTGCCACCTCTGGGGTACTACACACTGAGATGCTATAACTGAGATATCCATGTTAAAAGTTAAGGTGCATTTAAACGGCTATGTCCGTTTTGCGGAAGTGTGTAGTTCTGGGTCCCAGACTCTTGCTGTTCCTTAGCTCCTCCCATCTGCACTGCTCGACTCTCCCTCCTGTAATTGATTTATAGGACCAGGCATCAGAGGAGGCGTCTCTCCTGGCCCTTTAATCCTATGCCTGAATAGTGTAGTACACCCACATAGATATGCAGTAGATAACATTCTCCTAGCCCTGCCACAAAGAAAACTACTCCACATGTGCCAAGGGTGCACTGCACGGTCCTAGCATGGACTTATAGTGCCAGCCAAGATGATGCTTCTGATGACTGGTCCAATTACCATTAGGGTAAACCCAGTGTGACCAGCAGTGTACACTTAGCTATGGGATGTGATGACAAAGGTCTATCAAGGACAAAACACACAGACCAGTTAAGATTTATTTTTATTTTTTTTAAAGATAATATGGTGTTAATGGGTAAGATGAAGACCATGATGTTATTGGTCTTTTTGGCCATGATGTTTCTAGCCTTCTTGACTTTGATGTTAGTGATCTACTTGGCCATGATGTTATTGACCTCTTTGACCATGATGTTTTTAGTCTTTTTGGATAGAAAAGATTGTGGATGAGCGGCTTTCTGAAGGAGAGCTTTAAGAGATGGTGCATATATCTCTGATGTCCTGGGGTGTGGTTGAAATATTCACATGGAATAGATGTTTTAAGCTTTAGCAATGAAATGTTACTGTGGAAAGACGATGATATTACTTTCGTCTCCTGAGCTTTTTGATCTTCTTGACCATGATGTTTTTGGTCTTCTTTGCCATATTTTTGGCCTCCTTGACCTTGATGTTTTTGGTCTTCTTGGCCATGATGTTTTGGGTCTTCTTGGCCAGGATTTTTTTGGCCTCCTTGACCTTGATGTTTTTGGTCTTGGTGGCCATGATGTTTTTGGCCTGCTTGACCTCCTTCTTTATGGCAACTGTCTTATCTTTTAATTGATTGGTCAGTTTCTTCACTCTCTTAGCCACATATTTTTCACTGCCTTACTCTTCACACCCTCATCAGCAGCACTGTCATCTTCACTCTCCTCTCTTTCCTGCTCGTTTTCCACCATGTAGTTAGACGCTGCTATCAACCAATCTGACAAGGTACGACGTTGTTCTTCTTCGTCATCACCTTCTTCAATGTCCCTATGCTTTTTACAGCATGATGTTTCTTAGGAGCTATGAAAATATAAAAATAATGGAATTAGGAATTCAAAATGGATATTGGAAGCAAAAGGTGAAATGTCAGATGATAAAATTGCAGGATGGCACTTAGCCTCTCCTAGTTATAGAATTCGTCTTACCTGGTGTATGCAGCATCATTGAAAGCAATCCGGTTGGTGATTCGGGCCTCATCACTCGTTTGCCCTTAAAGAGCTCCTCCTCGACTTGCAGATATTCAGGATGGAATTTACGACTAGAAAGGAAAAAAATATATAAATTCTCAAAAATTGCAGGACAACAAAAAGTAATATTTGATAAAGGACATGTGTGGGGCATGGGACTCCATATCATAGTCCCGGACTTCCATATAAAGTAACATCCCCCAATTGCTTACCACCCTATCCCTGAGCTTAACTATGGGTCTAAATCATGTTGCTTAAATATGATGTCTCTAACCTGAGCTGAAAACATTGGGGAATTGAATAACCAGTCTCTATTGAAGTCTCCATAAAAGTCCCCCAAATATATAAGAGTGTAAACTTACTAAACGTAGATGAATAGCAACAGTCCGAGCCCCAGGACGATGACAATGAGCGATGTTCCAGCCACGACCACTTTGGCCAAAGTTGGCCTTCCTGGAATCACTGTAGAAACACATGAAATGAGATGAAAAATCACAGAATAAGTATTAAATCTCACAAGGAGTTTAACAGAAAATAAAATTAAAATGCAAAAATTCCATTACCTGAATTCCAGAACCGGTCAGATGTTTCACGGAACCAGGCAGCAGGCATTGATTCTGCAAAAGTATAAAAAAAAAGTTATAAAATAAGCAGCAAATCCACATAGCAGCAGTAGAAGTCAGAGGCATTCTATGATGGTCCAGTGGGTGGCGCTGTGTAATTATATGCCAGATCTACATTGACATTGATTATAAAAGGAGCTTGGGTCTTATATATCTGTATATGCATTAGATCATTGGTCCATTTGAGCTGACACTTACCATTTTTGCCAGGCAGTCTCCTCATCGGGGGATGGACCCCGGAATATTTGGATCCTAAAAAAGATAAAAGTTTGCAATGAACCATAGAAACATAGAAGAGTGACGGCAGAAAAAGACCACCTGGTCCATCTAGTCTGCCCTGATATTATTTCTTTTTTTATCTTAGGATAGCCCAGGCATATTTAAATTCACTTACTATGGATCTCCCAACCACATCTGCTGGAAGTTTGTTCCAAGCTTCAACCACTCTTTCAGTAAAATATTATTTCCTGACATTGCTCCTGATTAGTGATGAGCGGCAGGTGCCATATTCGATTTCGACGAAATTCGCGAATATTCGAATGAATATTCGTTTCATATTCGTCGAAATCGAATATTCGTCATTTTTTCTAGTTATCGCGATTAACATGCGATTTAAATAATCGCATATTGCGATTTGTACTTAAGGCTACTTTCCTATTGGTTTCATATCTAGAATTAGCGAGGATGACGAATATGACGAATGTATTCGTCTATTCCTCAAAACGAAGATAACGAAGTATTCTACATCTTCGCTTTAGCTACCTATTCGTCAACTTCGCTAATTCTAGCAATCAAATAGGAAGGTTGATTTAGAGACAGCTGTGTTAAATTAGCTATGCGATTTTTTTTTTTTAATAAATAGAATACTTATAATAATTTTATCAAGTAATATAATTATTGTATTAAAAAAAAATCGCATAGCGAATTTAACACAGCTGTCTGGTAAGTCAACCTTCCTATTTGATTCCTAGAATTAGCGAATAGCGAAGTTGACGATGACGAGACGAATAGGTAGCTAAAACGAAGATGTAGAATACTTCGTTATCTTCGTTTTGAGGAATATGATGAATACATTCGTCATATTCGCTATTCGCTAATTCTACCAAGCCAACCATAACTTCTGTGCTCATGGAGCGTCCCCATCACCATGGGAACGTCTCCATATACTAAAATGTACTGTCGGATTTGAGGAATTACGTTGAAATCGCAATGCGATTAATTCAAGTTATATTAATCGCATTGCGATTTCAACTTAGAGCTGGGTTTATAATGGGTCAGCTTGCTAGAATTAACGAAGTTAACGAATATGGAATATAGCAGCAGTGCTAAGTTGAAATCGCAATGCGATTAATTTAACTTAAGTATTCGCGATTGCGATTTCAACTTAGCACTGCTAGTGCCACTGCTATATTCCATATTCGTTAATTCTAGCCTATGTAAGATAGCAGTGCTAAGTTGTAATCGCAATGCGATTAATATAACTTGAATTAATCGCATTGCGATTTCAACGTAATTCCTCAAATCCGACAGTACATTTTAGTATATGGAGATTCTCCCATGGATGGGGACGCTCCACATGAGCACGGAAGTCGGCAGAAGCGGCAACGGGCACTGACTAGAGCAGCCAGGAAGCCAGGAATCCTCAGGACAGGTAAGAACTACTTTTGGGAAGTAGGAAAGAAAAAAATATAACTAAAAAAAAAACAAAAAAAAAAACGAATATTCGAAATAGCGAATTTATAGCGCTATATTCGAAATATTCGCGAATTAGCGAAGTGACGATATTCGCTAAAAAAATTCGCTTTTCGAATATTCGCGCTCAACACTACTCCTGATCTTACCCCCAGCTAATTTCAGATTGTGTCTCCTTGTTCTTGTGTTTAGCATCTTATTGACAACACTTCCCTCCTGAACCTTGGTTAAACCTTTATGTAAATGTAGTGTGAATAAGTCCTAAGGGTAAATTCACAGAGCAGATTTTTACACGCCCTTCGCTTTGGATGCAGCAAGCCAACTCGAGGTTAAGCAGCACTGGATGGAGCTAAACCGCGAGCGGACACCTGTTGTGGCTTCAAGCAATGTCTGTCCGCACTGCACCAAGAAGGGATATGTCTCTTTTTGGCACTGTCATGGCTTTAAACTGTTGGGCTGCAACAATGGGAAGCAGACACGCAACTGTCTCTGGAATTTTGGTGTGATGTTTGTGCCAAAATTGCAAATTCCACCATATAAAGGGCCCTAAGGGGTTATTATAAGGTTTAGGGCAGCAAATGGGGATGAGGGGAGTGGTGAAATAAGCATCCGTGGTGGTCTGGGGCAGTAAGGAGCTAATTTGATCATGCCTTACCTGGTCCTGGCAGTGGTCTCCCATGTCCTTGGACAATGAGAGAAAAATAATGAAGACAATCGCTGTGATCCTCATTGCAAAGTCGCTTTCTCAAAACCAAGTGAGAAATGGTTGCCCCTGAAGCCGCGCACGCCTTTTATAGGCTTGGGGGCATTGTGACATCATCAATCACCAGGCAAGCCTCTGATTGGCTGCCATGGTCACATGACATAACCACTTCAGCCATTCAGAAGCAGGTTAAAGCAGACATACACAGGGCTGTCACCCATAGTGATCAATCCCAGCACTGCTTTCATTTCACCAGTGCAGTTTATGAAATAAAAGCTGAGCTCTGATTGGTTGCTATGGGGACCAATTACATTTATTTTTTTCAGACATTTTTGATAAATGAGGCACATTCTATCACCTAAGTTTTCTTGCCATCCACTTCAATGCTCACACATCGAGCAAAGCCTGAGGCTGCACTACTGAGACATTCTGATGTCCCTGGAGACAAGAATGGTTGAAAATGACCCAATATATCAATTTCCATACAGATATAGCTATTCCAGGCAGAAATGCGAGATATTGTTGCAGACATGGGCGTAGCTATAGGGGGTGCAGAGGTAGCAGTAGCTACCGGGCCCAGGAGCCTGAAGGGGCCCAAAGAACTTTGTGCCACATAAGAAGACACACAAAGCACTGAGGGAAGGGGGCCCAAGATGAACTCTTGCTCCAGGGCCCATGAGCCGTTAGCTACGCCCCTGGTTGCCGATTTTGCATTGGGGACCGAGAGCCTCAGATGACTCTTCTGAGAGCAGTGATACGCCCTGCAGGCTGCACTTACAGAATTTTTTATTTAACTGCCATGCTCCCTTTTAAAAGTCCTGCCCTTTTTAAAGGTAGCCCCACCCCTTTAATGCTATGCTACACCTAGGGTTGCCAGTTTTCAGAACGAAAAATTAGCTCCCAAGTTTTTTTTGGCTAAAGGGGCAGTGGCTTTGTGGGTGTGGTTTAACATAGAGTGCTATTACACATATATGGTTTCATCATATTTCAAGTTTTGCACCATTTTTCCCGTCGTTTTCATTATAAAATGCAGCCAAAAATCATGCAGTGGTCTCATATGTTAACAGGTGTAATGAATGAGCTCTTATGGAGAAAAAACAACCAAAAGGAGAGAAAAATTAATCTCTTTCACCTATTTCACTGCTGCCCCTGAACCATATGGCTCCATGCAGGAGCCCAAATTGACCAGGTTTATGATACTGCGCTGTTCTAGAAAACCAATTGAAGATGGCGGTTTATTGCCACAGTTAGCGATACAAAATGTCTGTTCTGATAGATTCATCAGGGGATCAGCAAAAACACATCCAGTATATAATACTACTGGTGCCACATCCATTTCTTTTGTGTTTCCGTAAAAAATGGATCCTGCACCATTGACTTACACTGTGTTTCATGCCAGATCCGTCTTGATCAGGATTTCATGACACTCTCAAAAACGCTGCTTGCAGTGCTGTTATGTGTGTCATGGGAATGAAACAAAACGGAATGCATCTTGGTGCACTCTGTTCCAGACTCCAATAATATATTGTGTATTACCTTCAGATCTGATGCTTCCAAGGACCCTTCCTCCCACGCTTACCCAAATCCTAATGAAGGAAAACAAAATTGCCAAATGTCCCATAAAATCCTATCCCCTTCTTCCTTAGATATACCCCTGCAATAAGAAAACAAACACCCTCAAGCACCCGAGCCCCTATTTATTCCTTCCTTAGAGATGTACTCCCCTATAAGAAACCAACAGTCTTCAAATACTCAAGCCATATTTGTAAGCCCACAACTTAGCAACCCCTATCCTTTCTTAAACCTCCGTCAAGCCACCTACTCTGCTAGGGCAGGGGTCCCCGCTACATGGCTCACACTGAGATGAATTTCTGAAACAAATCTGCCTTTTACTAGACATGCAACTTGTGGCCAGTACTTTTAGGGGTATTCTTTTGTATTGCAGTTGTCACACTTTAGGGGTGTATGCAGGCACAGTTGAGGCTACACAAAAACTTACATTGCATGACAATTTTATTAGAAACTTTTTAGTGACTAAAGAACTTGTCTATACCTTGGCAGTACCCCAAAATAGGTTTCTTGCAAACTTTTCTTGTTATGTCGTGTTTTATAATGTTATTTAACATGTTAATATCTTGAAATGTACCAAATTATCACTGTATGGATCAGTCGGGTTTAATAATCCTGACTTAGCCCCTGCAGGAAGTTAGGTGTGGGTGTGGGATATGGGTCTGTCCCTAGCTGAGCCTAGAGTAGTTAGCATAGGAAATAAGAGCTCTGACATGTGCTCTGTTCCTCATAAGACAAGGCTAACGATGAAGGGAGAGACTCCCGAAACGCGTTTAAGCCTAAAGCCTTAGAGGATTGTCGACACTAACTACGGCCTCATCACGGCTTCATCTTGAGGAGCGCTCCCGAAAACCATCGCAAAGATCCCGAGCACGTGACCACTCGCGTCATACCATAGACGCGGGAACTACATCCCCGGACATCACGAGGGACGGCGAGAACCTCACCAGCAGATCGTGGTTTGCGAATTCGGCCAGGAACAGCTTACCGACACCAGAGGATTCGTTCCTACAACAGCTCCGGTTGGTGGGTAAGTGATCCCTGTAGCCGGAGACGGCGCGAGACGCCGCGCTCAGGCACAGAGCACCTATTCTTCCCACAGCACCGCGGCAGCTATATACACCATTCTGAAGCCCCAGGTGAAGCTAGACCCTTCGTGGTTTGCCCAATACAAGACTTTCCATATGTTCCACTAGTTCCACATTACAGGACCATATCAATAGACTATTTTTTCCCATTTTTTTCCTAAGTGGCAATTTTATTTTTATATTATTCATTTTTTATCTCTTATTTTTACTTTTATTCTATTTTTAGTGGCATTTCTTCACATGGGATCATTGACCTTCATAATTATGAACTATTCACCACATCTATAATCAGCATTATCATTGATATCCATTTTTATTAATAAACTAGATTAGATTCTACCCATATACGAGTGTGCCTGCTTACCTCTTCATCGTTTAAGAGAAAGAACTCTCTACTTTTATAGCACTCCAGGAAGAGAGAAAGAAATAAAGTTGTTGAAATTGTTTAAACAACCCTCCATACCAGGGTTGCCAACCAAAATTTCTTTCTTTCTTTCTTTTTATGGAGAACATATGCCAAAATCACGGAGAGCCAACATTTTTACGGACAAATTGTGAAACTAGAATAAATGGTAAGGATTATAAGTATTACACGTCTATAGCTTAATATACTGATAAGAACTCATTGTCAGCATTTACTGAGAGCTGTGAAATGATGATAATTACCCCCAAAATGATAATTACCCCCAAAATTATCTAGTCAATCTTTCCATCAAAAAAACATGGATATATCTATTTCTTTTCAAGGACAGAGGAAGAAAGTCACTTATTTTTATGGACTGTCCAGAAATTTCTGGATTGTTGGCAACCCTGCCCCATATTTTGACTCGTCCTGGCCAGCCATAACTCAAACCTTTATCCCACAGCTGGGAATTACAGTTCTCCTCTGTGGTTGTTAACAATTCGAACAGAAATTTTCCTTGAGTAGGGATGTCCATGATAACTTTGAAGTGCATGGTCAGATCTCATAAATAAAGACTCTGTATAAGAGATCTGAACTTTTACCTACAACGGGCCACCCCCAGAGCGATCGATTCCCAGTGTTTAGGATGCCAGGTGGTATGTTGCAGCCCTTATAGTTTGTGTCACGGTGCTCCTACCCTGATACTGTTGCTCCCTGGGGTTAGCCTCCATAGCAACAAAGGAGTCGTAGTTGGTGGAGTAAGTAGAGTCCAGACTTGGTGAAGTTTAACGGTTTTACTTGGATAAACTTACAATAAACTTGTGTCATCCAAACAATATGTGATCTTTAATCCACTAAAAACAAGCACCGTTCTTAAAAGCTGTGACAATTGTTTATTCTTGAGTACAGCAAGCACATTGAAAATATCAAGGCACCCCAACTGTAAACGCGTTTCGAACAAGTATCATGTCCTTAATCATTTTGGTAATGATTAAAGACATGTAGTTTGTCTAAAACACATTTACAGTCGGGGTGGTATGACAATTTGTATGTTTTTGCTGTACTCAAGAATAAAGGATCGTCACATCTTTTAAGAACGGTGCTGGTTTTCACTTAATGGATCACAAAAGGTTGGAAATCAGACTATAACTGTGCACGTCTGGTACAGAAAAGGTACAGGTGAGCTGGAGCGTACTTTTGCATAATATGTGATCTTTCTCTTGGCTCCAGCAGGCTAAGGGTAAACTGGCAGGTGAACTTGAATACTTTGCTTTATCTGTCTGCTGCTGGCTTCAGTCTGGTTACTGGACTTTCTAGCAGTTTTGATACCGTTGAGTGGGGCGCCTTTGGCTGTGGACCCCTCGTAATACTCTGTAAACTGCCTGAAGTCAGGGTGCTTTACCAGCTGCTTCCCGGGGCTCCTGCAGCTGGAGGGGGGATCGCTCCCCTTACTGCACCATGTCTGCTCCCTTTGGACTCTAAACTCAACTCCCTATATAGCTTCCTGCAACCCTTTCCTTGGTAGGAAGTAGTACTAGCCCACTTCTGCCCAAAAGGGGGAAGAATGGAATGGTAAGTTGGACATTGCCCCCTGCTGGACAACCAGGCACATTATATGTAATAACAGTTGCATAACAATATTATTAAGACATGGTATCAGAGGACCTGGAATTTAATACACAGATGACATTCTTTTTTAAAACCATTAGAGACAGTAGCTAGGTGTAAAAATGGTAGTGCCACCTCTGGGGTACTACACACTGAGATGCTATAACTGAGATATCCATGAAAGTTAAGGTGCATTTAAACTGCTAGGTCCGTTTTGCGGAAGTGTGTAGTTCTGGGTCCCAGACTCTTGCTGTTCCTTAGCTCCTCCCATCTGCACCGCTAGACTCTCCCTCCTGTAAATGATTTATAGGACCAGGCATCAAAGGAGGCATCTCTCCTGGCCCTTTAATCCTGTGCCTGAATAGTGTAGTACACCCACATAGATATGCAGTAGATACCATTCTCCTAGCCCTGCCACAAAGAAAACTACTCCACATGTGCCAAGGGTGCACTGCACGGTCCTAGCATGGACTTATAGTCCCAGCCAAGATGATGCTTCTGTTGACTGGTCCAATTACATAGTAACACATAGTATATAAGACCGAAAAAATACATTTGTCCATCCAGTTCGGCCTGTTTCCTACAAGTTGATCCAGAGGAAGGCAAAAAAAACCTGTGAGGCAGAAGCCAATTTTCCTCACTTAAGGGGAAAAAAATTCCTTCCCGACTCCAATCAGGCAATCAGAATAACTCCCTGGATCAACGACCCCTCTCTAGTAGCTGTAGCCTGTAATATTATTACACTCCAGAAATAAATCCAGTCCCCTCTTGAATTTCTTTATTGTACTCACCATCACCACCTCCTCAGGCAGAGAGTTCCATAGTCTCACTGCTCTTACAGTGAAGAATCCTTTTCTATGTTTGTGTACAAACCTTCTTTCCTCCAGACGCAGAGGATGTCCCCTTGTCACAGTCACAGTCCTGGGGATAAATAGATGATGGGACAGATCTCTGTACTGACCCCTGATATATTTATACATAGTTATTAGATCTCCCCTCAGTCGTCTTTTTTCTAAAGTGAATAACCCTAATTTTGATAACCCTTCAAGGTACTGTAGATCCCTCATTCCAGTTATTACTTTAGTTGCCCTCCTCTGAACCCTCTCCAGCTCTGCTATGTCTGTCTTGTTCACAGGAGCCCAGAACTGTACACAGTACTCCATGTGTGGTCTAACCAGTGATTTGTAAAGTGGTAGGACTATGTTCTCATCACGGGCGTCTATGCCCCTTTTGATGCAACCCATTATCTTATTGGCCTTGGCAGTAGCTGCCTGACACTGGTTTTTGCAGCTTAATTTGCTGTTTATTAAAATTCCTAGATCCTTTTCCATGTCAGTGTTACCGAGTGTTTTACCATTTAATATGTACAGGTGACTTGCATTATCCCTTCCCATGTGCATAACTTTGCATTTGTCAGTGTTAAACCTCATCTGCCATTTTTCTGCCCAAGCCTCCAATCTATCCAGATCCCTCTGTAGCAGAAAACTGTCCTCTTCAGTGTTAATTACTTTACACAGTTTAGTGTCATCTGCAAAAATAGATATTTTTACTGTGCAGGCCTTCTACAAGATCATTAATAAATATATTGAAGAGAATAGGGCCCAATACTGACCCCTGAGGTACCCCACTAGTTACAGTGACCCAATCTGAGTATCTACCGTTAATAACCACCCTCTGTTTTCTGTCACTCAGCCAGTTACTTACCCACATACAGACATTTTCTCCCAGTCCGAGCATCCTCATTTTATATACTAACCTTTTATGAGAGTACGGTGTCAAATGCTTTGGAGAAGTCCAGATATACGACATCCATTGATTCGCCGCTGTCAAGTCTAGAACTTACCTCCTCATAGAAGCTGATTAAATTTGTTTGGCATGACCGATCCCTCATGAAGCCATGCTGATATGGCGTTATTTGCTTATTTTCATTGAGATACTCCAAAATAGCATCTCTTAGAAACCCTTCAAACAGTTTACCAACAATAGATGTTAAACTTACCGGCCGATAATTTCCAGGCTCTGTTTTTGGACCCTTTTTGAATATTGGCACCACATTTGCTATGCGCCAAACCTGTGGAACATTCCCTGTTATTATAGAGTCCGTAAATATCAGAAATAATGGTCTGGCTATGACATCACTTAATTCCCTTAGGATACGGGGGTGTATGCCATCCGGTCCTGGCGATTTGTCTATTTTAATCTTTTTAAGTCACTGTTGTACTTCTTCCTGGGTCAGACAGGGCACTTTTAATGGGGGATTTATTCATCTGACAGTTTATTTTCCTCAGTGAATATAGTGGAGAAAAAAATATTTAATCGTTTTGCTTTATCCTCGTCACTCTCTGCAACACCCCCCTCATTGCTATGTAGAGGGCAGACTCCTTCAGATTTATATTTTTTACTATTTATATAATTGAAGAACATTTTAGGGTTAGTTTTACTCTCTTTGGCAATTAATCTCTCGGTCTCTAGTTTGGCAAATTTTATTAGTTTTTTACATATTCTATTTTTTTCCTTATAGTTTATTAGTGCTTCCTGACTCCCCTCCTGTTTTAGCGATTTATATGCTTTCTTTTGTCATTTATTGCCTTCTTTAAGGTTCCATTTATCCACATTGGTTTCTTATTGTTCCTTAGCCTTTTATTCCTATAAGGTATGTACCTCTCACAATTAGATGTTACAATGCTTTTAAAAATCTCCCATTCTATGGTTGTATTTTTATTTTTGAGGACTTTGTCCCAGTTAGTTAGGCCTATGGCCTCTCTTAGTTGGCTAAATTTTGCTTTTTTGAAGTTTGGTATTTTTGTTCCTCCCTTTAGAAACTCTCGTTTGAAGGATAATAGGAAGGTTATAACTTTATGGTCACTATTTCCCAGGTGTCCCCCAACCTGCACATCTGTTGTTCTATCAGGTCTATTGGTTAATACTAAGTCCAGTATGGCCGTCCCTCTAGTGGGGTCCTGAACCAGTTGGGAAAGGAAATTGTCTTTGGCTATTGCCAAGAACCTGTTTCCTTTATGGGATGTACAGCTTTCAGTTTCCCAGTCTATATCTGGGTAGTTTAAGTCACCCATGATAACGACCTCATTATGATTTGCCGCCTCGTCTATCTCGTTTAGTAATAGATTTTCTGTGGACTCTGGTATATTGGGTGGTTTATAATACACTCCTATTAGTATTTTATTATTGTTTTTTGCTCCATGTATTTCTACCCACAGTGACTCCACATGTTCATGTCCCTCAGAGATGTATTCTCGAATTACGGGATTTAGACACGACTTCACGTAGAGGCAGACCCCTCCACCTCTCCGGTTTTGACGATCCTTTCTAAACAGATTGTAACCTTTTATATTAACTGCCCAGTCATAGCTATCATCCAGCCATGTCTCAGTTATTCCCACTATGTCATAGTCCTCCTCACACATCACTAATTCCAGTTCACCAGTCTTGTTAGTCAGGCTTCTGGCATTAGTATACATACATTTGACAGGTTTATGTGTATTTTTTACCCTACATCTTTCATTCTGAGCTGTTCTAGTCCCCCCTTCCATTAGCCTTAGGGTAAACCCAGTGTGACCAGCAGTGTACACTTAGCTATGGGATGTGATGACAAAGTTCTATCAAGGACAAAACACACAGACCAGTTAAGATTTATTTTTATTTTTTTTAAAGATAATATGGTGTTAATGGGTAAGATGAAGACCATGATGTTATTGGTCTTTTTGGCCATGATGTTTCTAGCCTTCTTGACCTTGATGTTAGTGGTCTACTTGGCCATGATGTTATTGACCTCTTTGACCATGATGTTTTTAGTCTTTTTGGATAGAAAAAGATGGTGGATGAGCGGCTTTTTGAAGGAGAGCTTTAAGAGATGGTGCATATATCTCTGATGTCCTGGGGTGTGGTCGAAATATTCAGATGGAATAGATGTTTTAAGCTTTAGCAATGAGATGTTACTGTGGAAAGACGATGATGTTACTTTAGTCTCTTGAGCTTTTTGATCTTCTTGACCATGATGTTTTTGGTCTTCTTTGCCATATTTTTGGCCTCCTTGACCTTGATGTTTTTGGTCTTCTTGGCCATGATGTTTTGGGTCTTCTTGGCCAGGATTTTTTTGGCCTCCTTGACCTTGATGTTTTTGGTCTTGGTGGCCATGATGTTTTTGGCCTGCTTGACCTCCTTCTTTATGGCAACTGTCTTATCTTTTAATTGATTGGTCAGTTTCTTCGCTCTCCTAGCCACATATTTTTTCACTGCCTTACTCTTCACACCCTCATCAGCAGCACTGTCATTTTCACTCTCCTCTCTTTCCTGCTCGTTTTCCACCATGTAGTTAGACGCTGCTATCAACCAATCTGACAAGGTACGACGTTCTTCTTCTTCGTCATCACCTTCTTCAATGTCCCTATGCTTTTTTACAACATGATGTTTCTTAGGAGCTATGAAAATAAAAAAATAATGGAATTAGGTATTCAAAATGGATATTGGAAGCAAAAGGTGAAATGTCAGATGATAAAATTGCAGGATTGCACTAAGCCTCTCCTAGTTATAGAATTCGTCTTACCTGGTGTATGCAGCATCATTGAAAGCAATCCGGTTGGTGATTCGGGCCTTATCACTCGTTTGCCCTTAAAGAGCTCCTCCTCGACTTGCAGATATTCAGGATGGAATTTACGACTAGAAAGGAAAAAAATATATAAATTCTCAAAAAATTGCAGGACAACAAAAAGTAATATTTGATAAAGGACATGTGTGGGGCATGGGACTCCATATCATAGTACCGGACTTCCATATAAAGTAACATCCCCCAATTGCTTACCACCCTATCCCTGAGCTTAACTATGGGTCTAAATCATGTTGCTTAAATATGATGTCTCTAACCTGAGCTGAAAACATTGGGGAATTGAATAACCAGTCTCTATTGAAGTCTCCATAAAAGTCCCCCAAATATATAAGAGTGTAAACTTACTAAACGTAGATGAATAGCAACAGTCCGAGCCCCAGGACGATGACAATGAGCGATGTTCCAGCCACGACCACTTTGGCCAAAGTTGGCCTTCCTGGAATCACTGTAGAAACACATGAAATGAGATGAAAAATCACAGAATAAGTATTAAATCTCACAAGGAGTTTAACAGAAAATAAAATTAAAATGCAAAAATTCCATTACCTGAATTCCAGAACCGGTCAGATGTTTCACGGAACCAGGCAGCAGGCACTGATTCTGCAAAAGTATAAAAAAAGTTATAAAATAAGCAGCAAATCCACGTAGCAACAGTAGAAGTCAGAGGCATTCTATGATGGTCCAGTGGGTGGTGCTGTGTAATTATATGCCAGATCTACATTAATATTGATTATAAAAGGAGCTTGGGTCTTATATATCTGTATATGCATTAGATCATTGGTCCATTTGAGCTGACACTTACCATTTTTGCCAGGCAGTCTCCTCATCGGGGATGGACCCGGAATATTTGGATCCTAAAAAGAAAAAGTTTGCGATGAACCATAGAAACATAGAAGAGTGACGGCAGAAAAAAAACACCTGGTCCATCTAGTCTGCCCTGATATTATTTCTTTTTTTTATCTTAGGATAGCCCAGGCATATTTAAATTCACTTACTATGGATTTCCCAACCACATCTGCTGGAAGTTTGTTCCAAGCTTCAACCACTCTTTCAGTAAAATATTATTTCCTGACATTGCTCCTGATCTTACCCCCAGCTAATTTCAGATTGTGTCTCCTTGTTCTTGTATTTAACATCTTATTGACAACACTTCCCTCCTGAACCTTGGTTAAACCTTTATGTAAATGTAGTGTGAATAAGTCCTAAGGGTAAATTCACAGAGCAGATTTTTACGCGCCCTTCGCTTTGGATGCAGCAAGCCAACTCGAGGTTAAGCAGCACTGAATGGAGCTAAACCGCGAGCGGACACCTGTTGTGGCTTCAAGCAATGTCTGTCTGCACTGCACCAAAAATGGATATGTCTCTTTTTGGCACTGTCATGGCTTTAAACTGTTGGGCTGCAACAATAGGAAGCAGACACGCAACTGTCTCTGGAATTTTGGTGTGATGTTTGTGCCAAAATTGCAAATTCCACCATATAAAGGGCCCTAAGGGGTTATTATAAGGTTTAGGGCAGCAAATGGGGATGAGGGGGAGTGGTAAAATAAGCATCCGTGGTGGTCTGGGGCAGTAAGGAGCTAATTTGATCATGCCTTACCTGGTCCTCGCAGTGGTCTCCCATGTCCTTGGACAATGAGAGAAAAAATAATGAAGACAATCTCTGTGATTCTCATTGCAAAGTCGCTTTCTCAAGACCAAGTGAGAAATGGTTGCCCCCTGAAGCCGCGCACGCCTTTTTATAGGCTTGGGGGGCATTGTGACATCATCAATCACCAGGCAAGCCTCTGATTGGCTGCCATGGTCACATGACATAACCACTTCAGCCATTCAGAAGCAGGTTAAAGCAGACATACACAGGGCTGTCACCCATAGTGATCAATCACAGCACTGCTTTCATTTCCCCAGTGCAGTTTATGAAATAAAAGCTGAGCTCTGATTGGTTGCTATGGGGACCAATTACATTTATCTTTTTCAATTCAGGAAGAGATGTCGGAGGCAGCATGTCCGGTTAAAAAATCCCTTTATTTTGGGAACTGCTCACATGAAAAACGTGAATATAAAAAATTGCTACGTTTCGGCTATCACATAGCTTTTGTCAAGCACAATGTGAACTATACATACAAGTGTTTATAAAGTAAAGACTCCACCTCCACATGGAGATGTGTCCAATCATTGCTTATCATTATTAATCGATCATATAATGGGTTAACATTACACATCCAATCCGTGCCCCGCTCCACAGCTGCTTTATATCAAACCTTATGGACAATCATACATAGTGTTCTCACCTGATCATATATACATATATATAAAGGAGACGCACAGTGTTATGATGCACGCTCATCTGCGCCACGGGCGCAGGAAGCGGGGGGCTCGGGGGGGTCGGACCCCCCCCAAGAAATAATGCGGGGGGGGGGGGGTGTGCTAAAATCCCCACCAGCGGCAGCGCAATGTGTGCGGCGGTGGCGGGGCACAGGGAGATGAACACTTCCATTGTGGAAGCGTTCATCTCCATAGTCATCTGTGAGGCGTCTCCCTTCCCTGCTCCTCTGATAGGCTGCCGTCACTAGGCCGGCAGCCTATCAGATGTTGGCACAGGCGGCGCGATGGCGTCATCGCGCCATCTGTGAGCCGTACAGCGCGGGACACAGGCCGGAAGAGGCCTGCATCGCATCGCTGTGACGGATGGAGGTAAGTATAAGTGTCTTGTTTTGTGTGTGTTTTTTTTTTTTTAACCGGACCCACTTGCCCATAAGGAGGGGGGGGAAGAGATTTTTGGCACTTGGGGGGGGGGCGGAGAAATGTGGGTGTGGCTTGAGGGTGGGCGTGGACACAGGGGCCCCATAAGTGCTGTCCCCCCCAGATTTTTGGGGCTTCCTATGCCCATGATCTGCGCGTCTGGCAGTCACCAGTGCGCATGTCAGAGAAGGGGGAGAGGGAGGAGCGCGCCACGTGATCACGTGATCGCACATGGCAATGCGTCCTGCATCTATGGGGCGTGATCGAGAGAAGGAACACTCACGCACATGATCCATCACATGATCGCGGACTCACTCGTCCTTGCGATCATGTGACACAAACAACAAAATACAGTTGCTAAATATGTTATATGGATCACAGGGTTGCCTAAACTTTCGGTCATCTGCCCATATGCACGACGCAGGGCCCGCCAGCCCACAAATTCATGGATAGTCCACAAAAATGAAAAAATATAAACATCACATCCCCATCAGCATATGCTGCTGTTCAAGCTAGTGCATCATGGGACCGCATCGCTGAAAAAATAAACCACATCTCAAAATGTCACATATTGATGTTCCAGAGAGTGCATCATGAGACCGCGGCGCCCACTACCCTGTCAGATGAATGTTTTAAAAAATTAAAATGGTGCCAAAACATCAATTTTTTGGTTACCTTGTCTCACAAAAAATGTAAAATAGAGCAATTAAAAATCATATGTACCCCAAAATAGTACCAATAAAACTGGCACCTTATCCCATAGTTTCCAAAATGCTGCACAAAGCAAATTCAGACCTAAACTGGTCCTTTAAAAGTGGGCTTTGGAAATTTTCTGAAAAATGTCAAGATTTGCTTCTAAACTTCTAAGCCTTCTAACGTCCCCAAAAAATAAAATGTCATTTTCAAAATGATCCAAACATGAAGTAGACATATGGGTAATGTAAAGTAATAACTATTATATGAGGTATCACTATCTATTATAAAGGGAGAGAAATTGAAATTATTACCACATAAAGTGACACATGTCAGATTTGCAAAAAATGGCCTGGGCAGGAAGGTGAAAACTTGCCCGGGATAAAAGGGGTTAAGAGCCTGTCTTGTATACTATTTCATTTTAAGACGCAATTTAGATTTTTGGAAATTTCTATAGCCAGGTAATTTTTGCACTATTGTCTAAAAGAAAACTATTGCAGTGTATAGATATGCAGGGAAAATGGATCTTTAACACAGTGAACCAAAATTGTCCCTCTTTGACCATCCATAAAGTTGGGAGGTATGCTAAAATGTCAATGTTTTGTTCAGCGACTTATTTGTCATTTTTGCCTTGTCACATGATGTGAGAAACTGTGATAAACTCCATGCACTGATTAGGCACGAACTTATGGCCTTAGTCAGGATTTGGCCCAGAAGCTGAAATGCTTATAATTGTACTTCAGTATACCATAAAAACATCTGACTAAAAGATCTAAAACAACTAAAGTTGCAAATGTTGTCAAAACCTATATTTGTGACAGACTCAAAACTTTTAGCCTTCACTATATTATACTATCAGTAGGAAACTGACAAGCTCAGGGTAATAGACATACACTGAGGGAAGGCCTGTTCACTTTCATTAGGCCCCTGGCTGCCATGTGCCAATTCCTGATAGAGGGAGCCCCTCCCACTGAAACCAATTAGATGCCATGGTCACTATTGACCATGACATCTAAGGGGTTAAATGGCTGGGATTGGTGCATCTGCTGATCCAGGCCTTTACAGCAGGAGCCTGGCTGCCACATGAAAGCTAAGATCCTGCTCTCTGTTACACTGAAGACTAGGCCACCATAAAAGGTCCCCTAAGCCCTCAGCATATGTGTGTCAATTATTTTAATAATCATTATTTTCTCTGGTTATTTAGTACATTCATTTATCTGTATGTTAAATCGGTCTGCTCCTGCCATAATAGAAATCTGCTCTCTATACACTAGAGTTGTTTCGGTACCAAAATTTTGTTTCGGTATCGATACCATAAAAAAGTATTGCGATACTAGATACCATTCGATACCACGCGAAAAAAATAAAAACGCCAAAAAAAATCCGCGTGCATTCCACATTTTATGGAACCGCCGGCTCATAATACAACAGTCCTATCCTACTTTTTTGTGGGGACTAGGCGACTAAAAGAAAATGGCGAATCGTGCATTTTTCTTTTTCTTTTTTATTTTACCGCGTTCACAGCATAAAAGTGGATTTTTAATAGTTCGGACTTTTGAGACGCGGATATATGTAATATTTTATTTATTTATTGTTTATATATTTTATATGTAAAATTGGGAAAGGGGTGATTTATAATTAATATTTTGGTGTACTTTGTTAACTTTTTTTTTTCTTTTACAGTTTATTTATTAACTATTTCCCCCTTAGGGGCTAGAACCTGGGATCATTTTCATCCTATTCACCCTAATAGAGCTCTATCAGGGTGAATAGGATCTCACACTCTCCCTGCTGCCCTGTGCACAGTGCACACAGCGGCAGGGAGCTGACTATGGCAGCCAGGACTTCAGTAGCATCCTGGTTGCCATTGTAACCGATCGGAGCCCCAGCATTACACT
Source organism: Bufotes viridis (assembly GCA_033119425.1). Taxonomy (NCBI): domain Eukaryota; kingdom Metazoa; phylum Chordata; class Amphibia; order Anura; family Bufonidae; genus Bufotes; species Bufotes viridis. Next base: position 372,387,970 of record CM065589.1, on the reverse strand, counting down.
GCTGGGGCTCCGATCACTACACCACTGCCACCAATAAGGAGGGGACCCTGTGGCCACTGCCACCAATGCTTTTATTACTGGGGGAGGAAGAAAGGGGGAGGGAGAAAGGGGGTATGGGGAGGGCGCACTGGCCACCAATAATGTATTTAATACTGGGGACAGGAGGGGCACACTGCCCACTAATGTTTTAATACTGGGGACAGGGGGGGCCACACTGGCCACCAATGTTTTAATACAGGGACGGGGGGCAGGAGTACTGGCCGCCAATGCCTAGTAACGTTTCATATATAAATGCAGGCAGAAGACACATGCTGCCGGCACCTGCCTGTGACAGAGCGCTGCGATCCGCGGCAATTAATCATATATCGCAGCGCTCTGTCACAGGCAGGTGCCGGCAGCATGTGTCTTCTACCTGCATTTGTATATGAAACGTTACTAGGCATTGGTGGCCAGTGACCCCGCCCCCCTCTCTCTCGATTAGCAGCAGCAGCACAGGGGGAGGGAGAGACTGCCTCCTTCTCCCCGTGCTGCTGAGGGAACATGGCCGCGCTGAGAGCGGCACAGCCACGTTCTCTGATACTGTGCTGTGCAGCAGCGCAGCCCAGTATCGATAAAATACTAATCCTGGTATCGAGCTCGATACCAGAGAAAAGTATCGATTGGGTATCAAAACTTCGATACCCGAAACAACCCTACTATACACTGACTTCCTAGTGAGCAGGGGCATCTGGTGGTAACAATTCCCAGATTTTTGTCCCAGTAGGGGTGTCAACGTATACTTTGGTCACCAATTATTCAGATTTCTAGAGTTAAAATCATTTTAAAGTAATATCCAGGGACAATGTATTGCTGCCATGGTGTATCAAAGCCTGTCACATTGTTAAAACTCTGTTTTATAGTTATACTGTTTTAAGTACATTTTTTGGGTGGGGCACATACTGTATGTCTTTGAGCTTGTGCTCCTGATGTTTCAAGGCCCTAGCAATGCCCTTTCTGGTCAGCCTGTTATAGATGTGTGTTTATAGACTGCAACCAATCTGAGGAGGCAGGGCAGCAAGAGGAGGAGATCCTGACCCAATAATGGGACAGGAGGTGTGTTTTGGACAACCTAACACAGAAACTAACACTAAAACTAAGCTCACAAAACATTTCATCCTTACTTCGACTTCCCATCGAAATCAGACTTCCAGCAGTGCCATCCGCTTAGAACTAGCAGAAATCAGTTGGACCCAGGTACACCTATGTACTGTTCAGAGAAGTCTGTCCAGAAATTGTCTGTATGAATTACCACCAAAAAGCCATACCCTTGACGTAGAAACAAGGCCAAACTATGAATGAAAAATGGCAGCAGGTGCTCTCGACTGATAAGTCAGACCCTGCAGTTAATGACCTATCCCCAGCCATAAATTCCTGCCTATCTGAAGTACAAAAATAGATTAATGCCAGCTGGCTAAAACTGAATCCAGATGTAACTGAAGTTCTTCTGGTTAGAAGTCAGCACCTGCCAGAAAAATGGCAACTTGGACATCCAACACCTCTATCCCTAGGAAACAAAACTCTTCAAAGGATAGACCATGCATGCAATATTGGCCCCTTCATTGCTTTGGCCTCATGGCCGTGGAGGCCCCATGACTGCTTTGGCCTCAGGGAGCAGGGATACCATGACCGCTCCGACCCCATGGTGTTGGGGGCATGATGACCGCTTCGGCCCCTTGGCATCGGGGTTTCAAGGACTACCTTTGCCTCACGGCTTGGGGACCTCATGACTGCTTTGGTCTCATGGCTCTGGGGGTCCCATGACTGCCTTGGGCGCATGGCGCCTGGGCCCCATGTCTGCTTGGCCGCATGCCTTGTGGGCCCCATGGCTGCTTGGCCTCATGACTTGAGGTCCTCGCTATTTCTGTGGCCTCATTGCTTTGGGGGCCCATGTTTGCTTTGGCCTCATGGCTATGGGGGCCCCCTATGGTGGCTCGGGCCTTATGGCTTGTGGGCCCTATGATTACTTGGCCTCAGGATTTGGGGGGCCCCATGTTCGCTTTTGCTTCATGGCTTGGAGACCCCATGACTGCTGGGCCTCATGTCTTGGGTGCCCCTGACTGTTTCGGCCCCATGACTTTGAGGGCTCGCTGACTGTTTCGGCCTCATTGCTTTGAGTGCTCGCTGACTGCTTCGGCCCCATGGCTTTGAGGGCTCGCTGATTGCTTCAGCTCCATGGCTTCGGGGGCTTGAAGCCTGCTTCGCCCCATGGCTTGATGGCCTCGATCACTGCTTCGCCACTATGGCTGGGGGCTCGTATGACTGCTTCGGCTCCATGGCTTCGGGGGCACGATGACCGCTTCAGCTCCATGGCTTCGGGGGCACGATGACCGCTTCGGCTCCATGGCTTCGGGGGCACGATGACCGCTTCGGCTCCATGGCTTCGGGGGCACGATGACCGCTTCGGCTCCATGGCTTCGGGGGCACGATGACCGCTCGGCTCCATGGCTTCGGGGCACGATGACCGCTCGGCTCCATGGCTTCGGGGCACGATGACCGCTCGGCTCCATGGCTTCGGGGGCACGATGACCGCTTCGGCTCCATGGCTTCGGGGGCACGATGACCGCTCGGCTCCATGGCCTCGGGGCACGATGACCGCTTCGGCTCCATGGCTTCGGGGCACGATGACCGCTCGGCTCCATGGCTTCGGGGCATGATGACCGCTCGGCTCCATGGCTCGGGGCATGATGACTGCTCGCTCCATGGCTCGGGGCACGATGACCACTTCGGCCCCATGGCTTCGAGGGCACGTTGACCGCTTCGGCCCCATGGCTTTGGGGGCACAATGACCGCTTCGGCCCCATGGCTTCGGGGGCACGATGACTGCTTCGGCTCCATGGCTTCGGGGGCACGATGACCGCTTCGGCTCCATGGCTTCGGGGGCACGATGACTGCTTCGGTTCCATGGCTTTGGTGGCACGATGACTGCTTCGGCTCCATGGCTTCGGGGGCACGATGACGGCTTCGGTGGCAGGATGACCGCTTCAGCCCCATGGCTTCGGGGGCACGATGACCGCTTCGGCTCCATGGCTTCGGGGGCACGATGACTGCTTAGGCCCCATGGCTTCGGGGGCACAATGACTGTTTTTCGTCCTGCCTGGTGATCTACCTGGTGGGTTGAACTTCTGTGCATCCAGGTTGATTTGGCCCAAATGTCTCACATCCATATCTGCTTCTTTGTTCATCCGGGCGCAGGCCACTTTTCCAAAGTCTGTTGGTGGTGCATCCATTGTCTGCCACGCTTCCGCAGGTGTACTCTTCCTTAACGTAGCTCAGCCTGGTCAGGGTCACCTGCCATGCGGGTCAGGCGACTTTTTCAGTAACATTAGCCTGTCCGGTATTCAGGCTAGACCCTCGGTTTTAATTAGTACGCATTTTATCTAGGCCATTTGTCATAGTTATAACTTCCTGCGGTCTGCCAGTTAGGTATCGTATGTACATATGCATTTGTTCTGCATGCCACAGGCAGTACCGCTGTGCGGATCCACCCGCCAGGCAGTCCTTTGCATTGCGCTCTCCTGTTCTTCTAGTCCCCTCGGCAAACATAATTTATAATTCACCATTTTGTTCTGCTTCACAGTCGTCATTTCCTTGGCTGGTCTCTCCTTATCACCACATAGCTTTCCACCAGACTCTCGTCTTATGGCACCACTCTCCCTGCTGATTCCACCGTCGCTTTGCTCCCTCTGCCAGGCACTTTCTTTACTACACTGCTCCCTCGGCTGCAGAATTTTTTACTGCAGGGCTAAATTCACCGGATAATCGGATATGCTTACTCTCCGGGTTTAGTCTTTACTACACTGTCCCTCTTCTGGACAGGCATCTTTACAACACGGCTTCTTCTGGCGGACTTTGGGTGCCGCATGGATTCTTTCCGTTTGCTCCTCATTTCTGCATTGCTTCCTTTGCTGGTCACTCCTCGTTACCATTCCGTTCCCTCTGCGGACAATTTAGTGCTTGGCAGGAATTATGGTAGGTCATTTGCTGGCGGGCGTTTTCTCAGTTGCCCCACCCTCCCTCCCTTTCTATTTTCACTTCTACAGGGTATGCCCCCCTTTTATAGGCCTACCCACGGACATGGCTACAGGCACACCACTAGCCATTTAGTTAGGTAAGATGCGTCTTGCAGTTACGGTGGGTCTAGGTGTTTATCCCACTAGGGCTCTATAAATATACCCATATACAAAATTCAAAAAGTATTATTCATACAATGCATAAGAATGTCTACATTTAAAACAATGTTAGAACTAATATCCTCACATTGTCAACATGACATATGTCAGCTTTGTTAATGAATTCTGATCTCATGAAAACAGGATTATAAAATGACAGGGAAATTACAGGTTTCATTAAAACGCTTTGGTTGCATCATCTCCAATTTAACTATCCAAAATATGTGGGGCTGTAATAAATTCTTGCAGTTTATGCCATCATTATCACTCATCTCTATTTGTTCCATAATTTGCCACCGTAATTGGTTGAAATGATGATTGCACTCATAAAAGTGCCTGGCCATTCCTGTCTCGCCATACTTGTGTACAATTATCTGCTTATACTGTTTCTGTGCACCCATCTCTTCATTCTCTACCATTTATTTATCCTTCTGTTCTTTAACATTTCTAATGGAAAATTTATGCTCATTAACCCTATTATCTACAGGTCTACTTGTCTGACCCACCTAAAACTTACTGATTTGCAAACACCGGAACGTCCCGAAACAATACCCCAAACTTGGAATCTTGTCTCAAGACATATCAGTACTTCCAGATTGTCTTCCTTATTAGCCTAGCATCTAAATCATGTGACCCGCCATATTGGTCGCCGTTGACAGGGAGGCACTATTTACATGGGAGAAGCATGGACAACAGGGGGTCTTCTAACCAGTGATGAGACAATATGAGAAATACCTCTTTACTGTTGCTAGTGCCACATTATGCACTTTAGGAGTATTTAGGAAAAAATGTTAAGTGGCCAATCCTTTAATTTAGGAGTCTAAGCAACATTCTAATTTTTTTTCTTTTGTCATATTAATGTTGGAGCATTATTTAACAATTTTGATATTTTTTTTAACTTGAGGTAGAATTATAAATTTTCTAATAATCACATTGTTATTTTACGCCTTTCTAAGATTGTCATGACAATTTCAGATATACATCTATTCAATGTCTGTGTCTGGTTTTCAGGCGTGACCTTAAATCTATCTACTTTGTCTTCTGAGGCATAATACATTTATCCTTAGGTCAGAGTTTCCTCTGAAACAATTCTCTAGTAATACTATTTGCTGCAATGGATTGCAGCCTCTTTCATTACCGTTATTATCATGAAATGATGCATTAGCTGCTCAGCTTAAGGATTCCTGTCTGAGTAAATAGATTAGACTCCCTGGTGCCAGCTCTTATGATGAATTTCTGCCATATAGATTTTATTTTAGTACCCAGGTCTCTCCTGTGGGCTTTCTAAGCACAGACAGCGCACAACGCAGTCTGCAATGTATTTGCAATAGTAAATGAACTTTAACATTGCCATTCAACGAAATTGAAACGTGGGTTATCAATCAAGAATGAATTATTTCAAACATTTTAGAACAAGCACTTTTGGTCCATATCAAAATGGGTTTATTATGAGTCGGCTGAAATAATTTAGACAGTTTAAAAACAAAATTATATACAGTATATTGTTACCTCCACTGCTTTCTGTTTTCAAAAGAATCGTTCTACAAGTAATGAGGCTAAGGCCTCATGCACACGGCTGTAGCCGTTTTTTCAGTCAGCAAAGTGTGGATCCGTAAAACACAGATACCAGTCGTGTGCATTCTGCAAATTGTGGATCACTATGTTCTGCAGTTAGAACTGCCTAATCTTGCCCCCAAAATGGGGCCGTGGAACGAATGTGCGGATGCAGACAGCACATGGTGTGCTGTCTGCATCTTTTGTGGCCCCATTGAAATGAGTGGGTCCACATCTGATCTGCAAAAATGTGGATTGGATGCTGATCAAAGCCACAGTCATGTGCATGAGGCCTAAAGTCAGCTGTTATAGCCGATTTCAGTGATTTCGGCAGACACTCATTTAAAAAACCAGTGCAAGCATTTCCGATAATAGACTTTTATCTGCTCAGAATGTAAAAGGCCATGCTGGAAAATTTCCACTGTTGTCAAATGAATTTGGCTGACCATTTGTCATTGTGCTCAAGGACCAAGGAGGCAGTTTCTCTAAAAAAAAAAAAAAAAAAAACTTAACCCTGGTCAGCCACTTTAGTCAGTGTGAACTGTCAGAAAAAAATATTTTTTTTTTTTTTAAAAAGCTTTAGTTATGATCAGTTTGGGTCACTTCCATCAGAGATGAGTTATTTTTCACAGGAGAAAAAGTGCTTTTTGCAGGAATTTTTCTCCTGTCAAAAATAACTGATCTTTGATGGAAGTGACACAAACTGATCATACCCAGGGCCGGATTAACTTAGGGGCGGATGCAGCTGCAGCTCCAGGCCCCTGCGTGAAAATAGGCCCAGCCACCGGCATAGGCCACCTGGAGCTACATGCATAGGCCGCCTCGCTGAAGTCATCTGGCGGCTGCCCCGCAACCCCTTAGAACATGGGTCGGCAACTCGCAGGCCTGCGGCACGCGTGCCAGAAGTGGCACGCATGCCACTTTCTGTTGGCACGCCAGCTGTCATTAAATGATGGCAAGACATTTTAGTCTTGTTGCCATTTGTTGGATGCCCCGCTGCCGCTTAGTATCACTTTAAGATCTTCAGACGCGTCATGCACGACGCGTCTGGTAGGCCTGCCCCGGACTCCACTGAGGAGCAATTTCAGAGAGTGGCACTCTGTACCGCTACTGGCTGGCCTCTACTGTACCTCACCGATGCGTGTCTCCTCCTCCTCAGGACTGCCAGTGGTATTTACTGAGAGTTTGTGTGTGAACAGATTGGGGGTAGGGAGATGGGGAAACCAGCATGTGACTTGATTGGGACTGGGGGCAGATAGGTGAACTTGGAGAGATATGCATTTCACCAGATTGGGGTCTGTGGAGGGGGGGACAGGTGAGCTTGGGAGATGGGGGAATGAGCATATAGCCAGATTTGCAGTGGGGGGAGGAAGGTGAGCTTGTGGAGATGGGGGAACTAGCATGTGACCAGATTGGGATTGGGGGGTAGGATTGTGAGCTTGGGAGATGGGGGTATGAGCACTGTGACCAGATTGAGGGAGGGGGAGGTTGGTGAGTCTGAACAAGATTGCTGGCGGAATAGGTGGGCTGGTTATGAAGGGAAGCCTCAGGTACACTGCTGCACTCACAAAGCCTATGCACTAAGTGAAAGGGCTGACAAAAATTACAAGGAACCGGCATTCCAATATACCCTTTATTACACATAAAGGAGGGCATCATACACACCCTTGAAAAATTATCATTGATGGCCTACTGGTGAATAATATGATTTGACCCCAGGTAATTGTTAGCGTGGGCATACATCAGTCCCGGCTTTTGTTGTTAAATAATATGGCCTACTGGTGACCCTCAAAAACATTTGGAGCAAGGGCGTGCTGGTTACCCTCTAAAACATTATAGTTGAGGGCCTGAAGGTGAGCGGACCCTATAAAAAATTGTAGTGAGGGCCTGAAGGTGAACGAACCCCATAAAACATTGCAGGGATGGCCTACAGGTGAGTAAACCATATACAACATTAGAGGTGAGGGCCTGAATGTGAGCAAACCCCATAAAACATTGCAGTAATGGCCTACAGGTTAGCAGACCATATAAAGCATTGGAGGTGAGTGCCTGAAGCCGAGCGAACCCCATAAAACATTGCAGTGATGGCCTACAGGTGAGCAGACCGTTTAAATCATTGGAGATGAGGGCCTGAAGCCTAGCAAATCCCATAAAACATTGCAGTGATGGCCTACAGGTGAGCAGAGCATATAAAACATTAGAGGTTAGGGCCTGAAGCCGAGCAAAACCCATAAAACATTGCAGTGATGGCCAACAGGCGAGCAGACCGTATAAAGCATTGGAGGTGAGGGACTGAAGGTGAGCGAACCCCATAAAACATTGCAGTGATGGCTTACAGGTGAGCAGACCGTATAAAGCATTGGAGGTGACGGACTCAAGGTGAGCGAACCCCATAAAACATTGCAGTGATTGCCTACAGGTGAGCAGACCGTATAAAGCATTGGAGGTGAGGGCCTGAAGCCTAGCGAACCCCATAAAACATTGCAGTGATGGCCTACAGATGAGCAGACCATATAAAGCATTGGAGGTGAGGGACTCAAGGTAAGAGAACCCCATAAAACATTGCAGTGATGGCCTACAGATGAGCAGACCATATAAAGCATTGTAGGTGAGGGCCTGAAGCCTAGAGAACCCCATAAAAAAAAAATCGCTAAAATTTTGAATATTTTAAAATATTTTAAATTTTTTTTTTACACTTTTTAACAGTTCCCTGTTTAAAAGAACCCGACCAGTGTTGTATATGGACAGCACTGAGCGGAAAAGGGTTAAACTAGTTCACATCCAGGGAAATTTGGACCATTTAGCCATTTTTTGTCATTTTTAATCTTTTTGCATAACCATTTTTTTTTTTTTTTAGTACATGATTCTTGATTTTGCTAGTATTTGTATGCTAATAGCTTGAAAGGGAAAATATTTCTTTACATTCTGTTTTATGAGTTTTTTTTGGTAATTACATAAGTGTTACCTGAATTAGACTCTTCATTTATGTCTACAGATGAGTGAAGCTTCCAAAATTTGGATATAAATGCTTCACAAACTTCACCAAGATATACACTTCACTACAGATTAATTCGTCGCAAAGCACGTTAAATCAGGTCTATCTCATCCTGCAGTTAAATTTTAGGTAGAGTGTATCTCAGTGTATATTAGTATGCATTGCAAAAACATGCATAGCTAGTCCTTTCTGGAAACAGTTAGGCCCCTTTCACACGGGCGAGTTTTCCGCGCGGGTGCAATGCGTAAGGAGGACGCATTGCACCCGCACTGAATCCGGACCCATTCATTTCTATGGGGCTGTGCACATGAACGGTGATTTTCATGCATCACTTCTGCATTGCGTGAAAATTGCAGCATGCTCTATATTGTGTGTTTTTCATGCAACGCAGGCCCCATAGAAGTGAATGGGGCTGCGGGAAAATCGCAAGCATCCGCAAGCAAGTGCGGATGCGTTGCGATTTTCCCGCATGGTTGCTTAGCAACGGGACCCAATCTCTATTATTTTCCCTTATAACATGGTTAATAAAGAATGCATTGTAAAATGAAGTGGAAGGGGTTAAAAATAATAAAAGTTAACTTACCTTAGCCACTTGATCGCGTAGTTGCGATCTCTCCTCTCTTTCTCTGCATCAGCTAAGATCTAAAGGACCTGTGATGACGTCACATCACATGGTCCAATCACATGGTCCATCTTACCATGGTGATGGACCATGTGATTGGACCATGTGATGTGATGTCATCACAGGTCCTTTAGTTGTTAGCTGATGCAGGGAAAGAGAGGAGAGATCGCAACTACGAGATAAAGTGGCTAAGGTAAGTTTACTTTTATTATTTTTAACCCCTTCCACTTCATTTTACAATGCATTCTTTATTAACAATGCTATTATTTCCCCTTATAACCATGTTATAAGGGAAAATAATCAATTCTCCAGAAGACCCGAAACCGGACTTCAGTGATGAAGTCCGGCTTCAGGTTGGGTACCAAACATGGCGATTTTTCTCACGCGCGTGCAAAACGCGTTACAAACGTTTGCATCCGCACGGGAAAAACGCGCATATTGCCGCAACGCACCCGCCTCTTATCCGGGTGTCAAACATGACGCCCGTGTGAAAGAGGCCTTACTGTGCGTCAGAATAACAGGCAGGTCATATATATGGACATGCTCATCATTCCTAGGTAATCCCTTCTGTTAAACCAAAAGAAAAGCATACAGCAGCCTTCAGTAAAGCAAAAAATGGCTGCATGCCCCTGAAGGAGTTGTGTCCAAATTACTCTTTAGTGGATCGACATAAAGAAAAGAAGGCAGCGCCAATAAAGTAGTGGAGAAAACAATGTTCTTATAATGCATATTGTTGGAGTCCAAACACATGCTTTTTAAACCCTTCTGTTAGCTGTAGAATAACTGTGCATCACTCTTAGCATGCACACGGCCGTTGTTCTGGTCCGCATCCAAGACGCATTTTTTGCGGCTCGGGTGCGGACCCATTCACTTCAATTGGGCCGCAAAAGATGAGGACAGCACTCCGTGTTGCTCCGCTCCGTAGCCCCGCAAAAAAAATATAACATGTCGCATTCTTGTCCATTTTGCGGACAAGTATAGGCATCTCTATAATGGGCCACCCGGTCCATTCCACAATTTGCGGACCGCAAAACACACAACGGTTGTGTGCATGTAGCCTTAGGCTCCGTTAACACTTCAGTTATTTGGTCAGTTATTCTCATCATTTATTGTCCTTTTATACCTAATCCGAGATTAGGCTTGGCTCCTGAATTTGGCTCATAAAAACTGATGTAAATAACTGACCAAATAACAGGAGTTAACAAGATTTAGGTAGTGGCCCCATGACAGAGTGGGGAGGGTGTCAGCAGTAGAGTTGTGTTGACATCACTGTTTATTTATCCCTTCTTCTTATTTGTCAGAAAAACAGAAGAACAGCCAAATAAAAGTGGATCCTGTATTTTGAGCATCCTTCTTAACACAGTCAGTATTTGGTCAGCATTTGATTAGTATCAAATAAAAAACAGGAGTGGGTCCAAAACAGAGATAAAATGTGATGGAAATATTTCCATGTCTTCTGTGTTTTGGACCCACTCCTGCTTTTAGCTTCCAAATCATGATCAAATCCTGATGCAAAATACCGTATGATAGAGGCCTTATAGACGCTCAAATGACAGGATCCGTTTTGTTTTTTATTTTTCAGTTCTGACGGATCAGATGATTGAAAAAATAAATGGTGATACCAACACAGGGACACTAGTGGTCCTGTGATGGAGTGATGAGGGTGGCAACAGCATGAAGAGTCACAATAGTGGCCCCGGAACATAGTTGTGAGGGGGGCCAACAGTAGTGGCAGTAACAGCACAGATGGTGGCAGATCACAGTAGAGGCCAATAGGGTTGAGCAGTAAACCAGTGTCAACGATATACAGCGGTTTCAAAATAACCGCTGCATTTTGTGACGTCATATGAGTGATCATATGCGTGCTGACCGCTCCTAAATCTGTGTCAGCCCGCCCCTGCATCATCTATATGAGTACCATACATATTAGTTGCTGTAGCAGCCGCCCCCAGCTCCTCCTTGCTCCCATATTTAAGTCTCTGCTAATCGGCCAAGCACAGGAGCGAGGCGGGCAAAGTCAGTCAGCAGTCCATGTCCAAGCCAAAGTGGGGGATAAGGAGTGAGCATCCCTTACAGCCCGGGTGTCATAAATAAAGGTTATACTGTCTGTCTATGTCTTCTGCGGCCTTGGCCATGCCTGCAAGCTGCACTGCACATGGTGATGGCACTTGATCGCTCATAGCAGGCATTAGGGAATAATATACAGGTCATCATGAGTCCCATCAGTATAATGGCCTCATACAGTGTAATGTATTCCTGTGGCCCCCATACAGGAGCAACAAGAAGACATTACAGTATTGCAGCTAAAAGACATTATTATACCAATAGGGGGGGGGGGGGGGGTTACAAATTGTTGTCCCATAAAGTATAATGTCACCGTGTGGTGGGCAGATGGCAGTAGGCAGCAGGCGTGTAGCATCAGGCGTCAGAATAGTGGAAGGAGCACGTGGCTGGAAGTAACAGACCATTTGTCAAGATGTTCTAGTGTGGTAGCACAATACAGTCAGATCATTACTATCAGAATGAGCTAGTCTGTTGCATCTGTCGGGTTTATAATAATAATTCAATTATGAATTATTAATTATGGACATAAAAATATTTTTTTTCATAACTTGTAGAAATTATGACCTGGTGAATTGTAGATAACCCAATCGATACAATTCACATCTGAGGCCGACTATTTCCTCAGATAATAAGTTCTTTTCATGAGAGATAACATTAATGCTAAAGATGTAGTTTTGACATTAAATAATACGCAGATATTATAAAAACATGCAAAGTTTATTAGTTACACGATTATAAACAAATAAGTATATAAACACGATTATATATGCCAAGGAATATATATGGCAATGATATATGAAGCATTACAAGCTTATCATAAGTAAATAAACAATGATATATGCCAATTAATATATATGGCATTGATATCAGGCACTAGAAGCTTCACAATACGTAAATAAACACATGTGGGTAAGAGCAGCTTGTCACATTATAACAAAGCTATTTGGTTAGGATATCAAAACAAGAAGTTAAATTACAGTATATACATCACTTCTGTTCAGAGGAAACCTCATGATATCAGGATGGGCATGTCTAATCCTAGACATCTATATGGAATGATAAATACATTCCCTACCCCTCTCTAACCAAACTAAAATACACCTCACATGTAGTAATGGGCAAATCCATTCAAGTATACAACTTAGAAGATAGTAGTCAAATCCTAGACTACTTTTGCATGTATACTTCTGTCCTATTCTGGACTACTTTCATATCTGTATAACCTGGTAAGACTATTAAGACAACAGACATTGGAAGAACTTGGAACAAATCTTCCAGTGGGAATTTATCATCTAGCTTGGCGAAGAATGCTACTATCAATATATCTATATCTATGCATATATGTATGCAATCATTTAATACTCTGATAAATTATGAAACTTGATTCTTCTGCAGGTAGAATGAAGGCTCACAATTATTCTATATCTAAGACTACATCTCATATAAAGAGATGATAAATAAATTAATATGTTCGCCAACATAGATGCTATGATTTTACCCACATTATCTAAATAGTCTTAATAAAATGAAACATCATTCTTTGTGTTTCTTACCAAGTCCTAGCAGGAATCTCACTTCTGCTCCTAGGAAAGCTGGATGGTCCATCACCATGGCTTTCATCTTGGGTGTTGGCTCCTGGAATTTTGGAATGCTATGCTTCCTCCTTTGTTCCTTAGCTTTCCTCGTTCTTGCCTCTCTCCCTTCTCCTTCCCTGAGGCTCATCTATCTAGGGTAATTATCTCCCTTGTAATCTAACATTACCACCCCCTGGATTAGTATTCTCCAATCAATTAGGGGGGTGTAAACATATGTAATAAGATCCTATGAGATCATGTTTACCCATAATGCAACTATGGAGGATGGTGTAACGATATCCGTCTCGGGATGGCACTGTTGTGCAAGCTATTAACACCATACCATAAAGACTTAACTAGGGTATTTTTGCATCATATACATTTGACCCTCGTCGTCGTAAATCAGAGATAAGGATAAATGTAGACATTTTGCATCAACTAAAGATAGACAACTTGGAGTCTCATTGACACTATTGATCTATGGGCCATTATGGTATGAATGGGCCTTGTTCTCTAAGACATGTCTGGAGAATCCAGTGTACTCCCTTACAGATAAGACCACATTTGTGGCAATAACTCTTAAGACACAATACTCTCTGTATTTTTACACAGATTGAGCTTGGCATGACTTCATCTTGGCCTGTTTCTACCACACAGCAACACTTTGGCTCAAACTGTTTCTTAAAGACAATGAGCATGCATTTTGAATATAATATGACCAGGTATCAATATATATACCTATGAAAATGCCCGACACATCAGACACCGGTATCTGTAAATCCTTGTTGATCCACACCTGATTCATCTTTATAATGTTTAGTTTCTCAACATTTTGTGTTAAAAAGTGAGTTCTCTTTGGGATAACTATGTCACCTGCCACACTAAACACCCGCTCTGATGTCACACTGCTGGCTGGGCAGGAAAGCTTGCCCAAGGCAAACTCGGTCAGTTGCAGCCACAATTAAAGTTTGGTTGCCCAGTAGTCCAGGGATCTTGGATCTGGGGTGATAGGGTGCAGTCCAAGCATGCCACCATCTGCTGTTCAGGCTCTGCTCCATGTCCTGTTGCTGGGTTGTTTCTTCAGTAGATGGGAGAAGAAAAGTGCTCATGAGAGACTCAAGACTGATGTTGCTGCTGACGGAGCTGGTGCTACTCCTGCCCCCAGCAGTCATGGCAGTGGAGCATGAGCTTAGATGGTCCCCCTGGTTAGACCTTCATGAGGATGGTCAATGGCGCATGTAGGTAGCGACCAACCGACTACAAAGGATGTCTCAATAGTAGTTGAGTTTTTCATCCATCTCAGCAGGTGTAAAAAGGCCCCATTTTGGACTATTAGTCAACATCTAACATTGTGGAGAGCCGGTAGTAATTCCTCTGCCAAATGGGGATAACGTGGCTGTCACTACACAAACAACTCAGCATGCATCTGTCGATTTTCTCAAGGGGCTGGAAGGCCGTCCCTGCCTCCATCTCCACTGCATAATGCCATGGTCTGTTGGGTTCATCTGCCTAGTCTTTTTAATTGTCCTCCAGATCCTCATGCTGCTCCTACTCCTCCTGGTCCTCTACTGTCGCTTGGGCTTAAAAACTCCTAGTTCTGTATAGTATTCCTTGGTGTTTATGTCCTCGTCCTCCTCCTGTGCCACTTCAGCCTCCACAAGGCTCAGGTGGCCGTAACATATAGGCCCCGCATCTTCTGTCCCCTCACCAGTCAGATTTATCAGAAACCCCTCCAGGACGTGAAGGAGGGGAGTGACATCATTCATCCTGTCGTCCTGGCGACTGACAAATAAAGTGGCTTCCTCAAAGGACCTGAACAAACAGCAGGTGTCATGCATGAGCTACCACTGTCTAACATCAAAGTTACACTGAGGTGTAGTCCTGTCCACCTGCATCATCAAAAATCAGTCACAGTTTCCTCTGCTCTCACAGTCAGTAAAACATGTGGAGAGGGAGTTCCAATGTGTGGAAACTTTGTAGGAGAACACCATTCTGCCTTTTCAGGTCAAAGATGGCATGTTTTTCAGGGTAAGAGTAGCATGCGTGCACAGTTTCTTTGCCATTTTCAAGACATCTTGCAGTTCGGTGGAAGACTTTAGGAATCGGTTGACAACCAGATTAAAGATGTGCCCCATGCAGGGCGCATGGGCGTGATGCAGTGCAAACAGAATGTTCTTCCCAATATCGTTGACCACGGTTACAATCTTCAGTTGGCGAGAGATGGCCAGGATTCGATTTCTTGGTTGATGACCCGGAGCGGTTCCTCCCTGATGGGACTCCATTCACCCAGGCTAACAGGGTGCAGAACCGCGTGACAACATTGTGCTTTGCATAGGTGGTATGCTGGAAGGACACGTTAAACTGTGCCAACAGTGGAGGCTAATGAAAAGTTGAAGGATGTAGAGGACATTGGTGGAGAAATCCTGTGATTACAACGTGGAGGCAGCATTGCCATCACCTGGTCAAGTTGCTGGCGTGTCTGGACCGAAACTACATTTACCCAGTAGGCTTTAAAGGACATATACAGTTGTGTTCAAAATTATTCAACCCCCAATGCTGTAAAGGGTTTTAGTGAATTTAGTGTACATTTGTAATTGTGTTCAGAATGAAATCTTACAAGGACTTTTTAAAGAACCAAATACAACTAAAATTACATCAATTGTTTTTGTAAGACAGTATTAAATGTTTTTTTGTGATTTCTTCATTGACACAATTATTCAACCCCTCAAAGACTACCACTCTTAAGAACAGAGGTTCATTCAAGTGTTTTCGATCAGGTATTGCAAACACGTGTGGATGTCAAGGAGCAGCAATCAAGCATAATAAGCACCAACTAGGCAGATTTAAAATGACTGTGATTCTCAGCTCCTTCTAGACATTTACTGATGTGTTTACAAACATGGTGAAGTCAAGAGAATGGTCCAGGAAGACAAGAGAAGAGGTGATTTCTCTTCACAGGAAGGGCAATGGCTATAAGGAGATTGCAAAGATGTTAAACATACCAAGAGACACCATAGGAAGCATCATTTGCAAATTCAAGGCAAAGGGCACTGTTGAAACCCTACCTGGTCGTGGCAGAAAGAAGATGCTCACTTCGACTGCTGTGAGCTACCTGAAGCGCAAAGTGGAGAAAAGTCCCCATGTGACTGCTGAGGAACTGAAAAAGATTTGTCAGATGCGGGTACTGAAGTTTCAGCTCAGACGATAAGGCGCACACTGCGTAATGAAAGCCTCCATGCCAGAACTCCCAGGCGCACCCCTTGCTGTCTCCAAAGAATAAGAAGAGTCAACTGCAGTATGCCAAAAGTCATGTGGACAAACCACAAAAGTTTTGGGATAGTGTTCTGTGGACTGATGAAGCAAAATTAGAACTGTTTAAGCCCATGGATCAACGCTATGTTTAGAGGAGGAAGAACAAGGCCTATGAAGAAAAGAACACCTTGCCTAACCACATTTGTGGCAATAACTCTTAAGACACAATACTCTCTGTATTTTTACACAGATTGAGCTTGGCATGACTTCATCTTGGCCTGTTTCTACCACACAGCAACACTTTGGCTCAAACTGTTTCTTAAAGACAATGAGCATGCATTTTGAATATAATATGACCAGGTATCAATATATATACCTATGAAAATGCCCGACACATCAGACACCGGTATCTGTAAATCCTTGTTGATCCACACCTGATTCATCTTTATAATGTTTAGTTTCTCAACATTTTGTGTTAAAAAGTGAGTTCTCTTTGGGATAACTATGTCACCTGCCACACTAAACACCCGCTCTGATGTCACACTGCTGGCTGGGCAGGAAAGCTTGCCCAAGGCAAACTCGGTCAGTTGCAGCCACAATTAAAGTTTGGTTGCCCAGTAGTCCAGGGATCTTGGATCTGGGGTGATAGGGTGCAGTCCAAGCATGCCACCATCTGCTGTTCAGGCTCTGCTCCATGTCCTGTTGCTGGGTTGTTTCTTCAGTAGATGGGAGAAGAAAAGTGCTCATGAGAGACTCAAGACTGATGTTGCTGCTGACGGAGCTGGTGCTACTCCTGCCCCCCAGCAGTCATGGCAGTGGAGCATGAGCTTAGATGGTCCCCCTGGTTAGACCTTCATGAGGATGGTCAATGGCGCATGTAGGTAGCGACCAACCGACTACAAAGGATGTCTCAATAGTAGTTGAGTTTTTCATCCATCTCAGCAGGTGTAAAAAGGCCCCATTTTGGACTATTAGTCAACATCTAACATTGTGGAGAGCCGGTAGTAATTCCTCTGCCAAATGGGGATAACGTGGCTGTCACTACACAAACAACTCAGCATGCATCTGTCGATTTTCTCAAGGGGCTGGAAGGCCGTCCCTGCCTCCATCTCCACTGCATAATGCCATGGTCTGTTGGGTTCATCTGCCTAGTCTTTTTAATTGTCCTCCAGATCCTCATGCTGCTCCTACTCCTCCTGGTCCTCTACTGTCGCTTGGGCTTAAAAAACTCCTAGTTCTGTATAGTATTCCTTGGTGTTTATGTCCTCGTCCTCCTCCTGTGCCACTTCAGCCTCCACAAGGCTCAGGTGGCCGTAACATATAGGCCTCGCATCTTCTGTCCCCTCACCAGTCAGATTTATCAGAAACCCCTCCAGGACGTGAAGGAGGGGAGTGACATCATTCATCCTGTCGTCCTGGCGACTGACAAATAAAGTGGCTTCCTCAAAGGACCTGAACAAACAGCAGGTGTCATGCATGAGCTACCACTGTCTAACATCAAAGTTACACTGAGGTGTAGTCCTGTCCACCTGCATCATCAAAAAATCAGTCACAGTTTCCTCTGCTCTCACAGTCAGTAAAACATGTGGAGAGGGGAGTTCCAATGTGTGGAAACTTTGTAGGAGAACACCATTCTGCCTTTTCAGGTCAAAGATGGCATGTTTTTCAGGGTAAGAGTAGCATGCGTGCACAGTTTCTTTGCCATTTTCAAGACATCTTGCAGTTCGGTGGAAGACTTTAGGAATCGGTTGACAACCAGATTAAAGATGTGCCCCATGCAGGGCGCATGGGCGTGATGCAGTGCAAACAGAATGTTCTTCCCAATATCGTTGACCACGGTTACAATCTTCAGTTGGCGAGGAGATGGCCAGGATTCGATTTCTTGGTTGATGACCCGGAGCGGTTCCTCCCTGATGGGACTCCATTCACCCAGGCTAACAGGGTGCAGAACCGCGTGACAACATTGTGCTTTGCATAGGTGGTATGCTGGAAGGACACGTTAAACTGTGCCAACAGTGGAGGCTAATGAAAAGTTGAAGGATGTAGAGGACATTGGTGGAGAAATCCTGTGATTACAACGTGGAGGCAGCATTGCCATCACCTGGTCAAGTTGCTGGCGTGTCTGGACCGAAACTACATTTACCCAGTAGGCTTTAAAGGACATATACAGTTGTGTTCAAAATTATTCAACCCCCAATGCTGTAAAGGGTTTTAGTGAATTTAGTGTACATTTGTAATTGTGTTCAGAATGAAATCTTACAAGGACTTTTTAAAGAACCAAATACAACTAAAATTACATCAATTGTTTTTGTAAGACAGTATTAAATGTTTTTTTGTGATTTCTTCATTGACACAATTATTCAACCCCTCAAAGACTACCACTCTTAAGAACAGAGGTTCATTCAAGTGTTTTCGATCAGGTATTGCAAACACGTGTGGATGTCAAGGAGCAGCAATCAAGCATAATAAGCACCAACTAGGCAGATTTAAAATGACTGTGATTCTCAGCTCCTTCTAGACATTTACTGATGTGTTTACAAACATGGTGAAGTCAAGAGAATGGTCCAGGAAGACAAGAGAAGAGGTGATTTCTCTTCACAGGAAGGGCAATGGCTATAAGGAGATTGCAAAGATGTTAAACATACCAAGAGACACCATAGGAAGCATCATTTGCAAATTCAAGGCAAAGGGCACTGTTGAAACCCTACCTGGTCGTGGCAGAAAGAAGATGCTCACTTCGACTGCTGTGAGCTACCTGAAGCGCAAAGTGGAGAAAAGTCCCCATGTGACTGCTGAGGAACTGAAAAAAGATTTGTCAGATGCGGGTACTGAAGTTTCAGCTCAGACGATAAGGCGCACACTGCGTAATGAAAGCCTCCATGCCAGAACTCCCAGGCGCACCCCCTTGCTGTCTCCAAAGAATAAGAAGAGTCAACTGCAGTATGCCAAAAGTCATGTGGACAAACCACAAAAGTTTTGGGATAGTGTTCTGTGGACTGATGAAGCAAAATTAGAACTGTTTAAGCCCATGGATCAACGCTATGTTTAGAGGAGGAAGAACAAGGCCTATGAAGAAAAGAACACCTTGCCTACTGTGAAGCATGGCGGGGGGTCAATTATGCTTTGGGGCTGTTTTGCTTCTACAGGTACAGGGAAGCTTCAGTGTGTGCAAGGTACCATGAATTCTCTTCAGTACCAGGAGATATTGGATGAACATGTGATGCAGTCTGTCACAAACCTGAGGCTTGGGAGACGTTGGACCTTTCAACAGGACAATGATCCCAAGCATACCTCCAAGTCCACTAGAGCATTGTTGCAGATTAAAGGCTGGAACATTTTGAAGTGGCCATCGCACTCACCAGACTTAAATCCGATTGAGAACCTCTGGTGGGACTTAAAGAAAGCAGTTGCAGCGCGCAAGCCTAAGAATGTGACTGAACTGGAGGCTTTTTGCCCATGAAGAATGGGCGAAGATACCCGTAGATCGCTGCAAGACACTTGTGTCAAGCTATGCTTCACATTTAAAAGCTGTTATAACTGGAAAAGGATGTTGTACTAAGTACTAAGATTGAATGTCACTTGGGGGTTGAATAAAACTGATAATGATGTGAGCACAGAAAAGACATTTGTGGTTATTTCATTATAAATGTTATGTTATATTTGTCTGACTTACAAGTGCCTCTTTGACTTAATTGAAAACAAGATGACTGAAATGATCAAAATCAATGTCAAATGGGCCAAAACACTCAATTTCAGTGGGGGTTGAATAATTTTGAACACAACTGTATTGTCCTTGATCATAATTACATCTCTACATGCCAACACTGGCATGAAATGTACCAGTGGACAGGCTTAAGGACTGATCATATTCTGCTCAACATATATGCAGGGCTTGAACAGCTTTTTTTAGAGAATAACAACTTGGAATTCTTGGTGGGCAGAAGCTATCAGTTCTCTGAAATGTTTAGAGTCCACGATATGGAAAGGGGGAATGTAGTACCAACAGCTTGGCCAGGTGCTTGTTCAGCTTATGCGCCGTTGGATAAGTGCACACATACTGTTGTCTCAGGAGGAGGAAAAGCAATAGACAAAGGTAAGGAACAACAGCTTCCTTCTGCTGAGGTTGAGGAGCCCTGCCTATTGGAGAAGGGTTGCGGTCCGCTGAGAGATGCAGGATGTGTCACTACATTAGTGCCATAGTTTTCCAAGGCCACTTTATGGTTATGCTCCATGTGTTGATGCAGGTATGTGGCAACAACATTAGCACCCTGATCTTGACTCACCTTTTGACCACACATCCTGCATACCACCACACTAGTGTTCTCCAGCGATTTGATAAAAAATTCCCACACTGCCGAGTGTATCGCTGAAAAGCGGAGCACATACATACATTACTTCAGACAGACAGAACAGAACTGAACCAAGGAAGACTAACCCAGACACTGAGGGAACACAGGAATAAATAACAGCCCCATAAGTGCAGCTGAGAAGCCACGCCAAGGGAACCAAGCAGGGAAGATTAACCCCATCAGAACTACTCAGGGCAGTTAACCCTTATAGGAAAGGGAACAGAAACTACAGCGTAAGAAGCTGCAGTACGGGCATTGCCCATGGCAACCAGGCACATGAAGGTCAGGATACAGAACAGGAATACAAATACAGATGCAGTCAAAGGGGTACACAAGTACACGGGCAAGTTCACACGTGAAGCCGCAGCCAGCACGCAGCCCCTAACAACCAGCCTGCACTCAGTCATCTGCGGACAGTACGCCAGGGGACGTGCAGACAGCCTACACGACAACACATCATTGTGAACTGCACTGTGACACTGCTGCTACTTGTGCTAGCTACAGAAACATTTTTGCCACTGACCTTTCTTTTTCATTGACCAGGCATCTGTCTATTGGCCATAGTGTACAGTAACTGAACCAGTAATGTAACTATTAGAGATGAGTGAATTTTTAAAAATCTATTTGGCCGGTTCGCTGAATTTTTTGAAAACATTTGGTTCATTCTGAATTTATGGATTTATGGATTTAAGAATCGCGTTTAAAAATTTCCTGCCTGCAGAGAGCCTTTATAGTGGTGTAAAACACTGTGCCTTGCAGTAACATGCATAGGGAGTCTGCTGTGGTAGTGAAATTATACTGTGAGTCTGTATGACATGCAGATGACAGGCATTGCTCTTAGAATCACTGCACACTTCACTTATTTGGGCAGTCACGGGCAGGGCTGGGACAAGGTCCACCACCAACAGAGGCTGAGCTGCCCAAGTGCGCCCCCCCCCCCTCCAACTTGTGGATGACACTGCTATGGGGGATCTGTGATGGATGACACTGTTATTGGGGAATCTGTGGATGACACATATGTACAGATCCCCCCTCCCCATAACAGGGTCCGTGTAGGAATAACCCCCAATACAAGGGGTGAGGTTGTGGGGTTGTATCTGCTTTTTGATGACAGTGCCAGCAGGGCCCGTGCAGTGACTGTATTCTACTACACCCCCCCCCCCCCCACAGACACTGTATATAATCTTAACTATAGAACTGTAGTGATTTACTACAGTTATATAGTTAATAAGATTATATCCAGTGAGCGGGGGGATGGGGGGTGTAGTAGAATACAGTCACTGCACGGGCCATGCTGTCATTATGAAATAGCATATGTGACCCCCACCTCTTTTATTGGTGGTCATTCAGTAAATTAACCCTGTTTTGGGGGGGTGGGGGGGTGTCTGTTGATGACATATATGTGTCATCCACAGATTCTCCCCATAATAGGGTTCATTTAGTGAATGACCACCCAAATTCTGGTGACCCAATACATGGGAGTTGCATCTGCAGAGCTTTTGTATAATGCCACCCCACACTGTAGTGTCCGCCACACTGCTCCCCACACAGTAATGTCCGCCACACTGCCCCCCACACAGTAATGTCCGCCACACTGCCCCCCACACAGTAATGTCCGCCACACTGCCCCCCACACAGTAATGTCTGCCACACAGTAATGTCTGCCACACTGCCCCCCACACAGTAATGTCCGCCACACTGCCCCCCACACAGTAATGTCCGCCACACTGCCCCCCACACAGTAATGTCCGCCACACTGCCCCCCACAGTAATGTCCGTCACACTGCCCCCCACACAGTAATGTCCGCCACACTGCCCCCCATACAGTAATGTCCGCCACACTGCCCCCCACACAGTAATGTCCCCCACACCCACCTCAACCACACAGCAGTGCCCCACATAGTAATTTGTCATGCTCTCCCCCTCTTGTCATTCTCCCCCTCTTGTCATAATCCCTCTTCTTGTCATGCTTTTTCTGCCCCCTGTCATTCTCCCCCATATTTTCATGCTCTTTGTACCCCCCCATGTTGTCATGCTCTTTCTGCCCCCCATGTTGTCACAGACTTCATGTAAGGGGGCCCGGCATTTTCACTGTACATAATGCCGGGCCCCGTCAGAGCGCTCCTCTCACCTCCATTATGTTCACTGCTCCAGGCTTCCGGGATCAGGCCCCAGCGCTGCCACACATTAAGCAGGTGGGCAGAGCCTAACGGAGGTCTGTTAGGCTCCGCCCACCTGCTTACTGTGTTTCTAGTTAGAGGCAGCGGGGCCTGATGCTGGAGGCCTGAAGCAGTGAACATAATGGAGGTGAGAGGAGCGCTCTGACGGGGCCGGCTCAGGGAATGACAGGAGGGAGCGCTGAGCGGTTCCCCCCTGTCAGTCCCTTTCCCTCTGGCCGGCCCCTGCCTGTGCCCTGAGGCTGGAGCGCCCTGAGGCATCTGCCTTCACTCGGTCAGCATTTGGTCAGTAATCCATCAATATTACTAATGCCAAAAAAAGTGTGGATCCAAAACAGAGATGACACGTGAATGGAATATTTGCATATCTTCTGTGTTTTGTACCCACTCCTGATTTTGGCTACCAAATCACAAGCCAATTCTTTTTCTTTTCTTTTTTTGGTTTTTTACTGGGGAGAAAAAAAAGGACATTAACACACATAAAATACAACATAAAAGGGGAAAAACCACAAAATGTAAAAGACAAACTGAAAAAAAGAATGTGCTTCATCAACAAGAATGGATTGATGACCAGTGTTGGGGTTACCACGATGGTAAAGCATATTGATCATGAAATGTATGGGGTTATGGCTGATAACTGGAGTACAATCCAGCAAACAAGATTACTCCAGCTCATTCCTACAGTGCAGGCTACACAATCATAGCTGGAAGGTAACTGGTCGGTACAAGCAACACCCAAAAATCTTCATAAATAAGCCTTAGTATATGCAGATCTCACAGCCGCTGTAACAGAACCGTAAGAAGCGGTATAACATGTAGTAAGCACTTCGGGGATCATGTCTAAGATATGTAAGACATCAGAGGGTCCCGAACGTTGTGGACAAGGTCCTAGATGAGAGTCATCCATGTGTTCAATACTGGATGTTATTGATAGTCAGCTCCGTGATGAATCCCAGCACTTGGATTAGGTAGTCCTTACTTATGCGAGTAAAGACATTTGAATAAATTGTCCACTTCCTCCAAAGTGACCTCGTCCTTTGATTTATGAATATCATTCCATAAAGTCTTGAGGTCCTCTGCGTGGATGGCATAAGAAATAACAAGCTCTGTGGCCGACCCTGATCCAGACACGTCATACCTGGTCCACATTGCTGCTAGCCATATAAGGTCCTGAGAACTGATCACCAGCTTACCAAAAAATGAAGTTCCTTTGGAACCACATAACTACGATAGCCGTGAGCGCCTCTGAGCCGTTATACAGGAAGCGCGTGAGGCAAGTAAATGTCTTTGGTAACACCTCCATCAGATCGTCTTCTGTGTACGTCCCACAGAAGCAACCTGTCCACACAATCCGTCCTTTGTGTTTGCCTTGTTGAGTGGAGGCTTGGATGAAATCTGTATGAGCACAACCAGTGGATCTCTGGCCTTTCCTTTGAGTCCAGCTAAACAGGAACATTTGGCTTTTAGGTCCAGCTCTGAGCCCACTTCAATTGCAAGACCATTGTCCATTGTTTTTGAAGGAGCAAAGCAGCCTCAAGAGGATCAAGAGTTTCCTCCAAAGGGGGTGCACTGCGGGATTTTTCTTTTAGACAAGCTTCGCAATGCAGACCATCAATGTGCAGAGGTCAAGCTTCCAGGAGGATACCTTGAGCTGTGTAAATGACTGCTCCTTCGTGCTGATGATCTACTTCTGGGGGTTAACACCCCATCGGTAGGTGTTGCATATCCTTGCGATAAATGATGTTCCCGATCACTGACTGTAAACAGAGATCTTGACTGGTAAATGTATCAAACTCTACCACCATCTTTCTAGGCGCCACGTCTCCAGTCCCCTGACCAGACAGATTTACCAGCATCTGTTCCAGGACATGAAGGAGCAGAATGATGTTGCTCATCCCGTAGTCCTGGCGACTGACAAATAACGTGGCCTCCTCAAAGAGCCTGAGCAAACCGCAGGTGTCACACATGAGTTGCCACTGGCTGACATCGAAGTTACACAGGGGAGTACTTCTGTCCGCTTGGATCATGAAGAAATTGTTTATGGCCTTTCTCTGTTCGTATAGTTGGTCCAATATATGGTGGGTGAGCATATCAGCCTATGTTGTTGAATGCCGTTTTGCCGCTGGAGCTCAAGGAGGGTGTGTTTTGCGGTGTACGACTGGCTGAAGTGTATGCAAAGTTTCCTGACCAATTTTTGGATGTCTTGCAGATGGGTGGAAGACTTCAGGAACCACTTGACAACTAGATTGAAAATGTGTGCCATACAGGGCACATAGCTCAGCCCTCCTTGACACAGCACCGACACCATGTTATTCCCATTGTCGGTCACCATGGTTCCGATTTTGAGTTGTCACGGATTTGATTTCTTGATGAAGGACACAGAGCAGTTTCTCACCTGTGTGACTCCGTTCACCCAGGAAAACGAGGTGTAGAACAGCATGACACAGCTGTGCCCTGCACATGGGGTATGCTGGAGGAGCACTGTGAATTGTCTCTGCAGTGGAGGCTGAGGACACGGTGGAGGATGAGGAGGTAGTGGCGGACATTGTCGCAGGACCAACGGCGTCAGGACATGGAGACGGAAGCGGCGTCACCTGGCCAAGTTGCTGGTGTGGCTGGGCAGGAATTACATTTACCCAGTGTACCGTCAAGGACATATATTGTCCTTGACCATAGTTACAGCTAAGGACCAATTTTACCAAAAATGGGGAAAAATGGGAAAATGCTATAACAAACAAATTTCACCACTGAATGGCTAATTGACACAATTCGGTTAATGCAGAAGAAGGTCTACAAACACCCATCAATTTTTCCGTATTCTTTTTCCTATTAATGCGACCAAAAAATATATATATAACAATTTGGGTTGAGCTAACCCGAACTGTAAAGTTTGGGTTCGTACCGAACATTACGGTTTTTCGCACCCGTTCCCGAACCCGAACATTTTCGTAAAAGTTCGGGTTCGTTGTTCGGAGATTTCTATGGCGCATTTTGAAAGCCTGCAAAGCAGCCAATCAACATGCGTCATACTACTTTGCCCTAAGAAGCCATCACAGCCATGCCTACTAATTGCATGGCTGTGATTGGCTAAGTGCAGCATGTGACCCATCCTCTATTTAAGCTGGAGTCACGTAACGCCGCACGTCACTCTGCTCTTCTCAGTGTAGGGTTAGGATGCTGCCGCTACTGTAAGGGACAGATTAGGGAAGAAATCTGTTGAAATTGGTGGTGTTAAATCTTCAAGCTACAGCAATTATTGAGGGTGCTATGCTACATTTTTGTACCTAGCCCTGAGCCCAGTGATACTGCCAAATAATTTTTAATCCATCTGTTAGTGAGGTGGGGGTCGGCGTTCATTTTAGCAAGTGCAGTGTCCTTGTGCCAGCCTGCCAGGAATATCAGTCTAATTCTTTTTTGGTAGCTCAGTGGAGGAAAAATTATTTTTTACTGGCAGGTCAGGTCCCCCTACATTACCTATTTTATAATTTGGGGGTGACATAGTGCATTTCTGTAGTTGGGGGCAAATACCTGTTTTGTGGTGCCATAGAGCATTGTTGCATACAACGTTGAAAATCCTGTTTTTAAATTTAGGGGCGGCATACTGCATTCTTGTATTTGGGGGAAATAATCCCGTATTGTTGTTCCACAAAACAGTTTTGCATGCAACGCACAAAAACATATTTTCAAATTTAGCAGTGACATACTACATTCTTGTATTTAGGGGAAATAAACTCCTATTGTTGTTCCACAGGGCACTTTTGCATAGAACTGTGAAAAACCTATTTTAAAATTTAGCAGTGACATACTGCATTCTTGTATTTGGGTGAAATAAACTCCTATTGTTCCACAGAGCAGTTTTGCATACTACGCACAAAAACTTATTTTCAAATTTAGCAGCAGCATACTGCATTTCTGTATTTGGGGAAATAAACTCGTATTGTTGTTCCACAGAGCAGTTTTGCATACAATGCATAAAAATGTATTTTCAAATTTAGCAATGACATATTGCATTCCTGTATTTGGGGGAAATAAACCCGTATTGTTTTTCCACGGAGCAGTTTTGCATACAATGCACAAAAATGTATTTTCAAATTTAGCAGTGACATACTGCATTCTTGTATTTGGGGGAAATAAACTCCTATTGTTGTTCCACAGAGCAGTTTTGCATACAACGCACAAAAACGTATTTTCAAATTTAGCAGTGACATATTGCATTCTCGTATTTGGGGTAAATAAACTCCTATTGTTGTTCCACAAAGCACTTTTGCATAGAACGCATAAAAATGTATTTTCAATTTTAGCAGTGACATACAGCATTCTTGTATTTGAGGTAAATAAACCTGTATTGTTGTTCCCCAGAGCAGTTTTGCACACAACGCACAAAAACATATTTTCAAATTTAGCAGTGACATACTGCATTCCTGTATTTGGGGGAAATAAACCCGTATTGTTGTTCCACAGAGCAGTTTGGCATACAACGCACAAAAACCTATTTTAAAATTTAGCAGTGACATATTGCATTTCTGTAGTTTGTTGCAATAAACACTGGTTTTGTGCTACAAAACAGATCTGTGGCCTACCCTGTATTTCAGTCATTTTAAGTAACCTTTTGAACTCCACATTTGCATAGTGGGTTGCAAACAAACAGGTTTGGTGGTAGATAGCACATTTGCGGTGTACGCTGCATTTCTGTCAGTCAAATTAAACTATTAACTTCTGCTTTTACGTTGTTGGTTTGAAAAATCAAATGTTTGGTGATAGTGAAGTAATTGTATTGAATTGCTCCGTTACACTGTTGTGTGACCTAAAGAAATTTATTCTGTTTATGACACAGGCACTGCCATACTTAATTGTTGACTAGTGGCAGTTAAATTGACACCAGAGATAAACCATCTGTTAGTTTGGTGGGTGAACGCAAATAATAAGGAGAACATCAAATAAGGGACGTGTGCATAGTCGTGGTGGTGTTGGTGGAGCTCCTGTTTCTTGGAGAAGATGTGGCCATTCAGCGTCAACTACAGATCCAAGTGAAACATCTTCCTCGGGTGTGAGTAGGCGACAGAATCTGCAGCGTTATTATGTAGGCCCGAATGCCACTCTACGAATGGTGAGGCCAAAACAAGTACAGGCGCTAGTAGAATGGGTGGCTGACAGTGCCTCCAGTTCCTTCATGTTGTCTCCCACCCCGTCCCCTTTTGAAAGTTCAGAGTTGGCACCTGCAGCCAATGCCCATCAGTTTTTCACCTCACCCTTGCAAATCAGCCAGCAATCTGAGCCCCAAGTCATGCAGCAGTCTCTTATGCTTTTTGATGACTCTGCTGGCAGGGTTTCCCAGGGCCATAACCATAGCCCTGCCCCAGAAGTGGAAGAGATTGAGTGCACGGATGCCCAACCACTTAGGTTTGAGGATGAGGACATGGGAAGACCACCGCAGCATGTCTCTGATGATGACGAAACACAGGTGCAAACTGCTGCGGCTTTCTGTGGTGTGCAGTCTGACAAAGAGGGCAAGGGTGAAGACTGGGTGGAAGATGATGTTGAGAACGATGAGGTCCTACACTCCAAAATATACCACTTAAATCCATGTTATTCATGGATGGTTAGAAAATTATATTTTTTAAGGCCAGGAATTACCTTTGCGGCCTGCGCTGCATATGTGTCGGGGACAATAATATAGTTAATCCATCTGGGAGTTCAGGGCTTGACATATTCCAATATTTTGCTGTCAAATAACCCTGCACTGCATAGGTGACAGGGACCGAAAATTTGAAAAATCTTCTTTTAAATTGCTGGGTGCAAAATTACCATTTTTGCCGGGTACAAACCCATGCTCTGCATAGGTGACAGGGACCGAAAATTTGAAAAATCTTCTTTTAAATTGCTAGGTGCAAAATTAAAATTTTTGCTGGGTGTAAACCCCTCCTCTGCCTGGTGGACCAGGGGCCTGCATTTCTAAAAATCACCTGTTCCATTGGTGGGTGACATAAACCCTGTTTTGCCGTGAATAAACCCCTGCTCTGCCTGGATGCCAGGGGCCTACATTTTAAAAAAAACGCCTGTTCCATTGGTGGGTGACAAGAAGCCTGTTTTGCTGTGAATAAACCCCTCCTCTGTCTGGGTTCCAGGGGCCTACATTTTTTTAAATCATCTGGTGGGTGACATCAACCTAGTTTTGCCGGTAAAAAAACCCTTCTCTGCCTGGATGCCAGGGACCTACATTTTTAAAATCCTCTATTCCATTGGTGGGTGACATGACCCCCGTTTTGCCGTGAATAAACCCCTCCTGCCTGGGTGCCAAGGGCCTACATTTTTAAAAATCGTCTGTTCCATTGGTGGGTGATATGAACCCCGTTTTGCTGGTGAAAAACCCCTGCTGTGCATTGCTGACAAGGAACCAAATTTGGTAAAAATGTCTGTTAATGATCGAAAGATGCTTGACTACAAACGCACGCTAGTAAACGTGCTGCTGATGGCATTCCCACTTGACTCCTCCTCAACCTCCTACTCCACATCCATTTCCTCCTCCTAGATCAAGATTTATATATATTTTTTTTATTTATTTTATTTTAAATCATTTCCCTATACACATTTTTTTGCAGGGCACTTACCCACATTTCGCTGCCTTTTGCAGCCCTCTAGCCCTTTCCAGGACTTCTTTACAGCCATTTTAGTGCCCAAAAGTTTGGGTCCCCATTGACTTCAATGGGATTCAGGTTCGGGGCCAAGTTCGGGTTAAGTTCGGATCCCGAACACAAACTTTTTTGTGAAGTTCGCCTGAACCCGTTGAACCCGAACGCGTAAGAATCACAATTTACCACAGAACAGCTTATAGGACATACTTATCTGTCCTATTAATACACCCTGTAAATGGCTGAAGTACAATGGAACTTCACCTCTGAATGGCAAATATTTTTTTTTCACCACTAATACACTCCAAAAAGGGCTTTAGAACATATCCGCAGAACAGCAAATATATATTTTTTTGCCACAAATACATGTCAGAAATTACTTTAGAACATATAACTGCACCGCTGAATGGCAAATATATTTTTCTTTTGCCACTAATACATAAAAAAAAAAGGGCTTTAGAACATATAACTGTACCGCTGAATGGCCAATATATATTTATTTTTCCACTATTACACAACACAAAGGGCTTTAAAACATATAACTACAACGCTGAACGGCAAATAGGCCCTTATTTTTTCCCCACTTTTACATGCCACAAAAGGCTTTAGAACAGGCAATATCTTTTTCTCTTGCCACTAATACACGCCAAAAAGGACTGTAATTTTCGCACTTCACCACACAACAGGTAATAAGCCCCTTTTTCCCACTCATACAAGCCAGAAATTGCTTTGGAACATATAACTGCACCGCACAAGGGCAAATAAGACATAAAAATATTTCCTTGTAATAAACCCTGGTAATGACGGTATCAAACAGCACTTGCACCCTTAAAACAAAAACTGTTTACTGGAATTACAGAGCTGTATAATGGCACTTTGGATCCCCAGTCAGTGTAGCAAGGTGTAAAAGGATTGTTCCTATTACCCAGGTTGTAACCTTCCCTACTGAACCCTGTTCAACATAAATGCTGTGAAATGATTCCTCCCTATCTTTTCCCTACAGCTTGAATAATCTTTCCCTGAACTTGTAAATGTTTTTTTTTTTTTGGCACAATTAAGTTTTTTCTAGTACGTTCCCCCCAGTGCCTGCTGATGTCTCTCCCTGCACTAAGTACGCTGGAAATTGGCAGAATCCAAGATGGCTGAGGCTATTTATAGGGCTGTGACATCAGAGGGTTGGCTGGCTGCTGGCTGCATGCATGGCATTATGGGTGATTCCGCATTCCCAGAGTTCCTTGCTCCATGTCCTTACACGTGAGCAGCCATTTTAGGAAAAAATGTGATTCGTTAACACAAAGCATGAGGAAATTCAGATTCGGTGCAAATCGAATTTTTCCTTAAATTCTGATTGGATTTCACTTTTGTCAACTTCGATTCACTTATCTCTAGTAACTATGTAACTAAGTATGAATGGCGGAACAGGTGAACTAAACGTGCCCATATATTAGACCGCCTAATAAGACCAAGTCTGATGCAGAGTAAGTCTATGTATAATAGAATAGAATAAATATGAATGTCACAACATTTGAACAAGATGCACAGGGCGATTACACTC
Organism: Bufotes viridis; assembly: GCA_033119425.1. NCBI lineage: Eukaryota > Metazoa > Chordata > Amphibia > Anura > Bufonidae > Bufotes > Bufotes viridis. The sequence goes on along the minus strand of CM065589.1, from coordinate 372,356,991 downwards.
AGCCTGCACTAACCCAGCAGTCTCCTTATGCTCTTCCTACAGTGTATAACAACTCTCCTTACGATCTCCCTAAACTTTCCCTGCACTGTCCCTGCACTCTTCCTATCCAATATTCTAGAAGTTAAACTTTCTAAAACACTGTACTTAGCTCTTGTCACGTCTCTCCTTATTCTCCGTTCACAATGAAATAGCGGAGACCGCACGGAATGATGCTTATATAGGGCTGTTTTATCGCAGGGGATGGCTATCTGCGGATTGGCTTGCACCATGGTATGATAGGTGATCTCACATTCCCTGTCTTCTTGCTTTCACTTTTTAACATGTGTAGCCACCATTTTAGGAAAAAAACTATTTGGAGGTAAGCTTTCCCTTACACTGTAATGTAGTGAAAGGAGGACTAGACCAGTTCTGTAGGAAATTGTACTGGAGAAAAGGGTAAATATAACATGATTTTTAATTGTCTCAGAAAACCCCATTAATGCAAGTCTATCTATGGCGTACAGTTACATCATAGTGATTTAATAGATTAAAGTCCAGATTTCAAAAGTGTGGCCCCTTGTATATTTATGGTGTGGGTTTTAGCTGACAGCCAAATATCAGGTCCCTCACAGTGAAAGACTACTGACTTTTCTAACTTTTCAAACTATAAATCTAAATATTCTAATAATATCGTAAATTATGTCTATAAAATGATTATCAGCCACTTACATTAATCATGAAAAAATTATTTCGCAAACATTGTGCTGATGGCAAAAAAAAGTTATAGCAGTTAAAAAATGTCAAAATTTTGCCTGGTCCTATTACTGTGGTTTTTAACTGGTTAACAATAAATTATGAAATGTGCTGACATCTAGTGGCCATATAGGTTATTCTTCAGACTAGTTCGAAAACAAATAAAGGCACCAAAACAAAACTCAAGAGCATGTGATAAATGGGAACGTTATCACGTCACTGTAACTTGTAGACAGAGGATTAATGTCAGGTGACACGTATTTTGATAAACGTAAGAGTGTAGGCAACTAACAACTGATAGGTCATATAGAATTGGGGAGGACTGGTAATTTCACATCTCAAGTTCCATGGAAAATTTCAAGATCGGCCGAAATGTATTTAACCCCTTCAAGACACAGCCAAGTTTCACCTTCCTGATAGAGTCTAAGCTTTTACTTATCTAAATAATTATGAGATAGTTTTTTTTGTGTGACAAATTGTACTTTATGTTAGTGGTTAATTTGGATCTATATGTTTTACCTTTAAAAAAAAAAAAATTACTGAAAATTTGAAAAATAAACAGTTTTCTAAATTTGAATTTCTCTGCTTTTAAGAAAAATAGTGATACCTCACAAAATAGTTATTTATTAACATTCACCATATGTCTATTTTATGTTGGCATCATTCTGTAAATGTCATTTAATTTTTTAGGATGTGAGAATATTTAAGCCCTTACCTGCTGAGCCCGCTCCATACGTAGCAGGAGCCAGCTGTATAATACAGCAGAGACCAGGCTGCAAAAACCAAATTTGACGATGATGGCGAAACCGGTCATTTAACCCCTTAGATTCCGCGGTCAATAGAGATCTTGCCATCTGTGAGGTTAGGCAGAGGTAAGGGGCTCCCTGCATTGAAATCATGTTACCATGACAGCCTGGGGCCTGATTTATCGTCAAATGTTTCATTTACATAAGTGGTAATATGAGAAAAAGCACCTCAGATTTTGTTACATAATTTTCCCAGAGTATGACACTACCCACTTTGTGGTCATAAAGTGCTGTTTGGGTACACTGAAGGGTTCAGAAGAAAAAGAGTTCCATATGCATTTGATGCCGAGTTTGGTGTTTTATACCGCAATGGTCGATAAATGTAGAGGCAAAATTAATGCACATCAAATGATGCAAAGTGAAAATTTCTATTTTTCCATAGATATGCCGTTTCAGTGCCAAGTATTTTGTGCCCATAGTATACCAGTGTCAAAGGTAAGTCCTCTTATTGTTTTGATGTGCTTTCTGGTTTTAAAAATGCCCTAAATGTGACCATAATATTTTGCTTGGACATACAACATACCTACTAACTTTTTGGATGGTCAAAGAGGGGCACTTATCGTTCTTTGTGTGAAAGATCCAATTTTCCTGCATATTTATAAACTTCAATAGTTTTCTCTTATGAAATGGCGCAAATATAATCTTAATATAAAAATTCCTAAAATCACAACTACATCAAATAATGAAATAATATAGAAGGTGGGCTCAAATATACCGTACAAAGAGGAACCAGGGAAACACATTATGGGTCAATATTGTAAATGCAATAATTAGAGATGAGCGAATTTCTCAAAAATTTTATGAAAAGATTTGAATCGATCCGAATCTATTTGTGGCGAATAGCATTAAAAAACATCTATTTCCTGTGCCTTGCAGTAACACTCATAGGGAGTTTACTGTGGTAGTGAAACAATACTGTGAGTCAGTATGACATGCACATGGCATGCATCACTCTTAGAATCACTGCACACTTCACTTATTTTGGCAGTCACGGTGCCAAAACTGACCAAATAACTCAATTGTGAACTCAGCAGGTCGATGTTAGCATCAAGTGCACTCCTTTTACACCGTCGTCAGCTGATTCCACATAGATGTCTACAGAACCTGTTCTATTAAACACTTATACAAGTAGAGCCCCGCTGACAAAGTGATGAGGGTGTCAGCAGTAAGTTTGTGTTGACGCCACTAATTATTTTGTCCATCCTCTGATCTGTCAGAACAATAATCCTCAAAAAATGGATCCTGTCTGTTAAGCATCCGCCTTCACTCGGTCAGCATTTTGTCAGTAATCCATCAGTATTGCTAAAGCCAAAAATAACAGGAGTGGATCCAAAACAGATGGCATGTGAATAGAATAATTGCATGTCTTCTATGTTTTGTACCCACTCAAGAAGGGTCAAATAAATGATGATGTCAACCAGGCTAAAAAGGCAAATTAATGGCCCAGTCATGAGGTGGAGAGGGAGGTAACAGCATGAGAAGTCCACAGAGTGGTCCAGTGACATAGTAGTGAGGTGAAAGCAGCATGAGAAGACCACCGAGTGGTGAAGTTGCAGGAGCATGAGGAGACCACAGAGTGGCTCAGAGACATAGTGTTGAGGTGACAGCATTATAAGAAGACCACAGAGTGGTGAAGTGGCGGCATCATGAGGAGACCACAGAGTGGTGAAGTGGAAGCAGCATGAGGAGACCACAGAGTGGTGATGTGGCAACAGCATGAGGAGACCACAGGGTAGTCCAGAGACAAAGTGGTGAGGTGACAGCAGCATGAGGAGACCACAGAGTGATGAAGTGGCAGAAGAATGAGGAGACCACAGAATGGCCCAGTGACATAGTAGTTAGGTGGCAACAGCATGAGGAGACCACAGAGTGGTGATGTGGCAGCAGCATGAGGAGACCACAGAGTGGTGATGTGACAGCAGCATGAGGAGACCACAAAGTGGCCCAGTGACATAGTGGTGATGAGGCAGCAGAATGAGGAAACCGCAGAGTGGTGAAGTGGCAGAAGCATGAGGAGACCACAAAGTGGCTCAGAGACATAGTGTTGAGGTGACAGCAGCATGAGGAGACCACAAAGTAGTGATGTGGCAGCATCATGAAGAGACCACAGAGTGGTGAAGTGGCAGCAGCGTGAGGAGACCACAGAATGGCCCAGTGACATAGTGTTGATGTGGCAGCAGCATGAGGAGACCACAGAGTGGTGAGGTGGCAGCAGCATGAGGAGACCACAGAGTGGCTCAGAGACAGAGTGTGTAGGTGAGGGGCAATACCAGTACCAGCAATAGATGGTACTTCATCAGAATAGTAGCTGAAGAAGCTAGCCAGAAGAAACAGGCTTCTTTTATCAAAGTGTACTTGTGGCACCACAGATGATTTAGTCTGATGCATCAGGCACTTGTGTTTGAAAATCCTGGCTGATTCACGCCTTATTCATCTTCACAAAGGTCAGTTTCTCCACATTTTGGGTGAACAGTTGAGTTCTCCTTGGGATAAATATGACCCCCCCTCCCCCGCACTAAACACCCACTCTAATGCCACTCTGCTGGCTTCGCAGGAAAGCTTGTCCAGGGCAAACTACAGTAGGCCAGTTGCGGTCAGAAATCGAGTTTGGCTGCCCAGTATTCCAGGGGATCTTCGATGTGGGGTGGGAGGGTACACTCCAAGTATGCGACAATCTGCTGGTTTAGGTTCTGCTCTATGTCTACCTGGAGAGTAGTTTCTTCAGTAGGTGGGTAAAGAAAACTACTCATCAATGACTCTAGAGTTAAGTCCTCACCCCCAGCAGCCATGGCAGTGGAACGTGAACGCAGAGGGCGATGGGTGATGGTGCACATAGGCAGCAGCCAACTGACTACATAGGATGTCTCAATAGTAGTTCAGTTTGTCCTCCCTCTCAGCGGGTGTGACGGCCCCCATTTTGGACTGATAGAGAGGGTCTAACATGCTGGTGAGCTGAATGGTGACAAGTCGACTGTCACTAAGCAAGCAAGTGAGGATGCATCGGGCCATTTGTGCAAGTGACTCGGATTGACTCCCTGCCTCAATCTCCACTGCTTACTACCACTGTGTGTCTGGGTCCTGTGTCTCATCTTCCTCATCACTCTGTAGTTCCTCTGGCTGCTCATGTTTCTCCTCTCCTGTCACCTGTATAGAAAAAACACCCATTTCTCTTTGCATTGCTTGTGCTCGAATGTTCTGCTCCTCATCCTCCTCTATTTCAGCCCCCACAGGGCTCATGTTGCAGTGAGATGTAGTCGCCATGTCTCCTGTCCCCTGGACAGCCAGATTTAGCAGCATCTGTTCCAGGACATGAATCAGTGAAATTAAGTTGTTCATCCCGTAGTACTGGCGACTGACAAATAAAGTGGCCTTCTCAAAGGGCCTGAGCAAACGACAGGTGTCACGCATGAGCTGCCATTGGCTAACATCAAAGTTTCACAGGGGAGTACCTCTGTCCGCCTGTATCATCAAGAAATCGTTTATGGCCTTTCTCTGTTCACATAGTCAGTCCAACATATGGAGGGTGGAATTCCAACCGGTGGAAACGTCGCATATCAGCCTACGTTGGGCGATGCCGTTCTGCCACTGCAGCTCAAGGAGGGAGTCCTTTGTGGTGTACGAGTGGATGAAGTGCATGCAAAGTTTCCTGGCCATTTTCAGGATTTCTTGCAGATGGGCAAAAGACTTCAGGAACCGCTTTACAACCAGATTCAACACATACGCCATGAAGGGCACATGGATCAACACTCCTTGATGCAGCGTCAACACCATGTTCTTCTCATTGTCCGTAACCATGGTTTCGATTTTGAGTTGTCGAGGAGAAAGCCAGGATTTGATTTCTTGATGAAGGACACGGAGCAGTTCCTCTTCTGTGTGACTCCATTAGCCCTGGCAAACTAGGTGCAGAACAGCGTGGCACCAACGTGCCCTGCACATGTGGTATGCTGGAGGGGCACTGAGAATTGTCCCAGCAGTGTCCCAGCAGTGGAGGCCAAGTTGCTGGTGTGGCTGGGCAGGAACCACATTTAACCAGTGGGCCATAAAGGACATATATTGTCCTCGACTGTAGTTACAGCTCCACACACTTTGGCAGACACCGACAGGCTCAAGGATTGGCCCACCTTCTGTTCTACATGTGTGTGAAGGGCTGGTACTGCCTTTTTGGCAAAGAAATGATGGCTTGGGAGTCTCCACCTCGGCTCGGCACAAGCCATCAGTTCACTGAAAGGTGCAGAATCCACCACTTGAAAAGGGAGGGACTGTAGCACCAGCAACTTGGCCACGAGCACATTCAGCTTCTGTTGTCTCTTGGCAAACGCTCCAATAATCGATTGCTGACAGAATGACTGATGATTAGGAGCAGGAGCATCAGGATCAGCAGATGATGGGAAGGACAGACAGCTCCCTTCGGATGAGATGGTGGAGCCTTCACTGCATGAAATTGGGTGCGCACCACTGGCACTCTGGCCATGCTTCACCTTCTGTCCACAAATCCGGCAAATGCCCATGATCACATTCTATGGTGGCCTAACAAAAAACTTCCACTCCCCCGAGTATGGTATTTTCCCCCCAACACTCCACGCTGACTGTCTGCTACCGCTTACTCCGTGAACCCCTGAAAGACTACTTTCGGCGCCGGTAGGCTCCTGCGAAGCTCGTAGTCTATCCCGGGAACATTTGGCTCCCGACCTCTCACTGCTACCACCCTGCTGACTCAGCTGTCACTCTGCTGGCTCAGCTACTGCTTCCTGCGCAAGCTGCTACCCTCTTCTCCTGATGATGAAGCCCCTTCTTCACCTGGCTCAAAAGTGCGATCTGCTACATCATCATCATTCGCTACTGTATGCACATCACTGATGTCCACCTCAACAGTCTCAGGGCTAGGAGCCTGACCGCTTGCAACACCTGCTCCCACGCGACTCTCCTCATCAGTACATGCCCCCCTACCGGAGGAAGCGGCGGATATTTCCTCCAGATCTGGGCTGGGCAGTAGCTGCTGACTGTCCTCTAGTAACTCATCCTCGCTGAAAAGCTGGGGGTTTCTGATGTCACTTGTGACGAACTCAAAGACCGAGTCAACCGTTCAAGCACCGCTGGGTCGCTGTTCAAGAAACGACCGCTAGGTGAGGCCTCAGGCCTCTTGCTGCGACTCCTGCCCATCCCCTGTTACCTGTATGTCTGACATATTGTATGTATAAAAGAATTAAATTAAAAATAAAATAATACCCCCCAAGAAAAGCTGTAGTACAATGTTACTTCACCGCTTAACGGCAATTAAGACATATATATATTTTTCTGATTAATCAACTCCCCCCGCCAAAAAAAAAAACCACAATTCACCGCAGAATGGCAATTAAGATATATTCTTTTTCCTATTTCTACACCACAAAAAAAGAAGTATAACAATCACAATTCACCGTAGAACGGGCGATGGGACGTATGTATATTTTCGTTTTCTACACCATGTAAATGGCTGTTGCACAATGTAACTTCATTCCTGAATGCCAAATAGGAGATATATTTTCTCCTTTTTTTCCCATTTCTACACCACAAAAAACGAAATATAACAATCACAATTTACCGCAGAACGGGTGATGGGACGTACGCAGAGGTCGCAATAACGCCTGTACAAGTGTCATAGACACTTGTTTAGGCCATTTTACTCCCTGAAAAAAGTCTAAGGCGTACCAATACGCATTAGTCTTTTCCCCCACATTCATCAGTGCAGTGAGCGCTGTGAATAGCTCTGGAAACGCAGCGATGCTGCCTGTGCCTGAAATAACCAATAGCTAAGTTACAGCAAGGAGCTTTGTTATTGATTGGTATAGGCGCGTGCAAGAGCTATATAGGTCCTGCAGCAGGGAAAGCCAGCGGCAGGTCCAGACTGGGTATGAAAACCAGCCCTGGAAAAAATAGTACACACAGCAGCAGGGAGCTGACTATAGCAATCCTCTGCAGGCGAGTGACGTAGTGAGTGACGTTATGCTGCCACCCGGCATGCCTGCTATGGGAGTTTCAAGTGAGTGCTGCAGTGGATTGCTATAGTTTAATGCCTACACATTACATATAAATACAACAGTGAGCGGGGCCTGGTGTAATAGAATATAGTGACTGCACCGGGCACCGCTGCAATTACAACACCAGATGCCAGCCCCCACCCCCTGTATTTTGGGTCATTCACTCACAGGGACGCTGTTAGGTGTGGGTGTGGGGGGGGGGTATCTGTGGATGACACTGTTAACGGATCCGTTTTGCAGCCCATAGACCTCTATTATGATGAAATGAGGAATGAATAATAATATCCATTATGCATTCCGTCATAGAATTGCGTTATGGTCCGTGGTAATGGAATCCATAACACAATTCACTTTTTACCAGTAAGCAAAGCGTGAACGAATTTCATATACTAATACTGTGTATGCATGTCTGTGTTGTGGTAAGGTGCAGGGTGCCGTTGTGGATGGCAGGTATGTGTCACCGAGGTTCATAGCCTCGGTGAGGTAAGAGCCGTATTTTGTTGATGTCAGCAGCAGCTAGTGCTACTGACATAGTTGTAAATAGCATGGCTGCAAAGCCGATCCGGGCCGGCTCTTACCGGGAGCAGCTAAAGTGTAGGGTGGGTGGCTGCTCCCCACGATCCAGTCCTGGTTTTGGGCTGGGTATAAAACACAGCCAGCAGCTGTGTCTGGGGCTGTGATTGTCCTGGAGCTGCTGCTAGTCCTGTGGAGCTCTCTGGGCTGGAAGCAAAAACCCAGCAAGGAGACGTGCAGTCGACCTGGAAGCCTGAAGGAGGATTATCCCACGGCTGGGCCGACCGCCAGGTGCGAACGCGCACCTAACATCTCACAGGTGATTGAACCTGGTTTTGGACTCTTTGGTTTTGCCTTTTTCTGTTTGCTGCGTGTGAATGAACACCAAGAGACTGTTTACCATTTCGTTTGTGCAAGTGTGAATAAAACACTGTTTATTGCACGTACTGGACTCCTTGTTTTGCCTCTGTACTGCACCCGCACCGTTATCTACCAGAGCAACTCCCCACATTTGGTGTCGGATGCGGGCATGCGCAGTGAGGCTGGCGTGAACGCCGAAGTTTGTTTTTGCTGGGCACGACTGGATGTCCTATATTCGGCCGGCAAAGTTGCAGCCTGTGGTCCCTGACAAAATGGAGGCGGCTGTGAAAGCCCTCATAGAGGCTAACGTGCAGCAGCGGGAGACCAACCAGCTACTGCTGCAGCACGTGATGGCATTGCAAGCTGCAGGAGCGTCCCGCCACGTCCACGATGCCCGGAAAGCTGTCCGTGCAGCGATCCCTAAGATGACCCCTCGGATGATGTGGAGACCTATCTGGCGGTGTTCGAGAAGGTGGCCGTGAGGGAGAAATTACCCCGAGAACAGTGGGCAGAGGTCGTCGCTCCGTTCCTGGCGTCTGGACCCCAGCAAGTATTTTTGACCTCCCAGATGACCAAGCAGCTGACTACCCGACCGTGAAAGGTGAGATCCTGGCAAGACTGGGGGTGAACGTGTTAGTCCGGGCTCAGCGGGTCCACCAGTGGAACTTTAATACGGCTGAACCCGCCAGGCCGCAGTATTATGAGTTGCTGCACAGGTTGCAAAAGTGGCTGCAGCCTGAGGTTCTAAGTCCGGCTGCTATGCTGGACCGTCTGCTGGCTGACATCTTCTGGAGGGCCTTGCCGCACTCCCTGCAGCACTGGATCGGCCAGGTGTCACCCACTAATGCCTTGGACATGGTCGACCTGGTCGAGCGCTATGAGGCCACAAAACCTTGAAAGGGGGTGTTGTTGGGAGGGGGCCGGTCAAACCCCGGAGGTCTCCCATCCAGTCCCGACGACTGGTACCCGAGAAACCTGCTCGGGTGTACCCCTGTAGACCCGGCCCCGATAGTCTGCTGGCGGTGTCACGAGCCTGGCCATGTGAGGGCCGACTGTCCACAGTGGGGAGAACCCATGGAGACCAACTATGGGTACCGGGCTTCCATGTATGCCCGGAGACTGTGTGCGACCGGCACCCCGAGACAATAGACAATCGTCATCTGTGCCAGGTGCAAGTCGGTGATAATCTTGCAGTGGCGCTGCTGGACTCAGGGAGCCTAGTAACCCTGGTAAGTGCTGCCCTGGTACAGCCCTCCCAGTATACGGGCCGGAAAGTTGGGGTGGTGTGCATACACGGAGACTTAAAGGACTATCCCACGGCTGTAATGTCTCTGTCCACGGCGGCCGGCACATGGACTTGTGAAGTGGCGATCTCCGCCAAGCTACCGTATGAACTAATAATTGGGAGAGACTTCCTGGTTTTCCGTCACTATGGCCTGAGGTGAAAGTGACTAATAGCCCTGAGACAGGGGTAACCCTAGCAGAGTGGCCTGGTTCCTGTGGGAGGCCAGAGCCCTGGGAGCCCGAGTCCGAAGGGCCTGCGGTAGGGGTGACCACCACTTCTGTGATAGAGGGGAGACACCCCCACTGAGTGTAATGGTGGGAGACATGGAGGACTTGCCACCAGGTCCTGAGTTGGCAGACCTCCACGTCTCCGGAGATAATTTTGGGACCGCCCAACACCGGGACCAAACCCTAACCAGGGCCTGGGAGAATGTGCTGGAAATTGATGGTAAACCCCAGAAACCAGGGGCTGAGATAATATTTCCCGCTTTGTTGTTCACCAAGAAATGTTATATCGGGTGAACCAAACCGGGTGAACCTGTTGAACAATTGGTGGTGCCCACAGCGCACCGCAAGCTTGTCATGGAGCTTGCCCACCAACATGTTCTTGGGGGACACTTGGGGTGGCAGAAAACCCAGGACCGCATACTGCAGCGGTTTTATTGGCCCAGTGTGTTCAAGGAGGTAGAAAATTATTGTAAGTCCTGTCCCACCTGTCAGATAAATAGCCCCCAGCCACATTTCCGTAGTCCTCTGGTACCTCTTCCAATTATTGAGGTCCCGCTTGAGCGAATCGCTATGGATCTAATTGGGCCTGTACCAAAGTCTGCCAGGGGCCACCAACACATTCTGGTAGTTCTCGACTATGCCACTCGGTATCCGGAGGCGGTGCCTCTGCGACATACCTCAGCTAAGCTCATTGCCAAAGAGTTAATGGAAATGTTTTCCCGTGTGGGCCTGCCAAAAGAGGTTCTGACAGACCAAGGGACCCCTTGTATGTCCAAAGTTATGAGGGAACTGTGTAAATTGTTGCGTATAAAGCAGTTACGGACGTCCGTTTACCATCCGCAAACGGACGGTCTTGTCGAGAGGTTTAACCAAACTTTAAAAAATATGTTAAAAAGGGTGGTGTCTAGAGATGGGAAGGACTGGGATCTGCTTCTGCCCTATCTCATGTTCGCAGTGCGAGAGGTGCCCCAGGCCTCTACTGGGTTCTCGCCCTTCGAACTGCTTTATGGCAGACACCCTCGGGGCCTGTTAGATATCGCCAAGGAAGTGTGGGAACAACAGCCTGTCCCCCACAAAAGTGTCATTGAGTATGTCACCCAGATGCAGGAACGGATGGAAAGGGTGTTGCCGCTGGTCCGGGAGCATATGGAGGCAGCGCAACAAGCCCAAAGTAGGGGTGTACAATCGTCAGGCTCGGGTACGGGGCTTCAATCCGGGAGATCGGGTTTTGGTTCTGGTACCCACCCTTGACAGCAAATTCCTAGCTAGGTGGCAGGGCCCCTATGAGGTGATCGAGAAGATAGGGAAGTAAATTACAAAGTACACCAGCCAGGCGGCGCAAGCCGGAGCAGGTGTACCACGTGAATTTACTAAAGCCGTGGAAAGATAGGGACACGGCCGACGACCACAGCCCCCGGCCAGGGCTTCTAGGGGAAAAGGGTCCAGCCCCACAGTTCGAGGCCTGCGAAGCGGTAGCCACGGTAAAAATTGCAGACAGCCTGTCTTCCAAACAAGTTCAGGAAGTCAGGGAGTTCATCAGTCGGAACACGGATGTGTTCTCGACCTCCCTGGCCGCACGTCTCTCATCCAACATGACATTGTCACTGAGCCTCAGGCCAAGATCCGGTTAAAACCATACCGGGTACCCGAGGCTCGGCGACGGGCCATCGCGGAGGAAGTGCAATTAATGTTGAAGCTTGATGTCATTGAGGAGTCGAAAAGTGAGTGGGCCAGTCCCATAGTCCTAATACCCAAGCCGGATGGGACGCTGCGGTTCTGCAACGATTTTCGCAAGTTAAATGAAGTGTCCAAGTTTGATGCGTATCCCATGCCCCGGGTAGACGAGCTTGTTGAAAATTTAGGGCAAGCCCGTTATTTTTCTGTGCTAGACCTCACTAAAGGATACTGGCAAGTACCCTTAACGGAGGCGGCCAAGGAAAAACGCTTTGTTACTCCGCAGGGCCTGTATCATTACAAGGTGTTACCCTTTGGCCTGCATGGCGCCCCGCCACCTTCCAAAGGTTAATGGATATTGTGCTGCGACCGCACCGTCGGTACGCTTCGGCCTACTTAGATGATGTAATCATCCACAGCACCGACTGGGAAAGCCATTTGCCCAAAGTGCAGGCGGTAGTGGATGCCCTGAGGAAAGCTGGACTAACCGCCAATCCAAAGAAGTGTGCGATTGGGTTGGAAGAGACCAAATATCTGGGATATGTTATTGGGCGGGAGTCATCAAGCCGCAGGTAACTAAGGTAGAGGCCATACGTAACTGGCCCCGACCGGTCACTACCAGGCAGGTAAAGTCCTTCCTGGGAATTGTAGGGTACTACATGCGGTTTGTGCCCCACTTTGCCACAATAGCAGCGCCGTTGACAGACCTGTTGAAGGGGCGAAAGTCTGGGAAGGTTAGCTGGAGTGAGAAGGCGGAGGAGGCTTTCTCCGCGTTGAAGTCGGCCCTGTGTGGGTCCCCGGTTTTGGTGACACCCGACTTCAACAGGGAGTTTGTCGTACAGACCGACGCCTCGGAGGTAGGCCTCGGTGCTGTACTGTCTCAGGAGGTCAACGGGGAAGAACATCCCGTTGTCTTCCTGAGCCGTAAGCTCAGTCCCGCCGAGACCAGGTATAGCATAGTGGAGAGGGAGTGCCTGGCTATCAAGTGGGCACTCGAATCTCTCCGCTACTACCTGTTAGGGAGGAGGTTCCGTCTGGTGACCGACCATTCCCTCTCAAGTGGATGAGCCAGGCCAAGGAGAGGAATGCTCGGGTCACCAGGTGGTTCCTATCCCTGCAGAACTTCAAGTTCTCCGTGGAACATAGGGCAGGCCGCTTGCAGGGTAATGCAGATGCCCTTTCCCGCGTCCACTGCCTCACATGTGTCCACCCCTCAGGGTTGAACAAAGGGGGGTATGTGGTAAGGTGCAGGGTGCCGTTGTGGATGGCAGGTATGTGTCACCGAGGTTCATAGCCTCGGTGAGGTAAGAGCCGTATTTTGTTGATGTCAGCAGCAGCTAGTGCTACTGACATAGTTGTAAATAGCATGGCTGCAAAGCCGATCCGGGCCGGCTCTTACCGGGAGCAGCTAAAGTGTAGGGTGGGTGGCTGCTCCCCACGATCCAGTCCTGGTTTTGGGCTGGGTATAAAACACAGCCAGCAGCTGTGTCTGGGGCTGTGATTGTCCTGGAGCTGCTGCTAGTCCTGTGGAGCTCTCTGGGCTGGAAGCAAAAACCCAGCAAGGAGACGTGCAGTCGACCTGGAAGCCTGAAGGAGGATTATCCCACGGCTGGGCCGACCGCCAGGTGCGAACGCGCACCTAACATCTCACAGGTGATTGAACCTGGTTTTGGACTCTTTGGATTTGCCTTTTTTCTGTTTGCTGCGTGTGAATGAACACCAAGAGACTGTTTACCATTTCTTTTGTGCAAGTGTGAATAAAACACTGTTTATTGCACGTACTGGACTCCTTGTTTTGCCTCTGTACTGCACCCGCACCGTTATCTACCAGAGCAACTCCCCACAGTGTATATACAGTGTATAGATGTCTGTGGCTATAAAGGTTTGATGGTCCCCAGAAAATGTGGGGAGGGTGCTCGATTAAGTTAAACATTCCTGGGCCTATGATGCATTTAATTCTCCCCTGAATATCACTTTCAAGTTTAAATATACAGGTAGGAAAAAAAAGCCCTCCTTCCTCTTAGGTGTAACGCCCTCTGCTGTGATTGGTTATCTTACAGTCAAGGAGAAGGAGACGGCCCCTGATACCAATGGTATGGATTGGCATACAGGGGTAGAAACCAGAACGAGGGCCACAGCGGGAACTGAACAACCCATCAGAAAAAAAATAAGCAATAAGACATCTCCTCAATATGCCCTACATTGCCAGGTACTTATATTGTAATGCCAGGACCGGTGAAAGGTCTTCTTTAAGTACTAAATATGAAGTACATATCAACACTGGTAGGCAACAAATAAACAGAAATAACTCACTGATAGATAACAGAAACTAAATTATGATGGCAACAGATAAAGAAGATGGAAGCTTGGCAGTGGAGTGAAAGAAGACCGAGGGCTGGGCCCACAGGTACAGAGGGTACACAATGCCACACAGACACAGACAATGGTTCTTTCCCAGCAGTTGAGTTTACTGAACAATGTAGTGAACAAGAAGCTGAGAATAAATAAAACAGATTAGTAACAGAGAATAAACCAACAGTAAATGTAACACTGTCTAACAATAAACCAGTAACTGTGATGTTTTCCCCAAAGTCCATTAAGCAGCCTAGGTGCACTTGTATATCCCTGGACGAGTTCCTCGTTGGGGTGCACCCTAAGTATTGCGCAATACTATTTGTAATCCATAGGTAAATGTCTGTCTCATTAAATCAGTCTTCCCTATTTGTAATCCCCAGGTAAATGATGTCTGTCCCTTTGATTGCAGCTGTAATCCTTACTTCAGCTCCCAGTATATAACACCTTATGAGCAGCCAGTGAGATAGGAAGGTGTCAGCGTATGCGTCCCTTAGGGCTTTGCATTAGCTTGCAGCCTGTACACCGCAATGCAACTGTACTTGGAGCGTTATTGTCTATCGAAATGCCACTTTTTAGCAGTGTTGGTGCAATGTGACACGGCAGAGCCGCACTTACAGTTCCTTGAGAAAGTTCTTGGTGCTTTGTCTTATTTCCTGGTCCACTCTAGAGCTGGATCCTGGGGTCGTCGCTGCAAACCTCCCCTTCATGCTTTTACCAGTCTCCACTGTGAGCCATTCCCTTCCAGAATCTGCAGAGAAGATCTCTTCTGGTCTCCAGCCTTCGTCTGCTCACTTCCTGCTCCTCCAGGCCCCTCCTCCCCTTTCCAGGGAGAGTGTGATACAATAAGTAATTTGCTAAGTGCAGCGTCAACCCTGCATATACAGTCTGCTATCACACTTGTAAGGATCAAAAACAGCCCATAAATTAGCTAATTACCAACTTTGCAAACAAAACAGGTTATTAATATTACTCTGATAGGCAGCTCCACTGTAGACTTTTAGCATGTTATCCTTTGCTGCCATCTACTGACCAAAGTGAGACATTGCAGTAGTTATACAATTTACACATGCAGAGTAATACATTTAAGGTCCCTTGCCCCACATCCTTACAGGAGCAGACAGTAGAAAGTAATGGGTTCCTGTAGAGAGCAGTGCATGACTGTGAGCAGATATAAAAACACAGCAAAACTGACCATACTCTTTATTATAACCTACACGACAGCCAATAGAAATTGAAACCAAACAGCAAATAGAATAGATTCCATAGCAAACACAACTGCTATGTTGGCAGCAATGAAAGAAAGTAGAACCACAGGTCCCAGTATACACTGATATAATGCTAGCAGACTAGACCATGCTTCTAGAATCAGAAAACAAATAGAAAACAAACCAAAAACCTCAACTATATTTAAGGGGTATCTAACTTCAGCAAATGGCAATCAGACAAAGTTAATACAAAGCACTTACTAATTTATTGTGATTGTCCATATTGCCTCCTTTGCTGGTTTGATAAATTTTTCCAACACATTATACACTGCTCGATTCCATGGGTTATTGCAGTGTCCCACCCTGTGCTAATAGTGGGTCCCTAAAACTTTAATAATGTCATCTTATGCTAATGTCTATTTTGTATGTATTAAGCTGTACATTCCTAACAACAGGCTGGTCACCACACTACCCTTTAGTCACCATAACATCATATATAAGTAACAGGCCTTTCATAGCAAGTTAGGTTGAGGAGTTGAATGAGGAGAGGAGTCAAAGGAACACCATGTAGTAGCTGATGAGTGTCCCCTTGGCACTTGCCAGCCTGGGGAACCGGAGAAAGGATCATTTTGCAGTACCATCGTCCAGCAAGGTACATAGTGGACTTTTGTGTGTGAAGGCAACCTTTATAAATAATGGAGCAGAAGATTGATGCCTGCTGTGAGGGAGACCGCCCTGTAGGTGGCAGAAGCTAAATGTGAAGTCTGATAAAGATCTAGGTACCTGAAGTCCAGTTTAGTTGAGAGGAACTACAGCTAAGACAGCTCTTCCACACCAGCCAAGCTAAAGCCTGTATGAACCAACCAAACCAAGCCTATTATCTGGAGTTGCAGCTCAATTTCACCACTGTGAACCAAAGCACTTTTCTTGAAATTACCACTACCTCAAGGCAATTGGTTAAGTAAAGTTCCAGTTTTTTCATCAGCTTTTGACTCTCCTTGTTCTTCATTATCCTCAATTGCACCTTACTGTGCTGGCATCACGAACACCGGGAGCCCTGCCTCCCTGGCACCTTAAAAACCATTCCACCAAGGGGACCTCAACCACCATCTAGCGGGAGTCTCTAAATAACTGACTGTGCCCCGGAGGAACTGGTGCTGTCCTTCCATTCACTGCACGCCGGCCCAGGGAACTCTACAGAACTGTGAGTAAACTACTACTACACCCATAGGCCCACCACAACTTACTCAAATATTATGCCTGCGACCCGGTCGCTGCATTATGAGCCCCCTGCACCCCTGAAAATAATAGTGGCAGATAGTGCCCACAAAAATAATGCCAGATACATAGTACCCCACAAATAAAGAATGCCATTTTTTGTAACCCACAGTGTGATGGTGATTCTCAATGCCCCCACAAAGTAATAATGTCCAATGCTTTGCCTCTTACAAAGTATTTATGTCCTCTAAAAAGTAATAATGCCCAGAGTGCTCCCTAAAGTGCAATAATTTACAGCTTTTTGCTGCTCCCACCCTTCATAAAAATAAAATTGTACACTCTACACCACAAGCATAATTTCCAAGTCCCTGCAAAGCTAGCATCCTGTACTTCAACTGAGTACAACTGTGTCAGGGTCCTGTGGACAGGGGTGCACCCACAGGGGGGTCCAATAGGTCTTGACCCCCCCCCCCTCCTTAGAGGCAGTCTGAAATAAGCTTCACAATTGTGGAAGGATTCATCACTCTACATTCATCAGGATTACAATCCTAAGGACAGAGATTGGGTTGATTACTGCGTTGAGGAACAGTAGATTACTACTGTGTGTGGTACTAGTAGTTTCAAGGGGACTGTTTCTGCTGTATAGTGTTGAGGAGCACAGCGGGCACAGTATTGGGGGTGGCAGGATAGGGAGTTCAGAAAATGGCAGGATGATGGAAACATAGGAAACTAAAATGTAAGTTTGTCAAACTTCAGAGACGAAAGATGGCTAAAAAATTATCCTAGTGGTCTGGTCTGAATGGAGAATATGAGGAAAGAGAACAGCTACATCAAATTAGATGCCAGTGGATGTATGAGCTGTGTGTAGCTGTATTATCCTGTATGTTTTGTAGTGATGCATATAATGTTAGGAGGGAAGGGTTTAGGTTGAGAATTTGGCATAGGAATTGGTGTGGGGGGGAGGGGGGGAACTCACGTTTTAATTTTCACCTGTGTGCCCTGTGAACTCCTTTGCGTTAAACACTAGCAGCGCAGGAATCACTATGCCGCAGGAGAGGAGATGCTCTGGCTCCTTCCACTGCCATTTGCAGGGGGAAGCCGCCCTGCTGCCCCAGCAGCTATAAACATGGCGGTGGCTGCAAGTGGGGCAGAGAGGCTTTGGCCTGGTGAGTACAGCCAAAGGGGGGCAGCAGGCCATGGATGGGTGGGGGGATGACAGGCTGAGAGCAGGATCGAGGGAGAGAAGAGGAGCCTCCTGGCTGTAACCTGCTGTTATCTATTGTATAATGTAAAGTAGGCAGTGCAGCACAGGCAGGTCTTCCCCTCACTTAACGATATGTACAGCCAGGCTCCTGCCACCCAGACCTACACACATTAACTATTGTGTAGCTCCTCCTCCAGTCCTCTTTTGGCACCTTCAGGACTAGGAGGGAGGAAGCAAAGCTGTAACAGCTATGTAACAGCTCTGTCAGAGTCAGCCATGTGGTGGGCAGTTCATGAAATAGAACTGGATGATGAGTCCTGTCACAGGGAGGGAAAAAAAGAATAGTTTATTTGAGTACAGTAGCTTTGTGTTGGGGCCCTGAGTATTAAGAGTCTCACCCTCTTCCTACATAGACACACTTGGGGTCATTTATTAAACTGATGTAAAGTAGAACTGGTAGATTCCACCTTTCATTTTCCAAAGGAGCTGTAAAAAATGAAAGGTGGAATCTGATTGTTGCTATGGGCAAGTAAGCCAGTTCTACTATATACAAGTTTGATAAATGACCCCAAGTGTGTCTATGTAGGAAGAAGGTGAGACTCTTACCTTCATCGTCAACAATATAATTTTAGCCGTATGGTGTTTGTTGGCAGTGGCCTATTATATGTGTAAGGGGCTTATAATAATGGGCTGAGCCTAAAGTTTTGCGCTCCACCATGTGATTGTGCTGGGGCAACCAACCACTCCTGCGACCCCAATAGCTACATCTCTTTCCCTAACTGATGTCCTGTTGTATTCTAGAAGTATCTTTGATGCTTTTCTCCACTATCCTTGCCAAATTAGCAAATATTCTCCAAACCTACAGTCAGGGGCGGACTGGGAACTTAAAGTAGCCCTGGAAAAAAAAAAAACGTTTCCAACAGGAAATTTGCCTGTAAGGTCTATGGCCAATCCGCCCCTGCTTACCGTATGCCCCAGCAAACACTCACCTATTTATGTTTTCTCCAATGGCCTTATGAATATTTAAATTTGCTTAAGATAGATAGATAGAAAGATAGAGAGATAGACAGATCGATAGGTGATGGATGGATGGATAGATAGATAGATAGATAGATAGATAGATAGATAGATAGATAGATACATAGATACAAGTGAAACTCGAAAAATTTTAATATTGTGCAAAAGTTCATTTATTTCAGTAATGCAACTTAAAAGAGGAAACTAATATATGAGATAGACTCATTACATGCAAAGCATGATATTTCAATTCAAGCCTTTATTTGTTATAATTTGGATGATTATGGTTTACAGCTTATGAAAACTCCAAATTCACAATCTCAGAAAATTAGAATATTGTGAAAATGTTCAATATTCTAGGCTCAAAGTGTCACACTCTAGTTAGCTAATTAATCCATAACACCTGCAAAGGGTTACTGAGCCTTTTTTTTTTTTAAATCAGATGTTTTTATTGGAATTTTTAATAATAAGAAGGTACAACAACAAACCTCCCCAGATCCCCCTCCCACCCTCCCCTTGCCCCCCTCCCCGCCCCCCCTATCCCTTCCCGAAGTCCTGTGACCAGCAAAGTCCAGTGTCCATGAATTCCTGTACCACGTACAACAGTAGGCTTCATATTTCCCCAGACACGCATTGCATCCCGTATCTGAGGCAAGACATATACAGCAAACATACAGCTCGTCCATCCAGTCATATCCTGACATCTAATTATCCTGTGTCTTCGATATTTAAATAGTACAGCCGTATCCACCTTAGGACATTACACCTTAGTTAGCCTCATAGACCATATACCTCTCTGTAATGTTGCATCCAAGAAAACCAGATTGTCTCAAATTTTTTAATAGAGCCTCTTTTTGATAGACATATTTCTCCATTCGGACCAGAATGTGTATTCTAGCTACCAGTTCCTGTACCGTTGGAGCCTCTTTGTCTATCCAGTGGAATGCAATACATTTCCTTGCCTGGTAGAGAATCCGCCCGATTGCCAGCTTCTTTTTGCCATACCTGGTACAACTTTAAAACTCCCCAAAACACACGTTAAGGGCGTGACATCTAAGCTGATATTAAAAACATTATTTATCAGTTCTATGATATCTGACCAGTACCTTCTCAGTCTTGGGCAGTTCCACATAAGATGTATTAAGTCTGCATTGGGCATATTGCATCTCGGGCAGAAGTCATCATCCCTATACCCCATCTTTTTGAGGACTACTGGTGTTCTGTACACTCTATGTAACAAGTATAATTGAGACACCCTGTGTGCCTCACTGACAGCTAACAACGGGCATTCGCCTAGCACCTTATCCCATTGTTCCTCTGTTAGTGTCGCTACATCAAGCTTCCACTTATTATATAATTGAAGAGGGTGATTTTTAAGCTGCATATCAAGGAGAACATTATAATGAAGGGAAATTACTCCACTAGTAGTACCGCTAGCTGCCGTAAGATCTATAATACTATGCTTTTGCGCAGGAGCAATCTTTTCAGATTTATCTTGTGCCTTTATAGCGTGTCTGAGCTGTAAATACAAATAAAAAAACTGATTAGGGATGTTAAATTCCTGCTGTAACCGCGTGAATTCTTTCAACTCGCCCTCCGAGTATAGCTGGGTCATTTTGGTAAGTTTATACGCTTTCCACGCGTGCAGTTCCGCAACCTTGGCTAGTTCCTTGTACATAAAGTTAGGCCATATCGGAGTGTACAGGCGTATATCCGGTAATTTTAGCAACATTTCTGGCCTTCCACCAAACTTTATGAATGGTACGCAGTAAATTATATTGACATCCTTTACTGTAAAAGAACCATCCTCCAAAGCAGATAACAGGCTAGTGCGTCCCAGGAGATATCTCACTACCTTCCCTGCCGTATTGACCTTCTCCACATCTCCCCAACCCCTGATATGCTGTAGCTGACTCGCTAGATAGTATAACCACGGGTCAGGTAGAGCCAAGCCCCCAACTGTTTTAGGTCGCTGTAAGGTAGAGAGTTTAATGCGGGGGATACCTTTCTTCCAGATCAAATCTCTGAATATGGCATTTACTTTATAGAAGAAGCGTAATGGTATCCAGCAGGGAGAGTTGTGTAGAAGGTATAGAAGTTGTGGCATCAATATCATTTTAATGAGATTGGTTCTTCCAACCATAGAGAGCGGTAGCTTGACCCACGTATTCACCTTGGTTTTAAACTTAGCAAGTAATGGGGTCAGATTTAGACATTCATAATCCTTTGTGTTGGGGGTTATTTGGATACCGAGGTATTTAAATGAAGATACCACCTTAAGGCCCATGACATCAGTCAAGGGCAGCGTAGTCTCGTTCTTTAGTGGCATAACTACAGACTTCGTCCAGTTTATGCGGAGACCAGATAAGGCACCATAAACGTTAATAATCTGGATGGCCTCCTTAAGGGAGTTTGTCCAATCATCCAAGAATAGTAACAGATCATCCGCATAAAGTGCGACTTTCTCAGTTAGTTCACCATATGTAAAACCCCTTACTGAGTGTGCCTGTCTCAAAGCTTCCGCTAGGGGCTCCACTGCCACCGCAAACAGTAGCGGCGACAGGGGACAACCCTGTCGTGTTCCCCTGTATAACCTAAAGGATTCGGACAGACTTCCATTAATCCTCAATACTGCCCTTGGAGAGGCATATAGCAGTTGTACCCAATCTATATAGTGTGGCCCAAAGCCCATTCTGTCAAGTACCATCCACAGGTATCGCCATTCCACACTGTCAAATGCTTTGGCCGCATCTAAAGATGCGACCGCCGCATCCGAGGTGTGAACCTGACTCGCCTGGATGTTTAAAAATAGACGTCTCACATTTACTGCTGTGGATGCATTCGGCATAAAGCCTGCCTGGTCTGGATGAACAAGTGTCGTGATAACCCGATTCAGTCTGTTTGCCATCACTTTTGCCAGCAATTTTATGTCAGTCTGAAGGAGTGAAATCGGCCTATAAGAATCTGCCTCCTTGTCATCCTTGCCGGGCTTTGGAATAAGCACTATTATAGCCTCATTCATCGAGTCAGGCAGGCGTCCCGCCTCCTTCGCCTCTCTACAAACCTCCAGCAACTGCGGCAGAAGTATGGGTGCAAAACGCTTATACAATTCAGAAGGCAGGCCGTCCCCCTGGTGCCTTATCATTAGATGTGGTTCTCAGTGCGTCCTCCAACTCTTTAAGAGTTATTGGAGCGTCTAGCATGTCTTTTTGCTCCACAGACAGGAGTACGTAATGGCAGCTGCAATAGGAAATCTCGTATTTCTGTTTCCGATGCAATAGACTTAGACTGATACAGTGAGGAGTAGAAGGAATACATGATGTTAACTATCTCTTCAGGGCCATCTCTTACCACACCATCTAAGTCCCTAAGTGCTGCTATGTATGACGTTTGGTTTTGAGCTTTGGATATCAGCGCTAGCAGCTTTCCCTTTTTCTCCCTCTTCATAGTAAGACTGCTTCTGAAAGAAGCGCTTATTGTTCGCATTTTGCAGTAGTTTATCATTTAGTTTCTGTTGTGCATCCCTCCAATTTGATTCAGTGTTCGCCGTTGGAGCGGCGACATGCACCGCTTCCAAGAGCTCCACTTCAGAGGTCAGTTTTTGTATCGACAGTCTGGTTTCATTTTTTTGCGTTGACATCTGCTATCAGTAGTCCTCTCAAAAAGCTTTCATAGTGTCCCACACCACGAGCTTTGACGCCGTCGGGAGGTTAAGGTAAAAAAACTCCTTCAGTTTATCTCCAATACCGCCAAGGTCCGGCAGCACCTGTAGCCAGTACGGATTAAACTTCCAGACCTTATTTCTCCTGATCCTGGACAGTCGCAAATCAACCGTTGCCAGAACCGGCGAATGATCTGAAAGTCTGCGAGGTAAGTATTGTACATCTCGAAGGAGACATCCCATACCAGTGTTTCCCAGAATGAGATCAATCCTTGACAAAGATTCGTAGGTGGAGGAGACACAGGAATATTGTTTCTTGGATGGATTCCTCAATCGCCAGAAGTCTAGCAACAGTGACTCCTGCAGGAGGCGCCCGAATGGAGTGAGGTCCCCCAAAAGTTTGGGAAGCCCCCAATCTATCCAACACCGGGTCGACAACGCTGTTAAAGTCTCCCATAATCAAAACTGGAACATCCGGCAGATCCGCCAGATAGGCCAATATAGACTTAAGAACCCGCGGAGAGTATGGAGGTGGGATGTACACCCCCACTATCACACACAGGGTAGAGTATAAAGTACAATGTATACAGACATATCTCCCTTCGCTGTCTATCTTATACGAGATACATGTAAAGGCTATGGACTTATGTATTAAAATGCTCACGCCTCTCGCATATGTAGAATACGTAGCATGATAGCACTGTCCAGCCCAGTGTGGACTAAGCAGCTTTGTTTGGTCTTCTAGTAAGTGTGTTTCTTGTATGCAACATATCACAGGATGGTATTGTTTCACAGTATCTAAGATGGCCCGTCTCTTATTACTATCTTTCACACCCCTAGTGTTCCAGCTGAGAAAATTGATCATACCCGTCATTTCTTTATCTTAACTATTATGGTCTTGACACGGATAGTATCTGAAGTATCTAATACTAACGGACATAGCATACTTCCTACTTCACGGACCAGGATTATAGCTTTTGTATGTGAATAACACATGGTTACAGCTTTTGTACACAGACAGAACATGGTCATAGCTTTTGTACATGGATAAAACATGGTCACAGTTAGAATAACAAACCCAGCAAACTGGAAGTAGAAGAACTCCTTCCCTACTTCAACTTAGCCTAACTAATAGAACCAAAAGGTGCTATAGTCTCCGCAGCGAGGCCCCACCAAATACACCTGGGTTACCAGGCCTGTGGGAGAGAAGACGCACTCACCGCCGAGGCCAAGCCCCAACAAAGTTCCTGCCTACCCCAAAAGCAGGGCACAGGAGAAAAAGACTTATAGCTATAATACAACTTAAGCAACATACGCCCACTCCTCCTGCACCTTAGCTTCAAAAAGTACTGAACCCATTGCAATATGGTTCAATCACCTCAAGGGTGTTATAAACTTAAGAACAGGAGTGTCAGCTCGCATTACACAATGCCACTTACTAACAGGTTCACCAGTCACAGCGTCAGTCATACTATCAGACACACCACTTGCCCACAACAGTGAGTGTTTGGAGAATTACTCCATCTACCAGGTTTTAACTTCCATCCGCTGCTAACTGCCTCTCATGCCGGTCCAGCCATTTCATTGCTTCTTCTGGGTTGTCATGGAAGGTCGTAGCTCCCATTGCCACGATCCGCAGTTTAGCAGGGTAGATCATAGAGTATGCGACATTCAGTGAGCGTAGCCGTTTCTTTATGTCCAGGAACTTTGCTCTCCTTTTTGTACTTCTTGGGAGAAGTCCGGATACAGCGACACCTTTTGTCCATCAATAGTTAGGTCTGCCACCTCCCGGGCTTTCCTTAGAATAATGTCGCGATCCCTGTAATGTAACAGTCTCATCAGGACAGGTCTCGGGCGCCCTGGTGGCAGCGGCCTGGTAGGAACTCTGTGAGCCCGTTCAATGGCAAAAACTGTGTCAGTACATCTGTGCCAAATTTATTTTTAAGCCAGGATTCAAAAAATTCAGCCGGTTGTTTTCCCTCAGCTTTTTCAGGCACTCCAACCAGTCTGATGTTATTACGTCGGGCCCGGTTCTCAAGGTCATCCTGCTTGGCTGCAATGATATCTACCCGTCTAGCATGTTCTCTCAAATCTCGTTTCAGAGGAGGTATTGTGTCCTCTACCGTACCCATTCTGTCCTCCAGGGCCGTGGTACGTTCCGCCAGCTTTCGCAAGTCATGGCGGACAATGGTGACGTCTTCCTTAATGGCCCCCACCTGCTCAGTAAGTGTCTGAAGTGATTTACCACAGTTATTTATGGCTAGCATGACGTCCTTCAGTGTAGGTTCCTCTGAGTCAGATTCCACAGCCCCCACGGTAGTATCTGTTTCTGCAGGGCAAAGTGGAGCAAACCTATTGTGGCTGTCTGCAAGCGCTGTACTCGGCTCCTCCATATCAGGATCAGAGTCAGCATATACATCCCCCTTAGAAGTTACTTGCCGTTTCTGAGCAGATTTACCCGCAGCAGCTGCAGAGGACCTGGCATACCTCTCCAGCTTTGCTGCCGCCTCCCGCTGTGTCTCTGCAGCCCGGCCCTGGCGGCCTGGAGTAGCCGCTCCGCCGCCATCTTGGATTTCCCTGTCTGACACCTTAGCGTCCTTCTTAGGCTTCATGGCCGCAGGGAAGCCTCTCAAAGGAGGTCCGGAGGTGAGGTAGGGGTTCAAGGAGTCCACCGATGTGACTTATAGCCAGGTTAGCATGGGTTACAGGATGGCTTGTCAGTATAGTGCAGGGGAGCTCTGCCGGCGTGCTGCTGCTCACATACCCTGCTTGGCTCCGCCCCGTTACTGAGCCTTTAAATTGTCTCTCAGTCTGGTTCAGTAGGAAAGACTGCCCACCTGACACTTGTGCAGAAAACCACCATTGGCACCCTCCATAAGGAGGGAAAGCCTCAAAAGGTAATTGCAAACATTGAACATTGATGTTTCCAAAGTGCTGCATCAAAGCACATTTAAAGAAAGTTATGTGGAAGGGACAAGTGTGGAACAAAAAAGTGCACAAGCAGCAGGGATGACCGCAGCCTGGAGAGGAATGTCAGGAAAAGGCTATTCAAAAGTGTTTGAGACGTTCACAAGGAGTAGACTGAGGCTGGAGTTAGTGAATCAAGAGCCACCACACACAGACGGATCCTGGACATGGGTTTAAAATGTCATATTCCTCTTGTCAAGCCTCTTCTGAACAACAAACAAGTCAGAAGAGTCTTACCTGGGCTAAAGAAAAAAATAACTGGTCTGTAGAGTTTTGTGAACACCTGGAAGGAACACCTGGAAGTTCGGGTTCTCCGGGTTCGGCCGAACTTTGTCGCAAAGTTTGAGTTCGGGACCCGAACTTGACACGAACTAGACTCTGAACCCGAACCACATTGAAGTCAATGGGGACCTGAACTTTGGGGCACTAAAATGGCTCTAAAACAAATGTGGATAGGGAAATGACTTAAAATAATATAAATAAAAATTTAAAAAAATAATTTTGAACTAGGAGGAGGAGGTCCATATGGAGTAGGAGGTTGAGTAGGTAGTGGAAGTGGCGGTGTAGGTGGACATAGCGGTGTAGGTGGAAGCGGCAGGGGAAGAGGAGGTAGCCAAAACTTTTTTTTTTAAATTTAATTTGGGTAGACCACAAAACATTGTGGACTATATAAAATAAAACAAAGAGAAAAAAGTGTGCTGGAATATAACAATGGCTGTGTGAGTCCGGTATACATGTCTATTTTGCACAAGGTACAGACAAGTACTGTGGGATCCATGCCTGGTTCATTTTAATGAACGTGAGCTTGTCCACATTGGCTGTGGACAGGTGGCTACGCTTGTCTGTAATAATGCCCCCTGCCGTGCTAAATACATCTTCAGACAATACACTAGCTGCAGGGCAGGCCAGCACCTCCAAGGCATAAAGGGCAAGCTCAGGCCATGTGCCCAATTTGGAGACCCAGACATTGAATGGGGCAGACCCATCAGTCAGTAAGTGTAGGCGTGTGCACACATACTGCTCCACCATGTTGCTGAAATGCTGCCTCCTGCTAAGACGTTGCATATCAGTTGGTGGTGCTGGTTGTTGTGGGGTGGTGACAAAGCTTTTCCACATTTCGGCCTTGATGGCCTCTTCCTCCCCCTCTGCCTTCACCTTGTGCCTTCACTGAGCCCCCGGTGTCAGTTAGAAATGCCATCAGCAGCGCGTCTACCAGCATACGCTGGTACTCGCGCATCTTCCGTTCACGCTTCTTTGAGGGAATTAAGGACGGCACGTTATCCTTGTAATGGGGATCCAGCAGAGTGGCCACCAAGTAATCAGCATAAGTTAGAATGTGGGCAACTCGGCGGTAGTTGCGCAGGCACTGCAGCATGTAGTCGCTCATGTGTACCAGGTTGCCCAAATGCAAGGACAAGCTGTCCTCTGTGAGAGGTGTATCGTCTGTGTCCTCTGTATCGCCCAGCCACGCTGCAGTGGTGTCCCTGAGCTGCTTTGGGTGCCACCCTGCTGTGAACACGATTCCTTATCATCCTCCCCCTCCTCCTCATCCTCCAGAACTGTGCCCTGGCTGGACAATTGTGTACCTAACCTATGTTGGTGCAGGAACCCACCCTCTGAGCCACTTGTGAATGATAGGCCTTAAAACCATGGTAATGACCCCTCTTCCTCCTCCTCTTCCTCCTTTGCCACATCCTCTTCCATCATCGTCCGAAGTGTTTTTTCAAGGAGACATAGAAGTGGGATAGTAACGCTCAGAACGGTGTGATCGACACTGGCCATGTTGGTGGAGTAGTCGAAACAGCACAACAAGGCACACAGGTCTCGCATGGAAGCCCACTCAGTGGCGGTGAAGTGGTACTGTTCCGCAGAGTGACTCACCTGTGCGTGCTGCAGCTGAAACTATCGCCTGTTGCTGCTCGCACAGTCTCTCCAGCATGT
The DNA here is from genome assembly GCA_033119425.1 of Bufotes viridis. Classification (NCBI taxonomy): domain Eukaryota; kingdom Metazoa; phylum Chordata; class Amphibia; order Anura; family Bufonidae; genus Bufotes; species Bufotes viridis. The sequence goes on along the minus strand of CM065589.1, from coordinate 372,329,809 downwards.
GTAAGATGGAGTTCCACATTGTGGGCACGTTGCATATGAGGCGGTGAGTGGGAAGGCCAAGGCTACGCTGTAGCGCAGACAGGCGAGCAGCAGTGGGGTGAGAACGCCGAAAGCGCGCATAGATGGCCCCCACTTTCTGCTACATCTCAGACATATCAGGGTAGTTTTTCAGGAATTTTTGCACCATCAAATTCAGAACATGCGCTAGGCAAGGGATGTGCATCAAACCGACTAGGCCCAGAGCTGCTATGAGATTTCGCCCATTATCGCACGGGCTTGAGACTCAGTTGCACCAACCACTGATCGGTCTGTTATTCCATGCCATCCATAGCTCCCCCAAATAGATGAGTTTCAAAACTGCCTGCTGTAATTTTCCCCTGGCTGTGCTGAATTTGGTGGTGAAGATGTTACGCTGACTGGAATGAGGAGGTGTTAGAGGAGGAAGAGGAGTAGGAGGAGTAGGACGAGGAGGCAAAGAGAAATAACCTGCAATCCTCGGTAGCGGAAGTATATGCGCCAAACTGCCTTCCGCCTCAGGCTCAGCCACCAATGCATTTACCCAGTGTGCTGTTAGGGAGATATAACGTCCCTGCCCGTGCTTACTGGTCCATGTATCGGTAGTTATGTGGACCTTGAAACAGATGGCGTTGCGCAGTGCACACCTGATTTTGTCCCCCACTTGTTTGTGCAGGTAAGGCATGGTTTGCCTGGAAAAGTAGTGGCGGCAGGGAACGACGTACTGTGGGACAGCCAACGCAATAAGGTTTTTAAGACTCTCCGTCTCCACCAGACGGAATGACAGAACTTCAAAGGCAAGTAATTTTGAAATGCTGGCATTCAGGGCCAGGGATTGCGGGTGGGTAGGGGGGTACTTCCTCTTTTTCTCCATTGTTTGGAAGATGGACAGTTGAACACTTCAATGGGACATTGTGGTGCTGCTTGTTGAAGGTGACGGATGTGGTGGCATTGCTGACACATCCTTTATTTGCGGGGTGGCTGGTGCCACTGTCATTCCAGAGGTGAAGGATAAGGCCGAGATTGCAGCAGAAGAGGGAGCAAGAGGAGCCTGAGACCATTCTTGGTTTTGGAGGTGTTTACTCCACTGCACCTCGTGCTTTGCACTTAGATACCTGGTCTTGCAGGGTGTGCTCAGGTTTAGAACGTTTATGCCTCGCTTCAGGCTCTGATTGCACAGCGTGCAAACCAATCGTGTCTTGTCGTCTGCACATTGACTGAAGAACTTCCACGCCAGGGAACTCCTTGGAGCTTACTTTGTTATGCTCGGTCCCTGGGTGCGGTGGGCAGTAGCAGGCGTAGTGTCTAGGGGAAGGCCACTCTGCTTTTGCACTCTGCTCGCATGACCTTGATTCCATGTTGAGTCTAGGACCTCATCGTCCTCCACATCATCTTCGACCCAGTCTTCACCCCTGCCCTCCTTGTCAGTTTTCACACTGCAGAAAGCCGCAGCAGTTGGCATCTGTTTTTTGTCATCATCAGAGACATGCTGCGGTGGTCTGTCCCATGGGCAGGGCTAAGTGGATGGCCCTGGGAACCCCTGCCAGCAGAGTCATCAAAAAGTATAAGATAATGCTGCATGACTTGGGGCTCAGACTGCTTGGCTGATTTGCAAGGGGGTGAGGTGCTAGATAGATGCCCATGGCCTGCAGGTGCCAACTCTGAGCTTTCAGCAGTGGACCGGGTGGGAGACAATGTGAATGTACTGGAGGCACTGTCTGCCACCCATTCTACTAGTGACTGTACTTATTCTGGCCTCACCATTCGTAGAGGCCAGAAGGCTCTGTCGTCTACGCGCACCTGAGGAACATGATTCATTTGGGCGTGTGGCTGGCACAGATTGACCACGTCCTCTCCCTGCAACAGGAGCTCCACCAACACCAGCAGCACCACGACCAGGACCACATCCCTTATTTGACTCTCTCCTCATTTTTTGTGGTCACCCACCGAAGTAAAAGACCTATTTACTAAATTTAGTTCCCTGTCAGCAAAACAGAGCAGGTTCTTTTCACCGGCAAACCTGGATTAATGGCACCCACCAATGGAGGATTTTTAGAAATTTAGGTCCCTATCACCTATGCAGAGCAGGGATTTGTATATGGAAAAACTGGGTTAATGTCACCCACCAATGTAGCAGATGATTTTTAGAAATGTATGTCCCTGTCAACTATGCAGAGCAGGGGTTTCTATACGGCAAAAATGGTAAAATGTCACCAAAGAATGTAACAGAGGATTTTTAGAAATATACGTCCCTGTCACCTATGCAGAGCAGGGGTTTGTATACGGCAAAAATGGTAAAATGTTACCCACCAATGTAGCAGATGATTTTTAGAAATGTATGTCCCTGTCAACTATGCAGAGCAGGGGTTTCTATACGGCAAAAATGGTAAAATGTCACCAAAGAATGTAACAGAGGATTTTTAGAAATATAGGTCCCTGTCACCTATGCAGAGCAGGGATTTGTATACGGCAAAAATGGGTTAATGTCACCCACAAATATAACAGAGGATTTTTTAGAAATTTAGGTCCCTGTCACCTATGCAGAGCAGGGGTTTGTATACGGCTAAAATGGTAAAATTTTACCCACCAATGTAACAGAGGATTTTTTGAAATTTAGGTCCCTGTCACCTATGCAAAGCAGGTGTTAGTATACGGCAAAATAGTAAAATGTCACCCAAGAATGTAACAGAGGATTTTTAGAAATATAGGTCCCTGTCACTTATGCAGAGCTGGGGTTTGTATACGACAACAATGGTAAAATGTCACCCAAGAATGTAACATAGAATTTTTAGAAACATAGGTCCCTGTCACCTATGCAGAGCAGGGGTTTGTATACGGCAAAAATGGTAAAATTTTACCCACCAATGTAACAGAGGACTTTTTGAAATTTAGGTCCCTGTCACCTATGCAAAGCAGGTGTTGTATGCGGCAAAATAGTAAAATGTCACCCAGGAATGTAACAGAGGATTTTTAGAAATATAGGTTCCTGTCACCATGCAGTGCAGGGGTTTGTATACGACAAAAATGGGTTAACATCACCCACCAATGTAACAGAGGATTTTTAGAAATATAGGTCCTGATCACCTATGCAGAGCAGGGGTTTGTATATGGCAAAAATGGTAAAATGTCACCCACTAATGTAACAGAGGATTTTTAGAAATGTAGGTCCCTGTCACCTATGCAGAACAGGGGTTTGTATACGGCAAAAATGGGTTAATGTCACCCAACAGTGTAACCGGTGAATTTTTGAAAATTATTGCCCTGTTTGCTATGTAGGCCACAAAGGTATTTTATGGGCCAAAAAAGGCCCATAAAATATAGATGGATTTAATTGTATTTCTTTCACTGTCAGAAATGCAGCGCAGGCAGCAAATCTACTATCTAGCGCAAAAAGTATTTTTTTCTACCAAAAATGTAAATGCAGTATTTAACAGTTTTATTAGACTGTCAGAAATGCAGCCCAGGCCAAAAACTGAACTTTCTAGCACAAAAAAAGTGAATTTGTCAACCGACAATGTAACAGCAGTATTTACTGGTTTTATTTGACTGTCAGATATGCAGTGCCGGTGTCAGAAAGAGAAAAAATCACTTTAGGTCACACAAATATGTGACAGACTAATGTAATTGAATTATTTTCACTGCCAAGTATGCACTGCAGGCTGCAGAGGTACTTGACCGCCAAAAAATTGAATTTGTCCCACTAGAATCTAACAGATGGATTTATTGAATAGATTTTCCCTGTCAGATATTCAGCCCAGGGGTAGTTCACAGAAAAAAGTGGGAATATATCCCCCATCCCCCACCCGCAGGGCCCTGAAGTCACAGACGGATTAACTATTTTATTTTCCCTTCCCCTGGCACATATGTAGTGCAGTTGCACTAAAAAAATGGGTATATGTTGCCCACTGAACTAAGAGAACAGGATTAAATTATTGTCCCTGGCACATATGCAGGTGCAAGTGCACTACACTTGCACAAAATGGTCGCCGACACCCACCTAACTAACAGACGGATAAAACTTCTTTTTCTGTGTCCCTCTGCTCATGGGTAAAAAAACGTAGCAGAGCACCCACAAAAATAATCGCTGTAGTTTGCAGATTTAACACCAAGTACACCAGACCAGAATTGTTTCCTATTCTCTCCCTCACAGCAGCAGCATCCTATCCCTACACTAGTAAGAGCAGAGTGATGTGCGGCGCTACTTGACTCCAGCTTATATAGAGGCTGGGTCACATACTGCACTTGGCCAATCACAGCCATGCCATTAGTAGGCATGGCTGTGATGGCTTCTAAGGGCACACTAGGGCCCTGCAGCCTTTCAACAAGCGCAATTAAATCGCCGAACACCGAACTCGATACCGAACTTTTATTAAAAGGTTCGGGTCTGGGTACCAAAAAGCCTAAAGTTCGATATAAATCCGAACTTTACAGTTCGGGTTTGCTCAACCCTACTGGTCTGTTGCTCAGTGGTCCAAAGTCCTCTTTTCTGATTAGAGCAACTTTTGCATCTCATTTGGAAACTAAGGACCCAGAGTCTTGAGGAAGAATGGAGAGGCACACAATGCAAGATGCTTGAAGTCCAGTGTGAAGTTTCCACAGTCTGTGTTGATTTGGGGAGCAATGTCATCTGCTGGTGTTTGTCCACTGTACTTCATTAAGTACAGAGCCAACACAGCCATCTACCTGGAGATTTTGGAGCACTTCATGCTTCCTTCCGCAGACGAGCTTTATGGAGATGGTGACATCCAGCAGGACGTGGCACCTGCCCACACTGCTAAAAGTAACAAAACCTAGTTCAATGACCATGGGATTACTGTGCTTGACTCACCAGCAAACTCGCCTGACCTGAACCCCATAGAGAATCTATGGGGCATTGCCAAGAGAAAGATGAGAGACATGAGACTGAACAATGCAGAAGAGCTGAAGGCTGCTATTAAAGCATCCTGGTCTTCCATAACACCTCAGCAGTGCCACAGGCTGATAGCATCCATGCCACGCCGCATTGAGGCATTAATTAATGCAAAAGGGGCCCAAACCAAGTACTGAGTACATATGCATGATTATACTTTTCAGAGGTCCTGCATTTTTCTATTTAACATCCTTTTTTATTGATTTTATGCAATATTCAAATTTTCTGAGATTGGTAATTTGGGGTTTTCATAAACTGTAAGCCATAACCATCCAAAATATAACAAATAAAGGCTTGAAATTTCTCGCTTTGCATGTAATGAGTCTATATATGAATATTAGTTTTACCTTTTAAGTTGCATTACTGAAATAAATGAACTTTTGCACCATATTCTAAATTTTCGAGTTTCACCTGTAAATGAGCATTAATCTATTAATCACCTCCTCCTGCCCCTGTGACTGGCACTCTAACATGCTGCAGCAGTCAGGTGCTGTCCACCCCGCACAGTCTCCCTGTCTCACCAGACCTCGGTCACTGCACAGCATTAGCATCCTGCTGCCACACACATCGGACGTTCTGTGTGGGTGAAGCCAACATAGCTCCACCCCTATCCATTGCCTGCATTTGCTCCAGGCTGCAAGGCCCAAACAATAGACTGGGATTAGAGTTGAGCGACCGAATTTGGGGATTTTTGTCCCTTTTTTTCGTAATTGTTCGGGTTTGGGTTCGTTGTTTGGCAGATTTTATGGTGCTTGTTTAAAAGCTGCTGGGCAGCCAATCAACAAGCGTCTAACTACTTTGCCCTTAGAAGCCATCACAGCCATGCCTACTAATGGCATGGCTGTGATTGGCTAAGTGCAGCATGTGACCCAGTTTCTATATAAGCTGGAGTCACATAGCACCACACGTCACTCTGCTGCTCTTAGTGTAGGGACAGGTTGCTGCTGGTGCTCTCAGGGAGAGAATAGGAAACAAGCTTAGCTGATAATATATGATATAAGAATTGTGTTTTTAGGGACCTAGGGGGAAACAATTTTGTTCTGTAAAGTACCCCTGTGCTGCATATATCCTTGTCATTAATTCTATAAATCCATCAGATTCTGGGAATTTTTTTTTTTGTGTGCTAAAAAGTACAGTTGCTCTGTGTACTAAATTTGTAAATCCATCTGTTTCATTGTGGGCGAAATTTTTTTTTTTTTTTATCATTAAGTGCCTTTTCTGCCTGCTCAGCAAATCTGACACTTAAAAATAATCAATAAATCCATCTTTTTCACTGGGGTTGAAAAAATCCTCTTTTTTTTCTTCTATAAAGTACCTTATTGCCTTGTACTGCAAATCAAATAAAACCAGTAAATTCTACTGAGACATTGTGGGTGGAAAAACACGTACTAGTGCTAGTGAAAGAATTTCATTTGCATCCGTCAGTTTCTCTGTGGTTGAAGAAAGCATATATTTTGTTGAAATAAATTCCATCCTCTGCTTGCAAAGGTGATCTGATAGTGAAAAATAATCTGTTAATTGATCTGTTTCACTGGGGTTGAAGTAAAGATATATTTAGTTGAAATAAATTCCACCATCTGCCTTCACAGGCAATTTGATAGTGAAAAATAATCTGTTGAAAAAAATCCCAATTTTTTCCTATAAAGTACCTTATTGCCTTGTATTGCAAATCAAATAAAATCAGTAAATTCCACTGAGACATTGTGGGTGAAAAAAACACGTTATTTTTAGCACAGTTATTTTTTGGCCTGCTCGATACTACTGCTAGTGAAAGAATTTCATTTGCATCCGTCAGTTTCACTGTGGTTGAAGAAAGCATATGTTTTGTTGAAATAAATTCCATCCTCTGCCTGCACAGGCAATCTGATAGTGAAACATTATTTGTTAAGTCATCTGTTTCACTGGGGTTGAAGAAAAGATATATTTTGTTGAAATAAATTCCATCCTCTGCCTGCACAGGCAATCTGATAGTGAAAAATAATCAGTTAATTCATCTGTTTCACTGGGGTTGAAAAAAATGATCTTTTTTTCCTATAAAGTACCTTTTTGCCTTGTACTGCAAATCAAATAAAATCAGAAAATTCTACTGACACATTGTGGGTGGAAAAAGCACATTATTTTTGGCACAGAGTTATTTTGTGGCCTGCTGTATACTACTGCTAGTGAAAGAATTTCATTTGCATCCGTCAGTTTCACTGGGGTTAAAGAAATCATATATTTGGTTGAAATAAATTCCGTCCTCTGCCTGCACAGGCAATCTGATAGTGAAAAATAATCTGTTAATTCATCTGTTTCACTGGGGTTAAAAAAAATCCTCTTTTTTTACTATAAAGTACCCTTTTGCCTTGTACTGCAAATCAAATAAAATCAGTAAATTCCACTGGGACATTGTGGGTGGAAAAAACACATATTTTTTGCCACAAAGTAAATTTGTGGCCTGTTGTGTACTACTGCTAGTGAAAGAATTTCATTTGCATCCGTCAGTTTCACTGGGTTTGAAGAAATCATGTATTTGGTTGAAATAAATTCCATCCTCTGCCTGCACAGGCAATCTGATAGTGAAAAATAATCTGTTAATTCATCTGTTTCACTGGGGTTAAAAAAAATCCTCTTTTTTTCCTATAAAGTACTTTTTTGCCTTGTACTGCAAATCAAATAAAATCAGTAAATTCCACTGGGACATTGTGGGTGGAAAAAAAACATAATTCTGGCCCATAAAGTACCCCTGCGGCCTGCGTTGGTGTTCCTGCTGCACTGCATACCTGATTTACTAAAATGTATTCAGTAAATTAGGTGGCATACTATCAATTGTTGGGGGATCTGTGCCCCTCATATCTTTCAAAGTAACTTGTGACCTTAAACAATCCTTTATCTTTAACACGCTTCCAGGGCCTATTGGGCAGGCCGCACAGTGTAATAAATTAGTTTCTCATATTGTGGTGTGACCTAGAAATATCTTTTATCTTTATCACACTGCCTGGGCATATTAGGCAGGGCACAAAGTGTAATACATTTATCTGTTACATAGAGGTGTGACCAAAACCAATGTTTTCTGTTTATGACACGGGCATGGCATACCTGACAAGGAACAAGTTTTATTAAATCTGTCTGTTGCTTCATTGGGTTACCGAAAAGAATGAGGAGAGCGTCAAATAAGGGTCGTGGCCATGGTCGTGGTACTGCCGGTGTTGGTGGGGATCCTGTTGCAGGGAGAGGACGTGGTGAATCTGTGCCAGCTACACACCCAAATAAAACACCTTCCTCAGGTTTGCATAAGCAGGGCTGGGACAAGGTCCACCACCAACAGAGGCTGAGCTGCCCAAGTGTGCCCCCCACCCCCACCCCCGGGGCGTTCCTTGTACTTTTACCCCATCCAGAACCCCATCCAGACCTCAGATCAGACGGAAAAGAATATTATCTTTATTTAAGAACTATCTTACTTCACTTCAGGGCAGACTCTCACGCTCTATCCCAGCTGGGGCCTGGGCTAGGTCGTGACACAGTGCTGTGGTGCTGCCTGCTGCTTCCAGCGCTGCTCCTGGTCTCCAGAGGGCGCACATGTGACCTGACTGCGTACAGCACGTCAGGTAAAAGTGCCCGCTGTACGCAGCCTGTCAGGCAAGCGACTGAGCAGAGACCAGAGCAGCGGTGGGGCCGAGCCAGGAGGCAGAGCGGGGAGGGAGCACGTAAGTCAGTGCCAAGTGCTCTCTACTCTCTCCGTCCTCCAGCGCGGCCGGCAGCCCGGCAGGCGCGGCGGCAGCAGAAACGTGGTCAGTGGCCTGCCTGCCGCCCAGAGGCTGGGGAGCTAGACTGCGCCCTGAGGCTGGAGGCTCCCCAGCCTCTGTGTCGGCCCGGCCCTGCGACAGGGCCTTCCACGTTATTTAGTAGGCCCGAATGCCGCTCTATGAATGGTGAGGCCAGAGCACTTACAGGCACTATAGATTGGGTGGCTCCAGTACCTTCACATTGTCTCCCACCTGGTCCACTGCTAAAATCTCAGAGTTAGCACCTGCAGGCCATGGGCAGCTATTTAGCACCTCACCCCCTTGCAAATCAGCCAAGCAGACTGAGCCCCAAGTCATGCAGCAGACTCTCATGCATTTTGATGACTCTCCTGGCAGGGTTTCCCTGGCCCATCCACCTAGCCCTGCTCTAGAAGTGGAAGAGATGGCTGATGCCCAATGCCCAACCACTTATGTTTGAGGATGAGGACATGGGAAGACCACCGCAGCACGTCACTGATGATGACGAAACACAGGTGCCAACTTCTGCGGTTTTCTGCAGTGTGCAAACCGACAAGGAGGGCATGGGTGCAGAAGACTTGGTGGAAGATGATGTGGAGGACGATGAGGTCCTAGACCCTACATGGGATGAAGGTCATGCTAGTGACCTGTGCAGTTTGGAGAAAGAGGAGGTGGTCGCACAGAGACACCAGCACAGCAAAAGAGGTAGCAGGGTGCAGAAGCAGAGCGCCTGTCCCCTAGACACTACGCCTGCTACTGCCCAACGCACCCATGGACCAAGCACACCAAAGACAGCTCAAAGGAGTTCCCCGACGTGGCAGTTCTTCACACAATGTGCAGACAATAAGAATAACAAGTGGTTTGCACGCTGTGTAATCAGAGCCTAAAGTGAGGCATAAGCGTTCGAAACCTGAGCACAACCTGCATGACCAGGCATCTAAGTGCAAGACACGAGTTGCAGTGGAGTAAACACCTCCAAAACCAAGAAAAGTCTCTGGTTCCTCCTGTTCCCTCTTCTGCTGCAATCTCGGCCTCTTCCTCCATCTCTGGAGTGACAGTGGCAATGGCAAACAGAAGATATGACATCAACTTCACCACGTCCGTCACCTTCAACAAGCACCACCACAGTGTCCCATGGAAGCATTCAGTTGTCCATCTCCCAAACACTGGTTTGAAAGAGGAAGTACCCCCCTACCGACCCGCAATGCCTGGCCCTGAATGCCAGCATTTCAAAATTGCTGGCTTTTGAAATGCTCTCATTCTGTCTGGTGAAGACGGAGAGGTTTAAAAACCTTATTGCTGTGGCTGTCCCACAGTACGTCGTTCCAAGCCGCCACTACTTTTTCAGGCCATTTTTTTATGCCTCCTCCACAGATACCCCCATAACAGTGTCATCCACAGATCCATCATAACAATGTGTCATCCACAGATCCACCATATCAGTGTGTCATCCACAGATTCCCCATAACAGTGTCACCCACACATCCCCCATAACAGTGTGTCATACACAGGTCCCCCATAACAGTGTGTCATCCACAGATCCACCATAACATTGTGTCATCCACAAATCCTCCATGAGAGTGCCATCCACAGATCCTCCATAACAGTGTCATCCACAGATCACACATAACAGTGTCATCCACAGATCGCCCATATCAGTGTCATTCACAGAACCTCTATAACAGTGTCATCCACAGATCCCCCATAACAGTGTCATCCACAGATCCCCCATAACAGTGTGTCATCCACAGATCCCCCATAACAGTGTCACCCACAGATCCCCCATAACGGTGTGTCACCCACAGATCCCCCATAACAGTGTAACCCACACATTCCCCATAACAGTGTGTCATCCACAGATCCCCCATAACAGTGTGTCGTACACAGATCCCCCATAACAGTGTGTCATCCACAGATCCCCCATAACAGTGTCACCCACAGATCCCCCATAACGGTGTGTCACCCACAGATCCCCCATAACAGTGTCACCCACACATTCACCATAACAGTGTGTCATCCACAGATCCCCATAACAGTGTGTCATTCACAGATCCACCATAACAGTGTGTCATCCACAGATCCCCCAAAACAGTGTCAATTTGTTTGAAGGAAAAAAAATTGACCCTTTTACGGTGCTGCCGGCGTCATCAGTAATCCACAGGAGAGCTCGCTGAGTTTTAATTTTTTATTGGTTAAAACATATATTTGCTTGTCTACGCGTTTCTGGGACGCACTGTCCCCTTCATCAGGACAATGTGCAATTTACAGAGGAAGTGCATACACCTTATTTTAAAGGGTGTTTTTTGGCGCCTAAACCACCCTAAAGGGGGCGTGGTTTATGCAAATTTTTATTTTTCTTAACCATCATCTTATTTAGGTTTTTTGAGTTATCCCCAATTTTTCTTTTTCTTTTTTCTCCCTTCTTGCAGGCAATTCAATTCACCCTGCTGTGCCCCCATCTTATGCAGGGTGAATCGCACTGTTTTGGGGCATAATGGGCTTATTTATCTTTTGAAAGGAGCTGGACACGTGAGTCCCGATCATGTGACCAAGTTCCGACAACATGACTCGGCCACGCCTCCCTGTAGTGACGTCAGCGGCCCCAGAGTTTTCTCTCTTGCGCTGTTGTTTGCCGCACCGATGTCAGTGTGGCAAAACCTGTCTGGCCGCAGGAGGAAGGCATAAATCGCAGCAGTAATTATTATAATATGTGAAGTGATACACTTATTGTTTCCAGAGTGTGTAAATAAAGTTAGCTGCATCACTTTTTGGATGTATTTGGAGATTTGATGTTAATATGTCATAGGGGTTTAGAGTGATCGTTTCACTCAGTTAAGTTAAAAAAAAAATTATAAGCCTAATCGTAGGCTTACGATTTTATCTATGAGGATAGATAAAAGAGTTAGAGAATAAGCAGGTGGGATTTACGATAAAATTGACATAAAAAAAAATAAAAAAATTGTGACATAAAAAAATAAATAAAAATAATAATAATAATAATAATAATAATAGTGGAATTAAAATAAACCATTATTGTGAGTACAAGAAATTTAGTATAATAAAATAAATACTACATTAAGTGTAGGTTGGTGTGGATGAGTAGATAAAATAAATAATTATATATAAAAAAAAATTATATAAAAATATTAAGATATAGATTTCATAGCGGAAGCTATGTATATATATATACACACACACACACACACACACATATATATATATGCGCATATATATATGCACCCATACATACGCGCATGCATACAACTATGCACATTATAGAATGGTCTCAGTGAGCTCTTTTAGACCATAAGGGGTAATTGTGTCGAGTTGGTAAATCCAATAAACCTCTCTTTTTTGCAATTTTTCAAACCTGTTGTGGGGGTTATTGGGTATAAAGTCGATTGGGGTGATTAGCCATTTATATTCGTTTTTTTCTGGCGTGTTTGCACAATGTCTGGACAATCCGTGTTTAAGATATTGTTTTTTGATGGTATATCTGTGTTGATTAACACGACAATGGAGCTCCTGTGTGGTGCGACCCACATACTGTAGGCCACACCCACATTCTATTAGGTAGATGACCTAAGTGGAGTGGCAGTCCAGATGGTGATTTATTGTAAAGGTTGTTTTGTTGGAATTGGACGTGAACGTTGTCGTGTCGTGTTTGATGATGTTACAGCATAGACAGTTCCGTGACCCACATTTAAAACTGCCTTTCTTGGTGACCCCAATTTTTGTCTTTATGTTTACCCCTGTATGCAGTTTTGGTCTGCTAGGGGCTAGTAACAGTGTCACCCACAGATCACCCATAACAGTGTCATCCACAGATCCCCCATAACAGTGTGTCATCCTAAGATCCCCATAACAGAGTCACCCACAGATCCCCCATAACAGTGTCACCCACAGATCCCCTATATCAGTGTCATCCACAGATCTGCCATAACAATGCGTCCTCCACAGAGACCCCCATAACAGTGTCATCCACAGATCCCCCATAACAGTGACATCCACAAATCCTCTATATCAGTGTCATCCACAGAACCTCCATAACAGTGTTATCCACAGATCCCCCATAACAGTGTCATTCACAGATCCCCCATAACAGAGTGTCATCCACAGATCTTCCATAAGAGTGTCATTCACAGATCCCCCATAAGAGTGTCATCCACAGATCACCCATAACATTGTCATCCACAGATCCCCCATAACAGTGTCATCCACAGATCCTCATAACAGTGTCACCCACAGATCCCCCATAACAGTGTCATCCACAGATCCCTCCTATCAGTGTCATCCACAGATCTTCCATAACAGTCCGTCCAGCACAGATACCCCCATAACAGTGTCATCCACAGATCCCCCATAACAGTGATATCCACAAATCCACTATATCAGTGTCATCCACAGAATCTCCATAACAGTGTCATCCACAGATCCCCATAACAGTGTCATCCACAGAACCCCCATAAAAGTGCCATCCACAGATCCTCCATAACAGTGTCATCCACAGATCCCCCATAACAGTGTCATCCACAGATCCCCCATAACAGTGCACCCACAGATCCCCCATAACAGTGCACCCACAGATCCCCCATAAATGTGTGCATTAACAGCATTATCTACATTCACTGCTATGGAATTGCCAGTGATCAGCTATTTTCACATTGTGCTCTCCCTTCAATTCAGGGACCCAGATGGGACAACCCCTTTTTTTTCTGCTTATAAACTGCAAAACTGTATTAAAAAGTGTGTTATAAAATGCATCAGAAAAAAACACATCCCCCATAACAGTGTGTCATCCACAGATCCCCATAACAGTGTCACCCACAGATCCACCATATCAGTGTCATCCACAGATCTTCCATAACAGTGCGTCCTCCACAGATACCCCTATAACAGTGTTATCCACAGATCCCCCATAACAGTGTGATTCACAGATCCCCCATAACAGTGTCATCCACAGATCCCCCATAACAGTGTCATCCACAGATCACCCATAACAGTGTCATCCACAGATCCCCCATAACAGTGTCATCCACAGATCCCCCATAACAGTGCTCCTCCACAGAACCCCCATAACAGTGCCATCCACAGATCCTCCATAACAGTGTCATCCACAGATCCCCCATATCAGTGTCATCCACAGATCCCCCATAAATGTGTGCATTAACAGCATTATCTCCATTCACTGCTATAGAATTGCCAGTGATCAGCTATTTTCACATTGTGCTCTCCCTTCAATTCAGGGACCCAGATGGGACAACCCCTTTTTTCTGCTTATAAACTGCACCATGAAAATGAAGTGCCCTGGCCATTCTTCATTCGGGTTCCATGTCCAGAATTCCCTTTGAAAATTGTCATTAATTAAAATCCACAGCAAAACTGCATTAAAAAGTGTGTTATAAAATGCATCAGAAAAAAACACATCCAAAAAAACCTTCTGCATTAGTTTTTTTTTAAGCACATAAAATACTCAATACCCAAAAAGGCTGCAGGTTCAGCAGCTTGCAGTGGAAAGGCTAAAGAAAGATAATGTACCAATCTGCAATAAGCTGCTGTGGCTGCAACCGCCTAGGGCCTAGGGTCACACTTTTTCTAAAACTGGCCCTGAATATTAAATTATGGTACATAGCAAATAAAATATAGTAGACATGAAAGTTGCCCATCGAATGCACTGAAAAATGCTTCAGGTTACTGGCTTTTAATAATGAACATCATTTTTCTTTGGAAAGGGGGAAAAATGCTGATATTCCTTCATTAACTTCTCTTAAAAATGTATTATGATTTATATTCTCTGCAGGGGGTATCATATCAAATCCATATCTAACATGTTTTCTCCAACCATGGTAATTAATCTGCAAAGAATTCTAAAAATGCTAAGTATCTTAAGCATCTTTCTGCATTCATAACTTTGCCAGGAAACCAGTAATGAAGAAATAGTCAAGATTGGGACATATAAAAACAAGTAACTCAATTCATTGATAACAACCACCTGTCCATAACAAAGAATTTCATAGCTGACTTCTTGCACAAGATATTATAATGTACTGTACTTGGAGGATAAGGTTCAATTAATGGTCTCTCTTGTAGATCTTACCTCATCTCCATTGTGCTACATATTTAGATACAAGCTGTGTGGTCCCTAACATTTTATGTTCCATTACATTTTTTTTCTGTTGCCAAAAAAAGAACAGTCATAAGTGTTTAAAAAGAAAGTGTAATACAGATGGGATTTCTTTTAACTTTTACACCACCACCACCACCACCACCATATAGTAGTTAGAAATAAGCATAAAGCACAGCATACTGACCTTGTGTGTGGCGCTTGTGTAAATTTTTTTTAAAAGTGTTAAAATGCACCACATTTATCACAGTGGCTGGTGCTGCATGATAAATCTGGGGCATGTTTAGACTGTCTAGTATAGTTTATACCACCTAATTGTTGGTCTAGTTTACACCAAAAACTTGTCTACATGCCCCTAAAAATATTTCCACGTGTTAAAAAATTGTCCACATGGCAATAAAAACGTGACAAATATTTGTCCACATGCCCTAAAAACTTGTCCACGTGACAAAAATCTGTGCACATGGCCCTGAAAATTTTTCAACATGTTGTATGCCAAAATTCTGTCCACTTGTCAAATATCTGTCCACCAGAATCTTTCAAACCAACTATAAATACTTTTATATAAATATACTTTTTGCACCAGAGTGATATTCATACATGTATGTACAAGATAGACAAAATCTGGCCACAAACATTCTAGTTTAAGCATGTAATCTTTTTTTTTTTTTTTTCAAAAAACCTGCATAAGGTTTTTTTTTCCACCAAAAATAAAAAAATAAAAGACCCTGCAATACGGCCCCGGGCACACTGCGCCCTTTAATTAATATAGTGAGTTTTTTTTCATGTTTTTCTACTTTTATGCAAACAAAACAATGGGGTAATTTATCAAACTGGTGTAAAGTAGAACCGGCTTCGTTGACCATAGCAACCAATCAGATTCGACCTTTGATTATTGACAGCTCCTTTGGAAAATTAAGCCAGTTCTACTTTACACCAGTTTGATAAATGAACCCAAATATCTTTATATTTTTTGTGTTATTGTATTCAAAGACCCCTAACATATTGTATTTAATTTGTATTGCCACGTACATGTACAAAAGGTGATCTTATGTTTTTATTTATATTTTTTCATTTTTGCAATAAAAAAATTTAATTTTTTATATTTTTTTCTTACTATAGGAATTGCGCTCTTCTGATCACCCAAACAATTGCTGGAATACTTTTTGTATGGCTGTTCTTCCAAAATGTCCCAGGAGCCGTTTTGCAACAGGACAACACTAGTGTTGATCGAGCACCAAAGTGCTCGGTTGTTCGGGTGTTTGGGTGCTCGAGTCGAACACCTCGGGTGCTCTACTGAGCACTCAAGCACATTGGAAGTCAATGGGAGAAAACGAGCATTAAACCAGGCACCCACGTCCCTGAAGAGGGGAGGGTGTCTGGTTCATAGGAAAAGGTCAGAAATTAATGGAAACACCACCAAAATGGTTCGGTACCAGCATGGGGAGGATGTCTAGATGCATCTTGGACTCCCAGGTCGCTGCTGGGAATGATGTTGTCCGAGTAGTACGCCACTTTTACAGACCGACAATAATATGCACAAAACTGAACATAAAATCGATTTTAGCGGAAAAATTCCTGTATATTTACTTGAATATAAAGTGCAAGTGCTGCCAAAGATAGCAAGGAAGCGGCACTCTGATACAAGCTGTATATCACATAAAAGAGGGCCTCATTCACATTGAGGTACAATTGTTCAGGTAGTGGGACTCCTACACTCATAAAGCCTATGCACTAAGTGAAAGGGCTTCCAAAAATTACAAGGAACTGGCACTTCAATACACCCTTTATTACGCATAAAGGAGGGCTTCATACAACCTTGAAAAATGATGATGAATGGCCTGCTGGTGACCCTTAAAAACATTAGGTGCACGGGCCTGCTGGTGACCCTCTGAAACATTACGGACGAGGGCCTGCTGCTGAGCTGACCATCTAAAACATTAGAAGTGAGGGTCTGCTGCTGATCTGCGCATAAAAAAAATTATGGGCGAGTGCCTGCTGCTTAGCTAACCATTGAAAAAATTATGGATGAGGGCCTGCTGGTGAGCCGACTCTTTAAAACATTATGGTTGAGGGCCGGCTGGTGAGCTGACCCTGTAAAACATTATGGTTGAGGGCCTGCTGGTGAGCTGACCCTCTAAAAGATTGTAGTTGAGGGCCTGCTGGTGAGCTGAACCTGTAAAACATTATGGTTGAGGGCCTGCTGGTGGGCTGACCCTCTAAAACATTACATGCGAGGGCCTGCATGTGATTTGGCCCTCTAAAAGATTGTAGGTGAGGGCCTGCTGGTGAGCTGACCCTCTAAAACATTACATGTGAGGGCCTGCACGTGAGCTGACCCTCTAAAACATTATATGCGAGGGCCTGCAGGTGAGCTGAAACTCTAAAAGATTGTAGGTGAGGGCCTGCTGGTCAGCTGACCCTCTAAAGCATTATATATGAGGGCCTGCAGGTGAACTGGCCCTCTAAAAGACTGTAGGTGAGGGCCTTCTGGTAAGCTGACCCTCTAAAACATTACATGCGAGGGCCTGCGGGTTGAGCGGGGCCTGTAAAAGATTGTAGGCGAGGGCCTGCTGGTGAGCTGACCATCTAAAACATTACATGCGCGGGCCTGCAGGTGAGCTGGCCCTCAAAAAGATTATAGGTGAGGGCCTGCTGGTGAGCTGACCCTCTAAAACATTATATGCGAGGGCAGACTAATAAGAATGTTGATATGATGGAAGAGGAGGAGGACGAGAAAAGGAAGATTGAACCATATACCCTTTTTTGTGGTGGAAGGGGTGCATGGGAATACAGTGTATTCAGTACATTATAAAAAACACAGTTAAAGTGCCTTTATGTTCAGCCGCTATTCTCTGGTGGAGTAGAGAAGTCAGGGGCAATCCAGGCCTTGTTCATTTTTATGAGTCAACCTGTCAGCATTTTTACTTGACAGGCAGATGCACTTATCAGTTGCCACCAGCAGCACTAAATACCTGCTCAGACAAAACGCTGGCGGCAGGCCAGCACCTCCAAGGCGTAGAGCACCAGTTCATGCCACGTGTCCAGCTTGTACACCCAGTAGTTGTAAGGCACAGAGGGATCATTGAGGACACTGACACGGTCTGCTACGTACTCCTTCACCATCTTCCAAAATGTTTCCTTCCTTATGACACTAGGCCGCGCATCAGGGTGAGGGTGCTGGTGGGGTGTCATAAAAACTGTCCCAGGTTTTGGAGAGTGTTGCCCTGCCTCTGTTAGGACTGCTGTGTGTTCGCCTTGTCTCCCCTCCTCGGTTGCCCAAGGAACTACGTACTCTGCCGCCAGCGTTGTCAGCTGGAAATTTTTTGAGCAATTTTTCCACAAGAACCTTCTGGTATTGCACCATTTTGTTCGTCCTCTCCACCACAGGAATGAGAGATGAGATGTTCTCTTTGTAGTGGGGGTCAAGAAGGGTGAACAACCAGTAATCAGTGTTGTCCAAAATGCTTAAAACGCGTGGGTCACGGGAAAGGCAGCTTAACATAAAGTCAGCCATGTGTGCTAGAGTCCCAACAGGCAAGACTTCACTGTCGTCATCAGGAGGAAGACTCAATCTCCTCAACCTCTTCCTCCTCTTCTGCCCATCCACGCTGAACAGATGGAAATAAACTTCCAGGGGTACTACCCTCTGTAGCGGAGGCAACGGTCTCCTGCTCCTCCTCCTCATCATCATCCAATTCGCGCTGAGAAGACAAACCCTGTGTAATGTCTTCCCCCATTTCCACCTCTTCCACATGCAAAGCGTTGGCCTTAATTGTGAGCAGCGAGCGTTTGAGTAGACACAGAAGTGTGATGGTGATGCTGATAATAGCGTTATCACCGCTCACCATCTGTGTTGATTCCTTAAAGTTTATTAAAACCTCACAGAGGTCAGACATCCATGCAAACTCCTCGTCTGTGAAGAGCGGAAGCTGACTGGAAAGGTGACAACCATGTTGCAACTGGTATTCCACTACTGCCCTCTGCTGCTCACAAAGCCTGGCCAACATGTGGAACGTTGAGTTCCAGCGCGTGGTCACGTCGCACAACAGTCGGTGAGCTGGCAATTGAAAGCGCAGCTGCAGCGTTGACAGACTGGCAGCAACTGTCGATGACTTGCGGAAATCGGCACACGCACAGCACACCTTCACTAGTAGCTCAGGCAAATTGGGGTAGGTTTTGATAAACCGCTGAACCACTAAGTTGAAGACATGGGCTAGGCATGGGATGTGTGTGAGCTTGCCAAGCTACAAAGCCGCCACCAAGTTACGACCATTATCAGACACTACCCTGCCTAGTTGTAGGTTGAGTGGTGAGATCCACAGCTCAGTCTGCTCTCTTATACCCTGCCACAGCTCTGCGGCATTGTGCTGTTTGTCACCAAAGCAGATTAGCTTAAGCTCGGCCTGTTGACACTTCCCCACTGCAGTGCTACACTGCTCCCAGCTACCGACTAATGGCTGACTGGTGCTACAAGAGGGTAATTCTGACATGGAAGTGGAGGAAGAGGCAGAGGAGGAGAAGTGGGGGTTGGAGCCACTAACGTAGGTGGTGGCAGCAACCCTGATGGTATTAGGGCCCGCAATCCCTGGCAACGGTAACACCAGTGCCATCCCAGGGTACAACTCACTCCTGGCAACCGTAACTTTCACCCAGTGTGCCATCAGGGAAATGTAGTGTCCCTGGCCGAAAGTACTTGTCCATGTGTGAGTGGTTAAGTGGACCTTCCCAGTAACTGCGTTGGTCAGGGCACGGGTGATGTTACGGGACACATGCTGGTGTAAGGCGGGAACGGCACACTGTGAAAAATAGTGATGGCTGGGGACTGCATAAGGAGGGAGGGCTGCTGACATCAGGCTGCGGAAGGCCTCAGTGTCCACATGCCTAAATGGCAACATTTCCAGGGCCAGTTATTTGGAAAGTTGCGCGTTTAGTGCTATGGCCTGTGGGTGGGTGGCTGGGTATTTGCGCTTGCGTTTAAATGCCTAGGGTAAGGACATTTGTACGCTGTGTTTGGACATGGAAGTGGATGTGGTCGCTGATGGTCCTTGCGAAGGTCCTCCCACCTTGCACCTTTGACAGGGGATTGGCCAGCACATAACACAGGGGAAGAGGAGGCAGTGGTGTGACCCGCAGACACAGATTTGAACCCAGGCGTCCGGCCCACCTATTAGAATGCTTTGATGCCATGTGGTGGATCATGCTGGTGGTGGTGAGGTTGCTAGTGTTCACGCCCCTGCTCATTTTTGTATGGCACGGGTTGCAAATTAAAATTATTTTGTCATCCGCACTTTCCTCAAAAAAGCGCTATACTGCGGAACACCTACCCTTTGGCAAGGGAGATTTCTGCAAGGGTGTGCTCCAGGGAACAGTTTCGGGCCTGTTTTGTGTCGCCCGCCTTCTCCCTTTTGCAACCCCACTGCCTCTTCCAGCCTGTTGCAGTGCTGTGGATCCCTCCCCCTCTGTACTGATGTCCTCGATAGGCTTGCCATCTTCCCAAGTTGGGTCAGTGACTTCATCGTCCACCACCTCCTCTTCCACTTCCTTACTCTGCTCATCCTCCTGACTTGTTGACCTAACAACAACCTCAGTTCTTGACAACTGTATCTCATCCTCATCATCAACCTCTTTAGACACTAATTGCCGTTGACTTATTGGCAACTATGTCTCATCATCATCATCCACCTTGTGAAACACTAATTGCCATTCCCCACCATCATCTTCTTGTGACTGTGGATGCTTAACAGTTTGGGAATCAGGGCACGAGATCTCATGTCCCTCCTCAAGCAGGCTTGTCGAGAGGCCCAAATGAAAGAATATAGATGAAAAGAGCTCCTCGGAATATCTGAGTGTGTGATCACTTGTTTGGCGAGACTTTCCATGGCGGAAGGAAGGAGGATCAGGGTGAGGATTGTGTTGACCAGACACTTGGCTACTGAGGCTAGACTTTGTGGAAGACAGGGTGGTTCTTAACGGCCGGGAAGCATTATCTGCTGCAATCCAACCGACCACCTGGTCGCACTGGTCTGACTTCTAGAGTGGTGTCCTGCGCCGCCCTGCAAACTGGGACATGAAGCTAGGTATCGTGGATGATTGTTTCTCTGTCAGCAGGACCAGTTTCAACGCACCCAGGTCCACGGCCTTATCGGGCATCAGCAGCATCACGGCCACTTTTCTGTCCCTCACTCGTCGCCTTCTTCATATTAAATGTTATATATGCTTGAAAGTATGTCACACGTACAGTAGCGTAGGATTTGTAAGTGTATGCGCAAAAAAATGTAAAAGGTATTTGGGATGTGGAAACGTCACATAGGAGAAATACCGCAGATAATATTGCTGATGTCACCAATGGCTACTAAAAAATTACAGGGAATGTCACAGGCATTTGGGATGTGGAAACGTCACACATGAGATATAGTGCATATAATGTCAATGCTGTCACCAGCGGCTAATAAAAAATTGCAGGGAATGTCACAGGTATTTGGGATGTGGAAACATTACAAAGGAGAAATACCGCAGAAAATGTCGCTGATGTCAGCAGCAGCTAATAAAACATTACAGGAAATTTCACAGGTGTTTGAGATGTGGAAACGTTACACAGGAGAAATACCGCAGATAATGTCGCTGATGTCAGCAGCGGCTAAAATGAAATTACAGAGAATTTTACAGGTATTTGGGATGTGGAAATGTTACACAGGAGAAATACCACAGATAATGTCGCTGATGTCAGCAGCAGTTAATAAAAAAATTACAGGGAATGTCACAGGTATTTGGGATGTGGAATCATTACACAGGAGAAATACCGCAGATAATTTCGCTGATGTGAGCAGCGGCTAATATAAAATTACAGGAAATGTCACAGGTATTTCGGAAGTGGAAACGTCAAACAGGAGATATACTGCAGATAATGTCAATGCTGTCACCAGCGGCTAATAAAAAAATTACAGGAAATGTCACAGGTATTTCGGAAGTGGAAACGTCAAACAGGAGATTTACTGCAGATAATGTCAATGCTGTCACCAGCGGCTAATAAAAAATGACAGGGAATGTCACAGGTATTTGGGATGTGGAAATGTTACACAGGAGAAATACCGCAGATAATGTTGCTGATGTCACCAGTGGTTAATAAAAAATTACAGGCAATGTCACAGGTATTTCGGAAGTGGCAACGTCACAAAGGAGATATACCGCAGATAATGTCAATGCCGTCACCAGCAGCTAATGAAAAATTACAGGGAATGTCACAGGTATTTAGGATGTGGAAACGTTACACAGGAGAAATATCGCAGATCATGTCGCTGATGTCACCAGCGGTTTATAAAAAATTACAGGGAATATCACAGGTATTTGGGATGTGGAAACGTCAGACAGGAAATATACCGCAGATAATGTGAATGCTGTCACCAGCGGCTAATAAAAAATTACAGGGAATGTTACAGTTATTTGGGATGTGGAAACGTTACACAGGAGATGTACGACTCCAGATAATGTTGCTGTTCGCAGCGGACACCGTCGATGGATAAAGTACACTGGATGTCACAGATATTTTTGAGATACACACATGTTACACAGGAGATGTAGCGCAGATAATGTCGCTGTCTGCAGCGGTCTAACTATTGCACGCTATTTAGCGCAGAATGTGCTAAAAATAGATATTGCTGCCACACACAATAGTCCTTAAAAGGACTTTTGGGTCTCTGACAAGTTTTTCAACTTAAAGAAAACAAATTTCACTCCCTACACTATCTTTCTCTTCTTCAGCACAGCTCTCCCTGTCTAACACTGAGCCGAACACGTATCATCGGGTGCTATATAGCACCCAATGACGCGTTCCATCCAGCCAATCACTGTAGTGCTAGTAACCAACATGGCTACGGCATTACAGTGAAGGGCAGTACTTAGCAGCCAACAAATGTGCAGGGAGGAGACTCGACTCGAGCATTGCATGGTGTCCGGCCGAGCATGCTCGATCAACACTAGACAGCACCATACTTTATGTTGCTCATGCTACTATGACCAGCCTGCATGGTCTAAGCATACTATCATTGCCTGCAGCATCTCAGGACTTGTCTCCCATCAAGCACATATGTAAGTTATTGGTCAACGATTGTAAATGGAGCAGCAGATCTTACCCAAGTGCATTCAGAGTGGCAAAACATTCCTCAGACAACCATTAATAATTAAATTGATAGCATGCCAAGGCATGTACGTTTGTGTATTTCTGTTCCTGGTGCTCATACACAATACTGAAAAAATTTGATGTTTTGTTATTATTTGCATATCATTAACATGTCTATCAATGTCTTTTCCTTCTTGGTGTTGTAAATGTATTGTTAAAGAGTGTACTGTATATTAAAACTACTAATTTGTATAAGCTATTTTCATTCAGGAAAGAAGAAATATACTGCATTTCAGCTGCAAATAAATATTTTATATCGTCTGCCATTGTTGTGCCTTTGAGAGCTGCATTTCGTGCCACCATAATGAGAAAAAGGGAAAGATATTAAATTAGAACTGTCCCACAGTGTACCAAGCAATTTCATTTTTATCTCCATATAATAATATATTAAGTGGTGTAATGGTTTCAGCAGCCATAAAGCGGAAAGATTAACAGTACCTCTCTGCAAAATCTTTTCCATTCTGAATCCACTCCAAGGCAAATTACAATAATTTATTCTGAAGCTATATATCTTAATTAAAGGCTGCAGTGCAGATAAAGTTTTATGTATGTCAGGGCACATATATTTGTTGGATCTCCCTTCAAACATATCACACATAACAATTAGAACTTGATGCAGATAAAATGACATTTAAAAGAAAAAAAAAATCTTAAAGCTCATTGAGCTTTATTAATCTCACACACCGTATTAGTGCCATGACTTAGATTGTGAGTCCCATTGAGGACAGCTTGATGCTAATGTCTGTAAAGCGCTGTGGAATATAGTAGCACTATATAAGTGTGTAAAATAAATAAATTAATAAATAATTGATAACTTCTCAACACTTTTCTAAAATGGTTAAAACACTGGGCAGGGCTTAGTGGGAGACATGAGGGCGTAATATTGCAAACCAAATCTACTATAACTTAAGCCAGAATCTGGCTTAATGGGAGTTTGTCACCAAATTTCAACCTATTAAACTATCAGCAATGCCCAGATCATTGCCCAAGCATGCTAGACATACCTTTATGTTGTTTCTGTCTGTAGTGAATATCCTTGAAAAGTTGTTTTAATCATATGGATAACGGCTTTAAGTTGCCAGGCACAGCTTACAGGAGGAGCAAGCAGTGGGGAAGCGTTGCATCAGAGTGACGTTGGTGGAAAGGGGAGAAAACCTTTGCAATATAGGGGAGGTACACAGCGCGAGTATGGATGGCAGGCTTGGGCCTTTGAAAACTAAAACCCGAACCCTGCACCTTTGAGAGCCATTTTCTATATGATTAATAGCACATTAACTACAGCCAGAAGTGACAAAAAAGCATGTCTAGCATGCTTGGGCCATGTTCTGCTGGCCATTGCTGATAGTTTAATGGGTGAAAAGTTTGTGACAGGTTCTCTAAGTTATAGCTCAAGTCTAAGCCAGCCCCTTGCTGGCATGGATTTCAGTGTCTGGCATACAGAGTGCCAAAGTGCCTCTTAATAAATTAGGCACATCTTAATACAGCACACAGGGTTTAAGACTAGTATGGGAATACCTGTCTTGATAAATCTCCCTCATTATTTATTGTATAAAGTTTTATTTAACTCCTTAAGGACACATGACGTATGGGTACGTCATGTGTCCAGTCCCTGAAGATGGCGCCTGCTCCTGCTTGCTGCGGGCACCATCGCTGCGGGGGTCCGGCTGATTCCTGTAGCTGACCCCAGCAGCTGATGATCGCGGTCGGCAGCGCTGCCGATCGCGATCATTTAACCCCGCAGATGCCGTGATCAATCCTGATCACGGCATCTGCGCGCGCTAAAACCGAAAGTAAAACTTTCGGCAGCGCTCCGGCTCCCCTAGTGGTGATCGGGAGAATTGGAGCGCTGTAAGGGATAGCCTTAAGTCTTTCATTCAGCTTAAGGCTATCACTTACTATTTCCTATGGAGCCCTTGTTAGCAATAGGGCTTCATAGGAAAGTAGTAAAATGCTCATAAACTCCAATACAAGTGTATTGGAGTTTATGATAGAAGCAATCAGGTAACTGATTTATATAGGTCCCTATGGGACCCTATGGGACCCTATGGGACCTATATAAAAGTGTAAAAATAAAAATAAAAAAATTAAAAAATTAATAAAAAAACCTAAAAATTTAAATCACCCCCCTTTCCCCAAAATTAAAATAAAATAATAAAAAAAATAAAAAAAATACACATCATGGGTGTCGCAATGTGTGAAAACGCCCATAGTATAAAAATATAAAAATATATTTCCCATACGGTAAACAGAAAAACAGGAAAAAGCGCCCAAATGGCCGATTTGCCGTTTTGGACGCTTCATTTCCTCAAAAAAATTAAATAAAAAGCGATCAAAAAGTCCTACACACCCCATAATGGTATCAACTAAAAGTTAAGATCGCCCCGCAAAAAATAAGCCCCCATACAACGCCATACACTTATTTACAAATACGTTATAGCGGTCAAAACATGGCGACAAAAAAAAAAATTCCCACTTTTGAATTTTTTTTCACTATCAAAACGCAAGAAAAGCTATACATATTGGGTATCGCCGGATTCGTACTGACCTGTAGAATAAAACTAAATGGTCAGTTTTATCGCAAATCAAACGTAGTAATTTAGAAACCCGTAAAACTGTGGTGAAATTGCTTTTTTTTTGCAATTTCACCCCATTTGGATTTTTTTTCCCGCTTCTCACTACACCGTATGCATTATTAAATGATGGCGTTGGAAAGTACAACTTGTCCCGCAATAAATAAGCCCTCATATGGCCATGTGAACGGAAAAATAAAAAAGTTATGGCTCTTGGAAGGCATAGAGCGCAAAACGAAAACGCAAAAATGAAAAAACCCTGTGTCCTTAAGGGGTTAACGATAAGCGAAACGGGCTTGTTACAAACTTCACATTTTTTCAAATGACAGGTGAACCCGAACCTTTTCACGTAGTGCCATTTTACTGCACATGTCGGCAGGAGGAGTACTAGGGAGAAAGAAGGGTTTTCACATGACACTGAGAAGAAGTGTGTGAGGGGGGGGGGGCTTGCCTTGATTGGCTCACAAGCCAACAGGCAGTCTACGTAGAAGTCTATGAGCCAATCAGATCTTCAGCAGGCAAGCAATCTTAATAGAAATCATTTTTGGGGGGTGGGGGGTGGAATAAGTGCAAAACTCTACAAAATGTGTTCTACCATGGATCTAGGATTTTAAATCTCAGTAAAAACACCTGAAATACTAGTCCGAACTCCATGTCAGGGCATCTTATATAGTTAATTTAAATTATATTTTTTTTGTTTTTATCTGCAGGATAGTGGACAAAACATCAGTGATTGATAATGTAATGTTAAGGCTAATTCTATTTATTTCTGTCTCCACTCAGTTGCAAATACACGATCAGTACAATACACAAGGCAGTGCGTAAAATTATCTGTGAGTGATAACGTGATGTTAGGCATCAGACCTCAACCATTCGTCTCTATTTATTTCTGTCTCTACACGGTTGCAATTTTTTGGGGGGTTGTTCAATTTAATAAAACCAGCATTAACATGATCAGTACATGATAACATGATATTAGGCCTCAATCATTTGTTTCCATTTATTTCTGTCTATACATGGTTACAAATTTTATTTTGGGGTTGTTCACGTTAATAAAACATATATGGGATCAGTACACCAATACACATAAAATTATCTGTGAGTGCTAACGAATTTAGGCCTAAATATGTTTCCGTTTATTTCTGTCTCCACTCTGTTTCAGTGAGTCATCTCAGTCTTTATTGCCCCTTCCTAGTGGGGTGTCTTACTTTTTCCTAAGAGGTGACAAGAATATTCCACCATGCCCTACAGCAGATAGTCAAGAGAGTCTCCCTGTTGAGAGCCGTCACAATTTGGGCTGCCCTAATGAAGAGGTTGGGGAGGAGGCTGGGAACCCCATGTATAGCTGTGTTGATGGTGGTGGTAATAGTGGCACCTGTAGTCTCAGCATTGACAGTGGGGGGCAGTTACAGTGGCAGTTAGGGAAAATGTAGAGCAGGGGAAGGGGATCAGAACTCCACCATGAGATCTTACAGTCTGATAAAAGTAGCAGGAGGAGACTGAGGAGGAGGGTGGTGGCGGCAGCAATAAAAGGCATAGGTGACATACCTCCCAAAGAACATCTAGGGCCATATCTGCTTTGGGATCTGGTGATGCCGTTGACACTGTGAGTGGGTTAGGCCTAAAACATGCCAGAGCTAAGCCAAGCTTGGCTGCCTGTAGATCTGTGCATGCAACTACTGTATGGTGTTTTTTCTCCAAAAGGCGGACACACAAAACCATAGCAGTGTGCAACATATGCAGGATTAAAATAAGCTGTAGCCATTCAAACACAATCATAGGTACCAGGGGTCTATTGCAGCACATGAGGCGGCATCACCAGATCCTTTGGGAAAATACAACTAGACAGAATTCCTAAACAGAACAAGTCTTTTCTCCATCTCCTGGTCCTCTCTGTGGCAGCCAACTTGCATCCCCAAACAATATGGTATCTTTGTCATCATCATCATCATCACCTTCTTCTTCTCCTTGTCCTTGGCTACATCATGAGACATCTATAACGGAATGTTTAGCCATAAAAATACTTTTCTTCCGCAGCAATTGTCTTTTTTACTACCTGGCCATGTTGCAGTCATTACAGTATCATTGCAGTAGTGCCTTGTACTCTCAAGAGGCAGAGAATGTGGGCCACCCCTTGTGATTTCCACTGTGCAGCAAGCTATACTCCACAGTGGACACCTGAAGCAGCTGTTACGGGCAGGGACAGTACATGTCTTTCACGCCCTGCTGGGTCAATGTTTTTGTGGCATTGGAGAGGCAGTTATGAATTCAGAGAGACCTTGGTGGCCCAGAGAAAATTAATATGCGAGATCCAATAGCCTCAGCAGTGATGAACGAGCACCAAAGTATTCAGGTGTTTGGGCCGAACACATTGCTAAATTCATGTGCTCAGCCGAGTATAATGGAAGTCAATGGGAGACAAACAGGCATCCCCTGAAGAGGGGAGGGTACCTGGTCCATTGGAAAAGGTCAGAAAGTGACAGAAACACCACCAAAATGGATCGGGAACAGCATGGAGACGATATCTGGGTGCATCTTGGACTCCCAGGTCGCTGCTGGGAACCATGTTGTCTGAGTTGTATGCCACTTTTACAGACTGACAAAAATACGCACAACCCCCCCCCCCCCACAAAAAAAAATAAATAAATTAACTTCACAGGAAAAATTGTTAGGAAACATTCTTTCCTGTATGTTTAATTGTACATAAAGTGCAAGTGCTGCCAAAAATTACAAGCAAGAGGCACTCCGAAGCAGCCTGTTATCACATAAAAGAGGTCCCTGTTCACATTGTGGTACAATTGTTCAGGTAGTGGGACTCCTACACTCGTAAAGCCTATGCACTAAGTGAAAGCACTGACAAAAATAACAAGGAAGCGGCACTACAATACACCCTTTATAGCACACAAAGGAGGGCATCAAACACACCCTTGAAAAACTATGATTGGTGGCCTGCTGGTGACCCTCAAAAACATTTGGAGCAAGGGCCTGCTGGTGACCCTCTAAAACATTACGGGCGAGGGCCTGCTGCAGAACTGATGCTCTAAAACATTAGGGACGAGGGGCTGCTGGTGAGCTTACCCTGTAAAACATTATGGTTGAGGGCCTGCTGGGGAGCTGACCCTGTAAAACATTATTGTTGAGGGGCTGCTGGTGAGCTGACCCTATAAAACATTATGGTTGAGGGCCTGCTGGTGAGCTAACCCTATAAAATATTATGGTTGAGGGCCTGCTGATGAGATGACCCTGTAAAACATTATGGTTGAGGGCCTGCTGGTGAGCTGACCCTATAAAACATTATGGTTGAGGGCCTGCTGGTGAGCTGACCCTATAAAACATTATGGTTGAGGGCCTGCTGGTGAGCTGACCCTATAAAACATTATGGTTGAGGGCCTGCTGGTGAGCTGACCTTGTAAAACATTATTGTTGAGGGCCTGCTGGTGAGCTGACCCTGTAAAACATTATGGTTTAGGGCCTGCTGGTGAGCTGACCCTCTGTAACATTATGGTCGAGGCCTGCTGGTGAGCTGACCCTGTAAAACATTATGGTTGAGGGCCTGCTGGTGAGCTGACCCTCTAAAACATTATGGTTGAGGGTCTGCTGGTGAGCTGACCCTCTAAAACAATATAGGTGAGGGCCTGCTGGTGAGCTGACCCTCTAAAATATTATGGTTGAGGGCCTGCTGGTGAGCTGACCCTTTTTAAAAACTCTAGTGGAGGGAACATATACAATCTGGGGGAGGAGGAGGAGGAGTAGAAAACAATATTTAACCATATACACTTTTTTGTGTTGGAAAAGATGCATGGGAATACACTACAGTAGACTAAGTACATTATAAACAATACATTGAAATTGCCTTTATGTTCATCATCATCTCAGCTCTCCTCTGGTGGAGTTGAGAAGTCAGGGGCAATCCAGGCCTTGTTCATTTTTATCTGAGTTAGCCTGTCAGCATTGTCAGTGGACAAGCGGATATGCTTATCAGTTATAATGCCACCAGCAGCACTAAATACACACTCAGACAAAACGCTGGCAGCAGGAAAGGCCAGCACCTACAAGGCGTAGAGCGCAAGTTCGTGCCACGTGTCCAGCTTGCACACCCAGTAGTTGTCAGGCACTGAGGGATCATTTAGGATGCATTCCTTCACCATCTTCCAAAACTTTTCCCTCCTTGTAGCACTAACCCGCACTTCAGGGTCAGGTTGCTGGCGGGGTGTCATGAAAGTGTCCCATGCCTTGGAGAGTGTTGCCCTGCCTCTTTTGGAACTGCTGTGTGTTGTCTTTGTCTCCCTTCCTTAGTTTCCTTTTTTTTTTCCTTTATATTTCTTTTTATTGAATTTCAAGAACAATGAACACAACAGTAGTGTATGACATTAATAATGACAGTGAATACAATCATTACTTCGTTCACATATCATAGATCATATACATGGTATTCGTCGCAGCTTGGCAACTTCAAAATCAAAGAGTAGGAAGCTATGCCCATCGAAGTAATGAATCAAAGGAAACCACGTAACAAATGTTATAAAATAAAGAACATAAGAACATAAGGGGAGGATAAACAGTATGGGAGTAGAGGAAGGGGATGGGATGGGGTGGGGGGGGGGCGGGGGAAGGTAGGTACACAAGGAGCGGGCTAAAACTATGAGAGAGTATGTTAACGTCAGAAGATCTATGGGGGAAGCTGTCCCAACCAAATAGTAACTAGATAAGTATCTAGACAAGTAATTGGTAGCTACCGGACCATTCAATAGCTTTATTGCTGAAGAAATTAGATCAAAAGGTAGCGTGTTAACCCAGGAGGTAGCATAAGATGAGGGCATATGTCAAAGATATGTGCAGAAGGTGTGCATAGAGGCATGTGCATCAAAAGTGTGTACATAGAAGGCATGTGCAGTGGCTTGGCAACACTTTGGTTTATTAGCACAATTAGGTAGGAAGTCTTTTTTTCCAGGGTGACCATATTTCAACGAATTTCGGATGAGAGCGGGCTTCCCAATGTGATAACTCCTCTAATCTCGCTATAGCGTTTACTTTATTATGCCACTGTGAGATAGAGGGAGGGGGCTTCGTTTTCCAATTAGAGGCTATAAGGAGCCTGGCCGCTGCCAGCAGTATTCTGATAAGGGCTTTTACTTTGGTCGAAATCCCATCCGGAATGAGAGATAAAAGGGCTATTTCTGGGAGGGTGCGGAGTGTATTCTCCGGCATTGACAGCAAAGATCTTATCTGTGTAAAAATTTCTTTCCAGTAAGGGGAGATCACGTCGCATGTCCACCAGATATGCATGAAGTCCCCTTTCTGGGTCAAACATCTCCAACATATATCGGAGGTCGTTCCATATATCCTGTGCAGTTTGACAGGGGTCATGTACCATCTAGTAAGCATTTTGAAAGCATTTTCTTGAATGGTGACGCACCTGGATGTCAGTTTTGGTGCTAGCAATAGAGCCTTGACATCATCTGTAGAAAATTGTAGTTTTAGGTCTTTTTCCCATTCTTTCATATAATAAAGGGAGCGTGGCTTTTCAATATCTAATAGGTGCTTTCCTATTTTAGAGAGGTTTGGTAGGAGTGGTCTTTTGGGATAGCAGTTTTTCATACCATGTAAGTTCAGTGGTGCCTGTGCCTGGTCGTATACAGTGCATTATGCGAGATCTCACGTATTGGTATTGTAATGTGTTTAAGTTAGGAGACTGGGTTTTTTGACAAAAAGTAAGAGGTTCAAGTAGCAAACCATCTTGGTCCAGAACCGCTTCTAAGTTTAATGTGCAGGATTTCAAAGGGGGAGGCAAGGAATGATGACCAGGATGAGTTGGGTCCAAGCAATCCCTGATTTGAAGTATAGGCAATGGGAATTTGGAGCACAGAGATCTAATGTGGTGTTTTTTCCAGACAGCAAGTGAAGCATTAATCAGTGGCGAGGAGAGAGGTGGGGTTCCTGCCTCAGGGTCAGAGAGGCCTATGAACCTCAGTGAGGAGTTCACTATTTCTTTCTCCAATGCTATCCAATGTTTGTCAGGGGGTTCCCTTATCCAATCCACCAGGCGAGAGAGGTGTATGGCGGTGTATGTTCTAGACAGTGAGGGGTAGCTCAACCCACCTTGAGTGAAGGGGAGTTGCATAATTTTGTAAGCTAATCTTGGCTTTTTATTATCCCATATGTATTTTGAGCTTATTCTTTGAAACTGAAGGAAAAATCGGGATGGAAGGGGGATGGGGAGGACCTGCATCATGTAGGTCATTTTAGGTAGGATCATAGAGTTAAAAATATTCTTACGTCCTAGCCAAGATATATAAGACGGCGATCATGTAGCCATAATTGAGGAAATGGTGTCTAATAGTGGCTTGTAATTCAGATCGAACAGTTGAGTAAGGTCAGCGGAAATATTCACTCCTAAGAATTTTATGGCTTTTATGTTCCATTGGAATGAGGATGAGGTTCGTAACAAGTTTAATTCTCTGCTGGTAATATTAATGCCAATTGCTTGTGATTTCAAGGGATTGATTTTATAATTAGAGATATGACTGAAATCGTCGAATATTTGTAAGAGTAACGGAAAGGCCTGGGATGGGTTGGAGATCAGAAGGAATAGATCATCAGCATAAGCTGCCTGTTTAGTTTCTAGTTGGTTACAGCATATGCCTTTTATTTGGGAATCTTGTCGTATGCGTTGAAGGAGGGGTTCTAACGTTAGAATGAACAGGATGGGGGAAAGAGGGCAGCCCTGTCTTGTCCCATTTGTGATGTGAACTTCAGGGGAGATTGTGTCGTTAATTCTTATACAAGCGGTCGGTGAGGCGTACATAGTAAAGATGGAATCAATGAATTGATCTGGAAAGTTAAACTTTCTTAAAACCAACTTAATGAAAGGCCAGGCGACCCGATCAAAAGCCTTCTCGGCATCGGTGCTTATCAAAGTCAACGGCTTATTACATTTTTCGCTAGAGCAATTGCATTGATTATCTTATATGTACCATCTTTGCCTTCTCTATTGGGGACAAAGCCTTGTTGATCTGGGTGTATGACGTAGTGCAAAAGAGGTTTAATACGAGTAGCCAGAATTTTAGCAAAGATCTTGACATCTAAATTTAGAAGGGATATGGGGCGGTAATTAGCACATAGGGTTGGGTCTTTTTGGGGCTTCTGGATTAAGGTGATAGTGGCGTTCAACGTCTGCGGCAAGAAAGGGGTACCGTTCAGGGAGGAATTGAGCATATTCAACAGATATGGACCAATCGTCTTATAGAAGGTGAGATAATATAACAAAGGGAGACCGTCCGGGCCTGGAGCCTTCCCTTTCGCCATGAATTTAAGCGTTAGAAGAATTTCATTGGAGGTAATAGGGCGGCATAGCTGTGAGGTTTGTGATTCAGAGAGCGATGGAAGATTTAATTTCTCCAGGAAGAGAGAGTCAGATTGTAGTTTACTGTCTCTGACTTCGGGAGCATCTGATTTGTTTATATTGTATATTGCGGAGTAATATGAGTGAAAGGCTTTGGTAATGTTCTTTTCATCAGACACACAGTGGTTTCCTAGTTTGATAGCTGCTATCCTAGATTTCCTTTGTCTGTTTTTTAACATGGCAATCATGAATTTTGTTGGTCTGTTGCCATGGGCAAAGCATTTTTGTTTCAATGACATAAAATATTTTGCCGAGTTAGTATTCAGTATGTCTCTTAACTCTTCCCTGGCAGATGTAAGATCTCGTAGAACGTCGGGTGTTTGTAAACGTTTATGAAAAGTTTCTAGGGTATGTATTTTCTTTGTCAAGTCATCTAAATTTTTCATTCTACATTTACGTATGAAAGAGGCAGAGGAGATAAATTCGCCTCTTACGTAAGCTTTGTGTGACTCCCACAAAATATGTGGGGAGACATTCTCAACATTATTCAGGGTGAAGAAGTTCTGTAGACGTGTATTTATCTTTTGTTTTATTTCTGGGTCACTTAGGATAGTTTCATTCAGTCTCCAAATTAATGTTTTGGGGGTGGAATTAGGTATTTGGAGAGTAATAGAAACTGGAGAGTGATCCGAGTGTATCATGGAATCAATGCTGATATTCTTGCATAAAGGTAAGTTTTGTTTAGGTATAAATATATAATAAAGTCTATGATAGGAGTTGTGTGGAGAGGAAAAATGGGTATAGTCCTTAGTAAAAGGGTATGTCGTTCGCCAAGCATCAATTAGATCCATAGAGTGAAGGGCGTGTTGAATATCTAATAGGTGGATTTTCCCGTAGAGGAATCAAGGGTCGGGTTTAGAGAAACGTTTAAATCTCCAGCTAGTATTAAGATCCCCTCTCTGAAAATTTCTATTTTGCGCAAAGTGGTGTTTATCCATTTCTTTTGGCCTGTATTAGGGGCGTATAAGTTAGCCCAGGTGAAGGTTTGGTTTTCTATCACACCTTTCACAAGAATGTAGCGTCCGGTTGGGTCTATTTGAGCATCTTTGAACGTAAAGGCAGTGTTTTTATGTATTCCTATGCTAACCCCTAGTTTGTTCGAAAACTCCGATGTGCTGTGGTACCATAGGTTGTACATGGATCTGGACAAGTTTGGAGTTCTATTATGTTTATAATGGGTTTCTTGTAGAAAAATCACTTGTATTTTATTTTTGTGGAAGGTACGGAATATTTGGTTTCGTTTTATGGGCGATTTTACACCCCTAACGTTATATGTCGCTAATCTTAATTCAGCCATTTATGAAGTAAAGTGTAAAAGGTGATGTGATGCCAAGCCGCCGCACATACCTGAAAACGCAGATCTCTAGTTCAGCTGAAGGTCCTTGTGATAAAGACTTGGGGAGGGTAGGGGGGATAAGGTGAAGGCGGAGGGCGTGGAACTGTAATGGTGTCTGAAACGGAAAGAGAACATAATACAGGTAAACAAATAGTAATCCTCCAAAAGGGGGAGACAAAAAGAAGAGGAAGGAGTTTCCTCTGGGAGGAACCTGCTCAGGTTCAGACATCCTACTATCAGGATGTGGGAGTTTGGAGGAAAATGATTGGAACAAGGGAAAGCTTAAACTACAAGGTTAATGTATCATTAACTCCAATGAATCTATAAAGAATAATGTTTATCGTTAGAGTTAGTCCATCAATAGGCAGTGTGTGTACATAAAGAACAAGGAACATGGTCCTTTTCACGTCTCCCACCAGATCACCACGTCCTTAATAGGTATGATTAATATTTGTGAGGTAAGTAGGAACAATAGTAAAGTGGTGTCAGGCAGGGGACGTGAGGAGCAGTTCAGATAAATAAAACAATATAAAGCGAAATAAAAACAAACGTCAAAATGGAAGAAAGGAGATTATTTCAAGTGGTTCTCAAACCGAACCAAGCGGTATGAATATCTGGACGTCAATCTTCTTCTTGAATAAGGCGTCTTGGGGTCATCAGTCCCTTCTTTTTCTGCTTGTGTGACTTTCCATGATGAGCCAATTCCCACGAAGCCGGTTGGGGAGGAGCAGCTGGGATCATGACATCATCGGTGGGGGCCCAGTCCGGGATATCCAGATCCTCAATGTCCATTAAGGCCAGGGCATCTTTTAGATCTCTATGAGATTTGATGATGATTTTCCTGTCCGACCAAGAAATCAGGATACCAAATGGGAAAAGCCATCTGAAGGCTACTCGACGTCGTCTCAGTAGGTCTGTAAGTGGTTTTAGTACTCTTCTTTTATTTAGAGTAGATGGTGCCAGGTCCTGAAATAATAAAATCTTATTGTTGTCATATTCAATGTCATCTTGTTCCCTGGCTTTTTTCATTATAAGTTCCTTTTGGGCAAAGTTCAGGAATCTGCAGATAATGTCCCTGGGTGGGTCCGAGGGTTTGGGTTTAGGGCGTAATGCTCTGTGTGCCCTTTCAATGATGATGGGGTCTGTATAGTCGTCGCCTAAGAGCGCTTGGGTAATGTCCGTGACAACTTTGTGAATCGCCTCATTGGCTACATTCTCAGGGACGCCCCTAAATCTTATATTATTCCTCCTTCCTCTATTTTCTTGGTCTTCTTGGGCATCATATAGGCGATTGAGATGTTGTTTATAAGTGTCTAGAGATGTGGAGACTTGTGAAGCGAAGGTTGTCATGGCAGACGACGCAGATTCAAGTTGTTCTACTCGTTGACCCACTTGTACTACCTCTCTTTTGATTTCCGCCAGCTCATCCAGAACAGGATTTAGGGCTTTGGATAATGCTTGAGAAAGAAAACTTCTGGAAAATTGAGAGTCTGTGTCCGGATCCATGTTGTCTTCCGCGTCACTGTCTTTAGGAGTTTGCTTTGGTGTTAAACGGGCAGCTTTCGATTTTCCTGACATAATAGGCATATTGAGGTTACTTTTCGCGGATTTGATGACGCAATTCCTGAGGCTGGTTTGGGACGGACTTGTGGCATGTGGAAATTTGGGATGGCGGAAACCGGGGCCTGTATATTTACCCACTTTCACCATAAGAGCTATTCATATGTCACAATGCATGCTTTTAGGAATCTGCATATGCATCAGAGAGGTATTAAAATGCAGGGCACAATTAAGCTTCTGTAATGTGAAGTAGATTAGTGGAGCTTTTCTGCCCTCTGGTGGTGAGATCAAAAATCCGGTATTAATGGCATCTCCTTTCTTCAAAAGGCTTCTAGTAGTTTTACATTTTTAAGCAGCGCTACATTTACAAACGCTAAGGTGTTTAGCTTTCCCCCTAATAAATTTTGGCTTTAGAGGTTGTACATCCCTTATAGCAGGGAGTAGAGAGTGCTATCAGGTTACACTGAAGAATAGACAAAAAGTCTTGTTTCCGATGCAAGGAGATAAGGGGTTTGTATATTCAGAGAGACAGACCTGTTTGCAGTTAAATGGGCCGAGGAGCCTCAGGCAAATCCAGGCGCAGGTTTCTGTCCTTGTGGTACTTCTATCTGGTCAGGGGTCCGCTGCGCCTTTAAGTAGCTCTGTGCAACCGCTGTGGATGTTTGTGTGGCCTCCTAAGATGGCGCGCTAAGTGTGCTGCCCGTCCCTGCCACTCACCGGACCATATGGAGCTGCAGTCCCGCAAAGGTGAGGTCCTTGGCAGTGTGATAATTTGGTTTTCTGGAGCCTAGAGGGTTCTCCTGAGGCTCTGGGGGGGCTCTTTATTGCGTCTGGCACGCCGGGTATATCGATGGCGGCTGGAGGCGGCTATGCTCCGGAGGTCGCATTAGGCCGCTCCTGACGAGTTAGACGTGCCGCTCTCCCGGAGGCCGGACTGGGAGCCAGATGGATCCTCGAGTGTGGAGGGGTCCTCACAGACGTTTTGTGAGGTGAGCTGGCGGGGTTGTCCCTTCCTTAGTTTCCAAAGGAAGTGCGGACTCTAACGGCTGTGTTGTCAGATGGAAAATTTTGGAGCAATCTTTCAACAAGTACCTTCTGGTCTCGTTTTACTCATCCTCTCCACCACAGGAATGAGAGATGAGAAGTTCTCTTTGTAGCGGGGGTCGAGAAGGGTGAACACACAGTAATCTGTGTTATCTAGAATGTGTATAATGTGAGGGTCGCAGAACAGGCATCCTAACATGAAGCCAGCCATGTATGCCAACAGGCAAGACGTTGACAACATCAGAATGACTCTTCATCCTCCTCCTCCTCTTCTGCCCATCCATGCTAAACAGATGGAATTAAAGTTCCAAGGGTACTACCCTCTGTAGCAGAGGCAAGTGTCTCCAGCTCTTCCTCCTCTTCTTCTTGGCCCAATTCGCGCTGAGAAGACGAACTGTTGGTGGTCTGGCTATCACCCTGTGTAATGTCCTCCCCCATTTCCTCGTCTGCCACATTCAGAGCGTCCTCCTTAATTGTGAGCAGCGAACGTTTAAGTATACACAGCAGTGGGATGGTTATGCTAATAATAGCGTTATCGCCACTAACCATCTGTGTGGATTCATCAAAGTTTTTTAAAACTTCACAGAGGTCTGACATCAATGGTGACGACCATGTTGCTGGTGGAATTTCACAACTGCCCTCTGCTCCTCACAAAGCCTGGCCAACATGTAGAATGTAGAGTTCCAGCATGTGCTCACGTCGCACAACAGTCGGTGAGCTGGAAGCCACAAGCGCTGCTGCAGCGTTGACAGACCGGCTGAAGCTGTGGACGACTTGCGGAAATAGGCTCACACGCGGCACGCCTTCACTAGTAGCTCTGCCAAATTGGGGTAGGTTTTGATAAACCACTGAACCACTAAGTTTAGGACGTGGGCTAGGCATGGAATGTGTGTCAGGTTGCCGAGCTCCAAAGTTGCCACCAAGTTACGGCAATTGTCAGACACAGCCATGACTGGTTGTAGGTAAAGTGGTGAGAGCCACAGCTCAGTCTGGTCCCTTATACCCTGCCACAGCTCTGCAGTGGTGTGCTGTTTGTCCCATAAGCAGATCAGCTTCAGCATGGCCTGTTGACGCTTACCCAAAGCAGTGCTACACTGCTTCCAGCTAGCGACTGATGACTGACTTCTGTTGGAGGTGGAAGTAGAGGAGGAGAAGAGGGGGGTTGAGCCAGTAACATAGCTGCTGGTGGAGACCCTGATGGGCGTAGGGCCCGCAATCCTGGGCATGGGTAGCACCTGTGCCATCCCAAGGTACGACTCACTACAAGCCTCCACAACATTCACCCAGTGTGCGGTCAGGGAAATGTAGATTCCCTGACCACCAGCACTTGTCCATGTGTCTGTGGTGAGGTGGACCTTCCCAGTAAGTGCGTTAGTCAGGGCACAGGTGATGTTCTGGAACACATGCTGGTGCAAGACGGGCACGGCACACCGTGAAAAATAGTGGCTGCTGGGGACTGCATACCGAGGGACCGCCACCGACATCAGGCTGCGGAAAGCCTCAGTGTCTACAAGCCTAAATGGCAACATTTCAAGGACCAGTAATTTTGAAAGTTGCGCATTTAGTGCTATAGCCTGTCAGTGGGTTGGCTGGTTATTTGCGCTTGCGTTCAAATGCCTGTGTTATCGACATTTGGACGCTGTGCTGGGACAGCGAAGTAGTACACTGTACTAGGCCCAGATTATTGAAAGTTGTAATATCCACAATATTTTCAGATTCAGTTCAGTATGGGATACAAAAACCCGCAGGTTTTGGACACTTTACTAGGCCCAGATTAATGGAAGTTGTAATATACACAGTGTTTTCAGATTTAGTTCAGTATGGGATACAAAAACCCACAGATTTTGGACACTTTTCTAGGCCCAGGTTCATGGAAGTTGTAATATACACACTGTTTTCTGAGGCAGAACATTATTGGTTATCGAACACCACAGATTATGGACACTATTTGAGGACCAGATTATTGAAATTTGTAATACTGACAGTGTTTTCTGAGGCAGGACAATATTGGTTACAGAGAACACCACAGATTATGGACAATAGATGTGACCCAGATTTGTAAAGAGTCAGTCTGCGGAAGATGTACAGTAAGGCCTCTTGCACACGGGCGTCATGTTTGACGCCCGGATAAGATGCGGGTGCGTTGCGGGAATCGCCGCGATTTTTCCGCGCGTGTGCTAACGTTTGTAGTGCGTTAAGCACGCGCGTGAAAAAATCCGCATGCTTGGTACCCAGACCCGAAGTCAGACTTCATCACTGAAGTCTGGTTTCGGGATGAGTATTCTGTATGTGTAATTATTTTCCTTTATAACATAGTTATAAGGGAAAATATTCGCATTCTAATTACAGAATGCAATGTTCCCCGGGCTTTAAAGGGTTAAAAATAATAAAGAGTTAACTTACCTTCTCCCATTGTACGCGCAGAGCCCCAGAACGTCTTCTCTCTTGATAGTTTGGATGCATGAGGACCTGTGGTGACGTCACAGGGTCACATGGTCCAATCATAGAAGCATTTGAGTGGACCATGTGACCCATGTGATCCTGTGACATCACGGCAGGTCCTTCATCCAAGGATCTGTTGGATGAAGGACCTGCCGTGATGTCACAGGATCACATGGGTCACATGGTCCACTCAAATTCTTCTATGATTGGACCATGTGACCCTGTGACGTCACCACAGGTCCTCAAGCATCAAAACTTTCAAGAGAGAAGACGTTCTGGGGCTCTGCGCGTACAATGGGAGAAGGTAAGTTAACTCTTTATTATTTTTAACCCTTTAAAGCCCGGGAACATTGCATTCTGTAATTAGAATGCGATTATTTTCCTTATAACTATGTTATAAAGGAAATAATCACGATCG
Source organism: Bufotes viridis (assembly GCA_033119425.1). NCBI lineage: Eukaryota > Metazoa > Chordata > Amphibia > Anura > Bufonidae > Bufotes > Bufotes viridis. The sequence continues at coordinate 372,290,067 of CM065589.1, read as the reverse complement.
GGTCCCCATCCCGATCGTATCCTAGCAACCATGCGGGAAAATCGCAACGCATCCGCACATGATTGCGGATGCTTGCGATTTTCCCGCATCCCCATTCACTTCTATGGGGCCTGCGTTGCGTGAAAATCGCAGAATATAGAACATGCTGCGATTTTCACGCAACGCAAAAGTGATGCGTGAAAATCACCGCTCATGTGCACAGCCCCATAGAACTGAATGGGTCAGGATTCAGTGCGGGTGCAATGCGTCCTCCTCACGCATTGCACCCGCGCGGAAAACTCGCCCGTGTGAAAGGGGCCTAAATGTCACTAATAGTTATAAAATAAATATATCTTGCTGCTGTGAAACACAGACAGTAGCCCTTAGAAGGATTTTGAGTTCTTTGAAAAGCTTTTGGTATTAAATACAGCAAATTTCTCTCCCTGCACTATCTGTCCCTTGCTTAGCATTAGGCTATATAAATTCTGTTTATGACCTTTTTATTATTTAAAATATAACTTTTGTTATTTCTCATAATAACATAAGAAAAACGAAAAAGTCGCCTAAATTGCTTAAAAATTGCAAGCTGCGTCTAGTTTGGCTGTGAAATGTAATAGTTTTTTATGTGGTCAAGCTGGGTCTGCAAACTTCATACAGAGGGGTATTTATATTCATACCCTCCCTTTAGTTGCAGATGGGAAGTTTGTGTTTCTTTGTATCCATTTCTATATTTTTTGCAGCGACTAAATTGCCCCTCTAAATTTCTCTTCTCTTTTCTAGTCCCTGTTTGATCTCCTCTGCTAACTATTTTAGGGTACTTCTCACTGATCTATAGTTGTTTTTAGTGTTGAGCGAACAGTTCGAGCATAGTTCGGGTTCATACCGAATTTTGGGGTGTTCGTGACACGGACCCGAACCCTAACATTTTCGTAAAAGTTCGGGTTTGTTGTTCGGAGATTTCTATGGCGCATTTTAAAAGCCTGTAAAGCAGCCAATCAACATGCGTCATACTACTTGCCCCAAGAGGTCGTCACAGCCATGCCTACTATTGACATGGCTGTGATTGACCAAGTGCAGCATGTGACCCAGGCTCTATTTAAACTGGAGTCACAGAGCGTCGCACGTCACTCTGGTCTGATTAGTGATAGGATGCAGTGGCTGCATTAGGGCGAGATTAGGCAGGGATTAACTCATCAAAAACACTTAATGAAGTGAAAGATCTACAGCTGTGAATCATTTAACTACTGCTAGTGAATTGCTCACTGTTTTTAGGCTGGGCAGACCGTTTTTCTGTCACTTTTTTCTGGGGTGATCGGTGGCGGCCATTTTGTGTCTTGTGGTGCGCCAGCACAAGCTGCCACAAAGTCCATTAATCCCTCAATAGTAGTTTTTTTTTTTTGCTATTTCCTACATCAGGGGCTTGGCTACGCTTATTTTGTCACCCCTAGTAACTCAGGAAAGATTTTTCTATATATTATTGAGTGGTTAAACTGAAATTCACTTAAATAGCAATCCCCTGAATCTGGTGTTCCAGCTGTGGCTAGCCACGTGTAAAACTGTCAGCCATAATAAAAAAAAAATTCTGGGGTTGAAATATTATTTCCAAAAAGCAATCCCCTGAATCTGGTGTTCCAGCTGTGGCTAGCCACGTGTAAAACTGTCAGCCAAAATATATATTTTTTTTCTGGGGTTGAAATTTAATTGCCAAAAAGCAATCCCCTGAATCTGTTGTTCCAGCTGTGGCTAGCCAAGTGTAAAACTGTCAGCCAAAATATATATATTTTTTCTGGGGTTGAAATTTAATTGCCAAAAAGCAATCCCCTGAATCTGGTGTTCCAGCTGTGGCTAGCCAAGTGTAATACTGTCTGCTGTCTGGCAAAGAATATATTTTTGCACAATTCTGGTGCAAAATCTGGTGTTCCAGCGGTGACTGGATAATTTCCCTAGTGTCCGTCAAAGGATAGATTTTGTTCTGTGGTGAAATACAGTTCCAAATATAAAAATACAGTAATCTGTTGTTCCAGTTGTTGCAGGCCTAGTTTAAATCTGTCCGTAAAATGGTATATTTCCTTCTGTGGTGAAATTTAATTGCTAAAATAGCAATTCCATAAATCTAGTGTTCCAGTTGTTTCAGTCCTAGTTTACATCTGTCCGTAAAAGGGTATATTTCTTTCTGTGGTGAAATTTAATTGCTAAAATAGCAATTCCATAAATCTATTGTTCCAGCAGTTGCAGGCCTATTTGAAATCTGTCACTAAAAGGGTATATTTCTGTCTGTGGTGAAATTTAATTGCTAAAATAGCAATTCCATAAATCTAGTGTTCCAGCAGTTGCAGGTCTATTTGAAATCAGTCAGCAAAAGGGTATATTTTTTTCTATGGTGAAATTTAATTGCTAAAATAGCAATTCCATAAATCTAGTGTTCCAGCAGTTGCAGGCCTATTTGAAATCAGTCCGTAAAAGGGTATATTTCTTTCTATGGTGAAATGCAATTGCTAAAAAAGCAATTCCATAAATCTAGTGTTCCAGCAGTTGCAGGTCTATTTGAAATCTGTCCGTAAAAGGGTATATTTCTGTCTGTGGTGAAATTTAATTCCTAAAATAGCAATTCCATAAATCTAGTGTTCCAGAAGTTGCAGGCCTATTTGAAATCTGTCCCTAAAAGGGTATATTTCTGTCTGTGGTGAAATTTAATTGCTAAAATAGCAATTCCATAAATCTAGTGTTGCAGCAGTTGCAGGTCTATTTGAAATCAGTCAGCAAAAGGTTATATTTCTTTCTATGGTGAAATTTAATTGCTAAAATAGCAATTCCATAAATCTAGTGTTCCAGCAGTTGCAGGCCTATTTGAAATCAGTCCGTAAAAGGGTATATTTCTTTCTATGGTGAAATGCAATTGCTAAAAAAGCAATTCCATAAATCTAGTGTTCCAGCAGTTACAGGTCTATTTGAAATCTGTCCGTAAAAGGGTATATTTCTTTCTATGGTGAAATTTAATTGCTAAAATAGCAATTCCATAAATCTAGTGTTCCAGCTGTTGCAGGCCTATTTGAAATCTGTCCGTAAAAGGGTATATTTCTTTTTGTGTTGAAATTCTATTGCAAACATTGTGATTCCCTAAATCTGGTGTTCCAGCAGTTGCAGGCCTATTTTAAATTTGTCCGTAAAAGGGTATATTTCAGTCTGTAGTGAAATTTAATTGCTAAAATAGCAATTCCATAAATCTAGTGTTCCAGTTGTTGCAGGCCTTGTTTAAATCTGTCCGTAAAAGGGTATATTTATTTCTGTGGTGAAATTTAATAGCTGAAATAGCAATTCCATAAATCTAGTGTTCCAGCAGTTGCAGGCCTATTTGAAATCTGTCCGTAAAAGGATACCTTTCATCCAGGGCCTAAATACTAGGCCAACAATTGATATTCCCCAAAATCAGTGGTTACTGCTGTGCCTGGATTAGTGTAATACGGTACTTAAATAACTAGGCAGATAGTGTTAGGTGCCTTTAAAAAAAGGCCTGAATTTGACATCTTCACATTGGGCCAAATATAATTTTTCTTATTGTGGTGCTTGGTGAACCGCAACAATGAAGAAAACATCTAGTAAGGGACGCAGACGCGGTCGTGTTGGTGTGACAGTGGACCCTCTGGTGCTGGGAGAGGACGTGGCCGTTCTGCCACAGCCACAAGTCCTAGTAAACCACTTACCTCAGGTTCCAGTACCCGCCAGAATTTACAGCGATATTTGGTGGAGCCCAATGCTGTTCTAAGTATGGTCAGGCCTGAGCAGGTACAGGCATTAGTCGATTGGGTGGATTAGGAGGTCAGAGAGGAAGACTGGGTGGAAGACAATGCAGAGGACGATGAGGTCATAGACCCCACATGGAATAAAGGTCGTGCCGCTGACTTTCATAGTTCAGAGGAAGAGGCAATGGTGAGACCGAGCCAACAGCGAAGCAAAAGAGGGAGCAGGGGGCAAAAGCAGAACAGCCGCCGCCAAGAGAGTTTTCCTGCTACTGGCCAGCACCACCAGGACCCAGCACCCCAAAGGCAGCTTCAAGGAGTTCCCTGGCATGGCACTTCTTCAAACAATGTGCTGACGATAAGACCCGAGTGGTTTGTAGAGATGACCCGAACTATTCGCCGGCGAACAGTTCCCGGCGAACATAGCTTGTTTGCGTTCGCCGCGACGGGCGAACATATGCGAAGTTCGGTCCGCCCCCTATACATCATCATTGAGCAAACTTTGACCCTGTACCTCACAGTCAGCAGACACATTCCAGCCAATCAGCAGCATACCCTCCCAGACCCTCCCATCTCCTGGACAGCATCCATTTTAGATTCATTCGGAAGCTGCAGTCTTAGTGAGAGGAGGGACAGTGTAGCTGCTGCTGATTTAATTGGGAAATCGATAGCTAGGCTATTGTATTCAGTGTCCACTCCAGTCCTGAAAGACTCATCTGATCACTGCTGTAAGGACAGCGTTCTGATAGCACCCCAAAAAGCCCTTTTTGGGGCTGCTACATTAGTCTGCTTTTTTTTTATTTTTCTCCATATATAGATTGCAGTTGCCTGGCCTGCACGTGTGTGAGGAGCTGCAGGCCCACAGACTGTAGTGTGCCCACTGCCAGTGCCCACCACTCATACCGTGTGGCACAGGTCTTTGCATAAAAAAAAGGCATTTCATTTTTACCCTTTAATCTAAGGTTAGTTGCCTGCCAGTGTGTGTCAGGCCGACTTTCACTGACTGTAATGTGCCCACTGCCAGTGCCCACCACTCATACTGTGTGGCACAGGACTTTGTATCAAAAAAAGGCATTTCATTTTTACCCTTTAATCTAAGGTTAGTTGCCTGCCAGTGTGTGTCAGGCCGACTGCCACAGACTGTACTGTGCCCACTGCCAGTGCCCACCACTCATACCGGGTGGCACAGTAGCTTGCTGATAAATAAGGCATTTAATTTTTACACTTTAGTCTAATTTCAGTTGCTTGCCTGCTGCCAGTGTGTGTCAGGCCGACTTCCACAGACTGTAGTGTGCCCACTGCCAGTGCCCACCACTCATACCGTGTGGCACAGTAACTTGCCGATAAATAAGGCTTTTCATTTTTACTCTTTAGTCTAATTTCAGTTGCTTGCCTGCTGCCAGTGTGTGTCAGGCCGACTTCCATTGACTGTAGTGTGCCCCCTGCCAGTGCCCACCACTCATACCGGGTGGCACAGTAGTTTGCCGATAAATAAGGCATTTCATTTTTACACTTTAGTCTAATTTCAGTTGCTTGCCTGCTGCCAGTGTGTGTCAGGCCGACTTCCACAGACTTTAGTGTGCCCACTGCCAGTGCCCATCAATCATACCGTGTGGCACTGGACATTGCCTTAAAATAAGGCACTTTATCTGTACACTTTAATCTATTTTCAGTTGCCTGCCTACTAGTGTGTGTGTGTCAGGCCCACAGACTGTAGTGTGCCCTCTGCTAGTGCCCAACATCAGGTGGCACAGTACCTAGCACGTGTAGTACCACTTATCTAAAAAAAAATTACAGTCAGAGGCAGGCCACCCCGCAGGGGCCGTCGTGGTCGTTGTGCTGTGATTTCCACTGGCCCTGGAATAATGCCCAGTGTTCAGAGGCCACGTACCCTGAACCCGAAAAATTCAGAGGACATAGTTGACTGGCTTAGACAGGACACCCAATCTTCAACAGCTTCCGCTAAGAACCTTGATGCACCATCCACCTCCAGCTCAGCTTTGGTCACCTGCTCTCAAGTTACCACGCTCCCGCCAGCTGCCGCCACCACCACCACTACCACCACAGCCACCACAGCCACTTCACTTGATCAGTCAGAGAAGTTATTTACACATCAGTTGGATGCAATTAGTGATGCGCAACCGTTATTGACACAGATGATGTAGATTACAGGGATATGTCTCAGTCTGGCAGGATTACACACATGGACGTACAGTGTGATGATGATGATGATGATGTCATACCCGCTGCTGCTTCCTTTGCTGAAGTGTCAGATACAAGTGAAGCGGTTGATGATGACGATGTGTCCACGGATGCCACGTGGGTGCCTGCTCGAAGAGAAGAAGAGGGGGAGAATTCAGAAGGGGCGACAGAGAGAAGGAGGAGACGAGTTGGAAACAGGGGGAGGTCGTTGCAGGGAGTTGGTGGCACAGTCAGACAGCATGTATCGGCACCCGGTGTCAGCCAGACAGCACGCCAGTCAATGGCTGTTGCCACCACCAAAATGCCGTCATTGCAAAGCTCAGCAGTGTGAGATTTTTTTGTGTGTCTGCCTCTGATAACAGCAATGCCATTTGCAACCTGTGCCAAAAGAAACTGAGTCGTGGGAAGTCCAACACCCACCTCGGTACAACTGCTTTGCGAAGGCACATGATCTCACTTCACAAACGCCAATGGGATCAACACATGCGTACAAGCAGCACACAAACTCAAAGCCACCATCCTCCTCCTGGTCCAGCATCTTCATCCATGTCAACCACTGCTGTCCTCCTTGCCCCCTCTCAACCACCCGCCACTCCGCCTCTCACCTTCAGCAGTTCCATCTCATCTGCCCACAGTCAGGTGTCTGTTAAGGAAATGTTTGAGCTTAAGAAGCCAATGTCACAGAGTCACCCACTTGCCCGGTGACTGACAGCTGGCTTGACGGAACTCTTAGCCCGCCAGCTTTTACCATACCAGCTGGTGGAGTCTGAGGCCTTCAAAAAATTTGTCGCTATTGGGACACCACAGTGGAAGGTACCCGGACGAAATTTTTTCCAAAAAAGACAATCCCAAACCTCTACTATGTTATTGAAAAGGAAGTCATGGCATCTCTGGCATACAGTGTTGGGGCAAAAGTCCATCTGACCACTTATACCTGGTCTGCAAAGCACGGTCAGGGCAGGTATATCACGTACACTGCGCATTGGGTCAACCTGCTGACGGCTGACAAGCATGGAATGCGTGGCTCCGCAGCAGAGTTGGTGACACTGCCACGACTTGCAGGCAGGCCTACTGCCACCTCCTCTACTCCTACCTCATCCTCTTCGATATCCTCCTCGGCTGAGTCCTCTTCTGCTGCGGCGTCTGGCTGCACATCAACTGAATCCCCCCAGCTCCCCAGGGGCTATTCCACATCCCGGATACGACAGTGTCACGCTGTCTTGGGGTTGACTTACCTAAAAGGAGAGAGCCACACAGGACCAGCACTCCTGTCCGCCCTGAACGCACAGGTGGATCAGTGGCTGACCCCGCACCAACTGGAGATCTGCAAAGTGGTGTGTGAGAATGGAAAAAATTTGTTGGTGGCATTGAATTTGGGCAAGTTGTCACATGTGCCGTGCATGGCACATGTGTTGAATCTCATCGTACAACGCTTTGTGTCTAAGTACCCAGGCTTACAGGACGTCCTCAAGCAGGCCAGGAAGGTGTGTGGCCATTTCAGGCGTTCCTACACGGCCATGGCGCACTTTTCCGATATTCAGCGGCGAAACAACATGCCAGTGAGGCGCTTGATATGCGACAGCCCGACACGTTGGAATTCAACACTCCTAATGTTCGACCGCCTGCTCCAACAAGAAAAAGCCGTCAACGAGTATTTGTATGACCGGGGTGCTAGGACAGCCTCTGCGGAGCTGGGAATTTTTTTTCCACGTTACTGGACGCTCATGCGCAATGCCTGTAGGCTCATGCGTCCTTTTGAGGAGGTGACAAGCCTAGTCAGTCGCACCAAAGGCACCATCAGCGACCTCATCCCATTTGTTTTCTTCCTGGAGCGTGCCCTGTGAAGAGTGCTGGATCAGGCTGTAGATGAGCGTGAAGAGGAAGAGGAAGAGTTGTGGTCACCATCACCACCAGAAACAGCCTTGTCATCATCGCTTTCCGGACCTGCGGCAATGCTGGAAGAGGAGTATGAGGAAGAGGAGTCAGAGGTGGAATGTGGTTTTGAGGAGGAGGAAGACCGACCACAGCAGGCACCCCAGCATGCTTGTTGTTGTCACCTATCTGGGACCCATGTTGTTGTACGTGGCTGGGGGGAAGAACAGACTGTCAATGACACAGTGAGGACGAGGAACGGGAAATGAGTAGCTCTGCATCCAACCTTGTGCAAATGGGGTTTCATGCTGTCATGTCTGTTGAGGGACCCTCGTATAAAAAGGATGAAGGAGAACGACCTCTACTGGGTGGCCACACTACTAGACCCCCGGTATAGGCAGAAAATGGCAGAAATGTTACCAAATTACCGAAAGTTGGAAAGGATGCAGCAGTTCAAAACCAAACTAAAAAATATGCTTTACACAGCTTATAAGGGGGATGCCACAGCACAACGGGAATCTAACTGGGGAAGAGGTGAATGTAATCCTCCTCCTACCACGGCGGCAAGGACTGGACGATTTACAGATGTGTTGTTGATGGAGGACATGCGGAGCTTTTTCAGTCCTACACATCGCCACAGCCCTTCTCGACCGACAGGTAGCAGACTACCTCTCCTTAACAGCAGATATCGACACTCTGAGGAGCGATGAACCCCTTCACTACTGGGTGTGCAGGCTTGACCTGTGGCCTGAGCTATTACAGTTTGCGATAGAACTTCTGGCCTGCCCTGCTTCAAGTGTCCTGTCAGAAAGGACCTTCAGTGCAGCAGGAGGCTTTGTCACTGACAAGAGAAGTCGCTTCGGTCAAAAAAGTGTTGATTACCTCACCTTCATAAGGATGAATGAGGCATGGATCCCGAAGACACTGACACTGGGGGATACGTTTGACTAACAAAATGCCTGATGACATGCCTTGGCCTCAAAATGGTCCCCATGCTGCTGTATTTAATGTCTGCATACCGGATGACTTTTGTGAATTCTCCGCCACCAACTAGGGTTCAAGCCGCAATGTTTTAGTCACTTTTCTGCCTGGAAAACATCAATTTTTCTGGCCGCTGCTACAACAGCGGCTGCAGCAATGCCATTATTTTTCAGGCATGTGTACATGCCTAATTTTTCTGTCCTATGGTGCAGCACTGTGGCTGCAAAAAAAAAAAGAAAAAAAAAAGGCACATACAAGTGTCAATTCCCCTTCGTGATCGTTACCTTGTTGTGGTGAAGGGGCTTGCGTAACTATAACAAAGGCAGGTGCACTCTGCGGCAATACTAAACTGAAAAAATTGAGAGGTTAGTTCGACACTTCCTACTAGGAGGACATGTCTTAAGCTCGGACACCACGGCAAGGTCTCTCAAGTAGCCCGAAGCCTTACCACTCAACCTACCTGTGCCATATGGGCAATACTAGGGGCCGTTGGGCATTACGGGAGCGAAGGGGCTTGCGTATCACAATGAAGAAATCATCACCTCTATGAGTGTGTTGGCAATGTTGCCACACCCAAGATGATAAGGCTGTTGCTTCATTATGGTCAGACCAAAAGCGATCGGCTGGATTATATTTCATAGAAAAAACATTAATTTACTTTTTTTTTTTAAGTTGTATGGGTTTTTAATACATAAAATAAAACATCATAATAAATAGTGATGAGCGGGAGGTGCCATATTCGAATTTTCGATATATCGCGAATATTCAAATGTATATTCGTAATATATTCGCCGAAATCGAATATTCGCCATTATTAACCTAATCGCGATGATATGCGAATATTTTATTCGCATAGACGCTAATTGAACTTCTTATATAAATGCATATCTCCCGATGGCTTGCAAACATGAACGAATACTCTAAGTTACATGCGCATTGCGAAAAAAAAAATTACCATTTTTTTTTTTTCAACAATCACAATACTTACTTAGAAGTGTTCAACTTCATATTCTGTTCATTGGTTAAAAATTTTTTTTCGCATTGCGAATCCAACTTGGAGCTGAGTGTCAATATAGGCAACTCCTATTGCAAATGCATTTTTGAATTCGCGTATAGAATATAGCGATATATTCGCATTCACCATATTCGTTAATTCGAACAAGCCAATAATGTATTCGTATTTCTGTAGCTGTACAACGCGACTTTAATGCGAATAATTTTCATATAAACATTCGTGTGCGTACAGATGTTATTGTTCAAGTTAGGTGGCAATAACAACTTATTCGTATGTGCTCGTGCGCTTTTTGTGCGCATGTGCGTGCGCACGCGCACATACGGGCATGGCTTCTTCCTGGGAGCAGTTCCAACACGTTTTCTTGTTGTGCATGCGATCTATGCGAATCAAGATGGTGGGCAGCAATTTTACAAGAGAGGAGGAGGATATCCTGATTACAGTAAGTGATTGAACATTACATTACAGCTATAAGTACATGTCACACGCTTGTAACATTCAAATGTATGTTTATGGAGATAAAACATTCTCACATTTTTGCAATACATATAAAATCTCATCTCACATAGTTTGCTTACTGCAGTGCTTACATAGAAATGATTTGTGGAAACAAGTATTGTTGGCATTCAAAAACAATACTTATTGCCCCAAATCATTAATATCTACTGATCTCTTATATATATAAAAATGAGTTTCTGTCTGTTATTTATGGCCGACGAAACGACTGGACCAATCTTCACTAAGTTTGGCAGACGAGTACATCAGGTGTCTGGGAAGGTTTTAGACCGGGGCTCAGCTCTATAGGAAATATTATTTCTGAGATATTCCCCCAAAAATGACCTGCATTAGCAAAAACAAGCCCCCAACTGCCATCCACACGTCACATGTCCCTTATCAGCCAATAGAAGCTCGGATGTCCCCAGGTTGCCATAACAAGTGATCACAGGTTTTGTAGCATCCCCCAAGTCAGAGCAATGTGTGGGACTAACCTGGGGAATGCCAGTGATGGAGAGGCCGGCACGCTGTTCCTCTGGGGCACTCTCTGGGTTCTTGAAGGGACACAGCCAGGTGCAATGTGAGGTGCCCTTGGTGTTGTAGTTTAACGTGCCTATGGCTAAGTCCCTGATGTTTCGTGACGCCAGTGCCAATAAACGGTGGCACACCGTATTTATAGTAGGAATAATAGAGGTGCAGACTTGTAGCTTGAAAACAGAATTCCAACTTTACTGAAAACAGTGGAAATACAGCAGGCAACCTCTTACAACAGTTCTTGTTGCAGACAATAGACTTTTATACAGTCGCAGTTACAGCAGGCTTACATCCAGCAAGGTAAAGTAGAGGGTAAAATAACAGGACTTTGAAATGCAGGTGAACCTTACTTTCTTCCTGACTTGTCCTGACTGGCAATTAATCTTCAAGGCCCCAATGCCCTACTTCTGGCTTATATCCTTGAATCTCCAGTAGACAGTGTACCTCCTCTTGACATTTCAGTACCTCTTGCTCTAGGGATTGCCTCTGCTTGACTTCTGCTGACTAGCTTAGGCCTGTGACATGTGGCCTTCACAGACTCCAGGGTCTGCACTAACACTAGCCTGCCTTGGCCTAGCTATATATACATCCCTGCTCACCAGTTCCCCTAGTGGTCTAACACCTACATCACAACCCTCACATTGCTGCAGGCAATTATATGAAACACTTAAAGGAACATAACAGATTGGTGGTAAACGGGTATAAAGTGCCCGTATACTGCAGTTTCAATAGTTTTCAGGTCCTTAAATGTTCATTTATATCATGTATGACGATAAAACTACACTGCTACATGCATGGGGGGCAGGGGCCACTATTAAAGGGGCGGGCATTGTGGAGTTCACTGTCATTAACCCCTTAACTCAAAACGCTGTGCATGCACGGCTAGATGATCGGGCGGGTGCAGGA